>CM061921.1:104931516-104975654 GCA_031002005.1 Vandiemenella viatica
TGTATTTCCTACAATTTTGTTTAGTGTGGAATGCATAACAGTTTTCAAATTACGAGCTAAACGCCTTATGAGACATTTTCGCCGCTTATATTACATCTGCCGTGATTTACTTTGAAGATATTTTTTTCGCCATTTGATCATAAACCTGGAAGTAATGAAAAGCATCTGCTTTAGTCTTCAGAAAGACCTTTACTTTGAAGTGAGAGCAGTCATGTATGAAATTGATGATGTACTCATTACACACTATTATACTGGGTTCAACGATCTCTCAAGTTCGCAGGACCAACTTCAGATCTACGTCCCTCATCCATTTATATCTTTTCTGCCAAGCAAAGTTTATAACCCTTTGTTCTCATTCCTGAGCCCACGGCAAGCGGCCATCTTTCTGTAAAACTTTATTCAGATAATTTTATTCCTTGGTGCCAAAGAGGATCATCATTTGCAAAATATTCTCTCGTGATTTAGAACAGTTTTCTGCTGGTACATGTGATAATTTTTGTACACAATCATCTAAACATGTATCCTCGTCGTGAACAAACAGAAAATGTTCTAATCAAGCAAAACTGAGTACTTTAGACATATTTGTATCCTCTTACCATCGACTAATATAACTCTATCCATACAACTTGTCTTCAACTTACCAGTTTGGGCAAAATTGATTCAGCCAGCGCTACAATTGGCTCCAAATGCACCTACGAGAACCCCATACAGTAGCTGAATCGCAGAACTACACTCCCCCGCACTCTCAATGGAAAACAGTGTGTGTGGCCTGTCATTCGGGAGAACGCGGGTTCCAATCTGTATCCGGCCATCCAGGTTTGAGTTTCCATGGCTTCTTCAAATCACTCCAGGCGAATGATGGGATGGTTCCTTCAAAAGGAAATGGTCGAATTCATTCCCGTTCCTTGCCCCCAGTCCTTTCCCGCCTCTAATGTCGTCGACGTAGACGTGGCGTAAACTCATAAGGAAAAAAAGAGACAAAAGAAATTTAATGGAAACACTAGTTTCAACTGCTGCGAATAGTTGACTGATGCAGATTCATCGTTTTCAGCAAACATATGAAACATCTTAATTTCACTACACCATGTTCCTGCTTCCTGCGGTCTCCAGGTGAAACTACATTATAGCTGCAAAACATCCGGTTATTTATTACAACAAATGAATCAAACTCGTTGGTGTGAAAACCTTTCCATTTCATAGCACTCTTTGCCACAACCAACATCCACTGACATTCATCTCCGGAGTTCAACAACTTACGTAGCATAAAATAATTCAAATCATTAAACTTACCTGATCTAAGCTCGTCAGCCAAAGTAAGCGAGTATTTTGAAAGGTGTAGGAAATCTGTGCGTTTTTCAATAAGCTTCCCAATAAAACACGAAAATCTCACTGGAGTAGTTTCATTCTTCTTTTTATTATAAATTCTTTTACAAACTGATTCATGAAACATTAAACATTACTTTAATAACGTTTCGACTTCCTTTTACATTAAATTCAATAATTACTTCTGCTGTTATTAGGGAACAAGCCACCCGAAAACCTTGAATCACAGAAGAAATTTTGAAGTTGATAGCTCAGAGGAGAAGGCACAAAAAGCTGAAGATGGAGCAGGAAGAGAGCAACACAGATAATTTAAAAATCAAATAATCAGGAAATGAAAATAAGCAAAAGAAAGATGGCTGAAAGAAAAGTGTGAAGATGCAGAAAAGGAAATGGTCGTAAGTAAAGTTGATGTGGCATATAGGAAGATCAAACAGAATTTTGGAGAAATGAAGAAAAGAGGTATAAACATTAAAGCTACCGATGGGAAACTTCTTCAAAGTTCAGAAGATAGAGCTAACTGATGGAAGGAATACATAGAGGAAATGTATGATAGGGATGATTTGAACAACAGTGTATTAGAAACAGAAGTTGGTGTCAACATTGATGACTTAAAAGATCCTGTTTTGAGGACAGAATTTGATAGAGCTTGTATTTGGTGCTTGGGAGGAAAGGGTGAAAACCATTTTTTACTTCTCTTTTTATTATTCAAAGAAAACCCTAGGCTGCTAATTTATTGGTTACTCATACTGGCGTACAGGTGAGGCTTATTTAATTTTAACATTAACACATTCAATTAATAAAAATATCAAACAAAGCATCGTCTTACAATTGCCAACACATTAATAAATAAACAAAAATTTAAACACTACCACATTTTTAATCGATCGTGAAGCAAATTCCAACATTAATAGGCAAATAAGAAAGCTTCACACTTGGTTTTAAATGAAAGTTCCCTTCATAACCATAAATCAAATATAATACTAACATGAAACTACGTTAGATTTCAAATGCCGGGCGCCAGGATAATTTAAATTATCCACCAAGTGTTGCTTCAGGAAAGTCTATCCCAAATAGCTCAATATTTTGCTGGAGGCGAGAACTCCTAATCATTCAAAGGTCGTTACAGGGCTGTACCCAATGATAGAATGAAAGTATCACACTGCACTGTTCGTAGGATAATTACAGTGAAGGCGATATGTTTCCCTCGGCGGCGGAATTGTTATAGCACCTTGGGTATAGGGGACAGTGCACTACGTCCTTCAGTCAACGTACTCAATGAGTGCCCAGCATCCTCACTGACACAGGACGCTTGTGCCGAACCCTCAGGTTCGATGCCAAGGCAGGACGAACTCCAACCTCGGAAGGTTCAGTGCTTTCAGTCTGAACGCTGGACCTACAGTACTTCTCCCGCGTTCGCGGGAAACACTTCTCCCCGTCACTCGTGGTTAACATAGAGAAAAAATTGACCGGAGTTACAAAATGTGGAGGAGAGTCTGCCGTTGATTGGTTCCGCTATTTGACTCCTCCTACCGACTGTGACGATTGGACAACATTGTCTTTTGGAGATTCGTGCGAACTCGGACATATTCGCCGAATATGACCCCCGAAGCGTCCGCTCGGGAACAGGATGTTGGCGAACGTGCGTTCACCCCGCTGGGGTATTTTTTCGGAGCTAAGGGATCATATGCTTGACCAAATCCGTTAGAAAGGGTAGCTGCATTGTTCGGTCGCCGCCTGTCTGCCACCGGTGTGGTGCGTTAAGTGGCTGCTACCTGCCTTTGGGTGGTCCCCCGAACAATGGCTGGCGATATCTTCCCAGAGTTATTCCTCTGATTATTCTTTTTTATATGTTAAATATAAAAATGTACAGAACGACCCATATTTGTCATTCTGTTACAAGCTTTGAATTATTTGAAATCAAATAAGGCAGTTGGAATTGATGACATTCCTGCAGAACTTCTCAAATCCCTATGAGAAAAAGGAACCCAAGGATTATTCAAACTTATATGAAAAAGTTATGAAACAGGAGAAATTCCCACTGATTTTAATAAAAGTGTCATCTTCACACTTCCAAAGAAAGCACAAGCTAACAGATTTGATAATTATCGCACTATAAGTCTGACATCACATGCTTCAAAATTACTGACCAGAATAATGTACAGAAGAATGGAAAGTGTAGTAGAAGGGATAGCAGATGAAGATCAGTTTGGGTTTAGAGGAAGCGTGGTGCAAGAGAAGCGACTCTGGCTTTTAAGAGTAATACTTGAACGGCGGATCATGAAAAACTAAGGTACTTTTATGGCGTTTGTTGATTTAGAAAAAGCTTTTAATAATGTTATGTGGGACAAGATGTTCAAAATTATAAAAAAGTCGGGTCTAAAATGCCGATATAGAAGAATATTTTATAATCTTTAAAAGAATCAAGTAGCTTTAATAAAGTAGAGAATAATGGAGACATGCACCAGTTAAAAAGGGGGTAAAAGACAAGGTTGTAGTCTATCCCCATTAATATGTGAACGGTCGTAGCCCCCTCTACGACGAATTTTTTACTTTAAACTTTGTTTTTTTTTCATAAATTCATAAAAATTTTAATGCAAAAATGTTAAAAATCATAGGTGCAGATTTTAAAACTTGCGTTTATTTCTTTTTGGTGAGGTACCCATGCTCGTATGCTACCTTCGAGAGCCAGGGGTACTTTTGCCAAGCTTACCCCCCCCCCCCCACCCTCTCCCCTACTTAAAGGTAGACTTTCAATTAAATACGAGCTCGTATTACAAGTTGAGCCAGACGAGGGCAGTTGGATTCATCAACACAGCAACTCCCACAGTAAGCGGGGCTCATAAATACGTCGATAAGGCTTTTATCTCACACGCACCTGACCTCGAAAGAATTTAAATTAAGCAACAAGCGGAAAGAGTAAGATTTGCGGTCATGCGACACAAAATGGTGGTCGGTGGCGGGAAATTAAAATTTTGGCGGGAAAACGACGTCACATCTTGTGGCGAGGTGCTACAGGCATCGTTACATGACATTACAGAGGATTAGTCACTGCGGGCAGGCTGCTACAGGCTGGGACAAGTACCGTTCCAACAAATATCACATCAATACGCGGTAAATTTAAATACCACGTTGTTCTTTACCTCTACCATATCGACCTACGGACCACATAAATCGGTCCTGTACACCAACAGGCTTAGTTCAATCTGCTGAAATACCTACTGACGTGCTTCTGTCTTCTTCGAAGTGCAAGATAAATAGCATTGACACCGAACTGCACACTGCAGGCTGTCATCCAGACTTGACTTTAAATCAGCAGTTACACTCGAAAATGTTGGGCACAGTAAAATTACGCTTACGCATGAAGGATGGGAAGTACTGATCGAGGTGGTAGGAAAACACTCGCAAACGAGGGTTTCACTTGGTAACCACATTGTCTTTTTATGAATAATGACTGGGCGATAAATATATGGTTTTTCGAAACGCTATTCCTGCCTATGGTGTATTTATTGGCGAATCGACGTGGAAGAACCTGATCAACGCTGAGCTTGCAGTGAACAACACCACGAAGTCATGGATTCTTTAAATGATGAAGTTTTCGACGAGTTTGTGTAAACATTACCTGGTAAAGTACTACCTGACTGTTATCGTACTCCGATGCAACAAAAAAAAAAAATTTAAAGCAAATAAAAATTTGTTAGTAAATGGTGAGGTTAACGCTAAAATGAGACAGGATTTAAAATATCGCGCAGATGGATCTGGAATCATCAAGATGAAAATAAAAAACATTACAACGCATTATTCATTTTAGTTATCCGCCATGTCAAATTAGAAATTAAGGCATTAATTGATTTAAAGCGAGGAAGTTGATAAACAAACAACATTACATTCATTTATGTTTGTATTTTATTCACCATATGGCGATTAAAATTGAATTTTCAGCAATACACATTGCATTTCAAACTGTTTTCGACAGGTTAAGATAATCCCATTAGTACTCCACTACAAAAGAAATGTCTCGTCGTTTAGGTATACTTTGATATTTGTGGTCAAAGACAGTCGTAATAAGTCCTTTGTTGTGTTTACTGTTTACCTGAAATCTCATTCCAACTTCTTTTTCCACCATGTCGTCGTTTTTAGAGCTAAGATAAGTTTGCTATTTGTAGGAAGATTATTATTTTTTAACGCCTCGTCAACGGCTAAGGTCATTAGAGGTGGGATGAGACCAGAGACAAGGAACTAGAAGAAATTCGGCCATGGCCTTTTTGAAAGAATAATCCCCGCATTCGCCTGGAGTGATTTGGGGAAACCATGGAAAACCCAAATCTGGATGCCCGGACGGGGATTGAACCCGCGTCCTCCCGAATGCGAGGCCAGAACGTTAACCGTTCACACACCATGCTCGGTTTGTGGGAAGAAGTGAGTATCCTAGTATACTACAACTTCAGAACCAGTGGCGGCCGAAGTGATTTGCTCAGGTAGTGACAACAATGAAATTTTTCTATAGATAATAATAAATCTGTGTGGTCGCAAAGACCTGTCGACAGGGTTTGTATTCACTACGCTTTCCGCCCCTCCTTGACCTAACACGATAATCCTTCAATGTTGAAGTGAAAGATGCTTGGAATAACAGCTCATAATTGACTAAGAATCTCGCAACTTAGAAATTTGTAACGAGTGAAAGCCTCATTACCTACGTGTACTGCCAGATTAAAGAAATAATTTTGAAATTAATAAATGATAAATGCTTTAGAATCTACCAAACGGTAAACTATGACTGATTAGCCAAAACCGACAAGTTGACATACAGCCAGAGCTGGATTAGCTAATAAGGACGACTAGGCTCTAACCTGGAGCCCCCAATTCTTAAAGGCCCCCTCAGAGTTAATTTTTATATCATTAAATAAAAATAAGAAATAAAATCATCCAAAACTAAACAAATATGAAAAGCATGAACATTTTTTTAAAAAAAATTTCATTGTAGAGTACAATAAAAAAAATTTAAATTGAAAAATTCGTTTACTTGAATAAAAAAATGATCAATTCAATTAGGCATCTACGAAATCTTTCCTTTCTACTTATGAAATACAGAGAATTTTTCAAAAACAGAGGGACTCAAAAATTTTGAGTGGCTAGGGTCCCATACTTTCATAATCCGGCATTGCCTTTACAGTGACACGTAGGTTCCGACAGAGGAACACATTTCACTTGAGAGACGTTTTCTGCTACCTACGTTTATAAACTTGTGTGATTCTCTTTCAAAAGAACTAAGAAATTGGGACAATATCGCCTCCTCGCATTGACAAAGCTTCTAGGACAGCGTTTCTCAACCTTTTTCATCCCGAGGAACATTAAATGGTCAAAACTAATTCTGCAGACCACAAACTTACATTTGCCTAATTTTTTTTTTTATCTATGTGTATATTACTGACACATCTGGGACATATTTTACCGTTATAACATAATAAAACTAAAACGATATTTTCAATTCCTACAAAAACACAGTTATGAAACTGGAACTGAACTATTAAAGGTTAATTACATGTTAACCACACTCTTTAATATTTACCATACTAGATAATAATAATGTTACTATAAAATAAAAGATCCTAGACCGTGCACCTTTTATTTTTGTTTACTTCACCAATCTTATGTTACATACCGCGCTCCCTCCCACCTATTTAAGACCCTCAGGAAACGACCATTTCCTTAATCGTTAGACGAACGGCGCTCTTTTTGATGCCATCCGGAGATAGACTGTCCCTATCCTGGAAACGCCAGATTTTTGCCTTGTCACTGAAATATTAAAAAGTTGGGCTTATAGACTTGTACAGTTCGAATATGGTATCAAAATTGACAATATTCTGCCTGCGTACCACCTGCACCATCTTCGCTGAGCACCAGTGGTCCGCAGACCACGGTTGAGAAACACTGTTCTAGGGGATGTAACTGAATGTGACAAAATGTCATGTATTAGAGAACGCCGGATTTATTTTTTAATTTATTTATTTTTGATTCGCAGGTGGTGACATGTCACATCGTCACTACGTGTAGAGCCGCCACTGTCTGAAACTAATGAATTGTGCCCTCAACACGCTCATCAATTTTTTGTCTGTATAACCTAAAGAGTATAAAACAGTACGTTGTTAGGTGCTAATAGATTTCAATATTGTCTCGCAACTAGAAACTATTTATTTTATTTTTTTACTTCCTATTACATCATGCACCCATTATAGCAGCCCTCTAAAACCCAACAGTTCAACCTGAAATTATATTCCCGTCTTAGAATACTAATGGTAAATACATTACCGTTTGTGACAATTGCAACACCAATAAGGAGACATACGATTACAACGACATTTATTACACAGATTACGGAATACAAAAAATGATTAGAATTGCGGAACTGTTCATGCACTGTGATTCAGTGCGGTGTAAAGACGCCTCGTGCTGTAATCAGAGCCTCTAGATGTCCTGGCATGTAATCAAAGAGAGCCTATATACGCTGATGGGGAACAAAATGCACACAGCTTGTAGGAGCGACCACAAAATATCGAGAGTGGGTGCAGAAAGACCAGAATAAATAAGTTGCCTACCGACCATATCCCAGACATTTTTAATGGAGGAATTGTCGCGCGAACGTGCAGGCCAGGGAAACAGTGGTGCCTTAGTTCTTCAAAGATAGCTTGCTCATTCCTCGCCTCATGTGGCCGGGCATTGTCCTGCTGAAATATGGCAGCAGAGGCAGTGCCTCGGGCTCTGAATCCTCCCTGATGTAGCGGTTGCTTGTCAGTTTGTCTTTAATACGTAGGAGACGACATCGCATGTTATACCTAATGGTGGCAAAACCATCACATCTGGCGTTTGTCCGCTATGTCGCTCAACAATACAGTCTGCCCGATTGCGTTCACCACGGAAGTGTATATCACTTTAGCACTAACTGAAGCGGTACTCGTACGAAAACATATTTTACCACTCAGTAGTACGCTACTGACGGCGTTCGCCCGCCCATTTTAATCTGAGATGTTGATGGTTTACGGTCATTGTAAGCCGACGTACTGGAAATCAGCAGAACCGTCAACGCAGACATGCCCATAACCGTTGCAGTATTTCAACGTCGAGCCAACATTGTGGGCGAAGCTTTATAATAATAATTTAATTTAATTGCCATGGAGCGCACGCTCTGATGGCAAATTCCCTACACACCCATTTCCACCCTTTCCTGTACCCACTTATTTTTGCCCTCTACAAATTTCAAATTTAAATTGTTTCAACGTTTTTCGTAAATTACTCATCAATTCTTTCGGTTACTTATTCAAATCCCTGACCCCCTAACAAATTATTCCCACACCCTTGGTCCTGAAATCGAGTGCAAGCTAGTGGTCATGTTTATCTTTTACCTTCCATGCATTACTTTTAATTCTTACACCAATATCTTTCCACGACTCATCACCAAGATACGCCTTGTACATCTGGATGTTATTTTGGCATGGTGCGCTGAGTGGCAACTTACGCTAAATTGTAAAAAGTGCAAGACAATGAGCATAACTAACAAAAAGAATCCTAATTGTTCAGAAATACGAATTAAACAATTCAGTTATTGATATGGTTGATTCTATGAAATATTTGGGAGTAACAGTACAAAGGAACATGAAATGGGACTTACACATTAATTCGTTAGTAGGTAGAGGTAATTCTAGGCTGCGATTCATAGGTCGAATCTTGAAAAATTGTAATTAACAAACAAAGGAGATAGCTTACAAATCTCTTGTGCGTCCACATTTAGACTACTGTTGTGCCATTTGGGATCCGTTTCGTAAGGTGTTGATCGAAAGTATGTAGAAAGGACAGAGAAGAGCTAGTCGATTCGTGACCGCTTGCTACAGTCCTTATGAAATCGTCACAGAGCTGATTAGTAGACTAGGCTGGGAGTCTCTGGTAGATAGACGACGCACGTTTCGTTTAAACTTATTGGTAAACATGTGTACTCCCAATTTCACTTACGAGTGTAGTGAAATACTTCTTCCACCAACCTATTTGAGTCGGAAGGACAGGAAAGATAAGGTTAGAGAAATAAGGTGCCGCAATGACTCTCATATGAATTCTTTTTCCCTCTTATCATTAGGGATTGGAATGCACACCAAAGAGATTAGCTTTGGTGCTGAGCACCCTCTGCCACCCACGATTTTGTGAATTGCACAGTATATATGTAGATGTAGATGTACGCTACCATGACTCTCTTCACCCTCTCCCTATCTTCCAATTAATCCCATTCCAGCTCTTTTATCATATCAGTTACTGAGTGTGTTTTACAGTAATTTCCAGAGACAAATCTAGCAGCCCTTCTTAGCACCCCCTCATACTCCTGAATTTAATACCCAAAAAGTGGGTCCTATACTGCACCACCATAATCATGCAATGGTCTGTAACCCAATTCCTTTACTTCTCTCGTACATCCCGTTATCACCATCTCGAAGAAGTAAAGGATTTTGAAAACCTTTTCTTACTACCTGTCCAACGTCTGCTGCCCAGTTGAACTTATTATCAAATGTTATGCCAAGATATTTATATTTCAAGTCTTCAACAAGCATTTCTTTCCCCACCTTTTAGTCACAATCAACCTTTAGTTTTTTATCTGTGTATATAATAAGCTGACTCTTCTTTGCATTTATCTTCATCCCATTTCTCTCAACCCAGCTAGATATCTTTTCTGTTAGTTACGATCATGAAGATGGCGGTCATCCAGCGCCGTGATCACATTGTGTGGTCTAGTACCCACTCGTCACTATGCACTACCCCCTCTATCCGCTGGCTCCAAACACGCATCACTGTCGTAGCATCATGCCCTATACGAGCCGCAAGGTCACGGTATGACAATCAGTTTCACAAAGACCAATCATTCTGCCATTTTCGAAATCACACACAAGCTGATATTGAGTCAGTTTACGTCTACTGGTCATACAGGCATCTCTTACACGTTTCGATTTTGTTCTTCAGCTCTGCACTGACTGAGGGTGGAGTAACGTAGTCCCGTCCGGCCAGACGATAAAGAGCGCTGCTGTGCCTACGTGCACGCCATCTCCTCGCTATCTTAATCACTTATTATGGTTCTACTGTTCTACACATCCTCAGATTTTAGTGATTCAGACCATTTCTTCTGGGTGTTACAATTATTATAAACAGTAGGGTATACAATCGTTATAAATATTTTAAATCTTGTTATAAGCACATAGATAAATAACTGCACAGATATCGGTTACCAGTGATCTGCATACGAAGTGTGACGGGGGGACTAGTAATTACAGCTGATTTCATAATTAGTTTTTCGTGGCAGATACACATACATGGCTTTCGGCGTGGCCTTTAACATGTCGATCTGTCAATATAAGAGGATTTATTGCAATAGAGCGGTCTTTTGATAGTACCAATTCCATTCCCGTTCATTGTTAAATAGTTCTACCCAATGACCTCCACACTGTAGAAACACTTCCATTTAGAAGCTGATGTTCTCGCGTAAAATATGAAGCATTTATTAATGTTTTGTTAGACATATACAGAGGGGTGCGGTACTTCTACGAACTAATTTCGTAGTTGTGCTGTTTTTCACATCATCTATGTACAGTCGGATGATTTTTCGAACGCTATGCATGATTATTAAGAACATAATTTCTTTATCTATTGATATAACGAGTGAGTTTGGCGATCAAAATCACGGTAAGCAAATGATACGAATGGTATCCATACACGTGCAATCGTTAGGTTTAGTCCATCGTATTTTCTAAGTTTTAACACCAGGATCAGGAACGTAGAAGCTTATTACACACTTTGAAGTGCATAATTGTTAAATTATTTGCTATACTTATCCACAACCCACATTCTCCTTAAGGTTACTGTAACTTACCTCCATAAATATTAGCTATTAGAAAAGGCGCAAAGTAAGTTTGACGTCAGATGTCGATTCACAGAAGCTGTGTCAACTGATGGTAGCTAGTAACCGAAGACAAATGCACGTTTCCAATCTTACAACAAAGCAGGTAGTCGCAAGGGGATTCTTGAATTACAGCGGCACTGAGAAAAACCGGTGGAAGTTGCTAGAAAATGCACATCTAACATACAATACAGCTCGTCTAATGATTGAGAGAAATAACTGTTACAAAAGGCAGAGTTTGGAGAGGTGGACGACTGAAGTCCATTTCGCAGTGCCCAGACGCATGAGCGGCAATCAGCCACCGTCTCGCCGCCCACGAAAACACTGGTGTCATTCATCACGCGAATTCACGGTTGTCAGTAGTTGTGGAAATATCGAATTCGAAATTGATCAAGATATACTTTTATTTGTTAATCAACATGATACAAAATACATCAAAATTAACTTCAACATGTTATGGAGTCTGAAATGAAAATTTATTTGCATTTTTAGGTGAAACGCTGAGTAATAATTTCAAGCTATCAGTTCTTGTTTGTATTTTTAAATGCAAAAGATAGCTTTAGACTAACAACATGTCAGGCATCGATTCAGGTAGGTAATGACAGACAAGGAGAAAACAAGAAAATATCTAATTATGAAACAGTAGATATAAAAACTTCAGAGTGAATAAAATAACAGCGGACGGATAACTGCATAGTCAATATCGAGGATAGAAGAATGTAATGGGTGAAAACAGTCGGTGAATAGAACCTACATAAATCGTTCGTTACTATCGACATCTATAAATGGTCTAAATATTCATCATTCAACTATGACTATACAGATACTGTGGTTATAGTCACTTCTTAAGTGTGGATGTTTGATCTGGCGCCACTGAGTCGAAACTGTGACTTACGTTCAAGAAACTGGTGGCCACGCCATTCCTGGCTGGTATTTTTTCCCGCAAAGATGGTGTCGCGAAGGGGTAGTCCAGCTCATGCAGGATAGGCTGGACTTTTAGAAAAGCCTTGGGAAATGCCTTTGCATCTCATCTTAGCAACTGTGCCAGCAAATCCCACATCCACGAAGGCGCAATAAATTCCTTTAGGGAGTAGCTAACGGGTGAATCCCAGGTACCTTCAATCTGTGACCTTCCAGATAAGAGAAAGAAAACTCTAAAATAAAACCACTGTTCTATAGGTTGGCAAACCCAACTACTCCAAGGGAACAGCCAGATTCATCCTAACGAAAAACTGATCACTAAATTAAAATGGGACAAACGACTATGTTAACACAATAAATTCATTTGATAACCTGGAACGTCAGAGGTTTGTGCCATAAGCAAGCCTTACCATAAGAGAGCTAGAAGAGAGAACAGTGTTACCCAGTGTTTACAGCGTTTTTTTTTTTTTTTTTTTTTTTTTTTTTTTTTTTGTAATAAGATGAAACGACAAGGTTCGAAAGATTAAATCACTATGTAATGTAAAATGAAACTGTTGAACAAGAGAGAAGAGCAGTATTTGGGAAAGCTTTTTATATATAAAAGACATCAAGAAATATAATATACACTTAATAATGAAACAATCTGAGTGGTACAGTTAAGAGTGGAGGCTGTTCCATGACTGTATTTTCAGTTTGTACTCCAGAAGGCGGAAAAAAGAAATAAAATTATTCCATCAGGCTCTACAGATAACAATACGAGGGGCAGTCAAAAAGTTCCCGGAATTCTTTCGTAGTGTTGGCATTTGTGATGCAATTGTTATGAGTTTGACAGGTCATAACAGGCAGTGTGACTGCACTGTAGCTGAAGGGAGGTCTGTGTGGTAATCAGTTGGCGCGGTGTCGCAGTTTGAGCAAAGTGATATCATCAAGTTCATGTGCAGATTAGGGAAATCTGCTTCAGAGACTTTGTTAGCTTTACCAACAGTTTACGGTGACGATTCGTTAAAGAAAACAGCCGTTTACGAGTGGTTTTCAAGATTTAATGGTGGACAGGAATCGCTGGAAGACGAGAGTCGCAGTGGGAGACCTTCAACCTCCAGAAACGAAGCAATGGTCCAGCAAGTGAAACAGTTAATCAGATCAGACCGAAGAATGACCATCGACGAGTTGGCACAAGAAGTGGGGATCTCTCATGGACGAGCGACGGCTGTACTTCGGAAGATACCAAAACAGGATTTTCATCGTTGTTTTCAGCAATGGCAGGAGCGTTGGAGCAAGTGTGTGTGTTCAGGAGCCTACTTTGAAGGAGATTAAGTAATTCCCCTCGTAGAAAGTACACTACCGTTTGCGAAAATTGCAACACCAAGGTACATTTGAATACAGTGCCATTTATTCCACAGATCAGGGACATGATAGTACAAAAATGATTAGAATCACAAAACTTTACACGCAGTTTGACAAGGAGAATTCAATAAAACGTGAAGTCGCAACGAGACTCTACACGTCGCGGCGTTGAATCGAAGAGAACCTGGATATGCTGCTGGGAACACACTGCCACGTGGATAACAGGCGCATCCACAGAGGACTGAGCATAGTGAGTGCTAACGCATTCGGAAGGAATCCACATCCCGCCATCCAGATTTGTGTTTTCCATGGTTCCCCAAACCACTCCAGGCAAATGCCTGTATGGTTTCTTCAAAAGGCCATGGCTGAATTCCTTCCTATTCCTTGTCCCAATTCTTTCCCGCTTCTAATGACCTCGACATCGATAAGACTTAAAGCCAGAAGCAAAAAAAAAAAAAAGAAAAAAAAATCGTGCAGGCCAGTAAAACAGTGGCGAAGGCTTGCTCATTCCTCGCCACATGTGACCGGGCATTGTCCTACCGAAATATGGTAAACGGAGCTGCCTTCAAGAAGGGAAGCGCCTGAGGCTCTAATACCTACTAATGGTGACCAAAACCATCACACTTGACGTTTGTCCGCAATGTTACTCAACAATTCAGTCTGCCCGATTGACTTCACTATGGTATCCCCTTATATAAAACGCTAACGTGGAGTCTGGATGCGTCGTCTATAGCTGCTCCTGCTATTGGCTAGAAAACGGCCAATCATCAACCACCATATTACATTCGTACCATCATCTTGCTTTTCGTTTATTTACAGCTAGACGCAGACATTCATATAAGGAGAAGGATATTCAATAGTTACGCTATTTTATCCGTATCAGTTAGACGCAGAAATTCATGTAAGGAGAAGGGGATTCAATATTTACGCTATTATATCTGTATCAGTTATCAAAACTAGGTTAAACCATAACCTAAGAATTTTTTTGGCAGACGATAAGAAACAATGAAGTTTATTAAAAACTCAGAGAAACGTACGTAATCGCGCAATGTATCAGTCAAATAAATAACAGTCATCCGTTTTCGAAATTATAAAAATGCATTTATTTAAATAAAATCTAACCAAATATTCTGATAATCTAACCATAATAAGTTACTCATATCACGAAAGATATAATTAAAAATTATTTCAATTTATAATTCGCAATTCAACAACAATATTCTTGCATCCAAATAGCGGCGAGCAGAGATAGAAAATTAATGTGAGGCAATCATACGTTACAAAGTTACAATTGGTATGTTCGTTTAAATTTTTTTGTTTATTTATGATAACTAGATGCAAAAATTAATGCAAGGAGAAGAGTATTCAATATTTGCGTTATTTTATCTGTACCAGTTATAAGAACGAGGTTAAAACATAACCTAAGAATGTTTTTGGCAGATGATAAGAAACAATAAAGTTAATTAAAAACTCGAAGAAAGTTTACACCAAATTTACGAATCGCGAAATGTATCACCAAGATAAATGACTGCTATCCGTTTTTGATATTATGCTTTCCGTCATTAAAGTAAAATGTATTTATTTAAATAAATCATAGTCAAATACTCCGATAATCTAACCACAGTATGGTACTCATATCACGAAGATTTCATTAAAAATGGTCGATATTCCCTTTTTCATGCAATCTTTTCCATAATAAATTCAGACTACCACCATGGGTGCTGCCTGTCGTTATTCATATGAGGGTAATAAAAGCTATGATTTTCGAATGCAATGTTAATGGAGGTTGGGGCTAAGTTGAACAGAATCGCAACTGACACATTTTGTTACAGCATAATTCGCTCTGAAATCAGTTTTACAAACAATTTAAACTGCTTTCATAAGCGCCATGTTACTGCAAGTATTATTTATTGTGGGGGAAAGAAGTTTCATATTTATCGTGCTGAATTGTGCCTGTACCAGGAATAAAGCTGATATTACATTGACAGCAAAAGTTTTTGTGGGATTCCTAATTTGTTTTTAATTTTATTGGTTCTATACTTCCATCGTCATTAATTCAGTAGAAGTTACTACTGTATCGCTATGTGAACTGCAAATGAAATATATAGAACATTACAAAATCCAGGCCAGTAGCATTATGTAATAACAATTCCATATAATTAACCAATTGAAAAAAAAATGAACTGCCAGGATATTGCATTCAAACCGTCATTTTTGACGGGCTCGAAGCTAGTCGTCTAAGAGGTACGCAACCATCACTGTAGCACAGGTTGAAGTGGGACTACATTTTGCCACCCAGCACACCCGTGACGGCGTTTGCGTGCCCATGCCAGTGGTTTCTGGTCATTGGAAGCCGATCCACTAGCATGGGTGCCACCAGTTCAGCTTACATCAAACCACGTCTAACCGTCGAAGTAGAGATTCCCATAGCCATTGCAGGGTTCCAACTTCGAGCGATCATTGTGGATGAAGCTTTTTCTGTCGGTTGCAGCGTGATCACAGATCCAGTCGTTGTGTACGACCCTCTTCTATCCACTGGTTCTGCACACGCATCACTGCTACGAGCCGCAATGTCACGGCACGACAAACGCGTTTCCCGGAGACTAATCATTTTGCCATGTTCGAAGGCGCTCACATGCTGATATTGAGCCCTTGGAAGAGGACGATGCATACCGGCAATCGGTTGCACGTTTCATATCGTCCGCACAGACTGAGCGTGGTATAGCATCCCCCTGTCCCGTCACACAAAAGACGTCACTGCTTGGCCTACGTGCACACCATCTCTTTGCAATCTTAATCGCTTATTGTGGATCCAGTGTTCTACACATCCTTTGGTTTTGAAGTGATTCAGACCATTCCTTTCGGCTGTTCCAATTTTTACATACAGAAAGATGTATGCTTTATACAGGGTGGTCAGAAATTCACTCATCGGCGGGTAAGGGCAGTGTTCGGGACGTTGCACTAATGAAATAAATACAAAAAATCTAGTAAAAGTCGTACCGTTTTTGAGTTATACGCAGCTAAAGTTGGTCAATAAGAGCGCTGCGCGGGCGAATTCAAACAGCCTTCCACAGGCGCTGTTGCCAAGCGTACTCGAGGCATGCGACCGCCAAAGAAAACGAAAAGAAAAACTCTCTTCGGAAGTGGGGATCGAACCCGCAACATTCAGATTGAGAGTTTGCCATCTTACTGACTACGCTGCCAAGGCACTAGAATTTCCTTCTTTTTAGAAGCTACTAGGGCGGACTGTTTGTTCGTAATCGGAATTGATCGGTAATCCGCGACATTTTTCGGGAAGTCGGTGGTGGGGCTAGAGGATTATTTTTTATGGGAATTGTTTTTTAATTAGTTGATCTGCTTGCTAGATTAATCTTTAATTTTTGTACAAAAATCGTTTAGTTACTGGCAAAAAAAAAAAAAAAAAAAAAAAAAAAAAAAAAAAAAAAAAAATCTGCAAACTTAATTTATTCATTGCAAAGAAGCTTCTTTTATTCCATGTAATCGTATTTCACAAGATTTCGATCACAACATTTTTATTGATTAACGTGAATATCCTTGCTACTATTTTGCAACAATAAAACAAAAAAACAATAAACTTTTGGAAAAAAAGAACATTAAACCCATTCTATCGTTTGTAACGTAACTTTCTCTGCTGCAAAAAGTCTGTTCTTATTCAAACAAGTTGTACATTTTGGTAACGTGTATCAACTCGCTAACGCGCGGCAAGCCGCAAAAGGTAAACAAGCTGTTACTCATTGAAAGCCCTTTTGTCACTAATACAAAACAAAATTACTGTACAGTAGTTTCATTCCAACTTGACGTTATCAGTCGCAACATTGAAAGCCAACAGGGATTTACTTACAATAAGCGTCAACCCGCAACAGTAACCGTAGTAAAAATGTATCCCAATAAACAACAATAACAAAAAAAATACGAGTCCTTACATTTTACAGCAACTGCTCAAAATGACCTCCCTCAACTGCAATACCGGCACGACAACGCTGAATTACTGAATTTGCGAGTTTTCCAAAATTGTAACTTTCTCTTATTTCATCAAAAGCTAGAATTATCCTAGCCAAAAGTTCTTCCTCTGTATCTACTTCAGTCTCATAAACAATGGCCTTGACAGCTCCCCAGAGATAAAAATCCAATGGGTTGTTGTCTGGTGACCGAGCTGGCCAGTGAATTGGGCCTCCTCGACCAATCCACCTGTTAGGATACAATGCATCTAAGTGTTGACGTACCGGTACTGCAAAATGCGGCGGCGCGCCGTCATGTTGAAACCACATGTCATTACGAATTGCCAAAGGAGCGTCTTCTAAGTACAACAGAAGGACGTTTTCATGAAATGCTAAATATTCTGCGCCATTTAAACGTTGCGGAAGTAGAGCAGGGCCTAGTATAAACTCGCCCAAAATACCCGCTTAAATGTTAACAGTAAATTTGTGTTGGTATGACTTGACAAAAATTGCATCCGGATTTTCGACATCCCAGATGTGGCTGTTTCGGCTATTAAAACGCTTCTCCCTGGTATAGCACGCCTCATCCGTTCACAGCACCTTCCTTTCAAAATTTGGATAATCGTTACATTGCTGCAGGTACCAGTGTGAAAACTGAACTCGAAGTGGAAAATCGTCTTCCTCCAAATCTTGAACCTTTTGAAAGCGAAAGGGATGTAACCCTTCGTCGTGAAGGACGTGGCATGTGAGGAGGCGTGGTAATTAAAAAACAACAAAAATTACCCTATTGAAAGGCTGCATTTAAACGGAAAATTTGAGGGATCACTTAGACTGGACGTATCTGCAATGCGTTGGCAATGACCCTAGAGCTTGTCCTCGGATTATCAGCAATCATTTCCAGGACATTGTCTTCAAATCCTACACTCCGCCTGAACCGATTTCGTCCGGCGTCGGGCCTGTGGACAACAATACTTCCCATCTCCCTCAACCTTCTGTCAACCAACACAAAAGTGTTGGCCGATGGTATCACACAGTTAGGAAATCGAGTAGTGTAAATCTTAACTGCTTCGGCCCTGTTATGTCCAGTAGTGCCATACGACAAATGCATATCGGCGTACTCTTCAAACGAAAATTGATGACGTTGCATGATGACAGTGTCTTTATCAGTAAGATGCGAGACTTCTTCTGGCATGGTCCTTTAGCCCCACCACCGACTTCCCGCCCTAGTGGCTTCTAAAAAGAAGGAAATTCTAGTGCCTTGGCAGCGTAGTCGGTAAGACGGCAAACTCTCAATCTGAAGGTTGCGGGTTCGATCCTCCCTTCCGAAGAGAATTTTTCTTTTCGTTTTCTGTGGCGGTCGCATGCCTCGAGTACGCTTGGCAACACCGCCGGTGGAAGGCTGTTTGAATTCGCCCACGCAGCGCTCTTATTGGCCAACTTTAGCTGCGAATAACTCAAAAACGGCACGACTTTTACTAGATTTTTTTTTGTATTTATTTCGTTAGTGCAACGTCCCGAACACTGCCCTTACCCGCCGATGAGTGAATTTCTGACCACCCTGTATATCGGGTGATGGTAACGAAAGAGTAGGAATTTTACCAAATCAAAATACCGTGGAAACGTAGCGAAACAACAGTGACTCAAAATGGGCACTGTTTAATATACTTTTGTCTGTACACCCAATTAAAGGCCATTCACAAGTTGTGAGTAGGAGAAGAAGCGGAGTAAGCCCTCAGGCGAAGGAAACGTATTAAGCTAATGAGCTCTTGTGATGACATGTTATTGATGACCTCCTGGATAGTTGTTGACATATTGAGGGATTGCTTCGAGATCCGTCGCCAGCGCGCGCCATCGACTGTGGAGGCTTTGACAGGTTGGTTGACGTCTTCCAACCCCATCCCTAACACCTGTTTAACCCGAGGGCCACCTCTGGTAAAGTAAGTTTGAATATGTCGGAAACGGTTTTCATCCTCTCCCTTCTTTTATCTATAGCATAAACCATCACAGTCATAAACTTTTACAATGATTATTAAGAACACTGTCACACTGGGGAAGGCAACCAACCCAGTTCATCATCTTCCAGGGACGGCCCCACAGGGGGGTAAATATCCCCCATGGCAACCGTGTACACTCGGATGCACCCAATGAAGATTAATATGCATTTTCCCTATTGAGTCCTTAACGTTACCCCTCCTTCTAATGAAATCTGTTTTGTAAGTTACTAGTTCTTTTTATATCAAAGGTTTGTATTGTTATGAATGTATTGGGGAAGGCAAAGAGTAGTTAAGAATATTCACATTCTTATTACTTTCAAAAAAAATTAATTACTTGTGTAATAGATGGGATCCGAGACACATTTGGTTTACCGCGTGAAATATTTAGCAAATAAAAATAAGTGAAAGGGAGACAGAGGCATCCGCAAGAAACATAACAAACAAACAGCAGCTCCGAAGGGGCTGCGTTTGGGTCCAATGCCGTTATGGCCAGGTACGCGGAAACCTTGAAGAGTCGGACAACAACGGGAATGTCCATCCCGAGAACGACCGAATCGGCTGGGATACAACGGAGGTTGGATATAAGCCATCTTTGGCGAAATGTTCGTGTGTTTCCGTAAAAACTCGTGATGCTACGAAAATGGAGGGATAAGTTGTTGAGTGACTGACCAATGAACACCGAATACCTATATCTGTTACGAAATTTCGACGAGAAGAAAACGGTGATTGCTGAATAGGAAAAAGGAGAAGGGAGCAGAATGGAGCGACACGTTCTGCACCCCGAGGAGAAGACATCTTGTGCCTGGGAGCTGAAGAAAACGGAGCGAGCCCACTCTGACAAGTGATTGTGAAAGTTTCGTAGCGACGCGCTATGTCTAAAGGTTCGATGAGCTATATTAATGATTACCCAGTTTCTGAGTCTAAAGTTGAACTCCGGCTATTAGTTGCAGATAGTAACTATACAGTGCATCAGAAATGGTGGACCACGTGGACCTTTAGTTACTTGCATTCTTCAAGCTTCCAGTAAATTCCATAGACTCCCGGAAAGCGACCCACGGAGTGATCTCCAGAAAGAGATAGGGACTCATGTGATAAAAACTTTCAAGCAAGCAGAAATTTTATTCGGTTGGACAATTTTTTAATTCCGGAATTTCCATGCGATTTTTTTTTTTTTTTTTTTTGTAAACTTACATGTGCCATATATATTCAGCTGTAATTGTATTTTGTTCTAATATAAATGATGTAATAAATTGTAAGGTTTACAGATGTTACATTATGAATCTGTTATCAATATTTAAAAAGAAATTTAATCCTGTTTATCGAAATTAATTATAAAAGGTACCCAAAATTAATTAAAAGTAATGGAATCAACCCATGATGACCCATATAAGACATTTCTATTACACTTGCTTAGAGTACAATCCATTGACAATATTTCGTAGATGAATGAATATTTATCACGACAGATCGGATGCAAAAGTTGTTCGCATATTACTCAGCAGATCCTTGACTACCAGATGATCCCAACCCAATAACCGTTTAAATTACCGACACTTTCATTGGAACTGCGTCAAGCGACAAACATCGCTTAGCTACTCTTTGCATGTTCTAAATATCGCAAACCAATTCGTTGCGATACTGATCCCATCCATTTTGTTTGAGAATAATAATACCGTTTGGCCCGGGTTACTCAGATGCTTCTCACCAACTGGGCGCATGAACTGTGTCTGAACTTTGCCACTGCGTTAATTAATTGGAGGTGGCGGAATTTTTCTGGCACCGTAAGCGGCCTGCATGACAGGACCGTTAGTGTAGCGCAGTTCCTAATCGCTGGCTTGTAAACAAAAGTCGTAGATTAAACCACAAACCTATGCGCAGCGGTTATGGATAGAACTTGAATAATACAGAACATAATTACTGTAATTCGTAAAAGATGTGAACTGACGTCGGCTTACAATAATATGAGAGCTTGAGGAATTTGGTGTGAGTGTTACCATAAAGGACCGGTTCCAATCAACCCGGTTATGTGCTGGTGGTTGAGCTGAGACAGAGGGCATTCTGGAGACCACTGACGACGAAAAGAAAATGCTAACGTTACATTGATGGAAAGAGACGATTTGCAACTCTTCAATCACACGTAAACGGAGCATTTTAAGATTTCTCGTGATTTTCAGCTAGCCGAATGCAATTAAAAATTATGTATTGTTCTGTTGTTTGACAAAGAGGATTAGTAATCTGCCCATTAAAATACAGTTGAATGTAAACTCGTATCTTTTCTAACCCTGTGTAATACCAGAAAGTGACTACCATGTGAGCTGATTTTAATTAGTAACATTAATATCTATATTGAGTTTAAGAATTCACTAGTAATCTAATTTTCACAATGTATTCATTGGTGAACACTTTTACGCACAACTACTGAATCTAGTGAAACGTACACATCCAAAACCAGTGAACGAAGATGTGTAACACAGTTTATGAAGATAACAGATATAATTCACTACGTAAGAGGTGATCGGCAAAGGTTTTTCAATAGGGTATTCGGTTTACGGTGTAGCCCATAGAATGACAAGAAATTTCGTTATGATAGTTACTTACCTTAGTGCCTGCGTCTCTCTGAGACCATTATAATCGTAAACATTTTCGTGAAAGCAGTATTGTTCGTACACTTCATGTGAGATGAACCACCATGTTTAATTTTTTGTAGCATTTTCATTCGATTGTCCGAGTTGATTCACGGGAAATGTTTTTCAACGGTCAACATTAACATCTCAACAACAACTGAGCTGATGTAGAGGACTTACTGTTTTCACTATCTTAGAAAAAGCTTGTCCATTAAGCAATACTCGCCGATTAAAACACGGTACAATGACTAATTATTGCATGCTGCAACAAATAATGACTAGAGTGGGAGGGCTAGGCACGGGAAAGAATTCGGCTATGGCATTTTGCAGGAACCATACCGGCATTCGCCTTGACAACGAGCTGTAAGAAGAAAATCTTTTAAGTATATAATTTCGTCAGGTCAAATTGTCGAGTCGTCATTATCGCTGGATCCTGTTTCTATATATTTCACCAAAGTGTAGGGGGGTGTTGATATACGGGTTAGAAGTCTTGAAAGAGTAAACTCGGTGAAATATTCTGGATATGAAATGGTGTCAGCTTGTAATCTCCATAACAAGGAAGGTAAATATGCTTCATATGATGATTATACAGAAATTCAATGAAGGGATGATACAAAAAGAGTATTTTGGTTTCTAGGAGCATGTGATCCGACACTTGCGATGAGGTCTATGTGACAGTTGCGTGTACTTGCGATTGCGTTTTGGTGTCGCTGTGTGGTTGTAGGAAGAATTTAGGGTGCTTATTGATGAGTAAGGGCTTTTGGAGATTCATGCTGTGAACATACTGGTTAATGAACGGATGTGTATTACCGAAAAGACTACTGTTGTTGTTGCGAATTACGAAATTGTTTGTTTGGTGGGAAACGATATCACTACTCATAGCCTAGGTCGTTTAGTGAATACTAAGTCATGAGTGGGAAGACAGAAACATTATTTTGCAGATTATAATGCATTGTTAGCGTTTAAAAAAAGCTATGTTACTTTCAATCACGCATAATGCTGAAACAAGGAAATTTGATGGTTTTGATTAAAAATAATATTAATCCGATTATTAACTATCGTTCTAGATTAAAACTCTTAAACGATTAAAAATTCATGGGCGTGCACTAAAGATAGTCCTAATACAATTGTTTTAGTTAAAAGTTTAATTTGATTTGATTAAAAAAGCATTTTAATCTGATTGTGTTACACTATTTCTTCACTTGGTTCTTAAGGTGTGTTGAGGGAAGGAAAGGAAGGGTCTGCGGGATGATTAGGTATTTGTGACAGGTCTGGAAATCGTCAATCAACCTGTCATCGCCTCTAGGATCGGTGGCGCATGGTGGACAGGCGCCGGGGATGGCACTGGAAGTAATCCCTCAGGGGGTCATCAGTCAACATGACAACACATCATTTGTTATTATTCAGTAGCATAATAATTTTCATAATGTCTGAGGGCATACTCCGTTTCTCCCCCTACTCACATTGAATTAAAGATCTCGTTTCTCTTTCGGCCCAAATAAAATTGCGAATGTCCTTTAACTTAATAAATGTATTTAAAATCATTAAGTCAGTGTACTGAGGAACGTATATTAAATTGTGTTCCTTCTGATTCATTGTTGTTTGGCTATGATTACAAGGTATTTTTAATTGGTCAAATTTCTATTCTTCCATTAAAATCACCCGTTTATATAAGACTAGCCGATACCCGCGACTTCGTACGCGTGGACTTAGAATTCCATTGCCAGAATTGAATATAAAAAGCAGTAAGTAACTTAGGATTGGTCCTAAACAACACCGAGTTGTCATAACATGACAGGATAGCCATCACTATATCAATCTACGGTCGAACCTGTCTCGTAAAGAGAATCAATTTCCAACACGTTTAAAAACAGAAAAACAAACGAAGGTGTAGGGATGTGGGGGGGGGGGGGGGGTTAAACAAGGACAGCTTTATTTAAGCTTGGTCTTTTCATCTTCAGCATGAGCATCCGATTCTTGGGTTCTAATAACTGCCCGTGCTCTGCTAGAGCTACACCTTAGGCCAGGTTTACGCCTGCAAGTCATGTCAAAAAAGAAGACAAAATAGACTCGTGCCAGAAACATTTAGGCAGACACAAAGTAATGGTACAGTGCAGAGCAAATCGATATCTATACTAAATAATACGGTCTCTAAACGAAATTTACTAACAAATCATACACTAAAAGACTGCGCGAGAAGCACAGCTTGAGCAACCGACATAACATTACAGATTAACACACGCATTCGTTCGTCTGTCAACATTCGATAAGGTCACAAAACTTCGTGACTAAAATTGTTATTCATATCGAATAAAAGTGTCCAATGTCTTTCCTACAGATACACAGTATTTACTTGTCAAATTCGATCAATATCGGTATAGCAATTTAGACGACAAAACGTAACAAAAAGACAGAGACTTACTTTCGCATATATAATATTATTAGTGCAGATCACACACACACACCGACTGCGAGAGAAACAAAGGCTGAGTCATCAATATAGCGTAAAAAACTATACACCTGCAGCATTGTTAGACAGCGTATGATTTGCCAAGCATTTCACACCTAAATTTATGACATGTACGGTTTAATATGCCATCCGAAAAACTGACCGTCCAGGCATGGCTCATACGATCAAAAATAACTCTTAAAAATCTTCGCCTTATTCGGGATTTGATCCGGAGACCACGGTTCATAGCATTAGTCAGCAAGCGCGTTAACCACTGAGCTACCAGCCGGCGAGACTGTAAGCAACTACAGAGTCTTACACATCCTAAGCGTCGGTCTATGTTAATTTAGGTAATTTTTCAAAATTATATGAGAATATGTACTATTTATACAGAAAAAGTATCCTATGTCCATTCTAATGCCAAATCGCATCTCCTTGTCAAATTTCATCACGATCGGATTAGCTGTTTAGCCCAAGAAACGTAACAAAGAGTTACTTTTGCATTCATAATATTAGCATAGATAATCATCCATGTTTGTACACTGCTGTATCGTCAACAGCACGAGGGGGTAATGTTAGGACAGTTAGATGGCTCTCAAAATATAATCATGGCATACCCTACAACGCTAATGGTGTAACCTTCAGTATACTTTATACTAGTCTACGTGTAATTGCAAATCTAGATTCTGCCACCATATAAGTGAAAGTCTGGAGAAGATACGGTGATTCCAAAAGATTATTCGGAAGAAAGTCTGCTGAAGATTTTAAGTGTACACCAACTCAAGCAAAATAATTTACTGAGAAAACGTTGTAAAGGACAAATATTTTATAAACTGAATGTGTGCTGGTGGAAATCAACATTCAGTTTCCCAATTCTGGGAAAAATAAAAAGTACTAAAGTGAAGTATAATCTTTTTAATTTACTATTGTTTCACAAAATAATAAACTCTCCTCGCACCTTCGTAATGCATTGAATTAATCAGCCGCCATTTTAAATAATGTAGATCGACTCTTTGTTGTACTAATTTGTTCTTGCCACTGAACTTCTAATTTTATTCAGGCTCCTAATAGTAAGATAATTAGTAGAATGATTATGTAGATCACTAACTGGAAGTCAATTACTTAATTGGAGGTGAATTGCGTGGAAACCAAAACTGGGCCCTGGGGAAACATTTACCATTACTCTTCCCTTGTAAATCTTCACTTTGCCCTTTATAATATACGCAAAAATTAAATTTATAATCCCTTAGCCACGGATATTATTTAATAAAATATCTTATGCTACTGTTTGGAGCTAAATAATGCTTTACTAAGTAGGAATGATTATAATTAATAAAAATCATGACGGAAAAACAAACATTGATTTACCATCTATTACTTTTTGAGGAACAACCTAGATGAGAGATAACCTATTTGAGGAACAGCCTATTTTGAGGAACAGTCTATTTGAGGAACAAATCGTATGTTTGCTTATTTTCAACGACGACCAGTGAGCTATATTGATGAAGATTTTTAATTTCAAGTCTAATACACTTTTTTCCGTTTGAGATCTCTTGATCCAGTTTTAATCACTTTTGTGAAGCTTTGCAGCTGTCACTGACAGATCGATGTAGATGCGATTCCTTGAGTTTTAATGATCAGAATTATACAACATTAACCTATTTAGTAATGAGATTTCCATTTGATCAAAATTTTCCATTTCTGTTTCTACTCCCCTATTCTCATTCGAGCCTTTTTGCTCCCCGTCTAGTCTTCAATCAATCTTTTAAAGGCAACCAGCCAACAACCTTCAGCAGCAGTGCATAGCAAATTAACTATACTAATAGTAGCAGCTTTCATAAGAATTATTGATTCTTTCGCTGTTCTGTTGCTTAATGAAATGGCACAATATTATCATCTAATTTCCGGGAAACATTTTCTCGCTTGTACAGCTCTTACTAATACAACTTATAAATCGTATTTTATAACCAATATTGTACTTTATTTATGAGGGCCAAGTACATATTGTAGTTACAACGTTCATGACAATCGGGGGTTATGAATGAGTGATTTCATAATATTATCATACAGAAGGGTCCTACACAATTACCACAGTGCAATTTTCATTTTCATTACAATTCTTACTTAATTCTCATGCCATGCAGTAAATACCCATGGTCAGCTTCATAATCTACCTGTTTCTGATGAAGTAAATAATAATTAATAACAAGTAAATAATTATACTGAATTTTAAATTTATTATAACATAATATCGTAAACAAACTAAAGCATTCGTGAGGATTCTGGATTTCGTATTGTATGGTTTGTGGAAGTGTGTATTCATTTCTTTCTGCTCCTGATTCTATCAAAACTTTAGCATAGGTTCTAATTATCAGAATCTCACGAAAGTTCGTATTTAGCTCTGCAGGTACGATAACTGACCCTGATTAAACTTTTAACACAAGTTTTTATTTTTGTTTTCTGGTCTAGTTTACATTATTTCATCAATTTTTCAATAACATATGTTTGGTAAGTGCGATTAATGATTACAACTATTGCTATTAACTAATGTTATTGCACAATGATCGCTAATAGTAACTTCAACTCACGCAATAGTCATCATATTTTGCATATTAATCATTTTATTCCGAAGTTTTCATTTACATCATTTTTTAGCTGAAAAAGTAGGATGAACGTCGTAGAATATGATATTTTTAGTGGTTTCGTCTAGCAACTGTTATTCAGAGGCGTCCACTGAATTTTATCTTAAAATGTTTTCCCTGACGGCTCAAAATCCTGTCGAAAGCCAAGCTCGTGATGTACGCTGAAGTAGGGACAAGAATTTAGCTGTATACGAACAATCAAAGCTTAAAATGTGTTGTGCTTTTTTGTTTATGCGACGTGTTTAAAATCCACCTCTCATCTATGTTATAGAATGAACTAGGAGTCTGAATGTAAGTGTAGGCAGTTAAGATGGCATAAGAAACGGGGCCGACGCTCACGCCTTGTAATGTGAGATGGGCTTATGGCTTCACGCCTCGTCGACGTCTAGGTCATGGAGCAAGGAGCGGGAAGGAGTTCGGTCATGTCCTTTTGAAGGAAGCATCCCGCAACAATTGAAAATCCAAATCTGGATTCCAAACCAAGTCCTCCAAAATGCGAGGTCAGAGCGTTAACCCCCTCACCCAACACGCTCGGTCCATTCTAATGGGAGATGGTGGGTCACAATCGATTAAGGAAAAGAAATCCTGAAGTAAACTACTTACTGCTCTTGGTAGAAGGATGTGGAAATCGGTCAGTCTCTCATTCTACAGAAAACTGTCAGATCTGGATTTAATTGACACCGCCTGCGCAAATGGAAGGCGATATATGGTAGCTGTAATTTAAAAGTTCTGTTTTTCTATTACCAGTCTCTCGACTGACTTCATGCGATCATCCACCTCTTCCTATCTTGAGAAAACCCTCTTCATTTCATCATACCTCTTACTGCTCACGTCCTCAATTAACTAGGCTTCATATTTTCCATCAATTGTTCACGTCGCTAGTAAATTAACCAATCCACATGTCTCAAAACGTTCGACAACACTGAATATCCAGTATATACATTTAAATGTGGAGGAAATACAGTTCCTGACAAAAAAAAAGTAAAGCACCCTATGTGATGTTATGTCAGTGGTTACAGTACGGAGTCAAGTCTACAAAGAACTTGGTACTTGTCAATATCGTTGCACCTCCTCTGGCCTGGATGCGTGCATTGATTAAGTTGGGAAGGATGTCGTCATATACCTGTTGTATACTTTCGTAAGGGAAGCTGGCACACAACTGCTGTAACTGGTCCTTGATATCCTGGATACTAGCACTGGGACGGAGTTGACGTCCGAACTGGTCCCACACATGTGCTATCAGAACAGATATGAGGATGTTGCTGGCCACGAGAGTGCCTCAGTTCATAAAGGCAGGTGCCTTGTGTGGACGAATCCCTCAATCCCTACCAGCCGTGGCCAGAAGTAATATCACACAAATACCCACACCATGACGCCAGGACTACCACCGTTGTGCCTCTCCAAAACATTGGATGAATGTGACCTCTCCTATGTCACCGCCATACTCGCCGATGATGGTCATCCAAGATAGTGCAGAACCACGATTCAGTGCTCCCGGTCACGGCACCATTCAAAATGCAGCCGTATGTGCTGTGATGTTAATGGCAGCCTACGCATGCCTAATCCGGCTGCTGTTAGTCTCCGACCATTTGTGTGGGACTGGCACCGAGAAGTAAATTCAGAACGCATATAATTGATTTCCTGTGTTGGCACATGTTGAAAAACAGAGCGACAAACTGTGCGGAATATCACAGAATGTTACAAGGAGTCCGTTACATGTTCTCGGATGGCAGGTTCAAATGTGAAGATACACAACATGGCTATCCCCTCTAGTGGTGGTAAGACGTGGTTAACCGAAACCTTGGCGACGAGTGTGCCTGCCCTCACGCAGTCCAATATGGGACCACGAATGCCCCACGAATGTGGATATTGCACGATTCGATCTGATCTAGCAAGAATTTAGAGTTTACCGCTACATTTTTGGAGTCGCAGGACATCCAAAATCTAAAGAAAAACTGTTGGGGGTTGTGGTGATCACAGGTTTATTAGTTTTTGTATGTTTCCCAAGCATGCTAATATAGATTGTTTGATTTGGGTTTTGTTTTGTGTTGGTTTCTAAGATAGATGGCGGTGTCACCGTTAATTCAATTACGTATCGTGCAACCTAAGGATGTCCGATATAGATTATTTTTGTATATAACTGAACTGGTGTTGGCGGAAGACGTAAAAAATTGACGAACTGAACTGATCATAAGAACAAACAAACGCTTACAACAGTTAGATAGTTTCTATAAAATGTTTAAAAGAAAAAAAGGCGACCGTGTAATTGAAGAGAAAACCTATTTTCGCCAATAAATGCAAAATATTAAATAAGGAGAAGGCACCAGGCAGAAACGGTGAGCCAAAGTAACTCACCGGCCAGATGAAATGTCTGACTCGAGTAAGCGGCCTCTCCGTGTCCTGCACTCCCCCTTTTTTTTTTTTACTTATGGCTTTACGCCTCCTCACCGTCGAGGTCATTAGAGGCGAGATGGGATTGGGGACAAGGAACGGAAAGGAATTCGGCCATAGTCTTTTTGAAGAAGCATCCCGGCATCCGCCTGGGGTAATTTGGGGAAACCATGGAAAACCCAAATCTGGATGCTCGGATGGGAATTCGAACCGGCGTCCTCCGGAATGCGATGCTCACCCACCACGCTCGGTTGGTCACTCCCCTTATAGAATCTGCCAGGCCTGGCGACCACTCAAAAACACGCTGGAATTGCAACTCTAATCATTTACATACACGCCGTGTGTGTGTGTGTGTGTGTGTGTTGTGTGTGCGAAGTTACGTTGACCTCCGACCATGTCTTCAGGGTGCTTCAATTTTTTTTAATTTTTTTTTTCACTGCGAGCGTGCAGTTGAGAGATGGCATCAGCATCTTTTAGGGATCGGTTGCGCTGGCAAGTATTAGAATATCATCCCTAACCGCCATATCATATTCCATGTGAACGTGATCTCAATCAGATATTGATGCAGTTGTGCCGTGGAAACCACTTTGCAGACGAACAGGATTTCGTTATGGCGTTTCGACATCTCATACAGCCGATGATAATTAAAACCTTCCTCAGCGCTGTCAAGGAGCTAAGATTAATCACGGCGACTATTTCGAGGGCTGTTAATTGCTTGTACTTTACCTTGTTGGTACTGTGCATTACTGTATCCATTACTTACTTTGTATTGTAAAGGAAAGTGATTTCTATTTATGTAACCTACAGATAGCTGGTACATCACGGTCCTTGCTGGGGTGGTTCCTGAGGAGCAAATTATAATTGACTTCGATAGTTGACATGTTTGAAAAACACAGCAATCTACAACTACTACATCTACAACTACATCCATATTCTGCAATTCACAAACATTGTGGGTGGTAGAGGGTGCTAAGCACCAATCCTAATTCTGAATTCCAATCCCGAATAGCAAGAGGAAAGAAAGAATACATAAAAACATCAATACGTCATCTTATTTCTCGAATCTTATCCCTCCGGTCATTACTACCTAAATAGGTTGGCCGAATAAGTATTTCATTGTACTAGTTAGTAAAAGAATTTCGTATATTCTACAATATACTCAAACACAAACGACGTCTGTCTTCCAAACGATCCCACCCAATCTATGTATCAATTCTGTGACGCTTTCATAAGGGCTGTAGCAACCAGTCACGAATTGAGCGGCTTTCTTCTGTACCCTCTCCACTGAGTCAATCAGGCCCTTGCGATACGGATTCCAAACTCCACAACACTAATCCAAATGCGGACGCACTTGTGTTTTATACGTTATTTCCTTTGTATAAGCATTACAATCATTCAAAATACGACCTATGAATCGTAATTTAGAATTAGCTTTGCCTACGACGGAAGTTAAGTTATGTGCAAGTCCCATTTCATGTTGCTTTCTACTACTACCCCCAGATACTTCAGGGAATCAATCGTGTCAACAACTGAATTGTTTACTTTGTACTCGTGAACAAACTTGATTCTTTTTGTTACTTATTCGCATTGCCTTGCATTTGCAATTATGTTTAAGCTGCCATATTGGCACCATTCGGAAACAGCATCCAAATCGCACTGAATATCTAAGCAATCGTCGGAGCACTTTATTTCCCTATAGATAACTGCATCGTCGGCTAACAATCGCAACCAACATTTAATGTTGTCACCTAGATCGTTTATAAAAATTAAGAAAAGAAGTGGTCCTATAACATCTAGCTTAGAAGAGGCTTCCCCGTCAACTACGACATGCTGTGATAGACCAGTTAGAAAATCACGTATCCATTCGCAAATTTGATCCGATATACCGTATGCTCCAATCTTCGCTAAAAGTCGGTTGTATCTCACAGAATCAAAAGCTTTCTGGATATCCAAGAATATATCATCAACTTGTGAACCTGCATCGAGAGCTTTCATTACGTCATGGGAAAATAGGGCCAATTGTGTTTCACACGATCTCTTCTTCCGAAATGCGTGTTGACACGGTGTAAGTCAGGGCCGGCGGATAATGTGGGTATGGTGTGTAGCAGTACCCACCCGGAATGCGTGTGTAATAGCCTGTGTACCCACAACAACACCATTAGCGACGCGCTAAATCCCTTTGATGTTTCAATAGAGTCCTCCACCCTAGCTGTCGCCAACTGAGCAAACAATCGTTGTGACTGAAAGCAAGAATGCTACGGTAACATAGTGTACGTCCACAACAGTCGTGTGTGAAAGCTGCATTAGTGTATTTCGGCTAATTCTCAACATAAAAATTCAAATGGATAAATTCGTAGTGAAGTTGGAAAGGAGAAACGAATTGAGTGTAAATAATGCTAGAAGACAGCAGAACGTGGAGAATAAATTTGTATCGCCCTTAGACGAAGGATCCACTGGAACCTTAAAAGATGGGCTTGTTAAGTCAGCTGACAGTCAAAATCGAGAAAGTAGGTAAAATTCTTAATCTTCTTCTTCACTATATACATAAATACGTTCGCATGTAATGAATATTCACGTGTATGTACTAGAGATGTAACGGAAGCGACGTTATGGAAGCGGAAACAGAAGCCGAAGTTATATGAAAATGTGATTTAGTGCACAGAATCTTCATTTAGTGTCTAGTTACTTCTGTTTAATAAAAATGACAAATAATGCTTATTTTAATAATCAAATCAAACAGTAATAGTAACTGACTTTGAAGTAGTAGTTTTATAATTACTATGATTAATATTCGAAAGTTAAAAGTGGCAAGTTATATTTTAAAAACAAACGCTTAGCAACCTTTTCTCCTCCCCTCCCCTCCTCACAAATTAAACCTTCTTTCGCTGAACAATTTTTCGTTAGTAACACTTCAAGGCGGGGCCGACAAAAACCAGCGGACTATTGGAGACAACATAGAATATTTGCGATCGTTCATTTGCCATCACCTAAAGAGGATCTACTTTTAATAGAAGTCTTTTTTGCTTTTACTATTTGACTAGACTGATATTGATTTTTTTTCCTTCATGTAACTTAAGATTTACGCTACATTTAATTTTTCAGACGTTTTAAATTCTTCTGGATGGATGGATTTCAAATTGCTTTTTAAAGCAATGATGGTATGTTATTTCAGAGAATACCTAATGTACGTACATTTTGCCACAGATTCAGTTTTTTGTACACAACTATCTAAATAGGACTTGGTTTTGGTTTCATTTTGAGACACACTACTATGATACAATAAAATACATACCTAAGACGACCAACTTGATTGGCAACTTTGTTGTGAACTTTATTGGCAACCAAGTTGTACCACGGTCGGGTTTTTTTTGCCGGATGTTTTCTCTTGCTACTTTCTATTATTTTTTATTGCAGTTTTAAGCATTTTGGTTATAGTAGAGCGTAGTTTGTGAAAAATGAGTGACTGAGAATTGCAGTATTTGGTTTTAAGAGAGTTGTGTGAAGATGAGATGCTTCCTGTTGGTCTCAAAAGAATGGCATCAAAACTGCACAGATTTCTCCGTTCAATTTTTAGTGACGGAGATACGCGTCACTAAAGCTGACTATTTTCATAAATTTTTAAGACTGGAAATAAAACCTACTATCAATTGTAGGACAAATTGCGAAAATTTATTTAAAAGGACACCAGCATGAGGATTTTATTGCTGTGAACGAATGGTCGTTCGCAACCCCGATACTTTTAGCTAGTGGTCAGAGCGTCGAGGATTTAAAATTTTTCAACGCTATATCACCACAAATTCTTAGTGTTATTCTTTTAGTGTTATGAACAAAGTTTTTTTTTTTTTAAGGAATTTTAACCTCCTGGTAACGTCGAAGTAACATGCCATTTACTCTCTTTGGCTCCGGCTCCAAACCTTAGCTCAGTTCTATATTTTTCAATTGTCTCCGGTAGCCAGTTCTAATATTTCTGATTCTTTTCTTAAAACTGTGAATATTCGTATTTAGCCCAATTTTTTGGAAAAGAACAATGAATGTTTTCAAGCATTATTCTTTTTGTTGCGATCCTTAAAAATTTCAGATTTCCACAACTTGGGTAGCGTCTCAAAAAATTCACCCAGATTTGAATGTTTGGTATACTTGTCATATTCGAAAAGCAATTTTGATCTCAAACAGTAGCAAGTAATCCAAATAACATCTGGTCAAACGAAAACGTACAGTAATCGAAAACAATAACATTGACAGAACAGTTGAAAGTTAACAACTGATGCTGAAAACTGTGTTGTTAACTTCCCCACAGACGCTACACCAACCATGAACAGGCTTAGACATGCAAATAGTCTCACGTTATGTTCATGGAACGCTAATGGAGTCTTCAAACAGCAGGGAGAACTAAGACAGTTCCTTCTAGACGAAGGCATAGACATATGCCTCATTTCCGAGACACACCTTAAACCGCAGATCAGGCTGTCGGCGAGGAACTTCAGGGTGTACCGGTACGACCACCCCACAGCCGGAGGAGGAACGGCCGTCTTGATACGCTCCACGCTGCCACACTACCAGTTCCAGATGCCGGCGATGAGCTCCATCGAAGCCACGGGAGTTGTCGTGGAGACATCCGATGGGCCCGTCAACGTGATCTCAGTTTATCATCCACCACGAAATCACATAGATGAAGCGGACCTGGAGGCTCTCCTCTCAATCCCTGGGAGATTACTTATCGCGGGAGATCTGAACTCAAAGCATCAGATGTGGAACAGCAGAGCCACCAATATTAGCGGGCGCAGGTTGCTACGAGCGGCAAACCGATACGATTGTATTGCGCTCGCACCAGACGTGCCAACACACACCCCAAAAAATCATCGCCACCACGGAGACGTGTTGGACGTTGCTATCGCAAGGAATATTCCAGGTCTCTTGGAAGCCAGAGTGGTAAACCGCTTATCATCAGACCACAAGCCAGTGATTATAGAAGCACCAGATGTAGAAGCGGAACAAAACACTGAAAAAGGAAAAAATTATCAAAAGGCAGATTGGCAGCAATTCAAAATAAACCTGGCAGAACAGCTACACGGGGAAGAGGCTGACGAAGATGTTGATGTCGAGCTTGAGAAAGCACGGACCACATCAAAACAGCAGCCGACTCTGCAACACCACCATCACGGAGTGGTGCGCAACAGAAGAGCCTTCCAGCTGACATCCTGGAGATGATTACAATTAAGAACAGGGCAGCCCGTCTCTGACAAGAAACCAGGAGGCCCGAGGACAGACGACACCTAAATTGCCTGATCCGCGAGATCAAAGTCAGGATAACCGAGCACCGAAACCAACAGTGGGCAGACAAGGTGTCAACGTTGCAAGTAGAAGACGGTACGGCTTGGAAGCAGACCAAGCAACTCACTGGACGTCGCAGCCGAATACCACCCCTGAACGGAGCGAATGGTCTTGTCTGTAAGCCAACAGTCAAAGCCAACACGCTGGCGGACGCATCTGAGGGGAACTTTAGACCCGTCGCGGAGCCAATAGACAGACGCCACTGCCAGAGAATCAGGCAACACCTCCGTCGGTACCTTAGAGACAACATCGAAGAAGAAGAGGGTGAAATTGACCCATTCACCGTCGAAGACCTCCGGGAAGAGATCTCGAAGTTTCCCCCGGACAAGTCACCGGGACGCGACGGCATAACCAACAGGGTATTGAAGAATCTACCAGCAGGTGCCATCGTGAGGCTGGTAGAATTATTCAACAAGATCGCGAGGACCAAAGTGTACCCGGCAGCGTGGAAAAGAGCGGTGATCATTCCGATTCCTAAGCCTGGCAAAAACACAGCTGACCCGCAGAACTATAGACCAATCAGCCTCCTACCTAATCTCAGCAAACTGTTTGAGAGGCTGTTGCTCAAGCAACTGCAGGTGCACATCCGCGACGGAGGTATGATACCAGCAGAGCAGCACGGTTTCCGACCTGGCCACTCAACCACGCACCAACTGCTGAGGGTCGTCGAGGAAGCAACCGCAGCATTCAACGCACGAGAGCACTGCGGCGTGGTCCTCCTCGACGTGGCGAAGGCCTTTGACTCCGTGCGGCACGAAGGGCTACTCTACAAAATGGCCACACTTGGAGTTCCAGGACCATATCTCCTGTTATTGAAGAGCTATCTCCAGCAAAGAACTTTCATGGTGAAAATAGGCGACGCGAAATCAACAACAAGACCTATCCGCGCCGGGGTACCTCAAGGCAGTGTGCTGGGTCCAGTGCTCTACACGCTGTACACAGCGGATATTCCGATGGGTCAACAAACCAAGCTGGCTTTATACGCCGACGACACGGCGATCTTCACTTCAAACTTCAAACTGGAAGCATCGACATGAGCGAATAAATTCTCACGCCACTAGTTCTTTTCATACCAGCTGCACCGAAGCGTTGAAAAACGTTGATAATATCAATGTTGTACAGTCGATATCGACGGCTCATTTAAAACAGATGCTTGAAAACCGTACAGCGTTGTTGAAAATATTTAGTGCTTTGAAGGCCTTGGTGAGACAAGGTCTTCCTCTGAGAGGAGCCAACAACGATGAAAATTCAAATTTCATGACTTTTTCAAAGGCTCGAGCTGAAGATGTGATTGAACTGAAATCATGGCTACAAAGTGATTGTCACAAATGGCTTCATCATGACTGTCAGAATAATACTGTCGAAAATCATGGAAGATTTTTTCCGCAAATCTTATTTAGAAATTTATGACCAAGTACTAATGTCGTTAAAGAGTCGATTCGACAACGATTCCACCCAGTTCTTCAAATCGTTAGAATGATTCGCTCTGGGACAGCCCACAAATGTATAAAAAATTATAAATTTCTATAATCATGATTTTGACCAAGAAAGACTGCTCAGTGGTAGAGACATGTTTTTGCAACTTTTGAAAAGGCAAGATGAGGAGGCAAAAAATTTAAGAGGGGTTGTAGAATTTTAACAGATGTACCACTGGACTAGAGGACTCATACCAGAGTTTGTACGCTTCGTCCGACTACTCATTACAATTCCTGGGTCGTCCTCTTCAAATGAACGAAGTTTCTCGGTCTTACGCCGATTCAAGAGTTACATAAGATGGACAATGTTGCAAGATCGATTAAATAACATTGCTTTATTACATGTATATAGCAACCTTACTGACGAACTTCATTTAGAAAAATTATTGAATCGTTTTCATTTCCAAACAAGCAAAGGGCAGTACAGTTTTTGCATTGCGCAATTAATACTGATTAATAGTAAATTTAAAAAATAATAATAAATCTTTTGTACACAGCTAAAATATATTTAATTAATATATTAATGAATAATTATTATGATGAATTTTTAAATTCATTTTCTAGTTTTTATTCCTATGAATTTCCCTTAAGAATTTGATTCCATAGTTATCATTATTATTGTTTTAAGTAAGATATTTCAGGGACCTGCCCCCCCCCCTTCTTCTTGCCTGACTACCCACCCGGGCCTAACACGAAAGGCCGGCCCTGATGTAAGTAACTCGTTCTTATCTAGAAACTTCATAATTTTAGAGCATATGACATGCTCCAGAGTTCTGCTGCAGACAGATGTTAGAGATATGGGTCGATAATTCCTAGGATCACTCCGATCTCCATTCTTGAAAACAGGAATTACCTGGGAAATTTTCCAGTCAGAAGGTACTTTTTTCTCATCTAAAGATTTACGGAATATATCTGACAGAAATGGTTCAATTCCCTCCGCGTATTCTGAAAATACTCTTACCAGTATACCATCGGGACCTGGTGCGTTACCCCACTTCAGGAGCTTTAATTGTTTTACAATACATACGCTATCAATTTCCACCGGATCCATCTCTAATTCTACATGATGTGGTCCACGTTTTCGCGTGTGAATGGATTTTTAAATTACATACGGTAGCCTTGTCGCGGCTGTCGTCAACATCCCGACCGTGTTGTATTAGAACTGGCTTATTGTTGCCACTATAACTAACTTTTTTAACATACGTCCAAAATTACTTAGGGTTTTCGGTGAGGTTCTTAGAGAGAGTATTGCAATGAAAGTCATTAAAGGCCTCACGCATCGCATTTTAACATGTCCCCTTATCTCATCTAACTTATCTAAATAAGGCTTATACATCGTCCTTCTTGATCGTACATGTACCTTCCTTCGCTTCTTGAGTAATCTTTTAACGTCACGTGTATACCATGGGGGATCACTCCCTTCCCTGATTGTCCGTTTCGATATATGCAAGTCTACAACTTCCCTGACTATACATACGAATCAATGCAATATCTCCTCAACGGTACCTCTTGCTACTATGAAGGTAAGGTAATTATGCTTCAAAAACGTTCTAAAAGACTCTTTTGAAGCCTTTTCGAATCTGTAAACGATCCTTTGTTTTCCTTTTTGCGCATAGTTATTAATTTTACTGTAGCAATTACAGCTTTGTGATCACTTATTCCCTTCGTGGTAGAAATGTCCGTGAATAATTCGGGCCTATTGGTAACGAGAAAATTTAAAATATTTTTGTTACCGTTGAGGCATTGCGTTGGTACAGTTACGAGCTGCTCAAGATTGTGATCTGAGTAAAGGTCTAGAATGACTTCGCAAGCTGTTTTATCCCTGCCACCAGTAACGTGAACGTAATTAGTCCAGTCGATATATGACAAGTTGAAGTCACCACCTGACATTATTGTATGATCCGAAAATTGACGAGCTATATTATTTACATTATTCCTTAAGGCCTCGGCAATAGTTACGCCTGCATCTGGTGGACGATAGAAGGAGCGTATCACAAGTTTTGTCCTAACTTTAATCCATAAGATTTCGCAGACAGTATCGACATCTATTTCGTACTTACTAACGGATATAAATACACCAACTCCATGGGAATGCAACGTATCCTTACGGGAAACGATCATGCTACTATTAAAGATTTGAGTGGAACTTATATTCGGGTTTAACCAACTTTCTGTGCCTATTAAGATATCAGCATCTGTACTATGAATAATGTTTTCGAGTTCATGCTGTTTATTACAAACACTTCTGCAGTTAACTACTAGCATGTTCGAGATTCTTTTAAGCTACCCCTAATACGCGGAGTTAAATTTATTTGGACTGTCGGTAAGTGAATTTCCTGTTCAGGGTATCCTCCCTCCGCCTAAAAAAATCCCCAATGCATTCCACGCGGCCCGTTCAAGGGATCCCTACATGACTCAACCTCAGGGCGAAGATCGAGGAATCTGCAGCCATGACTATCACAGAACAGCCGTAGCCTCTGGTTCAGCCCCTCAACACGGCTCTGAACCAGAGGTCCACAGTCAGTACTATCGACAATGCTGCAGATAGTTAGCTCAGCCAAAATCTTGCGGGAAGTCGCCCAAAGGAAGGGAGGATAACCTCTGAACCTAGGCGGCAAGCATAATTGGTGCCGACACGAGCCACAATCCGCATTTGGCTACACCCCGTCTGTTCAGTGACATCCGGGATGGCCTGTTCCACATCTCGGATCAGACCACCCGGAATACAAAATTAATGGATACTGGATTTCATCTCTGACCTATTCGCCATTTCCCTAAGGGGCTCAAACACTGTAACGGATAGCGTTCTGGCCTCGCATTCGGGAGGACGGCGGTTCGAATCCCCGTCCGGGCATCCAGATTTGGGTTTTCCATGGTTTCCCAAATCACTCCAGGCAAATGCCTGGATGCTTCCTTAAAAAGGCCATGGCCGAATTCCTTCCCATTCCTTGACCTCCATCCTTTCCCGTCTCTAAAGACCTCGCTGTTGAGAGACGTAAAGCAGTTTAAAAAAAAAAAAGGCTCAAACACCACCTAACATTGGAGCTTCCAGCCACTAGAATCCCCTTCTGCGGTTTCCTAGACCTAGCGGGCTGGGGGGCTGCCAACTCACAGGATGACGACTGCTGGACTGAATCAGTTCCAGACAATACGTCGAACCGGTTGGACAGTGGTACAAGCTCGCCTTCTTGCGAATCAGGCCTGTACGACTGCCCCAACATGCGGCGTCGACCTGCAAATACGACACGCCATTCAACACCAGGCGAATCGTCACATGTTCTGTATATATTTCTTTATGAATAATAATACAAAAATTGAGGAAAAAATTTAGAAAAATCCCAGTTGACCGACAGTGTAGTGGACCGCATATCACGTTCCGTTTAGTAGCTGACTGGCTTATTAGTCGACTTCTGTTTAATCAGTTGGCCAACAAATTTAACCTTGTTTCGAGAATTAAAATGCGCGCAAATGCAGTAAATACATGAATTGTCAGCCACTACGAAACAGTGTGCGGGGGACTTGTACAGCGCCACACCGTTACGGATTTTTTAAATACAACCCTTTGAGGATGAATTTGTCTTAAATGTTTACTACCAGGAATAACGATTAGCCTATTCTATAGTACAGAGAACTAGTCCATAAGAAAAGTAGGAAATAAAATAATCATTATTACCAGGAGTTAAAAGGTATCATGGGTTTCAAGGGTAACCACTTCCTGTTTCAGTGTTTGAAGCTCTGGTAATAAATTTTGGGGGAGGGGGGGGGGGAATCTGCTGGCAGTGGTACAGGACACCATACTGCCCATCGGCTTCGGAGCCGTCTATGAAAGAGGATGAACCAGAAATCAATTAGCATGAAGATGGGAAATCTCAGTATAAGAGAACCAAACGATATTGCGATCAAATGTAATCTGAAATTACATTGTGATGGCTCCGAACACCGTAAACTACTCAGAACGTAACGTAATCCCTCAGTCAGAACCGTCTACAGGAATTACTCATTTAGCCATCAGAAAGTAAACACGTAGAGAAAACATAATAAGAGTTGGATCGTGAAATGGCAAAATTTCGAATAAAGCTGATGGGAAAGAGAACCCGAAGAGGAAGATAAGATAGGACTCACCCAGAACTTATTGAGATTAGTGATGAAAATTAAAAGGACGCTTAAGATTTCTGGTCTGAGCTGTATACTCTAACACGTAAGTTGAAAATTGAGCTACAGATAGTAGTTTTGTGGTAACTAATAGGGAAATATCAGCTGCCGTAAACAGTTTAGTAGTGGAATTATTTTTATGATTGAATGTTAATAAAGAACGCCAATACAACTCTTTTTAAATAGTTTATTGACCTAAGCGTTTCGCCTCTCTTCCAGGAATAATCAGCGACGAATCTGTGTTGAAATTTAGACTTAATTTACAAAATTATTGCATAATACTTAACGTAACCCTAAATTCTACTTACTGTTTACATTGGTGTTATTAGGGTTTGTAGCTGCACACCTCTGTTTTCCCCTAAGTATGTTCCGGCTAAAGCGATTTGTGGAAACGTTGCCAGCTAGAAGTAAACAGTGCACCTTATCGCAACTCTTGTTTGCCGTGGCCATCTTGTTTTATTGCCGTCACGGTGGTGTGACGTTCTTTATTAACGTTTAATTTACCAAGCATCTGCGGAGAAATGGCCTACAACAATACTGCATACATTTAATAATTATTCGTGCCCATATCGCCAGAAGAATATGAGGAAATGCAGCAAGATCTAACTAACGTGTAAAGTTTCAGACAAATCATATGATAATGGCTGACTTTCATATCATTATTTGAAGAGGCTTATGTGAATCTAGGCTGAAAAGTGTAGATACAACTGTAAATACCTTAAACGTACAAGATTAAACCGAACACGGAAACACTCAGGTGACTTAAGGTAACGTCTAGACTGTATCACGGTAAAAGAAATTCTGGAATTTAGCCTACGATATTGGATCTGATAATTCAGGTAAGGCAGTGTAGCGGGGAAGGTCCCGTGACAGTTTGACGCCTTTTGATGTTACGTCAGTATCGTCATATGCCCTTGAACTGTGCAGGGTGTATTACATTTTAATTTTGTTTATATGAAATGTGTAGTGTTAGGCGACTGTCACAGCATTTGCCTAGATGATTACGAATAATCGCTTAAAATGTGAGCAGTCGGTACACCATTACGCGTCCCTGGTGCAGCAATATAACTTCTTTAATTTTTTTTTTTTTGCTTATGTCTTTACGCCTTGTTGAAGTCGAGGTAAAAAAAGGGGAGGGGGCAAGGAACGGGAAGGAATTCGGCCACGGCCTTTTGAAGGAAGCATCCCGGCATTCGCCTGGAGTGATTTTGGTAAACCATGGAGAACACAAATCTGGATGCCCGGACGGGGATTCGAGCCGCCGACTTCCCGAATGCGAGGCCAGAGCGCTAACAGCTCACTCGCCACGCTAGGTGCAGCAATATCAACTGGAAGCAGAAAACTGTTAGGTTCTCACACGAAACAAAATTTGGCAGACGATATAATGCATAGGAGATCAAGAAACGTAGTTCAGTATAATTGAAGCCAATAAGGAACACTGGAAAGAAGGATAGAGGCAGATCGAAATCCTTGCTGCAAACTGGAAACATCAGTAGATAAAACACAAAAATGTGTAATCCGTACGGAGATGGCAGTAACGGTACTTTATAAACAAAATTAACAAGACACGCATGAGAACCAAAGAAATATAGCTATTAGAGAAAGGATATGAATTAGAGAAATAAATGAATAGGTATAAAGTACCTGTAGCATAGAGGAAGTCCAAATAGTATTTTTTTTTTTTTTTTTTTTTTTTTTTTATTTGGCCTTTGGCTTTTGCCATACAGCCATCAAACTCATACATCATAAGGTGTACATCTTATACATCGTGTACTGTTTACAATGTTTATAACAGTTTCTAGTATTAGTTTCCATTCTTCAGTGTTTACAGTAATGTAAAATTATTTATAGACATTTACTTAAATTTTTTTTTTTTTTTTTTTTTTTTTTTTTTTTTTTTTACAATAATAGTTACTATACTTCAATATTTACAATTACATAAATTTCCGGTCATAGTTACAATATTTCAATGTTTGTAATAACTTATAATTATTTACAGACATTTAGATAAAATTTACAATAATAGTTACAATACATCAATGATTACAATAACTTATAATTATTTACAGACATTTATATAGGGTTTTACAAATATATTTGCGTAAATAGTTGTAATTACATTTTTTTTTTTTTTTTTTTTTTTTTTTTTTTTTGTTAAGAGGTTTACATCTGGATTATATAGGTGATTGCTATTTATTATTGATATGTTATTTCATGGTCTTTTCCAATTGGGTGACGTTTTATAAATCTATTTCATATGTGGAGACCTGTTTCTTCTAGGAATCTGATGATTGCCGGGATAACCTGTCGGTTATTCTCATACAGCAAGATTGCGACGCTGGTTGGTAAGGGGACCTTTTCTTTTGTGATGCGGCGAAGTAATTCGTTTTGTGGAGAGTTGTATTTCTTGCAACCAAAAAATAGATGATCTAGGTCGGCTATTTCTGTAGGGTGATCTTCACAGTAGGGGGATTCTGCTACTCTGATGCGGTGTAGGTGAGCTGGGTAACACCCGTGACCTAGTCTCATTCTTATTAGAGATGACACGTGTCGTCTACTCAAAGTTGTAGAGTGGTACCAAGGTTTTATTGGTATTTCGGGTTGAATCGTAGCGTAATGTCTTCCCTTTTCATGTTTTGTTATTTCCCATTCGTTTCTCCATTCCTCGTAAGATGTTTTCCTTATTCTGTTGTAGAAATCGGTGTATGGTAATGGGATTGCTTTAAAATTCCCTTCGACTATTGCAGCCTTTGCCAATTCATCAACTATTTCGTTATTAATTATTCCTATGTGTCCTTTGATCCAAATGATGTTTATTTCTTTATTTACTTGCTTGGCCCGTAGTGTCAGATCTAAGATTTTGTATATATATGGGTTTGTACGTGTGGTCCATTTCTGATATTCTATTTTACTAAGTATGCTTTTTGCATCTGTGAGTATTAGGATTTTTTGGAAATGTTGTACTCCGTATTGGATTGCTTCTGTAATTGCTAGAATTTCTGCCGTGTATATGCTTGCCTCTAGTGGGAGAGAGTATTTTCCTGAGGCTCCTGTTGTGGGGCAGTAGAAAGCGTAGCCCACTCCTTCTGGGGTCTTGGATCCATCAGTGTATATTTCTGTGAAGTCATGCCAGTTGTTCAAGATATGATTTTGTATGTAATTGTTGGCTTTCCCTCTGTAGGTTTCGATGCATGGTTGTTGATAGGTCGGTGTCTTATATAAGTTCAGTTTGTATGGATAACTGTAAATTGGCAGCTCTCGGTCTTTGTATATCAATGGGAACATTGTCTTCAGCTGTTCAAAACATTTAAGCAGAAGAGGTTTTCGTTCTTGGTTTTTGTTTCGTTGTGAGTTTCTGATTTTCATTAAGGTGTTGAGTTTGTTAAGAAGTGGATGTGACCTTATTGCTGCTCGCCGGATGAGGAAAATCTTTGTCACTAGTTCCCTTCTGATGCGCAGGGGCATCTCTTTCGCTTCTATCAGGAGTGCATTAGTGGGGGATGATTTCATTGCTCCCAAGCATATCCTTAGGGCTCGGTATTGGAGGGTGTCCAGTTTTTTCAGTACATATTTGGGGGCATTTCCATAAAAGATACTTCCATAGTCTA
>CM061921.1:104976654-105078506 GCA_031002005.1 Vandiemenella viatica
TTTGAAGGAACTTTTCTGGAGTTCAGCTGGAGAGATTTACGAAAATCATGGAATACTGAAACTGGATCCCCGACGGGGTTTGAATTCGCGTCCTCCCGAATGCCAGGCAACAGTGTTACCTATAACCCATCGGGCTTGGACGGCAGGAAATAAAGCTTGAGAGAAAATTTTATAGAAGTATCAGTGTTAGTTAGAAACAAAGAGAGAGATGATAGTTTTACTACTTCCAGATTTAAAATGTGGAACCGCTAATTCACATTGCAGACGGATTTTTTTATTTATTTACTGTTCTTAATGATTATTATTACTACGAAAACTGTAGCTACTGCGTTCAAGTTTAGCTTACCTTCTAAATATGGTATGATGAAAACAAAATAAGGTGTTAATATTCCGCACCATTTTATTTTCTGGGAATAGTTTATTTATATTTCGTGACTTAGTTTACCATTAGAGTTCTTTCGTGAATGCTCTTTCTACTTACCCTTAACCTTTATGTGTATTTGTCACACGCACAGTTCTATAACGCTGCAGCGTTAGAAAGTGTAACCAAGTCCATTCAAACTCTCTTATTGGTTTTCCGTGCGTAATTTAGCGATTCTTTTCTGTATTCGCCATATAATTGCGTTTGCTAGCGAATTGTTAACTGTTTATTCGAGGAAAAAAAAAATTACGCAACGGTTATAAAAATTACGAAAAAAGTGTTACCATCTCTCTATAATTAATCGATTTGGTTATTTAAATAATTATTATGACTAAAATGGTGATATTCGTGATTATTTTTACTGCAGAACTCCGAACTTTCCCTCTGAGCGTCTGCGAGTTTCTTGCTGCGCGGGCTCATTTTTTTACTCTTGGGTAAAGTGCTGGGTATGAGAGGTCTATTTTATCATGAATTTAGTGTACCACCTACCAGTTATGCTGTCCCATGCGGTATTCGTGTCTAGACACGAAGCATAATCGAAAGGCGAGGGGTCTCTCGAATTCTGTCCCCGACTGTACATATTGTAGTTACAACGTTCATGACAATCGGGGGTTATGAATGAGTGATTTCATAATAATATCATACAGAAGGGTCCTACACAATTACCACAGTGCAATTTTTATTTTCATTACAATTCTTACTTAATTCTCATGCCATGCAGTAAATACCCATGGTCAGCTTCATAATCTACCTGTTTCTGATGAAGTAAATAATAATTAATAACAAGTAAATAATTATACTGAATTTTAAATTTATTATAACAAAATATCGTAAACAAACTAAAGCATTCGTGAGGATTCTGGATTTCGTATTGTATGGTTTGTGGAAGCTGTATTCATTTCTTTCTGCTCCTGATTCTATCAAAACTTTAGCATAGGTTCTAATTATCAGAATCTCACGAAAGTTCGTATTTAGCTCTGCAGGTACGATACCTGACCCTGATTAAACACAAGTTTTTATTTTTGTTTTCTGGTCTAGTTTACATTATTTCATCAATTTTTAAATAACATATGTTTGGTAAGTGCGATTAATGATTACAACTATTGCTATTAACTAATGTTATTGCACAATGATCGCTAATAGTAACTTCAACTCACGCAATAATCAGATTTTGCATATTAATCAATTTATTCCGAAGTTTTCATTTACATCATTTTTTAGCTGAAAAAGTAGGATGAACGTCGTAGAATATGATATTTTTAGTGGTTTCGTCTAGCAACTGTTATTCAGACGCGTCCACTGAATTTTATCTTAAAATGTTTTCCCTGACGGCTCAAAATCCTGTCGAAAGCCAAGCTCGTGATGTACGCTGAAGTAGGGACAAGAATTTAGCTGTATACGAACAATCAAAGCTTAAAATGTGTTGTGCTTTTTTGTTTATGCGACGTGTTTAAAATCCACCTCTCATCTATGTTATAGAATGAACTAGGAGTCTGAATGTAAGTGTAGGCAGTTAAGATGGCATAAGAAACGGGGCCGACGCTCACGCCTTGTAATGTGAGAGGGGCTTATAGCTTTACGCCTCGTCGACGTCTAGGTCATGGAGCAAGGAGCGGGAAGGAATTCGGTCATGTCCTTTTGAAGGAAGCATCCCGCAACCATTGAAAACCCAAATCTGGATTCCAACCCACGTCCTCCAAAATGCGAGGTCAGAGCGTTAACCGCTCACCTACCACGCTCGGTCCATTCTAATGGGAGATGGTGGGTCACAATCGATTAAGGAAAAGAAATCATGAAGTAAACTACTTACTGCTCTTGGTAGAAGGATGTGGCAATCGGTCAGTCTCTCATTCTACAGAAAACTGTCAGATCTGGATTTAATTGACACAGCCTGCGCAAATGGAAGGCGATATGAAATATGGTAGCTGTAATTTAAAAGTTCTGTTTTTCTATTATCAGTCTCTCGACTGACTTCATGCAATCATCCACCTCTTCCTATCTTGAGAAAACCCTCTTCATTTCATCATACCTCTTACAGCTCACGTCCTCAATTAACTAGGCTTTATATTTTCCATCAATTGTTCACGTCGCTAGTAAATTAACCAATCCACATGTCTCAAAACGTTCGACAACACTGAATATCCAGTATATACCGTTAAATGTGGAGGAAACACAGTTCCTGACAAAAAAAAGTAAAGCAACCTATGTGATGTTATGTCAGTGGTTATAGTATGGAGTCAAGTCTACAAAGAACTTGGTACTTGTCAATATGACGTTGCACCTCCTCTGGCCTGGATGCGTGCATTGATTAAGTTGGGAAGGGTGTCGTCATAAACTTGTTGTATACTTTCCTAAGGCAAGCTGGCACACAACTGCTGTAACTGGTCCTTGATATCCTGGATACTGGCACTGAGATGGAGTTGACGTCCGAACTGGTCCCACACATGTTCTATCAGTTCATAAAGGCAGGTGCCGTGTGTGAACGAATCCCTCAATCCCTACCAGCCGTGGCCAGAAGTAATATCGCACAAATACCCACACCATGACGCCAGGACTACCACCGTTGTGCCTCTCCAAAACATTGGATGAATGTGACCTCTCCCTATGTCACCGCCATACTCGCCGATGATGGTCATCCAAGATAGTGCAGAACCACGATTCAGTGCTCCCGGTCACGGCACCATTCAAAATGCAGCCGTATGTGCTGTGATGTTAATGGCAGCCTACGCATGCCTAATCCGGCTGCTGTTAGTCTCCGACCATTTGTGTGGGACTGGCACCGAGAAGTAAATTCAGAACGCATATAATTGATTTCCTGTGTTGGCACATGTTGAAAAACATAGCGACAAACTGTGCGGAATATCACAGAATGTTACAAGGAGTCCGTTACATGTTCTCGGATGGCAGGTTCAAATGTGAAGATACACAACATGGCTATCCCCTCTAGTGGTGGTAAGACGTGGTTAACCGAAACCTTGGCGACGAGTGTGCCTGCCCTCACGCAGTCCAATATGGGACCACGAATGCCCCACGAATGTGGATATTGCACGATTCGATCTGATCTAGCAAGAATTTAAGAATTTAGAGTTTACCGCTACATTTTTGGAGTCGCAGGACATCCAAAATCTAAAGAAAAACTGTTGGGGGTTGTGGTGATCACAGGTTTATTAGTTTTTGTATGTTTCCCAAGCATGCTAATATAGATTGTTTGATTTGGGTTTTGTTTTATGTTGGTTTCTAAGATAGATGGCGGTGTCACCGTTAATTCAATTACGTATCGTGCAACCTAAGGATGTCCGATATAGATTATTTTTGTATATAACTGAACTGGTGTTGGCGGAAGACGTAAAAAATTGACGAACTGAACTGATCATAAGAACAAACAAACGCTTACAACAGTTAGATAGTTTCTATAAAATGTTTAAAAGAAAAAAAGGCGACCGTGTAATTGAAGAGAAAACCATTTTTCGCCAATAAATGCAAAATATTAAATAAGGAGGAAGCACCAGGCAGAAACGGTGAGCCAAAGTAACTCACCGGCCAGATGAAATGTCTGACTCGAGTAAGCGGCCTCTCCGTGTCCTGCACTCCCCTTTTTTTTCTTTTTTTTTTTTTACTTATGGCTTTACGCCTCCTCACCGTCGAGGTCATTAGAGGCGAGATGGGATTGGGGACAAGGAACGGAAAGGAATTCGGCCATGGTCTTTTTGAAGTAAGCATCCCGGCATCCGCCTGGGGTAATTTGGGGAAACCATGGAAAACCCAAATCTGGATGCTCGGATGGGAATTCGAACCGGCGTCCTCCGGAATGCGATGCTCACCCACCACGCTCGGTTGGTCACTCCCCTTATAGAATCTGCCAGGCCTGGCGACCACACAAAAACACCGCTGGAATTGCAACTCTAATCATTTACATACACGCCGTTGGTGTGTGTGTGTGTGTGTGTGTGTGTGTGTGTGTGTGCGAAGTTACGTTGACCTCCGACCATGTCTTCAGGGTGCTTCAATTTTTTTTAATTTTTTTTTTCCCTGCGAGCGTGCAGTTGAGAGATGGCATCAGCATCTTTTAGGGATCGGTTGCGCTGGCAAGTATTAGAATATCATCCCTAACCGCCATATCATATTCCATGTGAACGTGATCTCAATCAGATATTGATGCAGTTGTGCCGTGGAAACCACTTTGCAGACGAACAGGATTTCGTTATGGCGTTTCGACATCTCATACAGCCGATGATAATTAAAACCTTCCTCAGCGCTGTCAAGGAGCTAAGATTAATCACGGCGACTATTTCGAGGGCTGTTAATTGCTTGTACTTTACCTTGTTGGTACTGTGCATTACTGTATCCATTACTTACTTTGTATTGTAAAGGAAAGTGATTTCTATTTATGTAACCTACAGATAGCTGGTACATCACGGTCCTTGCTGGGGTGGTTCCTGAGGAGCAAATTATAATTGACTTCGATAGTTGACATGTTTGAAAAACACAGCAATCTACAACTACTACATCTACAACTACATCCATATTCTGCAATTCACAAACATTGTGGGTGGTAGAGGGTGCTAAGCACCAATCCTAATTCTGTGAATTCCAATCCCGAATAGCAAGAGGAAAGAAAGAATACATAAAAACATCAATACATCATCTTATTTCTCGAATCTTATCCCTCCGGTCATTACTACCTAAATAGGTTGGCCGAATAAGTATTTCATTGTACTAGTTAGTCAAAGAATTTCGTATATTCTACAATATACTCAAACACAAACGACGTCTGTCTTCCAAACGATCCCATCCCAATCTATGTATCAATTCTGTGACGCTTTCATAAGGGCTGTAGCAACGAGTCACGAATTGAGCGGCTTTCTTCTGTACCCTCTCCACTGAGTCAATCAGGCCCTTGCGATACGGATTCCAAACTCCACAACACTAATCCAAATGCGGACGCACTTGTGTTTTATACGTTATTTCCTTTGTATGAGCATTACAATCATTCAAAATACGACCTATGAATCGTAATTTAGAATTAGCTTTGCCTACGACGGAAGTTAAGTTATGTGCAAGTCCCATTTCATGTTGCTTTCTACTACTACCCCCAGATACTTCAGGAAATCAATCGTGTCAACAACTGAATTGTTTACTTTGTACTCGTGAACAACTTGATTCTTTTTGTTACTTATTCGCATTGCCTTGCACTTTTTGCAATTACGTTTAAGCTGCCATATTGGCACCATTCGGAAACAGCATCCAAATCGCACTGAATATCTAAGCAATCGTCGGAGCACTTTATTTCCCTATAGATAACTGCATCGTCGGCTAACAATCGCAACCAACATTTAATGTTGTCACCTAGATCGTTTATAAAAATTAAAAAAAAGAAGTGGTCCTATAACATCTAGCTTAGAAGAGGCTTCCACGTCAACTACGACATGCTGTGATCGACCAGTTAGAAAATCACGTATCCATTCGCAAATTTGATCCGATATACCGTATGTTCCAATCATCGCTAAAAGTCGGTTGTATCTCACAGAATCAAAAGCTTTCTGGATATCCAAGAAAACATCATCAACTTGTGAACCTGCATCGAGAGCTTTCATTATGTCATTGGAAAATAGGGCCAATTGTGTTTCACACGATCTCTTCTTCCGAAATGCGTGTTGACAAGGTGTAAGTCAGGGCCCGCGGATAATGTGGGTATGGTGTGTAATAGCCTGTGTACCCACAACAACACCATTAGCGACGCGCTAAATCCCTTTGATGTTTCAATAGAGACCTCCACCCTAGCTGTCGCCAGCTGAGCAAACAATCGTTGTGAGTGAAAGCAAGAATGCTACGGTAACATTGTATACATCCACAACAGTCGTGTGTGAAAGCTGCATTAGTGTATTTCGGCTGACTCTCAACATAAAAATTCAAATGGATAAATTCGTAGTGAAGTTGGAAAGGAGAAACGAATTGAGTGTAAATAATGCTAGAAGACAGCAGAACGTGGAGGATAAATTTGCATCGCCCTTAGACGAAGGATCCACTGGTACCTTAAAAGATGGGCTTGTTAAGTCAGCTGACAGTCAAAATCGAGAAAATAGGTAAAATTCTTAATCTTGTTCTTCACTATATACATAAATACGTGCGCGTGTAATGAATATTCACGTGTATGTACTAGAGATGTAACGGAAGCGACGTTATGGAAGCGGAAACAGAAGCCGAAGTTATATGAAAATGTGATTTAGTGCACAGAATCTTCATTTAGTGTCTAGTTACTTCTGTTTAATAAAAATGACAAATAATTTTTATTTTAATAATCAAATCAAACAGTAATAGTAACTGACTTTGAAGTAGTAGTTTTATAATTACTATGATTAATATTAGAAAGTTAAAAGTGGCAAGTTATATTTTAAAAACAAACGCTTAGCAACCTTTTCTACTCCCCTCCCCTCCTCACAAATTAAACCTTCTTTCGCTGAACAATTTTTCGTTAGTAACACTTCAAGGCGGGGCTGACAAAAACCTGCGGACTATTGGAGACAACATAGAATATTTGCGATCGTTCATTTGCCATCACCTAAAGAGGATCTACTTTTAATAGAAGTCTTTTTTGCTTTTACTACTTGACTAGACTGATATTGATTTTTTTCCTTCATGTAACTTAAGATTTACGCTACATTTAATTTTTCAGACGTTTCAAATTCTTCTGGATGGATGGATTTCAAATTGATTTTTAAAGCAATGATGGTATGTTATTTCAGAGAATACAAAATGTACGTACATTTTGCCACAGATTCAGTTTTTTTGTACACAACTATCTAAATAGGACTTAGTTTTGGTTTCATTTTGAGACACACTACTATGATACAATAAAAAACATACCTAAGGGGCCCACAGGCGACCAACTTGATTGGCAGGTTGTACGAAAATCGCGCCCAGTGAAAATAGCGCCCACTGAGGATTGTGTGTAAATCGCGCCCGGTCTAAAAATTGACTACCCCTCGAGACATACCTGTCCCATGAGTCACACCACCGCACCGGTGTCCTGTAAATCGCGCCCAGCACAGTCTCTACCTGGGGTAATTTCTGGCTAGAACGGAATTCCTAAATAAAAACTATTTATGTACAAGTTAAATAAATAAACTGATTCCCATCACACTTTGTTCAGGCTTTGGACTGGCTAAATGACGTTTAGGCGTGTTTAAAATCAGCTTAAAAGCATCGTCAATTTTTTTTGTTTTTCTTATTTTATATATTTTTTTGTAGTTTTGTTTTTAAGATAAAGACTTTATTCTAGTTTTTGGAGGTGGGAGATCATTCTCAAACAAGTCCTGATGTCACCATCTTCCTCGTACTTTTTTACTGTTTTTTCCAGTCTTTCGTCAAGTTTCATGTACTTCTTTTTTCTTCTTTTGCCTTCCATGTTCAACTGTGACCTCATAAATACACTCGCTGAGTTTTCTGCTTCTTTCTTCATACAGTCGATCACATCTTTGATTTTAGGGTTTGGTTTCCAAGAAGGTTGTTGATCTTGTTGTCTACAGCATTGGTGGTTCGATGACGCCTCCCGTAGCAGGTCCAAAGATTGATTGGGATCTCAGCATTTTCTAACCATCTTTCAACAAAATAATCGAAAAATTCCGTAAGTCTGGGAGCATTACTTGCATGGGTATGTATCTCGGCCCAGCCATCTGCGACATCTTCAGGTCGGAGGAAAGCCAACGCAGCACACATGCGAACTTGCAGTTGTACTTCTTCATCTTCCCTGTACACACAAGTAAGTCCAAGGTCTTGAATTTTCCTCCACAGACATTTCTTCATGTGGAAATAGCATCCGTGGATTTCAACTGATGGAAAAACTTCTTCAAGTGCTGAAATCACTGCTGCTTCGAAATCAACTGTTACATTTCTTGGCTTCCATTCTGGAATGATTTTCAGTATACTGTGGAACATACGGACATAAGTCTGTTTTTTTTTTTATTTGGTAACAGAGCAAATGCCACCGGATGGATATTAGTTTCTTCTTTCGAACTTCCAAAGTCTGCATGGACTGTATAAATTTGTGTAAACTGCTTACTACAGCTTTAAATGTCCCGTCCATGAAAAAGTCTTGTTTACTTTTTAAAACTTCTGTTCCTGATTTTCCACAAAAAATTATGATTCTCTCCGCTGATTCATCGTCGCTGAGAAGAAAGGAGGTACCGTCACTCATAGTTAGTTCTTCTGCTTGAAGAAAAATTTCTTGTGATAATTTTGGTTCCTTCTGGTTTCCTTGCGATTTTGCCCGTTGGTTGTATAACGTTCTCTTTGTTACATGCTGTTCCGGCATCTCCGTGACAAAATTATATCCTCGATTATGTAGGTCACCCAATTCCTCTGAATATACTTTACTAATCGGAGTATCTTCCTCTCGTGCTCTCTTCTTCGCCTTGGTTACAGCCTTCTGTACTTCTAGGCGAGCGTCATCCGGAGGTCCACAATTATGATCGTTTGAAGTGAGTACGTTGGTGTCTCTCGTCTTCAGCATTCCTCGACACTGCTTCGATCGTTGTTTTGAACATCGCCAAACAACAGTTCCATCTAGAAGTGGTCTTTTTATGATATGCGAGTATCCTTTGTAGTGGGCACAAGGCTTACCGTGGCTGGTCGTCAAAAGTTCCATGTCAGCTGAAGCACACGAACCGAACTGTAGTAAAGTTACTGCAATAATAAGGTTTGTGGAGAGAAATCTGGAGGGGGTTGGTAAGAAGGAATTTCCAAAGCATTGTTCAGATGTCATACTCTGGGGTAAAACCGAAGGGCCAAACATTGGCAAGCAAAACTTTCCCACAGCTGGTGCGGAGGTGTGACTCATGGGACAGGTATGTCTTGAGGGGTAGTCAACTTTTAGACCGGGCGCGATTTGCTTTAGCCAGAAATACCCCAGGTAGAGACTGTGCTGGGCGCGATTTACACTTGGGCGCGATTTTCACTGGGCGCGATTTACAGGATACGTGATTGGCAACTTTGTTGTGAACTTTATTGGCAACCAAGTTGTACCGCGGTCCGAGTACTTGTCATCAGGTTTTTTGCCGGATGTTTCTCTTGCTACTTTCTATTATTTTTTATTGCAGTTTTAAGCATTTTGGTAATAGTAGAGCGTAGTTTCTGAAAAATGAGTGACTGAGAATTGCAGTATTTGGTTTTAAGAGAGTTGTGTGAAGATGAGATGCTTCCTGCTGGTCTCAAAGGAATGGCATCAAAACTGCACAGATTTCTCCGTTCAATTTTAGTGACGGAGATAAGCGTCACTAAAGCTGACTATTTTCATAAATTTTTAAGACTGGAAAATAAAACCTACTATCAATTGTAGGACAAATTGTGAAAATTTATTTAAAAGGACACCAGCATGAGGATTTTATTGCTGTGAACGAATGGTCGTTCGCAACCCCGATACTTTTAGCTAGTGCTCAGAGCGTCGAGGATTTAAAAATTTCAACGCTATATCAAACAAATTCTTAATGTTATTCTTTTAGTGTTATGAACAAAGTTTGTTTGGTTGTTTTTTGTTTTTTTTTAAAGGAATTTTAACCTCCTGGTAACGTTGTAGTAACATGCCATGTACTCTTTGGCTCCGGCTCCAAACCTTTAGCTCAGTTCTATATTTTTCAATTGCCTTCGGTAGCCAGTTCTAATATTTCTGATTCTTTTCTTAAAACTGTGAATATTCGTATTTAGCCCAATTTTTTGGAAAAGAACAATGAATGTTTTCAAGCATTCTTCTTTTTGTTGCGATCCTTAAAAATTTCAGATTTCCACAACTTGGGTAGCGTCTCAAAAAATTCACCCAGATTTGAATGTTTGGTATACTTGCCATATTCGATAAGCAATTTTGATCTCAAACAGTAGCAAGTAATCCAAATAACATCTGCTCAAACGAAAACGTACAGTAATTGAAAACAATAACATTGACAGAACAGTTGAAAGTTAACAACTGATGCTGAAAAAACTGTGTTGTTAACTTCCCCACAGACGCTACAAAAAGGTCGCCCACCAAATACGAAAGATTTTGATCTCAACTCTAACCGGATCTCAACATGTCAACCATGAACCTACTTACAGACGTTCAACATTGACTTCAACACGGCACCAAAGTTGGTAACCAAGTTGGTCGTCAGGGGACTCTTTTAAAAGTACACTACACAATGCATCTAATAATTATAAAAAAAAGGAACCCTCACCGATACGTTACCACTCCGACCTATTTTTTTTTTTTTTTTTTTTTTTTTTTTTTGGGCCTCCTTCCTCCCCTTCAGCCCTTCCTTTCGCTCTCCAGATAGTTGGCTCTTTGCCTGGCTCTTTACCTTTTTAACCTTTTTATTCCTTTCCTAGACTTCTTACATTTATTTCCAATATTGAAACAGTTACTTCAACTTAGTCACGAGGAACATTCTTTAAGTTCTGTCCTCTAGTTTAGATTTATGTAGTCATTCTTCTTTATTTGTTATTTATTTAAACGGTATAATTTTCTCTAAATATTTTGCGAGAGGAGTTTGCTCATTTTTCTCCTCTTTTTGAATCTGTGGTAGTCTACCACAAGATGGACCCAGTAGTCCTCTATATTTACATTCTTTTGAGAGAATATATAGTATATGGTGTTCCCCATTAGCCATATTAGGGCGTCTTTTTTCTGTTGTGAAGTGGATGTCATATCTGGTTTCAGTAAAAGTTCAGGACTTATTCTTCTCGTTGTGGTGTCTAGTATGTATGCTGCGGTGCGCCTTGTCCAGTTCCAAATGTCTTTGACACGGTGGCAGGTAATCCTATGGAGTAGGGTGTCTGCCATTTGGCAGTGGTTGCATCTATCTGTTTCTAGGAGATGGATTTGATTTAGTTTGGTGTTAGTGGCTATTGTCTCATTAACTACCTTGTACCAAATTGAATGTACTGATGTCTGTAACACTGGGTTGTGGATATTTGTCCAAAGGTTTTTCCATGAAATATTGGGATACTTTATTTCCTGTCTGTTCCCAGGGGTGTTATCCTTCATAATATTGTATATTAGTTTTGGTTGTCAAAGGCCGGTTATTTTTGTGTTGGAGCTTCAGGTAGCTGAGTTCCAAGTAGAAGAGTTGTAAGTATTTCATCTGATTTGGTATTCCGGCCATACTGATGGGTGGTGTCATGCTGTGTGGTTTATATAGGTCTATCACGTGTGCTGTAATGCCTTGCGGATTCCTGCTTTTTGCGTGCAGCATATGGTTTAACGAAGAGAGCTTTGCTCTTCTTATATACATCGACAAGGCCAAGTCCCCCTCTTTTCTTTTCTAGTGTCAGTGTTTCGACTTTAACTTTGAAGATTTCTCCTCTATGCATAAAAAAGCCACCGCAGACATAATACTTCGTGCTAGAGGCGTAGAACTGGAGTATTTGCGACGTGTACCATAGCTTCCCAAGGACAAATGTGTTAATTAGTTGTACTCTCTGTATTCATATTAAGATTCCTCACGGAGTGTTGTTGGAGGCAAGCTCTAATTTTGGCTAATAGGTTCCGCCAATTTGTTGTCGCACTTTTTTGCAGGCATTTTTGGAATTTGATTCCCAAGAGGTTGATTTCCGAGTTTCTTCTAGCCAGGAGGGTTTACTATGCCTCAAACCCGCTCCAATATCCATGATTTTTGATTTTTTTATGTTTAGTACTACTCCAGAGCATTGACAGTAACTTTCGATGTTTGTTTTGCAAGCTCAACGTCTGTCGTATCTTTCGCAAAGACAACTACATCATCCGCATAGGCCCGACAGATCACTTTCCCGATTCCTATGTTTATTCCGGTTACTGTTTCTGTTAATTTTAACAATAGTGGCTCTAGTGCTATTGCAAATAGAATCATAGATAGGGGACAACCTTGTCTTACTGATCGCCTAATTCGTATAGGTCCACTCATCGTCCCGTTGACGATTATTTTCGTTGTGGCCTTGTTTAGTAAGTTATGTACTATGTTGGATATCTCTTCTCCGAATCCCATCTTTACCATCGTTTGTTTTAAAAAGTTATGGTTAACTCTATCGAAGGCTCGGTCAAAATCTAGTGACAAGATGGCACCCTCTGAGTTGCTTGTGTTCATACTGCCTATGACATCGCGATATTCCGACAGTAGTTGGATAATTGATCTGTTGTATCCAACTGCAGCCTGGTGGGTTTTTATCACCTTGTGTATTTTGTCTTTTATTCTGTGTGCTAACACCCTAGCGAATATTTTATAATCACTGTTCAGTAAGGTTATAGGTCTGAAGCTCTTCATATTTTTGGCTTTCGTATTTTTGGGGACTAATACTGTTACGCCGTTCACAAATTCCTCAGGTAACGTTTTTTGTTCCATAATCTCATTACATATTTGTATAAGTTTGTCTTTTAACTGACTCCAAAATGTTGCGTAAAACTCTATCCCGATGCCATCTGGTCCCGGCGATTTGTTTTTGGGGCTTCTTTGGATTGCTAGGTAAGCTTCTTCCACGTCAATTTCCTTGTTGAGTTCTGTTCGATCTTCGTCGTTCAATTGTTTTTCTATCGAATCTAATATTCCGTCTGGGGCTGTGGAACTATCTGCTTTTTCGAATAGCTGCTTATAATGATTGTGAACTTGTTGTTTTATTGTATTTTGTGTTTTGATGATTGCTCCTTCTTCTGTTATCAACTCCGTAATCAGATGTCTTCTTGCTCTGCGTTTTTCTTGGACCAGATGATATATTGAAGCATCTTCCGAGGATATAGCATTGTGTACTCTGCTTCTAATTTTAACTCCTTCAAGTTGTCTCCTCTTCATTGCAATTATTTTTGCTTTGATTTTCTTGATCTCAAGAATGTATTTCCTTTCTGTTTCCACCTTTTTTTATATAGCTCTCTCAAACATAGATAGTGAAATTCTTCTTTTTGCCGTTGCCACCTCTTTATTTCGATGCTATAGGTCTTTAGCATTCGTTGGATCCTGGGTTTCGCCAGTTTTATCCACCATTCTATGGTTGACGGAAATTTCCGAGTTTGGCTGCAGCACTGTATCCATGTATCTGAAAGTTCTGTTGTAGCTGGCGCTGCTCTAGAATAGAGGTATTTAGTTTCCAGTATCCCCGCGCAATGTATATATTTTGTTTCGCTAGGTTTATTTTACATTGGTATGCTACATGGTCCGAAAATTCAACCGGCCAACGCTCTGTTGTTTGAAGTTCGCTCTTCAGCTCTTGGCTGATGTAAATACGGTCTAGTCGTGAAGCTGATTTTCCTGTCGTATATGTAAATCCTATGGTGTTTCCGTTTAATACTTCCCATGTGTCTAGTAGTTTGAGATTGCTTATGATGTATTCCAATTCTATGCTTTTGTTGCAATTGGGTGACTGGTCTTTCTGATGTAGGACGCAGTTGAAATCTCCTCCTAAAATAGTTTGTCGGGTATTCTTACCCATGTGTAAGGTTAAACTATTTTTAAAGTATGACGCCCTCTTGGCTCGTTGGTTGCTGCCTGAGGGAGCATATACATTTATTATTCTGGTATTGGCTATTGTGCAAGCTATAGTTCTTCCTTCTTCTGATCTTGTTACATCTAAGGTTTCAATACCTAGCTTGGTTAAAATTGCTGTTCCGAGGCTTATATCGCCACCTGTGTTCGTTATAGAGTTGTAGCCGGAGATTCTGTCCAGGTTTATTGCGTTTGTGACTTCTTGCAATAGTAGTATGTCAATGTTTGCGGCTCTCACATAGTCTTGCAGCATTTCCACTTTAAGAGGGCTTATAATTGAGTTTATATTTAACGTTGCCACGGTGTACGTTTGCATCATACTGTCAGTGTGTTGCATTCAGACAATGTGCGTGTCTTCGATTTGATCTTCCTGCTTCTCGTCGTCCGCCCAACTACACGGCGTACTTCCTACTTCGGTCCCTGCGCCTCTGCGCCTGTTTGGGTTTGGAGTTGGCTCTGTGTTGCTAGTTGGCTGATTCTTCTCTATTGGTTGTTTCTTTAGTTTTTTCCCACTTCCTTTGACTTCTTCTGTACTTTCTCTCTCTGTTGACGTTTCCCTACTTTGCTTGGTTTTGGTCTCCGTTTGTTTCCTTGCACGGCGTTTCTTAGAGTTGGCGACCGTTGGCCTCGTCCACTCCGTTTCTTCTGCTGTGGATGGTGGGTCAGTTGTCAGCATCGGTTCTTCCTTTCCGTGATCTGACTCGATGTTGTCGTCAGTTACCATCGTGTTTTCGAGAGGTTTTTTATTTATTTTCTGCTTTTTCTCGTCCGTGTTTGTTTTTGTTTTGTCATTCCAGTCTCCTTGTTGTTTAGTTTGGAGGTTTTCACTCATTTTGTTCTGGGTTTGGCGTCCCTCGTCGCTCATATTTTCTTCAGTATTCTTTGTATTGTACATTTTTTGTGACTTTATTTCTTTTTGTATCACCGTCTCAGGGGGGCACATGTCCGTTTTCATTAGTGGTGGAAACTGCTGTTGGTCTCCTAATGCGGCCTCTTCATTTTGTTTTGTTGTTTCTGAGCGCTTGGCGTATGTTAACGGTAGTATTGTCGGTTGCATGCGAGGGCAGTTTGCTCTGATATGTTCTATTGAGTTGCAAATAGCACAAGTTCGTGGCTGCCCGTCGTATACAACAAGTGCTCTGAATCCACTTACGTTTATGTATGATGGTATGTGTTTTGTTATTTCCATTTTAACTATGCGCACTCCGTTTATCTTCTTAAATCGGATATTGCCTCCCCATTTATCTTCTGTAATTTCTATCACATTTCCGAAAGGTTTGATCGCCTGTAGAATCAGTTCGTTGGATATTTCAAATGGCAGATTTAACACTCTTATATGTCTTTTGCCCATTCCTGCGTTTGTTACTTGAACATTACTTACATTTCCATCGGCATGGTGGAATTTCAAATTGCCTGTATTTTCTTCTATTACGCTGACACAATATTCCTCACTTGTCATTTTGACAAACACACAGTTTTGGAATGAATCTAATTGAATTCCCAATATTTCTTCATCTATTAATTTTACTTTGTCGAACAGCCACTCATGTATCTCGTACGCCGTTGGCCTTACGAAAGCACGATCGAATGTGAATTTTACGGTGTTTTTTCTTGTTATAGCGGTGGCTGCCATTTCTTACCTTTAACTGTAGTACTCGCCTCTACTCGGCTGAGAAGATGGTTTTCTATTACACTCACACAAAACTTCTACACTGCACACTACTGTTGATCGCTGCGGCGTTGACCGACTACACGGATGTTGTTGCAAACACGTCCGTACCTGACGGCCGCTGACAGCGGACTCGTATTGTCGGCGCTCACTCAATTGAGTTATCTCAACCAGCGCCGCAGTACCCAGTGACATCAGTTCCATTTTAATCTGATTTACTTTTTTGGTTTCGCTACGAAAGATGCAGAAGCGGAACATAAGCTGAGTCCAATCTTATGGAACATCGGGACTTGCGGAAGAAAAACAGAATTCCGTTACATTCCCAGTAATAAAGTACGTGGCGCAAACACGCGTGTATGTATATATTATACTAGCTCGTACCCGCGACTTCGTACGCGTGGATTAGATTTTTTTTTTGCCAGAATTGAATATAGAAAGTTGTTGGTAACGAGAGATTGGTCCCAAACATCACCGAGTCGGCATAATATGACAGGAAAGCTATCACTATTTCATTCTACCGTCTAAGCTGTCTCTTGAAGAGAATCAATTTCCAACATATTTCTGTCACCATTCGATAGGTCTCAAAATTTCGTGACTACAACTGTTAATCATTCTGGAAAAAATGTCCTGTGCCCTTCATACAGATTTTCTTGTCAAATTCCATCAGTATCGATATAGCCATTTAGTCGTCAAAACGTAACAAAAAGACAAAGACTTACATCCGTATTTATGGTATTATTACTGTGGTTCACACACACACACACACACACACACACACACACACACACACACACACACACACACACACACACACTGACTACGAACAACCCCTGAGGGATCATTATAATGTAAAAAGTGTACACCTACAGCATTGCAATACTACCTATGATTTGCCTCGCATTGCACCCCTAACTTTGTAATATCTACAGTTTAACATTCAATCCGAATAACCGACTGCCCAGGCGTGACTCTTACGATCAAAACCAATTTTTAAAATCTTAGCCTCCACGGAGATTTGAACCGGAGACCACGACCCAAACATTAGTAAGCCAGCGCTCTAGCCACTGAGCTACATGACCTCCATATCCAACGCGTCTGTCTATCGCCGTTCAGTAGTATTTCGAAATTAAGAGACAACATGCATTATTGTACAGATACTTTTTCAACCAAATGTAGACTATTTTCTCCTTGTTTCAAAGGATAAGTGTGCAAAGTTTCATCGAGATCGGATGAAAACTGTGGATTTGTATGAAGAACAAACAAACATACATACATCATTTTTATATATATATATAGATTACACTACTTACACTTATTTTTGTATTTATGCGTAAGGGCCAATAGACACATAACACGCAAAAGTTTCAGCCACACTTACAACTGGTAACACAGGGTAGTACGAGATATACGAGTTTGTATAGTGTAGTGCTGCTACCCTGTGTATAGAGACACTACCCCATGTTATTAGCTGTAGCTCGTAGCTGCACCGGTCCCATGGCTTTGTTCCAGAACGACATAGTACATTATAGTGAAATACATATGATTTCAGGACTGTACAAATAAGCGATTCCATTCATTGCTATGACTCAAAGCTATTTAGATTCGGTTTTTTTTCTGTACAGTTTCCACATTTAAATATAGAAATTGGATAAAAACTGTTGGGTTTGTTTTTTAAAAAAACGAATTTACAAGGTTTTTTTTTACCAATTATTTAGTTAAAATATCTTTACCTGAATTAATTCTTGAGATTGTAAAAAATGCGCATGGACTAATAAACAAACGTAGCAGTGCTACTTTCGTTTTTCCTGATTTACGATTTTTTTTTCCGTGCTATCCTTTTTCCGCTAGTATATTTGTCACTTGGCCTAACACTACTATTTAATTCAAAAATGATATATACTTTTTTAAATACTAATGTATGAATTCATTTTTTCCCCTAGAGGCTACTTCGAGTAATTCTTCAGTACCAGTTATTTTTAAAAACTGGGCGAAAGACAATCCATGGCTTCAACTTAATAAAAACAGCAAAGCTATTTGCACTATCTGCACCGAAGCGTGCGAGCGGAAGTTGATTATCAAATTAACTTGGCGTGCTATCGCATCGAAGCAAGCCTGGGTTGATGAGGGTTTCTCAAACTGGAAGCATCGACATGAGCGAATAAATTCTCACGCCACTAGTTCTTTTCATACCAGCTGCACCGAAGCGTTGAAAAACGTTGATAATATCAATGTGTACAGTCGATATCGACGGCTCATTTAAAACAGTACAGCGTTGTTGAAAATATTTAGTGCTTTGAAGGCCTTGGCGAGACAAGGTCTTCCTCTGAGAGGAGCCAACAACGATGAAAATTCAAATTTCATTACTTTTTCAAAGGCTCGAGCTGAAGATGTGACTGAACTTAAATCATGGCTACAAAGAGATTGTCACAAATGGCTTCATCATGACTGTCAGAATAATACTGTCGAAAATCATGGAAGATTTTTTCCGCAAATCTTATTTTGAAATTTATGACCAAGTACTAATGTCGTTAAAGAGTCGATTCGACAACGATTCCACCCAGTTCTTCAAATCGTTAGAACGATTCGCTCTGGGACAGCCCACAAATGTAGAAAAAATTATAAATTTCTATAATCATGATTTTGACCAAGAAAGACTGCTCAGTGGTAGAGACATGTTTTTGCAACTTTTGAAAAGGCAAGATGAGGAGGCAAAAAATTTAAGAGGGGTTGTAGATTTTTTACAGATGTACCACCAGACTAGAGGACTCATACCAGAGTTTGTACGCTTCGTCTGACTACTCATTACAATTCCTGGGTCATCCTGTTCAAATGAACGAAGTTTTTCGGTCTTACGCCGACTCAAAGTTGCATAAGATCGACAATGTTGCAAGATCGATTAAATAACATTGCTATATTATATGTATATAGCAACCTTACTGACGAACTTGATTTAGAAAAATTATTGAATCGTTTTCATTTCCAAACAAGCAAAGCGCAGTACAGTTTTTGCATTGCGCAATTAATACTGATTAATAGTAAATTTAAGAAATAATAATAAATCTTTTGTACACAGCTAAAATATATTTAATAAATATATTAATGAATAAATATTATGATGACTTTTTAAATTCATTTTCTAGTTTTGCTCCTATGAATTTCCCTTAAGAATTTGATTCCATAGTTATCACTATTATTGTTTTAAGTAAGATATTTCAGGAACCTCCCCCCCCCCCTCCTCACCTTTTTCTTGCCTGACTACCCACCCGGGCCTAACACGAAACGCCGGCCCTGGTGTAAGTAACTTGTTCTCATCTAGAAACTTCATAATTTTAGAGCATATGTCATGCTCCAGAGTTCTACTGCAGACAGATGTTAGAGATATGGGTCTATAATTCCTAGGATCACTCCGATCTCCATTCTTGAAAACAGGAATTACCTGCGCAATTTTCCAGTCAGAAGGTACTTTTTTCTCATCTAAAGATTTACGGAATATATCTGACAGAAATGGTTCAATTCCCTCCGCGTATTCTGAAAATACTCTTACCAGTATACCATCGGGACCTGGCGCGTTACCCCACTTCAGGAGCATTAATTGTTTTACAATACCTACGCTATCAATTTCCACCGGATCCATCTCTAATTCTACATCATGTGGTAAAGTGGGAATGTTATCCACGTTTTCGCTTGTGAATGAATTTTTAAATTACATACGGTAGCCTCGTCGCGGCTGTCGTCAACTTCCCGACCGTGTTGTATTAGAACTGGCTTATTGTTGCCACTACAACTAACTTTTTTTTTACATACGTCCAAAATTTCTTAGGGTTTTCGGTGAGGTTCTTAGAGAGAGCATTACAACGAAAGTCATTAAAGGCCTCACGCATCGCATTCTTAACATGTCCCCTTATCTCATCTAACTTATCTAAATAAGGCCGATTCATCGTCCTTCTTGATCGTACATATACCTTCCTTTGTTTTTAAGTAACCTTTTAACGTCACGTGTATACCATGGGGATCACTCCCTTCCCTCATTGTCCGTTTCGATATATGCAAGTCTACATCTTCCCTTACTATACAAACGAATCAATGCAATATCTCTGCAACGGTACCTCTTGCTACTATGAAGGTAAGGTAATTATGCCTCAAAAACGTTCTAAAAACACTCTTTTGAAGCCTTTTCGAATCTGTAAACGATCCTGTTTTCCTTTTAGCACATAGTTATTAATTTTACTGCAGCAATTATAGCTTTGTGATCACTTATTCCTGCGGTGGTAGAAATGTCCGTGAATAATTCGGGCCTATTGGTAACGAGAAAATTTAAAATATTTTTGCTACCGTTGAGGCATCGCGTTGGTACAGTTACGAGCTGCTCAAGATTGTGATCTGAGTAAAGGTCTAGAATGACTTCGCAAGCTGTTATATCCCTGCCACCAGTAACGTGAACGTAATTAGTCCAGTCGATATATGGCAAGTTGAAGTCACCACCTGACATTATTGTATGATCCGGAAATTGACGAGCTATATTATTTAAATTATTCCTTAAGGCCTCGGCAATAGTTACGCCTGCATCTAGTGGACGATAGAAGGAGCGTATCACAAGTTTTGTCCTAACTTTAATCCATAAGATTTCGCAGACAGTATCGACATCTATTTCGTACTTACTAACGGCTATAAATACACCAACTCCATGGGAATGCAACGTATCCTTACGGAAAACGATCATGCTGCTATTAAATATTTGAGTGGAACTTATATTCGGGTTTAACCAACTTTCTGTGCCTATTACGATATCAGCATCTGTACTACGAATAACGTTTTCGAGTTCATGCTGTTTATTACAAACACTTCTGCAGTTAACTACTAGCACTTTTAATGTTCGAGATTCTTTTAAGCTACCCCTAATACGCGGAGTTAAATTTATTTGGATTGTCGGTAAGTGAATTTCCTGTTCAGGGTCATCCTCCCTCCGCCTAAAAAAAACCCCCAATGCATTCCACTACATGACTCAACCTCAGGGCGAAGATCGAGGAATCTGCAGCCATGACTATCACAGAACAGCCGTAGCCTCTGGTTCAGCCCCTCAACACGGCTCTGAACCAGAGGTCCACAGTCAGTACTATCGACAATTGTGCAGATAGTTAGCTCAGCCAAAATCTTGCGGGAAGTCGCCCAAAGGAAGAGAGGATAACCTCTGAACCTAGGCGGCAAGCATCATTAGTGCCGACACGATCCGCATTTGGCTACACCCCGTCTGTTCAGTGACATCCGGGATGGCCTGTTCCACATCTCGGATCAGACCCCCCGGAATACAAAATGAATGGAGACTGGATTTCATCGCTGACCTATTCGCCATTTCCCTAAGGGGCTCAAACCCTGTAACGGATAGCGTTCTGGCCTCGCATTCAGGAGGACGGTGGTTCGAATCCCCATCCGGGCATCCAGATTTGGGTTTTCCATGGTTTCCCAAATCACTCCAGGCAAATGCCGGGATGCTTCCTTAAAAAGGCCATGGCCGAATTCCTTCCCATTCCTTGCCCTCCATCCTTTCCCGTCTCTAAAGACCTCGCTGTTGAGAGACGTAAAGCAGTTTAAAAAAAAAAAGGCTCAAACACCACCTAACACTGGAGCTTCCAGCCACTAGAATCCCCTTCTGCGGTTTCCCAGACCTAGCGGGTTGGGGGGCTGCCAACTCACAAGATGACGACTGCTGGACTGAATCAGTTCCAGATAATACGTCGAACCGGTTGGACAGTGGTACAAGCTCGCCTTCTTGCGAATCAGGCCTGTACGACTGCCCCAACATGCGGCATCGACCTGCAGATACGACATGCCATTCACCACCGGCGAATCGTCACATGTTCTGTATGTATTCTTTATGAATAATAATACAAAAATTCAGGAAAAATTTAGAAAAAAAACCCAGTTGACCGACAGTGTAGTGGACCGCATATCACGTTCCGCTTAGTAGCTGACTGGCTTATTAATCGACTTCTGTTTAATCAGTTGGCCAACAAATTTAACCTTGTTTCGAGAATTAAAATGCGCGCAAATGCAGTAAATACATGAATGTCAGCCACTACGAAACAGTGTGCGGGGGACTTGTACAGCGCTACACCGTTAGGGATTTTTTAAATAACCCTTTGAGGATGAATTTGTCTTGAATGTTTACTACCAGGAATAACGATTAGCCTGTTCTATAGTACATAGAACTAGTCCATAAGAAAAGTAGCGAATAAAATAATCATTACTACCAGGAGTTAAAAGGTATCACGGGTTTCAAGGGTAACCACTTCCTGTTTCAGTGTTTAAAGCTCTGGTAATAAATTTTGGGAGAGGGGGGGGGGAATCTGCTGGCAGTGGTACAGGACTCCATATTGCCCATCGGTTTCGGAGCCGTCCATGAAAGAGGATGAACCAGAAATCAATTAGCATGAAGATGGGAAATCTCAGTATAAGAGAACCAAACGATATTGCGATCAAATGTAATCTGAAATTACATTGTGATGGCTCCGAACACCGTAAACTACTCAGAACGTAACGTAATCCCTCAGTCAGAACCGTCTACAGGAATTACTCATTTAGCCATCAGAAAGTAAACATGTAGAGAAAACATAATAAGAGTTGGAGCGTGAAATGGCAAAATTTCGAATAAAGCTGATGGGAAAGAGAACCCGAAGAGGAAGATAAGATAGGACTCACCCAGAACTTATTAAGATTAGTGATGAAAATTAAAAGGACGCTTAAGATTTTGGTCTGAGCTGTATACTCTAATTAACACGTAAGTTGAAAATTGAGCTACAGATAGTAGTTTTGTGGTAACTAATAGGGAAATATCAGCTGCCGTAAACAGTTTAGTAGTGGAATTATTTTTATGATTGAATGTTAATAATGAACGCCAATACAACTCTTTTTAAATAGTTTATTGACCTAAGCGTTTCGCCTCTCTTCCAGGAATAATCAGCGACGAATCTGTGTTGAAATTTAGACTTAATTTACAAAATTATTGCATAATACTTAACGTAACCCTAAATTCTACTTACTGTTTACATTGGTGTTATTAGGGTTTGTAGCTGCACACCTCTGTTTTCCCCTAGTATGTTCCGGCTAAAGCGATTTGTGGAAACGTTGCCAGCTAGAAGTAAACAGTGCACCTTATCGCAACTCTTGTTTGCCGTGGCCATCTTGTTTTATTGCCGTCACGGTGGTGTGACGTTCTTTATTAACGTTTAATTTACCAAGCATCTGCGGAGAAATGGCCTACAACAATACTGCATACATTTAATAATTATTCGTGCCCATATCGCCAGAAGAATATGAGGAAATGCAGCAAGATCTAACTAACGTGTAAAGTTTCAGACAAATCATATGATAATGGCTGACTTTCATATCATTATTTGAAGAGGCTTATGTGAATCTAGGCTGAAAAGTGTAGATACAACTGTAAATACCTTAAACGTACAAGATTAAACCGAACACGGAAACACTCAGGTGACTTAAGGTAACGTCTAGACTGTATCACGGTAAAAGAAATTCTGGAATTTAGCCTACGATATTGGATCTGATAATTCAGGTAAGGCAGTGTAGCGGGGAAGGTCCCGTGACAGTTTGACGCCTTTTGATGTTACGTCAGTATCGTCATATGCCCTTGAACTGTGCAGGGTGTATTACATTTTAATTTTGTTTATATGAAATGTGTAGTGTTAGGCGACTGTCACAGCATTTGCCTAGATGATTACGAATAATCGCTTAAAATGTGAGCAGTCGGTACACCATTACGCGTCCCTGGTGCAGCAATATAACTTCTTTAATTTTTTTTTTTTTTGCTTATGTCTTTACGCCTTGTTGAAGTCGAGGTAAAAAAAGGGGAGGGGGCAAGGAACGGGAAGGAATTCGGCCACGGCCTTTTGAAGGAAGCATCCCGGCATTCGCCTGGAGTGATTTTGGTAAACCATGGAGAACACAAATCTGGATGCCCGGACGGGGATTCGAGCCGCCGACTTCCCGAATGCGAGGCCAGAGCGCTAACAGCTCACTCGCCACGCTAGGTGCAGCAATATCAACTGGAAGCAGAAAACTGTTAGGTTCTCACACGAAACAAAATTTGGCAGACGATATAATGCATAGGAGATCAAGAAACGTAGTTCAGTATAATTGAAGCCAATAAGGAACACTGGAAAGAAGGATAGAGGCAGATCGAAATCCTTGCTGCAAACTGGAAACATCAGTAGATAAAACACAAAAATGTGTAATCCGTACGGAGATGGCAGTAACGGTACTTTATAAACAAAATTAACAAGACACGCATGAGAACCAAAGAAATATAGCTATTAGAGAAAGGATATGAATTAGAGAAATAAATGAATAGGTATAAAGTACCTGTAGCATAGAGGAAGTCCAAATAGTATTGAAGGAGGAAAAATGAAACGGTAAATAGGAAAACTCTGAATGGTACAGTTTGGGGAGCAGTGTTGTGAGGAAATCTAATCTTCGATGTATATAAACGCAAAAAAGCAATATTTTCCTTAGAATAGCTAAAATTAGCATGACAAAAAGGAACAAAAATACTATTCAAACCGATAGAAAAAGGTTACGTAAAGGAGATACTAACAAACTTTCAGAAAAGTAATCATATCTTTGTAGTTGTGAGGTCCCACATCATCAGACATTGAGAAATAATAATAATAATAATAATTATACAATTTTGTATGCAATGTAAGAATGTATCTTTTATTGCAAGGCCGTACAGTATGGTAGTTTGTGTAGAAAAGGGGTAAATTTAATTTTTCGTTATATGTTTTGCCTTGTTGAAGTTGGTAGACTGTAATGGTATTGTTAATCTAGCCAAGAAGATGCGGATTGAAATAAAAAAGATGGAGGTGAGAGTGAAGGATGTTTAAAACACTAGTACTTTATATTTGATTTCACGTATGTGAGAAAGTGTATTGTTTGAGCTGATTCTAAAGTGTTAATAAATAGTGGTTGTCATAAACAAGCTACAGAAACTTTGATTTCTTAGAGAGTTAATAAAGCGAGGTGATAGCTTATGCACGTGTGTGACGATATTCTGGGGCCACATATATCGTCCTCAGCATGCTATCATTTACAGAAAAGTTTGTTAAGAACCTGGAAGGAGTGGCGAGACCTTCCAGGATTCCTTTAATTATTGAAGGTAAAAAGAAAGTGAAGATAGCAGTAAAAAGGATACCTCGCATAGTGAATATATATAAATTGGTCAATAGAGACAGTATCAGTTTTATATCAGAAGCTTCAAAGTCATTTGTTAGGACAACGTTTAGACGAACTGAAAGCAGAAGAGGTATGGGATGACACATTAGGTTTATGAAAAACCGGGGTACAGGGTAGGCAGATCAAGAAAAATAAGGACCATATATGATATCTTTGGATTTTAAAAAATCAATAATGTTGGATGGGTGTAGAATAGATGAATACAGTCCTTGAAAAAAGCCTGTACAATATAGATACAGGGCGTTCACAAAGGAGTCTCCGATTTTAAAATGTAAACTCTCGAAAACAGAGATCGATAGAAGAATGTAACTAACGGTATTTTTATTCTGAAAGAGGTAAGAATTTCATACAGAAGTTTATGTCCGCCGCCGCCGCTCGAATTACACAGGTGCCGCAAACGCAGAATGCGATTTGCCATTACATCCTGCAATGTATTCAGTAGCCACACAGATCAATATTCAAGCTCTTCCAGCGTGGTTGGATGGTTTCGGTATACAGTGTCTTTCAATAAGTCCCACAAAATGTAGTCACAAGCCATCAGATTGGGCGAATATGGAGGCCAGTCTATGCCTGTGCTATCTGTTAACAGTTTTTGAAACGTTTTTTCGAAACTTCTGTACGAAATTCTTACCTCTTTCAGAATAAAACTACCGTTTATTGCATTCTTCTATCCAGCTTTGTTTTCGAAATTTTATATTTTGAAATCAAGGCTCCTTTCGTGGACACCCTGTATAATCTATGAATCGGGTAACTGTAATGAAATCAGAAATGCATAAGATGCAACCTACAGTGAAATATGGCTCTGATCTGTCATTAACAATCAACTTGCAAACAGAACGAAATATTTCTGTAAGAGGTAATTTTCTGATAATGGACTATTTGCAGATAATATTGAAAACAGAAAGAAATTACTGAATGACATGAACAAACTTCTGGTAGATAAATTTATAAACATAAACGAAAGCAAAACAACGGCCATGAAGTCTCATAGCAACAATAATAATAAAATGTAAAGGGTTACAATTGGTTAATAGTTGAAAAATAACGCCAATGCAACTGTTTAATTTATTTATTGCTGCGTCGTACGCGTTTCACCTCTCATCGAAACATCAACAGCGACGAATCTGCGTTAAAGTTTTTATATACAGTTCTATAAACATTTTAATTATATTATTACGTAATTGTGAGAGATACGCAGCTGCATACCCTAAATAACAAACGTAAATGATAAGTAAATATCAGCTATAAAAAAATCTCATGTTCACAATTGCGTAATAATATGATTAAAATGCTTATGAAATTGTATATAAAAACTTTAACGCAGATTCGTCGCTGATGATGCATCGATGACAGGTGAAACGCGTACGACGCAGCAATAAATAAATTAAACAGTTGCATTGGCGTTATTTTTGAACTGGTGATTAATTAAGCAACTGCGGAAACATGGCCTGCAACAACATTGCATTGATTAAAATTGGAATAGTAAACTGTGTCATCTAAGCTGTAGATCTCAAATAATGGTAAAGAGAAGTTGGTGTCAAAAGTTCTATAATAGAGAATTTCTTCAAAAAGAATAAATTTATCATCAAGCACTGCTGTAACACACACGTATATCAGCACTTTACGGAAGTGAAGCACGACTAGGAGAAAGCATATGAAATGTGGTGCGAATGAAAATTTTTACAATTTTTATGTGCCGATACAGGACGGAATTTACAGATCTGCAGTAATACGTGATTCCTATTAACAGTGATTGCTGTTCTGTATTTTACTCGGTCTTCTCTATCTCCAGTCATTGGACTATTATGATCTCGCGGTATGTTTTTATTCGTAGGAGAATGCCAGCAATCATTCGGCTATTGTACCCAAATTCTACATTGTACTCTACGCCAATAAAGTTTGTGAAGTCACTAACAAGCTCTGGCTTCGCTGCCAATATCTAGCTGTCTGTTCGTCGCATGACCATTGTAACAATATTGACTTCCGATTTTTAATTAGCAGAGTGATTTTAACTCGTATTTATTTATAACGTTTGACAACGGCGTACTGCGATTATAATCAACCACCTGTCATTATATCTGCATACTCTCCGATATAACGAAGTCGAAAAATTTCCATTTATTGTTACTTTGTGAGATCAATGTCTGAAACTTACTGCTATTTTCCCCAATTATCACGACCAGTGGAAGCAAAATTGGCCTGCTTAATTAATTTAGCTGTTTTTAATGAAGACATTAAGCGCTGAATCTCAGCGGGATATTTCTGCATGCACAGGAAGTCTTAACTTCTTTCTGAAAGGATCATAATGGAATAACGCGTATACTACTAAAGGAGACGCAGTATCCAGAGTAATCTGAAGGACATCAGTTCTATCATATGAATAGAGCATCTTATAACAAAAACTTTTGAGCTTCCAGTAGCGATGACAGCTGGTTGAAAACGAGGAAAGAGATGGTAAGTAGTCCTTAATCGTTAGCACACATTGGAAGATACAGGATTTTAATCAAAATACAACGCCGTGAAACCATAATTACTTATGAGCAGCACAGAAAATTTTAGAATTAAACACGATTGTATGATGAGTTGAGAGTTAGCGTAACAATATTCGGCGTCCATACCGAATACTTGTAGGGTCTCCTGATAAAACTCACAAGTTTCTTTTGAAGAAGTGTCTTATTTGATTACAGATAACTTAATGCCCTAAGCCCTGGCCTCATCTTACGATAGCCACCGCTTCGATTTACATCTAGGGCATGGGATACATTGACCAAATCTTCGTAAGGAATTCTCTTGCAAATGCTGACAACAGCACTTTAATTCTGGAAAAAGTGTGTGCTCTATCTAGAATAGAGTTCTGTTTGTGAAAATTGAAACATCCATAAGGAATGGTCGGATTCACTACAAAATTGGAGGGTTCTGCAGAACAATGGAACCAAAATATGTGATTAGGATTGTAGAGAGATAACGTGCACGTAGGCCCAGTAGCTACCGGACAGGTCAATAAAACGCCACGGTCAGTCACAGATCCGTCAAACGAAAATAAAACGTGCAAGTAAATGCCGGTATGCCCCGTCCCAATATCAGCATGTGAGTGACCTCGCGGCTCGTACAGGGCATAGAAGAAGGTAGCATACAGCGACGAGCGAGTACTGGACCACACAACGTGATTACAGTGCAGGACGGCCGTCATCTTTTTCACATGACAGTAACCGACAGAACAGCTTCGCCCACAGTGTTGGCTTGACATTGAAGCACTGCAACGAGTGTGCACATGTTGTGCCGATTATTAGACGCCGTCTACTGAGTGTACGGAAACTTTCTGCCTCAGCTTTCACTGACCAGAAACCATCATCGCCTCAGACCACAATTAGTAGGTGAACGCCGTCACTGGCGTGCTGAGAGGCTAAACGGAGTGTTTTCGGACGAGTACAGCAACAGACATGGCCGCGTACGTGTTAGAGGCGACCGTGGGGAACGCGATTGGACAGACTGCATTATTGAGTGGAATATCAAACAAACATTAAGTGTAAAAGTTTGGGGAGACATTGCTTATAACATGCGATGTCACCTTCTACGCACTGAGAACAACTTGAACAGCAACCACTATATAAGGGAGGTTTCAGAGCCCGAGGCACTGCTTTTCCTATAGGCAGCTCGGCATGCTATATTTCAGCAGCACAATTCCCGGCGACATGTGGTGAGCAATGTGGAAGCCTTCTTCGAAGAACGACGGATACCACTGCTTCCCTGCCGTGCACTTTCACCTGTCATGTTGCCCACAGAACTTGTCTAGGATATGGCCGATCGGCAACTTGTTCGCGCGGTCCTTTGTTGATGCATTGTGGACGCGCCTACAATCCGCATTTCAGCGTGTTCGACAGAAGCAAAGTCAGGCTCTCTTCGATTCAATGCCATGACGTCTAGAGGCTCTGGAGCAGGCGGCGGCTTCGCGCCGTACTAAATTCTCACGAACAAAACGCATGTGCAGTTCTATAATTCTAATCATTTCTGTAGTGTTATGTACCTAGTCTGTCAAATAGATTTCGTTGTAATCAAATGTCTCCTTGGTGTTGCAATTTTCACAAACAGCAGTTTACATCTAACATGTTGAAACTTCTAATGTGTCAAATTTGTATGCCAGTTAAACTTCTAAATATTTGAAGCAGTAGTTGTTATTGAAAAACAGGTCTTTACAGCCAGTGCTGCCGCTAGGATTCTCGGGCCCGGGGTAAGCAGTCACGTAACCGTTTGGCGCCCTCCCTCAGGCCAGATTGCTAGCTCTCCAACTGGTCGGGCGACAATCGGCGGATAGGAATCCAACGAGCTAATTTCACGATTCTGGAATCATCCTATATTGATACATCTGCGTGGTATCCTCAGAAGTCTGAGAGTAAACAATAATAATCATCTTTTTGTAAGATTAAAACATACTAATGTTTTGGAACAAATCGATGATATTTTGTTCAAAATGCCCATGTAACAAGTCTGTAATGCAGCTTAGAGAAGTATCCGTGATGAGTGATGCTTCACGTCGTCATGAGTTGAAATATTCGGATGAAGTCGAAAAAGTTACTTTGATTGTGCAGGTATTTTTTTTTAAATATTCTGCATAACTGCCCAGATACTGTGTTCGTCCTATATTTTATTTTTTGATTATAGTTAATCATGTCACCTAGTGTTTCTAATTATCCAGAAATATTATTGCCAAAACTGGTTCAGCTGGTGTCACTAAAATAACTTGAATTTAGCCTGCAGCTGTAGTTTTCTTGCAGTGGATCCTTTGACATGTGAAGGATCGAGTGATAACTGATTTGCAGCGTGTGAACTAATTGCCTGCCGTATCTACTCTTCATCAGAAACACTACGCAATGTTTCACCATTGTTTTTTGTATAATGTGGAGAAGCAATGTATTGGGAGTAACACTGTTTTCTTTTTATTAAAAAAATATATTTCTCATTGGTATAATGAACACTGAAATCATTTTTATTTATGTTACATAGACTTTATGTATAAATTTAATAAATGCAACAAATTAACTGAGATCTTTTTAAAACCTTGGAACTCAATAAAAATATTAAAAAAAAACGGACTTCGTAGCTTTTACACTGCGCTTATGTTGGTTTTGATGTTTTGCTGAATCTTTCACACGAACGCAAAGCACTACATTTTGATTAGCCAACACATAAAGTGTTAATAATTCCTGAATCATACTGAACAACAGTTCTTAAGAATTATGTGGAGGAATAGTATAAAAATCAAGTTACTAAATAAGCAATAGTAACTAAGACATTCATCAACCATGATCAACAGTAAATATGTGCTCCAGACGAAAAGTTTCATAGCAAACGTTTTTCAGTTTTCAGAACCCCAATTACTAAGTCATCTTTTTGCCTCAGCTAGTTTTGTTACACTTATGTATTATAGTCTTGCTTTTATAGTCTGCAAAATTAAGTTTGTTGCTAATATGATAGTACGAAAATAAAAAACCTTATCTACATATATTACCCAAAGTAATTTTCTTTCTTATTATGTTCTTTCACCTTGTTCTTTTCTGTCAAATTAGAGGTGGAAACACATTGTTAATGACTTCAGGACCTCATCTCCAGCGAAATACGGACCTTAAATAAAATGTCCTAAAACAACATTGAATACATTTATACGTTTTCAATGAATGACCTGTTCAACAATATCACTCTGAATGGGGTACGCGAAGAGAAAGATTTCTTCCCTCTATTATATACAGTTTCTCATGTAAATCTGTCGAAAGATCTTATCGTGTCCTACCATACATAAAGTTTTAACCTCGGCAAAACCGTCGCGGTTTTCAAGTTTTAGTCACATTCTGATTCTTTTTAATTCACCACCTATGTTCCGTTTATGTCATGCCATTTGTATATGTATCTGTTCTACTGTCAATGAAACATATCTTCCAAAATAATTTCATAACTAATTATGCAAAGGCAGGTCTGACATCCCGAAAGATCTAACTAAATTATAAGGTTTCCGTTCTTGCCACTTGTCCTACGAAACGCTAAAAAATGTGGAATTTACAATGGAATCGAATAACATTAGTTAGACCAGTACATTTAAAATCAGCTTTGTGGTAATGTAAAGCCGTGTATTACGATCAGTTCTACTTTATTATTTTCAGTCAAAAGCATTCATTGATAAAAATGGATCTCGGTGACCGTACAATTACCACCGATCCCGCCAGGTGAGTGGTTAAAGCTTGTTCTTTTTCTATTGTTGTTTTTTAGTTCTTTACTCGTCGTCGATGTCGGGGACATTAGAGGCGGGAGAGGACTGGGGACAGAGAATAAGTCGGCCATTCCCTTTTCAAAGGTACCGTCCCGACATTGGCCTGGAAACCATGGAAAAGCGAAATCTGGATGAGCGGACGGGAATCTAAACCCTGTTTTCTCGAGTGCTACTACGTCAAGTCTTTAAGTTTAGGTCTCGCATTCCGGAAAATGTGCGTAAGATTTCCGGACCGGCCATCGTGATTTAGGTTTCCCTTAGTTTGCCGAAATTATTGCAGGCAACTGCCACAATGGTTCCTCTAAAAGGCCATGGCTGAATTCCTTCCCGTACCTTGCCCCTCATTAACTAACGGCACCAATGACCTTGACGAGCCGTAAAGCCTTAAAAGTCGAGCAAACGAGCTTCGAAACGCTGATTAGGTATACGGTGACCAGACTCTGTGTAAATAAATGTGAACATACAGATTAAAACTAAAACTGAGAAAGCAAAACAATCTTTTCTATATATTAAACCATTATTTTCAATAACAGCATAAAATGTTGTTAATATTATTTCTTTAAAAATGGAATTGTTTAGTCTATAGTTACCTGGATTTTGAAGGGTAATGTAAGAACAAAACGTTAAAAACAAATACATTTTATGGTTCGGCCATGTCGACATCACTGGAGCCAACAACGAATGGGAGGAATTTGACAACGGCGACCTGAAGCAACCATTCACTTGGAGTGATTTGAGGAAACGAAAGAAATTCAGCTGCCAGTGCGTTACCACTCACCAGCCAAACACAATTGTTTGTGCCATTTTTTATTCAAAACTTGTTTGAACTGCAGTATGGCTTTCATACAGTACAATCAGTTTTAAATTATGAGACAAAGAAACAATTACTCGATTTTTATTCAAACAGTGATTCCCAAATGAGACCCAGTGCATTCCCACGCCTAACATACAATACAGAGACAGTGTTTTCTAACAATATCTGTTAATCAGAGCGGATTTCAAAAAGAATATAAATAATGGCAAATACTTGTATTAAACCATCTATTGATACAAAACGTTAGAAATGCTCGAGTTCACGAATATTTTGCTTTCTTTAGTATGTTGTGTTAATTAAGTATTTTAACTGATGATGGATAATTTATTGTTTTTTAAAAAAAGTGATGGTAAAAATTCCGGTTACAAATATTCTGAATACCACACACACTACGACCATAACTTATCTAAATAAGACAAACATGCAAAAGAGATTTTTCATGCGACAATAACACGATAAACACAAAAATTATCCCTATTAACTAAAACCATTACATTTACAACTAAGACACACAGTCTAAAACAACAACACATAGACATCCACGTAAATGCACATAACGAGCAGCAGGCAATGATGTGGAATTACTAACTTTATATCTTCGTGTTTCCTTTCGTAATAAACCCTGTGAGAAATTTCAAACACGGAGATTACTGTTGTCAAAGTTCAAACCCCTACAGGAATACACACAGAGAAACAACACGAACTGGACTGAATGCTGGAAAATATTTAGTTGCGGATGATATAAATATAAGAACTGTGTATGTAAGAGTTATAAATTTTGGTTGTGGCGTAAGAGTTCACTGCTTTGGCATCGGATTGAACATGTGTCCCAAACAAGAGTTTGATCGCTATTCAATGAAAAACAACATAAATCATTGTGTAAAAACACAAACAAATAAAAATAATACGACACACACAGTATAACATCAAACATGCATTTTAAATACACACACAGATCTATTTAACTCTCACCTTTTCCTGGTTAGTGCCATGAAATAGAAAAAAAATTGATTATAAGCATTGTTATAATATAAATAAACTAGAATGAAAGAACGCAATTACGTACACGTAATTGCAAGAACTAGTATCAACGACTGTTTTAAAATGAATAGCCTTGTTTTCTTCCTATTTATCAATTATCATAAACTAATACATCTGCATACTACGGCTGATAAGAGTAGGGTTGCCACATATTTTTTTTTTTTTGTAACAATAAGAGTACATTTGTGTTTTGGGGTGGCAAAACAGCGTTAATTTATAGAAAAATATTAAGTTTATGTTTTTGTTTGAACACACATATTTAGTTGCTTTTTTGACACATTCAAAAAATATTTAACTGTTCCTAAATACGTTCACAGCATCTGTATAGGCTACATTTAAATTAAAATATTAATCAACCCACCATTCATATACAACGACAGAACATTTAAACACTTCATATTAAGATATTTACTAAATTATTTACGTAAGTACGTACACGATTATACATACATCCTCCTCAAATGGCTACAATCAGCCCATAGTACACACCATGCATGACTTGAAACGTGTAAAAATCGATACTATAATGTTACGCTATCGCCACATTCTGTTGTGAATTTTTTATTATAAAATTATAATGTTAGAATAATTTACATAAATCTTGGGCGACTACCTAAATTTTTTTTTTTTTTTTTTTTTTTTTTATTTCCTGAAGTACGCAAGATTCCAAGTGAGGACTGTAATGCAATGACGAACATTCTTGTTGCAACGAATATTAAAGAATTATTGAGCTGTGTAGGCTTGAAGCTAATCGTGGTCTTCCCGAGCCACGCAGGCAGGAAGTCAGAGATAAAGGGTTTTGCCGGCTTTCACCTTGGGGTGGGGAGTCCACAACAGGCCGATGACCTGATGTAAAAACCCGCCACCCGAATACGTTCTCACCCCGGCGAACTTAGCCGAATATGTCCGACCTCTGTGATATATGCGGGGCAAATAAAATATCGGGGATATCACGTGACATTAGGTGCCAACCTGAAGATCCAATCCAAATGAGCATATAACTTAAAATCCTGGGAATTTTCTGTTAAATGTGATCTTCGAGACTGCAAGGGGCGGATACAGAAATTTCCTCACAGATCGAAGAGCGACGAGCTTCATTGTATGCTAGGCTAGCCTGTGGTGGACTCCGAAAGTTGCTAACTGCTGCAGTCCAACTTCTGGTCTCGGAAATCTGACGCTGCCGGCTTGCTGGAGAAGCTTCCGCACGGCGACACAACCAGTAATGCGATGAGGCGCATTATCACTACGGATGTGCCTGTAGCCGCCTTGTGAGACAGTCTCACATACCGTGGGTCATCTCCGAACACCGCAGACATCAGACGCAGAACTACAATGGTAAATTATTACGACAAAGCCATCTGGTTGTGCATTCCGTGAAACTGAACCCTTAAGCGTCTTCGAGAGAATAGATCCATGTTCTAACTTTGTAACTGAAAAACCCCTGAGCTAGCGGCGTAATTTGCCAGAACCAGTTATTTTCGAATGGCACATTGTTCATTCGTGGCGCCCATGATTTTTTGAAATGTAAAGTCACAGTATTATGATACCTACGTCTGAGGTCATCATAACTTGTATTGTACATTAATTCCAAATATCATTATTTCTTGCATATTAATTCTGAGATGGATTTAAAAGTAAATACACAATTGTTAGCTTGCGCATGACGGCTAATTGTACCTCTGAGCGTTGCTTTTATGATTTTGTCAATTTGTGTTAATGTTAACGGTAAATTCGCTCAGACTTGTAATCGCCAATGATAAGAAAATAAATGTCATATTGTGACAGTTTTCCTATATTTCAACTAACATCGAGATTCTTGCAGAATCCATATTTTCACTCCTTCATAAAATCAAAATTAAAATCCCCATTTATTAATGATTAATCATAAATGTATGAAAGATAACTATAACGTATTTATCCACCAAGGCCCCTACTACAATACGAACAATAGCATTATGCAAATTCATGTTTTAAACTTACATGTCCAATTCCTGCTGAAGAAATAGAAAAAGTTATTCCAGTTTTGCATTTTGCACAAAATCCACTATCTGGTGCATTTGTCAGCCAGGTATACTCTTTTTCCATATTCTTTTTATTTTGTTTGAAGTATCAATTTTCTGTTGTTTAGGTGTATCATTGTTTATCACAAGTAATATCACCATCGTCTTCCATTTAGTTTAGTTATGTAATCAATGCAGTACACAAATAAAATCAGTGGGCCAGTTGCACAGTCCACAAAACAAGAAACTGTTTTAGCACAGAGTACTTGGTCAGCCAACAGCAGCGAAATATGGCCGACTGATCCCAAAGACAGGAGAAGGCATCCACTGCACACGACCTATTCGGTCGAATGCGGCCGAATGACGGTCAAATCTGAAGGTTTCATTCGGATACTATTTTTGTTTATAAAACATCAATCAGGTAGGTGACAATGTGTGATGGCTAAAAAAAGAGTATTTTAACATACTGTATCACTTTCGTAGATTATAGAGTTAACCCACGTGAAATAGAGTAAAATATAATAGAATAAGGGGGGCAACCCTAGACAAGAGAGAATATTTCAGTTGTTAATGTTCTTATTGGATATACTAGTAAAACCTATGTTAAAAAGGTGTTCAGAAGTGAAAATGCGTCCTTTTTTGCACTGGTATAATCTTAAATTACCGTACTATGTACAAAAAATAATTTTGCTCCTCTAGTAGGCCTATATATGCGTTGAACGCAAGTTTTAAAACAAAACAACATAAAGTTCCAAAGCTGTGTACGATTTGTTAACATACAGGACTGTCCTGTATTGATTTGACTGTAAACGTGGACAAAAGAAGTATTTTTACAATGTACATTATCCGTTTGCATAACCCACAATTCTGATACTGCATCTTCGTTTCAGATAGACTATCGTCAATCCCAAATTCTTTTCTGGAATAGAGGTTCATTTACTAAAATCGACCTTACAATCGATAATGGTAAAAACCTATTGTTTCCAGCAAAACTTCACATTTCTTATTTCATCATTTATCTCATATTTTTTGTTGCCGAGTATAATATATTGACACTATGTGACAACACAGCCGGGGTTTTGAGTTGCTGTGATTTCAATTCTTATATATGAATAATAATTTCTGGATGAGGGTAAAGAGTGCTGTTGTGTGTTGCTAAAAGTGGTACATTAATACCGTCAGTACGGTTTTTTGTGTTCACTTGTATGTTATTTACACTTTAAGGTTTTAATGTACACTGTTCAGCCAGAACATTATGACCACCTACGTAATAGCCGGTATGTCCACCTTTGGCAGGGATAACAGCTGCGACGTGTCTTGGCATGGAAACAATGAGGTCGCTGGAGGGAGTTGGCATCACATCTGGCTACATAACTCACCTAATTCCCATAAATTCCTGGAAAGGGGGCGATGATCTTTGACGCCAAGTTCAATCACATCCCAGATGTGTTCGATCGGGTTCACATCTGGTGAGTGGGGGGAGGCGAGGGGGGGGGGCAGCACATCAATTGTAACTCGCCACTGTGTTCTTCGAACCACTCCATCACACTCCTGGCCTTGTGAAATGGCACATTATCTTGCTGAAAAAATGCCACTGCCATTAGGAAACATGGTCGTCATGAAAGGGTGTACGTGGTCTGCAATCAGTGTACGATACTTATTGGCCGTTATGATGCCTTGCACGAGCTCCACTGGATGGCCACATGAATGTTCCCCAGAGCATAACTGAGCTACCGCCAGCTTGTCTCCGTCCAACAGTACAGGTGTCAAGAAGCCGTTCCCCCGGAAAACCTCCCATCGGCATGATTAAGAAGGTATCGGGATTCATCAGTTAATGCAACGCTCTGCCACTGCGCCAACTTCCAGAGACGATGGTCACGTGACCATTTCAATCGTAGTTGCCGATATCGTGGTGTTAACATTGGCACATGCATGAGTCGTCGGCTACAGAGGCCCATCTTTAGGAGTGTTCGGTGCACTGTGTGTTCAGACATATTTGTATTCTACCCAGCATTAAAGTCTGATGTTAGTTCCGCCACAGTTCGCGGCCTGTCCTGTTTTACCAGTCCGCCCAGGCTACGACGTCCGACATCTATAATGAGGGGTGGCCGCCCAACTCCTCGAGGTTTGGACGTGGTTTCACCTTGGTTTCGCCACTTGTTGAAGACACTCACCACAGCACTCCTCCAACACCCGACAAGTTGTGCAGTTTCCGAAATGCTCGCGCCGAACATCCAGGCCATTCCTATCGGCCATCTGCCCTCGGTCAAACTCAGATAGATCGCGTGCCTTCCACATTCTAAACACGGATAGCACGGTCACTGATAATACATCCACCGTGTGTGTGTGTCTAACTAATAGTCATTTCTCGACAGGTGCCGCTGCTACCGCCAGGAGGGGTTTATATCGATAGTAGTTAGGTAGTCATAATGTTCTGGCTGATCAGTGTATAGTCCCCTCCACACATTCTAGTTCATAACTGTGCTAAGGAAGAAAAAATTATTTCTCTGATCTTACACACAAACATTAAGACCCAAGTACGCTGATGGGAGAAATATTTCACAAAATACGGAAATGGTATTAGACGCAGACTTCGATGCTTTTCACAATGCACCATGATACTCTGGATTTGGATGTATGGAATGTTTATATCTTAACTCTTTCGTATGCTCGTTTGAGTCGATCAAAATTCGTCATTGCAGTCTATTGCTATGACAGACGTTATAGACGGATAGCACTGCATTCTATATTGTTAGCTCCAACATTTTTCGAAAGAATTTACTTCAAGGACTGAATAGCTTGTTTTATATTTTTGGAAAGTTGGATTATTTCTTTTATCATGCACATTTCTTGTTAAGTTCAAATTACATTCTTTCATGCTTGCTGCACAACACCACGATTGCAATGATGAGGGAAATATTTAAGTCAGAAAAAAATACATCTGAATTTCATTTCATTTTGCATTCCCATCTTCAAGAAATGGAACAGAAGTAAAAGCGAAAATTTCAGAGGTAATTACCCTCCTATCCCACGGCTTCAAAATTATGGAAAAGATCATTATTCGCTATCTGGCGCCCAGTATCTATCATTATTAATGTTACTCAGAGGTATTATAATTAAATTCAGTGGCACCCAGTATAAAAGGCACTTCCGCCTCCTTTCGTATGCAAATCATTGTATTTTTATAACCCTGTGAATTTTTGTGTGGTTGTTTTGATATAAATTCATTGACATATTCAATTCTACATTATCTGTTTCATGTAAAGTCAAACTTTACATCTCAATGATTCTGCAATGGCTTTCAATTGTTTAAATAAATACCAAATTTTGTACTGTCATAACTGTTTGTTCCATAATGTAAGGTATCTCCTATAGATCCCAACGATAAATTATTATGAAATTACAAAGAAAAAAACTTTTTTGTCAAAAGTAGTAGAAGGGGTAACACTACAAGATTCAGTAGATGCCCTAGTATTAAAAGGCGGTTACTGCCCGACTACCAAAGAAACGCAATTTCTTCTCTACAGATAGCAGCATCATCGGAGAAATTTGGTTAATTATACTGTTTTGAATGTCCTCTAACACAACTCAACTAGGTCACGGTTTAATTATTTTTCTTGTCAACGGAATACGCTTTCCAAACATATACATTCCATGAAAAGAGACAACACGAGACCAATACAGCAATTAAAGCGACTTACGCCCCAAACGGTGAATCCAGCGAAAGGCACCATTCTACCAGGCATGCTTCGGCGTGTTACATTTCTTTTACCACTTTTGAGCGGCCTGGTGACTCAATGGCTAAGGCAGTGTTTCCCAACGTGGGGCCCACGCCCCACAGGGGGGAAATTTGGTTTTTTTAGGGGGGCAATTTAGAAATTGACTTGATACGACTTTACCGCTTTCTCTTCGGTTTATTTAAATGCAGTGCTAAATATAGATAGAAAATATAGCAAAAAAGCAAATTCTTAAAGCAGTGCTGTAAATAATTATTAGGTATAGTTTCGTTTGATGTTAGCAAAATATTTTTTTAATTAAAAATTAGGTATGGGGGGCAAAAAAAATTTAAAAGTGGGACATGACCCAAAAAAGGTTGGGAAACACTGGGCTAAGGTGTCTGACTAGTTCAGTAGTAACCGATTCGAATGCCTTTCTCAGCGAGGATTTTCATAGACCTTCACCTCTGGCACGGCTTGCTGGTAATGTGAAGTGCGCTACAACGCTTCCGTGGTGCGGATACCACATTAAGCTGCAAGTTCACTACACCCGGTAGGATTACTGGGTTAGACTAGGTGACTGCGGTAGGGGTGGATTGCGTAACCGATAAGAAAATCTGTCACCAGGTAATTACGACCACACGAATTAACTTTTTTAACGCCTTTTATTACAGAGGGCCAAGAACTCTAAGTTTAGTTCTGATTTTCATAATTTTCAAGGTAATTACCATCGCTGTATATCTGGGGAAATGTTCTACGTGTGTGACACAAAGAAGAATAAAATATATCGAATATGTTCATCATTCATTTTTTATTCTGTAGATTGTCGTAACGGGAAGTTTTAAACTATTAGATTTATTAAATTCTCCACCGTGGGTTTCACTCATGCGAACCATGCTATAATGTACATAATATTTAGCACCTTCGCTCAACCCCCAACTCTCATGGCTACTTTACCTTGAAGGCTTAGGATAATTTTTTTGGTTAAAACTTTGTCTCGTCGACGTAACTAATGGCGGGAGAGGATTGGGGACAAGGAATGGGAAGGTATTTGACCGTTGCCTGGAAGGAACCATCTCGGGATTGGCCTGGAGTAATTTCGGGAAACCACAGAAAATAGAAATCCGGATTGCCGTGCCGGGACTCGAATCCGCGTCTTCCAGAAAGCGAAACCCGAGTGTTACCGCTCCCCCCCGCTTAGGATAAGGATAAGGATGAGGATGAGCAAACAGTAATGTATTACCTGTGAGCTAACAACTGATTTTAATCATAACACGATTTTACTGGTGTTACTGTTACATGTGACATTATCTTCCGTACCACATGGTACTTACTTCTCGGCGAACTTTGTTCGCAATAGAACTGTTTCAAACGTCTGCAAGAATCGAGACACCCGGTAATTTGCTCGTTTATACAATAGCGCATGGAAAGGTGACACGAATCTGTGCTCAAATCTCGATCCCGCTTTACAGCACCGATTACGGTTTTTAGGCGGGTGTCCATTGCCACCTAGGGGAATGCTAGGTTGATTGTCGACTCGAAAGCTCCACTGTGCACAAACAAAACAGTGCAAAATCTATTTCCACAAAAACCTAACTGCGAGCGATTAACCATAATCAACAGTGTGTAACTAAGGAAGCGACCATACAGTACGTGGCGGTGGCCAAGGGGGGGGGGGAACGGGGTTAAATAGAAAGCTACGCTGGGCTACGTGGTTATGGGGGGAGAGGGGGTTTCAGATTCAAGCCGCGTAGCTTTTATTTCACCTTATTTGTCACAGTTAAAAATAAGGCACGGAACACACAACAACATGTGGATATTTATTTCCGTCATTTAATTATCTCTGTATGTAATTTAGGTATCCTATACAGTAACAGTGCTGCGCATGCGTGTGACTTGAAGCCACAGTATTGGGTTGCTCGCGGCCGGCGCATTTGACCTAAGCGATACGCGACGACGTACTACGATTCGGAAAACATTAGACACACCGCACCTAGACTCAAATTCGCTTACAGACGTCGCAGTGACAGTTTGTATTGATTCAATCGTTTAAAATAAAGTTGTTTTGATTAGGATCGCCCGCTTGTGACCACACCGCTCGTTGATGAAATAATTCTGATTTTGTTCTGTCAAGTGAATTTCAGTACAACTTTAATTATAGTTCTAGCTGAAGTGTTATTTCAATTTATCAATTAACGAACAATAAAAAGCATCCCTGGCTGTACCCGAGAAAGAGGTTTCTCCCAATAATTCATCATTGTCTAGTGTTATCATATTATTCAAAATATTTATAGTTATAGAAAATATATGACACAAAAATCAGTTGTGTTTATTATATAGACAATAATTTAGCGATAGTTTGGTAAGAGAAAACAGTCTTTTGGAATCAATAGGGAAAAATGCTACGAGCCACAAGGGGGGGGGGGAGGGGGTTGTCAAGGAAAAAGCCACCTCAGGCTACTTGGGATGGGGAGGGGGAGGGTGAGGCGTTCAAGGGAAGCCAATCTGAAGTCGCGTAGTTTATGGACGCTCCATAATGTGATATTACAGTAAGGTTCACCAGTGAAAAAATTCTGAATGATCCGAACGGGAATAGAACCTGCGTCCTCCCCAATGCTGGCGCGAACAGCTCAACTACCAGCCTCGACTAAGTAGTTAAAAGACGACATAAGTAAAAATCGTGTTATCTGCGAATAGTTTGCAACATTATGTGTTATGTTTTCTCCGTTGTGAAACCGTATTTCGAGGTCAAAATCGGGGACTTTGCATTATTTTCCAAGACTGTTATCTAAAATATCCTCAAAACCTTGAGTATGACGTCCGGTATGTTTTTCAGTGTGATTTCAGCTAATATGATGGAGCCCAAACACGAACCGCTTCCAGGTAATCTCCAACCCAGAAAGTCTTACACTAATTTCTAGTTTATAAATCGCATGGATACATTTTATGAAGATAGCCCATCTCCATTAGTAAGAACATGACAGATTATAACTCTGAACGTGCGAGGGTTGGGGAAAAAATTTTCTAATAGACTTTACTACTGCGAAATGGACAACACCACTCTAACACAGAAAAGAAGAAAATATCTACACGCAACAAAGAGAAGCATTTGTTTTGTAAATTTTAACTGAAAACGTCAGTTAGGTGTTGTTGCGATTTCTATTGAGTGCTACAGATTATCGGTGATGGACATAATGTTGAAAAAAAAAAAAAAAAAAAAAAAAAAAGAGGATGATTTATGGAAATGATGGGGTTCAAAATTTTTGTGAACTTCTCCTTTTATTGATACTCTAAAAACTAACGGAACAGGCCACGTAATGCAACGTTACCTATGTTATCAAAAGGAGGAGAGCTGCTTCTGCTACCGATAAGTTTCGTTAACACTTCTACTATCAAAACTATCTCGCGACTAGAACAGAAGCAGTCTCTTTCGTTGCAGTTGCAAGACTGGCCGAAAATGTAGAATGTGTTAACTGTTCTTGCGCCTCCAGCGTGAATGCTTTATCACCCGAAAGTTCCCGAGCTTGATGAATGAATATCGCCACGCGGTCGCACTTTCCCACAGTTTGGCAAAGTCCAGAGGGAATTCCTCGCTGGCGTTCACTTGCTTCTCTGCCCAACTGTTAAATAAAAAACCCGATACTCAGAAAACTGGTTAACTGGCGTAGTATTGTCCTGAAGAGTGGCGAGATTAATTATACATTATTTCTGGCCACCCCAGTGAGAATGGAGGCTGTGAGATACATTGTGTATCCTTGCACAGCATTATTCTCTTATTAATGTGAAGCTTTATTACATTTATGCACAGTAAATAATAAAAACGTCTCGAACTATGGTTTTTCTTGCCCCGTACTGACTGTGATTGAATCCCCAAATTTTACAAAATTTATACGTCGAGCATATACATTATGAAACAGCAGTTGCGTATTTTGTAATTTCATGCTCATCCCTCGGGAATGGTAGCAATAGCACTCGCATTAAAAGCTACTGAATACATTATATGAATTTTATGTAGCTGGAATCAAAATTAATTTAAAAAATCTGAAGATATACTGAGCATGTTCATTCAAATAAACCAATAAACTGGTAAACTAAACTAATGTTTTTCAGAAAGGTTCCCCTGCCTGTAGGAACAATGTTTGGAGAAACAATTTTCCATACTTTTAAAAATAATTTTCATTTATTTTGGTAAGAATGTTTCTCGGCTGCTTTACAATGTAATAAATTATAATTTTGCTTTATATTTGATCGATAACGATACTGGAAGGGAAGAAAAAACACGGGTAGAAAAAAGAACAGAAACTAATTTTTAGCTTCATTTACATTTAAACACCGATTTAATTTTTTTTTGTTACGAAGATTTATACGTTACTTCATTACTCCACGTAGCTTAAAACGTTCCGAATATGTAAACGCATAGGTATAAATTCTTATCTCACCTGCAGAATAAATTCAGTTTTTATTTTCTCAGCAACAAAGGGGATTTAATTTCTGCGAGGCAAGCCATAAATTTTCTCCGTTAGTTTATCTGCGTAGCCTATTTCCTAAACGCTAAAATCGTTTTTCAACTGTCCAATAGCAGTGAGTGGTGGCATCCCCATTTGATTACTCCTAATTTTATTGTTCGCAGCCTGCATTATTCGTCTATTCAGCGCCCCTCGCCATATAAACTCGCTTTGCCGAATTGCTTCCGTCGTAACCCCAGCTTCTCGTTCGTCACAATAAAACTGGAAGCCTTCTGGGTGTTTACGCCGGCCGATGATGTCATCTGACGGTTAAGTCACAGTGATATAGGCTCCCATAAGTGTATTAAGGCTTTACATCCTGTTTTTCGTTCAATGCGGGATTCGGAAGGTTTTCGTCCCCAATGTCCGGCTAATAAATACTTGTTTGACAAAACCTAATAACATAACACGGGTCGTACAGCATCGTGCGCTGCTGATATAATACAGTGTGCGCACCAACATCGTTGCTCGACATGGAGCAGTCTGTTTCAAGTCCTGGTAGTGAATTAATTTTCATCGTTCGGGATCAACAATGTGGGAAAAGTTGATTCACGACTCCTAATCAACAGATTACATACCGAATTCTTGTGCTAAACCCTAATCCTCTCTGCAGTAGGTATGGAATCAGGACATGCAGCATTGTTGTTGGTGATTCGTCCCTCGGATGCATTTCCTTTGGTGTCTTCCGTGTGAGCAGGATTGAGTAGGATGTCACTAAACTGAAAACATACACGTCTCAAAGTCGACCCACGCACAGTTACGTAATAAATCACTATTGACATCATGGAAGGCAACGGGATATCACTGCAGCTAACTTTACCCTGAAAGTTGTTTTGGAGTGGCAACCGGACAACGGATATCCCAGGTGAGGCTCACTTGTCATTAAGTCTTTAATGATCGTAAACTTCAGTGGACGGGTCTGAACACTACTGCATCCATCTACAATTTTCGTTCAGAGCTCAGACACTGAGAAATGATTTCTCACATACCTCATGAGTCCATCTGGTGGATAGGTCTCTGCTATATGCCAAACGAACATCACAGTTCGTGTGTGAGAAAGCAGTAAAGAACACAATACATATACGTATATTGCGGTTGTGTGGTATTCGCTTATTTCTTAACATGTTGCACCTACTCTACTGGTGGCGGAGACATACCACCTTTCAGATGTCATTTGAGCAAATGACTCAATCAAACTTTTCGAAAAGTCTAGTAACGTGTTTGTAAAGCCCGACGGTCATTTAGCAAATAAATGTGTACACGTTGAAGTGTTTTCGGTTTTTTCTGCACAGTAGTTATAAATTAGTGGCATAATAATAACTTTTTCGACGAGCACAAGTTCGAAATATTACTTTGATGGATGTTTTTGTTTAAATGAGCCCTTACGGCCACGATGAAACCCCATAGCAGGAATGTTGTGTCCATCGCGTAAATACGTAAATTAATTGTTTTATTAATCACGTTAAGTATTTCAACACTCTTAAATTTATGCTTAGCTGAATTTGCCTCATTAAGAGTTATGGTTATTAAAGCAGGTACTACTGTAGCGCCATTACTAAACCTACTGTCCTGAGCAGCTGTTCATCCTATATGTAACACAAAGTGTCTTACATCGTGTATATTACAGTCCATTTTATTTAAATGCATCTGTCTAGACTCTATTTCACTTAGCTCTCCTATCCTTACTATACAGTTGAATCGATAGAAGCAATCGACTACAGTCTGCAGTGAAACATTAACCAGTAATCTCGCAGGTGAAGTTCGTATTCTGATTAGCAGACTTCACCAGTTCAGCTACTTTATTAAATGCGAGAAATACTCACAAGTACTTTAGTACACAGTGACAAAACACACTTTTTCTAAGTTAATTCTTTCGATCATTTTTGTCGGAAGGCGACTTGGCTGACTGTAGTGCCAAGCATTATGTAGTATGCTTTTTGTTTCGAAATTCACCCAACAGTGAACAGTGTTGTGTTTTCCGTCCCTACTATGAAGTGTTTACCTGACTGATACTTCATATTGTCTTATGTATGTAAGGTAAGCGCACCTATTGTCGTCAGTGCACCTATAGTTCGAGAAGAAATTGAATCAAGTTCGAATTTAAGGAAATACAATGATCCAGAGAACAGTGCATAAAAGCAGCAACATCGTTAGGTTTACTCGTTAGCCTGAACGGATCCAGGTGTTCGGTGATATTCAAGTCTGTCGATGGTGAGCAGTTTTTGTAGAACGTCGGAAAGCGCGTATGTTGTTAGCAAAATCATAACGTCGGGAAATACTTTTAATGTAAGTTTGCTTTACTTTCTACTGAACCTTAGTATGTAAATGTGATTAAGATGAAATAAATAAACGTATGCCTTGTTAGTTTAAATGAGAAGAATATTTCTATTATGGATAACCTCAATGTCGAATATTGGGAACCTAAATAACTGCTGTTCGTTAAACCGACATGGGTATTGAATTATGTTTCTCACTAAAAATTGAGCTTTAATCGCAAAACAATAAACCTTCGTGCCTTTTAGAGCGATATTTTTTATACGATACAATGCGGTGATAGGAGAAGTTTGTCGTTTTGAATGTTATGTCGCTGGCAGACAGTGAAATCCGTCACTTTCCAAGTACTTCATGAAAAGCCAGCAGATGTTGCAAAGAAATTATGAGGTGCTTTTATATATTTTAATTTTTATGAAGGGATTTATCACTGCTAAGTAGCTTTTCTCATCTGATAGTATTCCCTAGGAGCTCACGACTTGTGGGATCTGGGACCTGGATTGGCACCCACCAGGACCCCATCTGAGCCTGGAATTGCTTCCACTTAGGACAGGCCCCTTCTGATGGCTTTCTTATCGATCTCCCTTCTTCAACTCTTGTTCATTTCTAACCCTGATGGTATTTTAGGGTTTTAGAAAATGTGTCGAATTTAGGAGCACACATATTTTTCAATATTAACTACCGAAGCAAATGGAGAGGTTCTTTTTTTTTTTAAAAAAAATATAGGCGTTTGCATTTAAAACTTACCGGCGGCTGTTATATATAATGGAACCGAAATATTCAGTATGCAGAAAATTGCATATTCATGGCCAAAGGCTTCGAAAATGGATAAATAAATTCTTAACATTTCGTCAGTAGGTATGTTTACCATACTTCCCTGTTTGACGTAATAATGCTTAATTTGCATTTCAGATTCATTTGTCATTTTAAGCACTATGTTATATTAATGATTTGGATTATTTTTTTGCATTTCTATGTATACTCGTGAAACATCCTCAACTGCGAATGATGCCGTGTCACTTTTGCAAGAATTCCATGGTTATTTAAAAAAAATTATGATAAGAAGCGATCAGTTACACTTTATTGTTGAACTGACGTATATTAAGCCTTTTCATCTATGGCATAACATAGCAGATCAATGCAGAAACCATACATCCATTCATAAATATATTCTGTAGGCTCATTACCTCTATAAAGAAATGGTTAATTGGTACCGTATAATAGTTTTTGTTAAAGTACAAGACTGAAGCATCCGCCTGTGATTCTTCATAGCAGCTTGAGGAGTGAAGTTTCAGTAGCTGTTCTTCTGAAAGCCAAGGCAATTTGAGAGTGCGATTTGTTTCAGTCAAGAATTTCACAAGTTGAATGAATATTTTTCTGGACGACGCTACAAAGGACTGTGTTTGTGTTCTGTTTTCAAAATTGGCGCTAGGTTTTTGTTTTTTAAATACTGTCGCTACTTGCAACGTGAGAACCTTTTGAATAAACATTTAGCACTATTTTCCGTCATAATAAGCTCATTTTCTGAGAACACTCGGTATTAATGTTATTTTAGCTGTAAACTACGCTCTGTACACAATACTTGCAGCTGCCATCCATTTGATTAAAACATGGGACAAGTCGATTTCAGAGTACACCTGGATCAATACTAGCTCATGTCTCGTATCGACTCTATATAAAATAATACGACATATAGCCCTAAGAACTTAAACTATTAGAGACATACGTGGTGTTGCGACAGTAAAACTTTCAGTTAAAATAATTCGAGTGAGAAAAAAGAAACTTTGAACAGATCAGCCGAGATGGAGTATAACTTGGGTCTGACGGGAGAACAATGGTTTGACAGAATTACAACAACAAATATTCTTGTTATTAAAATTTTGTTTCCTTCTTTAGGCGTTTTTCCGACTCATATAATGAATTAATAGACCGACTTATGAGTTCGCTTTGACTCACAGAGAAGACGTCTCTTATGACAATCCGATTTAACATTCTCCCATTTCGACAAATCACTCATTAGAACTCAGTTTCTGCTAATAGTATCCCTAAAGTCGACTCTAGAGGCGATCCTAAAACCATCCACTACCGTATTAGAAAGTAAAGTAAATTCTTGTGGTGTTACGATTTGGTTTCGATCTGGCACGCTTTTCTCCTCTGTAATGGCGGCGGGACCTACAGTTTAATGTGGAATCTGAACCACGGAGCATCCTAGCTCTTATGATAGAACGTAGACCGTATAAGCTTCTGGTCTCATCGGAAATCGAAAGCAGGACGACGAATTTTGAAGCAGTGTGCCTTAACTACTGAGATTCCAGACCGCTCTCAGACAAACCAATTAGAGAAACTGTCCCACAACCCCCTGTTGCGGACAGCGGAAGTAACTTATAACTTTATACCAGCAAATTTTATATTTATGTAACTACATTGGTATCTCGGAATCGGATCTAGCGATTACGATTAAATTTCATATTTAGATAACATTTTGTTATTGAAGTTTATCTACATAGGTATGTTCCCTAAAAAAAAAAATTCGAAAAAAAAATTTCTAACGTTGTTTTATAAAGCCTGGTAGAAGTTTGAGGTACCAGTAAGCCTGATGCGGCTTTATATATTTGGATAAAATTTCATATTCAGTTAATTTTTTACTTTACAAATTTAATAAAACAGGTGTCATCCTTGAAAAAAAAACACAATTTTACACGCAAAAAATTAATAAGATAGGTGTAATCCTTGAAAAACGCAATTTTACATAAAAAATCTGACGTAACTTTACCTCGTAGAATTTTTAGGTACCAGAAAGCACACCTGTACTTCGGCACTACATCTAATAGAAAGATGCAATTATTGTGCTAACCAATGAAATTAGGCATGTTGTTTGTGTTTACCTGGGCTGTGGAGCGGGCACCTCGAGGGAGGCGGCCTGGCTGAGTTCTGAGTGATGTCCATGTCCGTGCCCGTGTCCGTGTCCATGCCCGTGTCCTTGCTGTTCCTCCTGCTGCTCCTCCTCGCTCTCTTCCTCTGACGAGCTGGGGTCTATCATCTTGTCAGCCTGAAACACACATTACATTATAAGAATCAGTTAAAAAGGGTGTGAGACAAGGTTGTAGTCTGTCACCATCAATATTCAACTTGTATATAGAGGAAGCAATAAAGGAAGTAAAAGAAAGATTTGAATGTGCCATAAGTGTTCAAGGAGAAAAAAATCAGTATGCTACGATTTGCCGATGACATTGTCTTTATGTATTATCTTGGTTCTCCGGGTGGAGCCGTGCCGATTTATTAAAACCTAACGTTTCTGCCATCATGCAGGGCCTCTCATCAGAGGACTTCATTGTCAGTTGCCGCTATCGCCTTATATATTAGCAGGAAGCAAGCAAGCGAGCGCGCGCGTGCTAACCGTCCGCTGTTACGTCACCGCGCTCGAAAGCCCAGGTAAACGTTGCCTTGTTAGCACAACAGGGTAAGCATATTGAGAAGTTACTTACTGACTGTCATGAACAAAATACTGAAGGAATACTTTGGACTAAATATAAACCAAAGCAAGACAAAAGCGATGAAATGTAGCAGAAATGATACCAATAAATGTAGATTAATTAAATATAAAAATAGGGTAGAATGTGATAGGAGAAGTTAGTGAGCTTGCTACTTAGGAAGTAAAATTACAATCGATGGTTGAAGCAGGATAGCACTAGCAAAATAGCTTTCATGAAAAAGAGAAATCTTTTAGTTTCAAATATTAATTTAGAATTCAGAATGAACTTTTTAAAACTCTACATGTGGAGCACGGCACTTTACGATAGCGAAGGATGGACTTACCAGAAAGAAGGAAAATTGAAGCATTTGAAATGGGATGCTGTAGAAGGATGCTGAAAATTAAGTGGACAGACAAAAGTACGAAACGAATGAGTGCTCTAAATGATGAGTGAGGAAAGAAGTTTGTGGAAGAATCTTACAGAAAATAGAGACAGGCTGGTGGGTCATATTTTGAGAAATGAGGATTGGTTAACTTGTTAGTGGAGGGAACAGTCGAAGGTACAGAATTCATTTTATCCTTGAACCACGGATTAATGTTGCCAGCGACGACTCCACAGAACAGACTCTTTGTCAGCGACGACTCCACAGAACAGACTCTTTGTAGTTTGTTTTCGACGACTCCACAGAACAGACTCTTTGTAGTTTGTTTTTTGTGCAGTGAAGACTTAGCAACGGAGACATTTTAAAAGGTTCAATTTAAATATAATACTGATAAGTACTGCAACAATGACAATTCCAGTGTAGAAGGAAACAGAAAAGTATTATCAAAAGCTATGTTAATTGAACTTTGGAAGAAGCATGAATAAAAGTCAGTGACTCTTTATGTGAAACATCGATTTGGCATTATTTTAGGTGAGTATAATTTCTTTTGTAAAATCGTTACTGTTAAAGTTACAAGTTCCTTTTGGAACTTACAATTGGAATCAACCGGTTGAAATTATTGCATTTAATGGTTTATCTTTGGATTTCATGGTAGGGTGCAACTCGTAAGAGAAGACAAAAGTGGTAATTAATTGGGATAATAAATCTATTAGTAATTTGATTCATAGAACCATAACACGGGTGGAGACTTTGGAAGGTGAACAGTTAAGAAATGATGAGAAAATACCAGTGAACAATGAAGACGTTTATGGCACTTTTTTCACTTTTCCAGTTCCAAATCAATTAAGTAAAGCGACAAAGCCAGTGTGTTTGTCCCAACAGAAGAACAGGTTAAAACTGTAGCCAAAGATTATTTATTATTTCTTTTAGTACTGAAAATCATGTTTATTGTTGTGTTCTCGTTGGTTCTATGTGGCTGGCTGATATCAGTACGCTCGTTGGTTCTGTCACTGGCTGATATCAGTACGCTGTTTTGAAGTTTCTATCTGTGTCCGGTCAAAAAAATTCCGAAAGTTATCGGCCGTCAAAATTGTCAATGTTATATTATTTTTGCCTATACACGAAATTGCAATTTGTCCTCCAAATCGATACCGGGGTGGCTGGTGAGCAGTAATCCTCTAGCCTCGTATTCAGGAGAACATGGACTCTAAACTCCTTCCAGCCCTCCAAAATTTCCACGGTTTCCTAAAATCACTCCAGGTGAATGCAGAGATGCTTCCTTCAAAAGGCTGTAGCTGAATTCCTTCCTATTCCTTGCCTCCAGTTCTTTCCCGACTCAAACAACCTCAATATCGACGAGGCCTAAAGCCCTAAGCAAAAAAAAAAAAAAAAAAAGGAAAAAGCTAATATCGATCATATCCTGTATTTAGACGAAAAAACTTTCATCAAACATTGTTTGTACGTAGCAAGTAATACGAGCAAGAGTGTTTATTTTGTGGTTACCTTACCATGAATCAATATTATTTTATTGAAAGCGCTCTTAATTCGAAGTGCATTGCATCCCAGCGAAAACAAAAATATATTAGTAAAACAGCTCGCATATCCCATTACATCTGATATATTCACACTGATTTTACGTAATATTACCCGCTACTGTTTACGGGTTCATTATTTGTAATCCCCTAAGAACGCACAATTAAAGCTAACATCCCATGCTAGTCCCCATATTTGACATAAATTTTCAAACATTATAATTAATTACAACATATGCACATAGCTGCAAAAATATACACTATTTCCATGATCGTGAATAATTTTGTCATCTTCCCTTCAATACCAACAAAACATATATCACTTTATCAGTTTATTTCAATAACCAAATTCCAAGAAGAAAATTATTTCGCCGACTAAAATAGGTTCTGAGCAAAAACTCTTTTACCTAGAATTTAATGCTACCAGGTGTGTTTTATTTCCTGAGACAGGACGTTGGATAAAGAATTTCTAGGAAATGTTATCCCTCTGTGTATAACTGGCAATGACTTGAACAATTTTTGTGGGGCGTTATAATATACTTAGGTTTCTAAAGAGATTTCTCCACAATGTCCGTGTACGTATTCCAAAAATAATTCTAATAACATGTTTATGTGACTCAAATGCACTTAAATTTTGTGAAGGATTTTGACAGAAAGTGGTCGGGGACTAGAAATAAGCAATATAACAGTTTATCAATTGGCCTATTTCTGTATAATCTATTGCTGTTATTAATTTCCGTGAAATTGGCGTGGTATGGCACCAACATTTTTGGTGTTAAATGCAGGTGTTGGAGTGGGTGCAGAGAAGGGCTACCAGATTTTTCTTTGTAAATTACCGCAAAAAGCTATCGGTAACTAATATGATAAAGGAGCTGGAGTGGGATTCATTGGAGGATAGGAGGGTGAAGAGTCATGAGAGTGTACAAGTGAGAGTGATGAAGCATGGAAAGATATTGGTGGGAAAATTGAGAGAGTTGAGTGGATGGGTAAAAATGACCATGACCACAAGCTGGCACTTGATTTTCGGTATAAAGGTGTGGGAAAATTTTCTTTCGTAGGAAAGCGTGTGAGGGATTGGAATAAATTACCAAGAGAAATGATGAATAATTTTCAAAAAACACTGAAAGAATTTAAAGTAAAAATTAGTAGAGGGCAAAAGTTGGTGGGAATAGGAAAGGAGAAAAACGAGTGTGCAGGGAGATTGCCACCGGAGCGTGTGCTCCGTCACAATTTTATCAATTATTATTATTATGAAGGCTGCGAAACTAAGCCTTCTAAGAATTCGCTGAATGAATTGCCTCTATTTTAAGTTATTAATTATGTATAAAGGCAGATATTTTGTGGAATTCTTGTGATTTGATTGTTTTCTATTCAGACATCGCATTATAGCTGCACTTTGTTTTATTTTTTCGTCACAGCCTCAATTAATAGTGTCTTTCCTTATTTAGTAATAAACTAATAATTTAGCTGCGTCGAATCATGTATTTATTTTCTTTACAGTGATGTTTCCAGTGTTTTCAAGGTTTTGTATTGATAGAGGTTTTTTAGTGTTATCTGCAAAGAGCACCATATTCACTGGAACGGAAAATTATTAGGATCAGCAAGAGACCAAGAACTCACTTAAGGTAATTAGCAACAGAAATAGTTACAAGTGTGAGAAAGTAAGGATAGTTTTATCCTTCACAATTTGTTTATTTTGTCTTGAATAATTTAGAGAGATGCAGAAATAATGTTTAATATACTTCAGGGACTGTTCTAGTAGAGACATTTAATAACTGACGCTTGTACGCTGTGAAAGTCGCAGTAGTGATAACTCAGCACAGTCAGATAAAGTGCTGTAGAAATATGATACGCTTTATGAATTGACACAGAATTCAGGTACTATTTCGGTGAGCACAGCGACGAATTTTTAACTCAACAAACAGCGCAATTAATGCACTCAATTTTAGCGTAAAATACGATTGACCTTTCCCGAACTGCGTTTATATGACTCAGTGGATACCAAAAACAAAAACTATCATTCTGACATCGGATCAACCATTTTCCAGCAAACATAAAAATATTAAAACAGAAGCTTCTGTTAACTTATTATTCCTACGTCGGTTTTTATCAGCCTATACAACGAATAAAACGTTATTTAACCTTAAGTATTTTAAAATGTTATTCCACAGACGATTGACTAGATGAAAGTTTTAATATTATGCAGGCATAAAAGGACCAATAATTGTAGCGAGCGATAATTATTACAACTAGTGTACTGTCTACGTTCATTCAGTGAATACGTAGTAGCCTATGAGTGGACATAATCTTCTTCTAATATATAAGAATGAATGTTTGTTCGTCTTCAATGCGTTTCTATATCATTCATCCGATTGCGATTAAACTTTGACGAGTTACTGTGTGCGTGTATGGAAGGGTTTTTGACCAAGAACATAAAAATCAACCACCTGTTTCACTACGCACCACTCAGTTTTATTTTCAAATGATCTTTATACAAACCCACAGTATTTGTCCGATTTAGATGGGATTTTGCACACGTATACTTTAATACAAACAGAAAAATACTATCCATATCTGTTTTTCAAAACCCACCCCTCTCCACCTTTACACCACCCCCTTAACTTTCGTTATTTTTTTTTTTTTTTTTTTACTAAGGCACAGTTTTTATCCGATTTTGATGGAACTTTGCATGTATATACTGTAAAACAAATATAAAAATACTTTTGGTTCACAAAAACTCCTCTCCTTTCCCCCGTCTCCTAATTTTTGTCGACGTTGTTTATACAAACACACAGTTTCTATCCGATATCGATAGTACTTAGTACACGTATATTTTTACTACAAGGTGGTATGGTAGCTCAGTGATTAAGACCCGAACTTCCTGTCTCTGGTTGCGGATTCAAATACCAGGAGGAGCAGGGATTTTTAAGAGTTGTATTTGATCATTTGAACTACGACGGGACGTTCCGTTATTCGAATTCTAGGTTAAACTGTAGATCTCATAGCAAAGGAACTGGCCGTCCTACCCCTGACACTATAGCTTAGTACACCTCTTTCTGGAGTAGTCAACCAATTTCGGGTTGTGGTCTAAGTTATTTTTTTTTACTTTATAACAAAGAGAAAAATACTGTGTACATTTGGTTTGAAAAACCTAACCCCTTTTCTCCTTCATCCCAACCCCTTAATTTTTGCCTACGTTTTTTGTAAAAGTCCACAGTTTGTAACTGATTTTGATGGCACCTTAGTACATATATATAATAAAAAGGAGCCGTCTGCTAGCTTACTGATTAAGGCGCTTACTTTCGAACATTTCTGGGCTAGTTCGCAGGTTCAAATCCCGGTGGAAACTATAACTTTTAAAGGTGGTAATTGATGACATGAGGTATGCCTGGTCCGTGATTTGGATCCCAGGATCCTACATTAAACTGTAGGTCCCAGAGGAAAGGAACTGGCCGTTCTGCCTCTGACACAATGGCTTAGTACTCCAACTTCTGGAGGATTTAAACAACCTTTTCATTTTATTTATTACTTTAATTTTTTCAGTTTTAATTTAAGGCATAAAAATCATTGTATTTCATTTATTTAGTACATGTAAATCTGTCTGTTTTGTATATGCGTACCCAGTTAGCATTGCAACGCATGGCATGTAAAGCTGGTAGAGGAATGAGCTTTGTGGTGGAACTCAGATACTGTACCTGGCAGCTGTTGCGGCCACCTGCCTCTGTGTCAACTGGCGCAACGCATACGTCAGCCCACAACGCTATCGCACTGGTTCCGGTCGAGAGAGGGGGAACGCAAAACAATACACTGGATAGATTCTACTACGCACCACATCACATACATAATGTGGTTTTCATACACAGTTTGGACATGTTTCAATTTACTACTATACTACAGGCATTCCGGAAAAAGCGATGATAACAGAATCAGGTGTTCAATTTGGAATTGCAGCCCAAAATCTATAGTGAAAATGCAAAATTTGATTGCGAAGGCTTGAAGAATTTGTTTCACCGCATTGTGGAAGATGGCGCGCCACCGTTTCGGCTGGTTTAATTGGGTCTGAAACTTTAACGCCATACAACATCTGTCACTGTGAAGCTACAATATTTGTGGTCCTAAGTTGCTACTTCTTGTCAGGTTCTATCAATTTCGTGTATAAAACATTAGTGTGGTTTTAGTTAAGTAATTTGACGCTGATATCGACCAGTCAAAACACTGTCACCCTACGCCTTCAAAAAGTCATGTAAGAATACAGAAATCACATACGTTTGGAATTGTGGTATACGTTAACGTCACTTCCAATATATTCACGTAATAACGATTACCTCAAGGAATAGGCTCAGTGCTTGTATAAATTAAAGCTTTAACAAATGCTACACTTCTTCTCGCCAAAACGATTTCGCTTTAAGAAATTTCACAACTTAAAACGATTTCTTTCTTTGGGGTGTTTACAACCATACTTCGTTGGATTTAAGCTAATCGCCATAAGCCTGTTCGGTCATTAGAAAATTCAAGAAGAATCTGACACCTTTGCAGGTCATCTTCTCACAGATCGCTACATTCTTACATCTTTTTCTTACGTTCGTGTCAGTTGGCCTCATGGTGGACCAAATTGCTGATTAGATCATTGCTGAGACGAGAGCTCCTTGGATGTTTGAGACAGACAGACTTGCTAGGAGACCTGAGGGGCGACGCTTGGGGATTTCGAGGGACAAGGGCTGACCTACCGTGTGCTTGGTGGGTGGAGTGAGGTGTTAAGGTACTGTTGTCTGTGAGACGGTAGTCAGCTGTGCAAGAGCACTAGCGAAGTATTCAATTCAGGAGTTGGAAGGGATACAAAAGAGGCCAGCTGGATTTTTTTTTTTTTTGCGGAAACTAGGGTGCGTCCATAAACTACGTGGCAAGGTCTAGGGTGGAGGAGAGGGGTTAGGTAGAAAGCTACGCTGTACTACGTGGGAGGAGTTTCCGAGCCAAGCCACGTAACTTTTCATTCTAATTTTTTGTCACAGTTAAAACAGAGTAGAGACGGCTGCGTAGCTCAGGCTGTAGAGCGTCTGACTGCGACCCGGATGACCGGGGTTCGATCCCCGACGAAGCCGAGGCTCTTTCCTCGAAGCTGAACGTCCGAAACGGCTCTCCAGGCCCACTCAATCTGCTGTCCAATGAGTACCATGGAGGAAACTCCGTGGGAAGGTAAAGAATGGCCGGAAAGTGGCGCTGACCCCGTAGTGCCAACGGTTGTAATGGGAATGCGGAGCTCTACCTCTGTGAATCCTACGGGAAGCAGCAGGAGCCCTGTGACCCTTACCTTACTTTAAACCAGAGTGCACAACACACAACAGCGTATGAATATTTATTTCCGTCATTTAACTATCTCCGTATGTAATATAGGACAGTCTGACAAGAGAAAACAGTACAAAATGTCTCCACGTCAGGCTACGTGGGGGCAGGGGGGTTCACAGGAGCTGCGCAGCTTATGAACGCTCCCATACCGCAGAATACAATCAGTTTAGTTTTTTTTTACTTATGGCTTTACGCCTCATCGACGCCGAGGTCATTAGAGGCGGGATGGGACTGGGCACAAGGAAAGGGAAGAAGTTTGGCCATGGCCTTTTGAAGGAACCATCGCGGAATTTGCCTTGAGTGATTTGGGGAAACCTTGGAAAACCCAAATCTGGCTGCTCGGACGGGGATTCGAACCGGCGTCCTACCGAATGCGAGGCCAGAGTGTTAACCGCTCACCCACCACGCTCGGTTGTGCAATCAGTAACTGATACGCTGGAGAAGCTGAGTTGGGAGTCATTAGAAGACAGAAGACGGGTGAGAAGAGTGTTTGATTTGTTCAAGGTGTATAACAGCGATAATGCATAGATGGATGGATTAAAAGTTCTGCATGGAGTGGAAGAGATGACAATAATCATAAGCTTTCACTTGGATTCAGGCGTGGGAAAATTTTCTTTTTTAGGGTAGGGATTCAGGGATTGGAATAAATTACCAAGGGAAATAATGGATAATTTACCAAAAACACTGAAGGAGTTTAATGTTGCAATTCGTAAAGGGCACGCGAAGGTAGGTGGTGAAAAATGATGACATGAGAAGGTGGGTGTGTAAGGGAGCATGTGAGCTACATCGCAATTGAAATTAAATTAAATAATGTTCTCTGTTATCGATGACACGTAATGGCTATTACGTTAGTACGTAATAAAGACAGTCATGGGATGTTGCTGTGATTTCACCGTCAGGCTTGAATGAACTCGAAACTAAATAGATATTGAACGCAGATGAGTTACGAAGAAATGTATTTTTTCCATCTGTAACCGTCTGAAACGTCTGCCACAAAATTATGTAACAGCAAAATAACATTATAGTCACTACGACGGAAATAAGATTTCTTCCAGGAGTGGGCACATTTTTCGCCAAAACGAATTTCTGATTTTGGTACTAAGAGGGGGTGCAAATTCAGTCACGTCGATTTTTGGAACCTTTGTTGGGTATGTTTGATAGATGTGAGAGCGAATCACCATTAAGTTTCTGTTGGAATCTCATTTTTTAAATCGAGTCTTTACATCTCGTTGACGTTGAGGCCATTAGAGAAAGAAGAGGATGGCGGACAAGGGCTAGGAAGAGCATTTTCAAGGAATCATCCAGGTATTCGCTTTGAGTGACTTCGGGAAACCTTAGAAAACAGATGTTAGAGTTGGGGATCGAACCCAGTTCCTCTCGAATCAAGATCCAACCATAAAACCTTTCTCTTTGAATATACAGCTTAAGGCAAACAGTGGGAGGATAGAATAGCTAACTTTCTGGTCGATTTTTCCCCTCTCAGAAAAATAAGTCACTGACAGTAAAGGCTTTCCGGTCATTAATCCGCACTAAAATTTTCTACTAGAAGATTATGCAATACTTCATTTGTGATGCAACGGTAAGTGATTTGCATATGTCATAACAAACTATTATTTGTTTCTAAAGGCAGTTTAGCCACAAGTTTTGGTAAAATTTTAATTTTCGTTGTTTGCCGATAGCGTCGCTCTCTATTGTACAGTCTGAAAACTAATCGGACCACCTTCGTATGAACGTCTGCAGCTACCAGTTTAATCGTGTGAATCCGTTTTAAATTTATGCTCGGTTCCACGTAACCGAAGAAGGAACAGTAATAGAAAAAACGTTTAAAACCAGCCACACGAGCATCTGGAGTACTAAGTACCGGAAGAGAGCTAAAGAATCTGGGCAATTGAGTTAGATTTGTCTTCACTCTTCTGGTAATGTCTCATGTGTGCCTCGGATCATTATTTCCAACGCAGTACGGAGATGGCGTCAACTTGACGAATTTCGCACATGTTAAGCATCACATATCATTTCATATGGATGTGATTTTCAGGTTTCCAAAATTATCAAAAACATATTGAACTGTCTCAACATACCCGTCGTAAATGGAATAACGTAGAAACCGCTGTTATTAGCACAAATGGTATACAAAAATAGCGTAATCATAACTTTGATTCCTGTATACTATTCCATTTATCATAACTTTATATAGATGATCCTTGAAAATCACGGATTGCATTCATTTCCTTCTTTCTCCTATGACAGAAGCCCTCAAGTCGCCAGCCCCTTCATCTCTTTCTCTTTCGCAGAATGACATTTATTTATTTGTCTATATGTGAGGAAACAACATTTTAGAATCTCCGTTCTGCAAACACGGTGTACTTGGGCGGATTTATGAATAGAAAGGCTCGAGAAAGCAGACGTAGAAAGTGAACCAACTCGATTTACATCGCTGGGGTGGAAAAACGGATTGTGATGCTTTTTCAGAACGAAAAAGGAGACCCGAAACCATAAATAGAATCTTTGCGAATAAAAGTGAAAATTTCAGCCTCCACTCCACGCAGGAAAATCTCCTTGTTAACTGCACAGAATTGTGCAATAGTTTGTCAGAACATAATCCAATTGTAACTACGGTACTACCACTAGCGATTACCTTAATTAGTACAAGACGATGGAATATCAGTTTCCCAGATGTTTTAATGAGAACTCTAACTGTTATTCAGTCGGTAGATAACATTTTTAACTGTAAGCAAAAATATAGTTTGTAACGAAATGTATTCCGAAGCAATTGTCAATTTTTTAACCACGCACTGTACTGAAGGAAGAGTTCTGCTTATTTGTATTCAATCCTGAAAGTTACGTCTGCACATCTACAGGCAGAAATATAACCTGTTCAACCATTCTTAAACAATCGCTCTAGCGTTGAGATCATTATTAGAGTTAAGAAAGGGTAAGTAACAGCTGCCATCATTCTTCTAACAGTGTAAGCTTCTCCGCAATTGTGATTTATGTTATTCTGTTTGTCTAATTGACTGAGGAAAACCGTAGTCAGAATAGCTGGTACGTGAGTACCCGTAGCAACGCCTCGTGGTGGCCAAACTGCCGTGCAAAGGCTTCCTGAATTCACTGAACTAAACAGGCTCATAACCAGGAACCACAATATTACAGAAATTCGAAATAAGTCTAAGGTAGATAACTACTGTTTCTTGCCCCATAACGTTAAAAACGATTTAATCCCAATCATACTGATTATTAGGTGCGGTGAAAATTGACTGCAAAACAATGTTTTACGAGGAGTGTTTATCCTTCTAGAGCCTACAGTGCGTCCTAATAAATTAAGGGACCTGCAGACTGGACTAGGCTATCCTGCTAAAATTTAGTAATGTCGCGCCTCAACCATCAACTGGTTTTCGTTTGTTTCACAAACATTTTTTGAGACGTTGCGGTATCGCCTGCGAACCGGTAAGGTTCGTAATTGGCACCCACCCGTCTTACAACAGGGTGGCTGTTTCTATTTGTTTGTGTTGAAGGCGTTTGTTCTGGGAAACTATCACGAGACTTCGGTGGACAGGTTCTTCCCGAAAATTAACGAAGCTCGCCTAAGGCAGGACGGCACCACGGACAACGGTCATTCTGTGTTGATGCCCAGGGAACAACGCACGTGAGTGTGTGTTCTGGAAAGCGGAAGTCACGTTTATCAAGGTATTTTCCTGTGGTGTCTCCAGCAGCAACTATAGCCATAAGTTGCTATTTGACGTGGGTCGTCAGTTTGTTCGTGTTTAAGTGCTGGTTGGTGAAACAGCCTGATCAACAAGACTTCGCTTCAACGTACTCACCTCCATCACCAACCATTATAAGTTACATATTTTGTACGAGGACTGTCCAGAAAGTAACTTACGATTTGAAATAAAAAACCAACCAAATAAGAAAAAGAAATTTTATTATATACTTTTGAAAGGGACAATATTAACCTATTTTTCTACAGTCGCCATTTAATTGAGGCACTTATCATAACAGTGCACAAGCTTTGAATTCCGTCTCTGTAGAAATCTGTCGCCTTAGGTTTCAACCACTGGTTTACAGCGGCATTAAGTTCTGCGTCACTGTCAAAGCGCTGTGTTGCGAGCCAGGTCTTCATCGCTGGACATGCTTCGCCCGTTACGACCATGGAGCATTTTCCTACCTCCATGGTTAGGACACGATCGAGAAGTGCGTTACCATCTTTGTCGCAGGCTTCGAGGAAATCCAAAGATGCAGCAACATATTGTTTTTTGTGGTCTTCCGCCAAGATTTTTGGCACCCATCATACCAAATGCTTGTAATAACCAAGCTTCTCCGACACAATTTCATGCAATAAATTTCGTGAAAATCGGGTGAAATGAAGCGATAGTTCCGTAATCGTGAAGCTGTGATTTTCACAAATGTTGTCTTTGAGTTTCATTATTAATTCTTCAGTCACAAGGCTAAGCCGATCACTGAGATCCTCATCATTAACATTGGTTCTGCCATTTTTAAACTGAGTGCACCTTTGCCTCACTCCACTTTCACTCATTACTCCGTCTCCCTACACCTCACAAAGTTTCCGATGAATTTCAATTGATTTGAGGTTTTATGCCGGTAAAACTCTAATCACTGAACGCACCTCGCAACTCGCGGGATTTTCTACTGACGCGCCAATTTCAATAACTCACAACGAACAAAGCAGCAAAATCACGATCCACACTCTACGACAGCTTGATGCGTACTGAGCCTAGAAATGTTTCGACGCTAAGATGGCGGCTCAACCCCACCCATCTAGACGCTAGGACAGCCCTCATGTATGAGCCTCTTCGCCCAGTTGACGCCCTCAGGGTATAATTATCGGACAGATGGACAAATTTGAGTCACGTATTACACTAGCGGGAATGGTGTCAAGATATCAAGTTATTTACAATTGTACGTTTATCCAAAAATGAGGAAAGTGTTTTGACCAGTAATAACATGAGTTAAACTTCCACTCCATCCGCTCTGATTCAAGTGTACGACGATCAAAATAAATTTTTCACCTATCGTATATACCGTATTTTGATAAGAAACAGATTGTTTACATTTAAATTTAATCATTAAAATTAATTTGGAAATGGAGGGAAGAAAATAACGATCAAATTAAACTTAGTTACTATTGTCGTGAGCAGACCGTCGTACGGGTAACATCGCCTCCGATACGAGGAAGTAGTGTGCGCAATCGCGGGTTGACTCGACGGCAAGTGCCAACAACATAAACAGTTTTCAACTTCGTGTGGTGGACAAGAAAAGTGAATTGATAATCAAGAAACAACTAATATAAGTGTTAAGTGACATTGGCCGCCATGTATGGTGGCCAGTGTGGTGAAGGCGGCTACGAACAGGTACAGCCGACGTCCGCACATACTTTTATATAATGGAGGTAACGTGAACATTGCAACAGAAGATAGCTTAGATAGTCAAGTGCCATCCTTACATCACAACACAAGTGAAGATGGAAGGGAAACGAGAAACATCATACAATCGTCATTCGAAACCGTCAATGTACCATCTTTTGCTGCTAATCTTACCATTGACCAAACGAGACAACAGGAACTACGACTTGTAGGAGAGGAAGAATCGACCCCACCTGCAGCCCAGAAACGCCCCAGCACACCAACAATCGAAGACATCAGCAACAACTGCAACTACAAAGTACCAAGAACAGCAGAACAGCCGAAACCTACAGACATCAGTATGGAGACGTCACCAGCTAGCAACACACAGCAAAACCAGACTACAACCACAACAGTCAGCCATGATCAACAGGTAAATAGCGCAACGCCAGTGATATATGAAAACTATGACCTAGGGCCCTATTATGTGATTGTAGAAAGTGTCGATAAAAACATCAGTAGACTGCATCCAATGGCTATAGGTCGCCTCATTAACTCCCTCTGCCGTGATACAAATAATCAAATATTACAGATAACTACAGCAGGCCGTAACCGTGTCAAAATTGAGGTGAAATCGGTAATAGCAGCCAATTCTATGATTCAAAGCTCAGTCTGGAAGCAGAACGGTTTGCAGGCGTATATCCCATACTCGTGCACCACACAACAAGGGCATCATTAGAAACGTAATGACAGAATTATCAGAAGATGAAATTAAAGCGGTAGCGCGATGTGAATACAGGGTGATAAACGTTAAACGATTTGCTAAGAAAATGGTAGCAAACGGTCAACCTACAACAATCCCACTTCCAGTTTGCCTGATCACTTTCAAATCGCAAAGACGGCCCAACTATGTTTACATACACGGTGTCCGCTGTCCAGTCGAACCATACATAAAACCTGTTATGCAATGCTTTAACTGCCTGCGCTATGGTCACCTGAGCAAGCAATGCAGAAGTAAAAAAAGATGTGTATTCTGTGCTGGTGCACACGACGACAAAGATTGTTGTAACCAAAACAACCCCATTTGTATCTATTGTAATAGTGGCCACCCATCTAATGAAAAAAGATGTCCTGAATATGAAAAACAAAGAAGAATCAAACAGTTAATGGCGTACGAGAACCTAGACTATAAACAAGCCCTTAGAAAGATCAACGCCGGTACGTATGCCGGTGTACTAGCAAGACCGGCCGCAACCACCCAAACCACGGTCGTAAATTCGGAATGTTACGAGCAAAGAACCCCCATACAGGATAACTTAAATATTGCCACAGTGCCTGTAGGGACATCGCAACAACAACATCAACAACTCCACCAAGAACTACCTACCCAGACGTCACAGTTGGCCACCAGCCCACCTGGCATGTTAACAAACATGCAAATAAATCCAATGCCTACTAACCAGGCAGAATCCCCCTTAACGGAAAGACATAATAGGCACTACAGAGCAGGAAGCAACTCTAGGGATCTATCTTACAAAAATTATTGGATCCCTAACAACAGGAATATACAACCAATTGCGTACAACCCATACCCACCCCAACCTCACAGCACTGTACAAAGCGCAAGCACAGCTGATATCTTCACATACAAAATGATCGAAATCATAATGAATATCTTAAACCAGTATGTCGGTAACCAACAGATCGATCCACTGCAATTCGCTCCAAGTATCAAACAGCTTATACAACAAACACTCACCAATGGGTTCAACTGAGAACACAATAACGCATTCGATACCCGTTACTGGAGGCTTAGATTCCATGTACCAAAATAACATACCACATAATAATCCCCAAACGAATGAAAAAATTGCAATCAAAGAACTCGGAATCTTACAATGGAATGCGCGCTCAATCAAAGCCAATAAATTAAGTCTGATGCAATATATGCTGGCCCATAAAATCTCAGTAAGTGCGATCTCAGAAACTTGGTTGAAACCAGGAGAATCTTTCCTTTTCCAAAACTATAATATCGTACGAGCAGACAGAGCGGACGGTTATGGCGGCACTGCCCTATTGATACAGAAATCAATCCCATTCCAGCCCGTAAACATTACGCCTACTAATCTGTCTTTCGAAGTTTGTGCAGCACGGATCCTCTTTAAAGACGAATATATGACGGTAGTATCTGTATACAGGTCACCAAACAAACCAGCATTAAAACGATCTGAGTTGGAAATACTAAAAAGTCATCTAGAAGAACCAATTCTGCTCCTTGGTGACTTAAATGCCCACCATTCCTTATGGGGAAGTACATATGACGATCGTAACGGGCGACTAATTGTGGAAGTAATGGAGGAACTAGTTGTACTAAACGATGGCTCTGCAACTCGAATCAATAGACCATCACAACAACAATCATCTGTTGATATATCATTAGCATCGGCGACTATTGCCCCACACCTAACATGGGAAATCATAGAAGATACTCTGGGCTCGGATCATTTCCCGATTCTGCTGAAGCTCCCCTGCACTAAGCTGATAGGGCAAACTATCTTTTCGCACTACAAATGGAATATCAAGCGGGCCAACTGGGAAAAATACCAACAGGAAGCAGAAGCTGCATTTTCTCATTACAAACCTACAGACGACATACAAAATGATTATAAAGCCTTCATAGATTGCATTGAAAAATCCGCAGGCTCCAGCATTCCAAAACAAAAACAAAACTATGTAATCAACACAACACCAGTTGAATGGTGGGACCAGGAATGTGACGATGCAATAAAAGAAAGAAAGAAAGCTGTCAAAAATTACAGGCAACACCTCACAATGAGCAATTATATTGAATGCAAAAGGGCATGTGCGAAAACAAAAAAACTCCTGAGAAAGAAGAAGAAGAAAAACTGGGAAGACTACTGCTCAAAACTGAGTCTCAACACGCCGACCAAAGAAGTGTGGATGAAAATACGAAGGCTGAAAAATATAAAGGAAGCGAGGGTGCCAGAGCGGACACCACCACTGAATATTCTGACTGAGATATTAGAAAACATAACACCACCTTATGTGGACCCTCAACCCCTTAAACGTACAGGAAAATACACAGCACATCCTATGTCAACCTTTCAGGAGTGAAGAGCTCAGCAGAGCACTCTCCTTTGGCAAATCATCAGCACCTGGGCCGGATAACATACACTACCCCATGCTCCGCCTACTCCCTGCCAACGGGAAAGCATACCTGCTCGACCTCATTAATCGTATTTGGGCTGAGAAAAGCGAGATACCACCTTTGAAGACGGCCAGAATAATTATTATAAAAAAGCCAGGAAAGGAAACTGAATGTGCCTCAGCATATAGACCCATATCCCTCTTATCTTGTGTGTTCAAAATTCTCGAAAGAATGGTAAAGTATAGACTCGAATGGTGGTTCGAACATAATACATTGCTGCCGCATACTCAATACGGCTTTCGGAGAGGGAAAGGCACGAATGACATATTAGCACACCTTGTTACAGATATTCAATCGTGCCTTACAGACAATAAATACATGGTTGCCATTTTCACTGACCTAACATCTGCCTATGATAAAGTTCTGCCATCGACCTTGGGAAAAAAACTAAAAGAGAATGGCGTGCCGGGCCCCTTTACAGCGAGGCTGCTAGCTATGATTACAAATAGATGGTTAGTAGCCAAGTGGAAAACAATTACTCTAGGTCCAAGAAAGTGTAGCCAAGGGGTACCTCAAGGATCAGTTTTGTCTCCGTTACTCTTTAATATATACACAACTGACCTACACAAAATAATGCCACCTTCCGTCATAATACTTCAATATGCGGACGACATCTGCCTGTATACAATAGGCACAAGCATCGAAAGATGCCAAGCCATATTAAACGAAGCGATGTGTAAACTAGTACAATGGCTGTCAGACAATGGACAGGAGATCTCAATAGATAAAAGCTCAGTCTGCATATTTACACGACACAGGATTCCTCCAATGATCCGCATGACTCTTGGACCATACCAGCTCCCAGTTAAGAATAGCTTGAAATATCTAGGCCTGATAATAGATAATAAACTCAAATGGTGTGAACACATCAAACAAATAGAAAAAAAAGTCTGCTCAAGGAACAACCTTATAAGAGCAGTAACAGGACTAAAGTGGGGAGCAAGTCCACAAATAGCACTAACTCTATATAGAGCCCTAGTCCGTCCACATTTTGACTATGGGTGTATTTGTTATGGTGCGGCCTCCCAACGGCCTTTAGCGAAGCTTGATGTACTACAATACATGGTACTACGCACCTGCCTAGGGGCAATGAAATCTACGCCCACAAATGCACTATGCGCAGAAGCAGGGGAACCTCCTCTGCACCTACGTAGATCCTACCTAAGTTCAAAATTTTTACTGAAACAGAGTCAGTTGACGACCAGTAAATTATATAATTCCATACACAACTTATCCATAGACTGCCTAACAAAAGGATATTGGAAAAACAGACGACTGCCACCGCTAGCTTCAGCGTATCTGGAAACCAAATCACTATACGATAAAGCCATCAAGAGTGAACAACTATACTGCTATGAGGCTCCATTATGGCATACATGTAAAGAAATTACAGTTTTTGGTCAAACAACGCAACAGAGCCCCTACAAACAGACGTACCTAGAAAAATTGGACAAATGGCTTCCGGCTGGAATCATATATACAGATGGGTCTAAGAACAACAGTTATGCTGGTTGTGCATACATCAACCTTGATAGCATGGAACAGGGCACTTTCCAACTGCCTAAAGAATGCTCTATTATGACAGCGGAACTGATAGCAATATTAGAAGCACTTAGATATGCCGGGAGCTTACCGGATAGTAACATTATCATACTATCTGATTCACTCTCTGCCTTAACGTCATTAAAAAATCATCACATAAACCAAAGCAACAACCCGATCATATACGAAATTATTAAATCAATCATAGACCTGGAACAAAGTAATAAATTAGTAGTACTTTCCTGGGTGAGAGGCCATGATGGGTGCAGGGGCAATGAAATAGCGGACCAGCTGGCAAAACAAGCAACTGAGGACCGGGGTAACTATACACCGTAAGATACCTACTTCGGACCTGATTGTGACAATAAAGGAAAAATTATACAAAGATTGGAACGTAGAATGGAGATATACATCTGCTACGAAAGGTAAACACTACGCAAGGATACATTCTGAAGTTACAAAACGGCCATGGTTTCAAAACATCCGGTGTCCTAGAAGCCTATATATCACAATTTTTAGGCTTAAATTCGGACATTGCCGCCTCAAGCAGCACTTATGTAGAATCGGTGTGGTAGAGGAACCGTACTGCCAGTGCGGACACGTTGAAGACGCTAATCACATATTCTTTGGTTGCCCATTTAACAAACAAGCCTCTGACAACCTCATCAAGCACTTGGTGCAAGCAGGACAGCAACTCCCGGCAAGTGTTGAAGACTTACTAAATACAAACAGATTTAAAATCTTCTTCTTCATGTACTCATTTTTACGGCAAATCAAACGAGAACTGTAACAATAATCAACTGTATAATCAAGTGTAACATATCCTTACATTTCATGTATATATGAGTCTTTGTAAATAATTTTTTTTTTTTAATTTGCATTACTTTTTCTAAACATAATATTTTAATGTATATAATGTAATATCAAATGGACTATTTTAATGTATGTAGGCCTATATGCCAGACAAAGGAACAATAATTAACTGTATAATCAGATGTAACATATCATAACATTTCATGTATATATGAACCTTGTAAATCGATTCTTTGCCAAACTCAATATTTCAATGTGTATAATGTAATATCAAATCGTCCATTTTAAGGTATGTATGTGCCAGACAAAGTTACTACCTTATGTACCCAGCGTATTACGTAAATGTATTAGTTCTGGCTTTTAATGTGTGTAAGGTACTATGAAATACGGATAACCTACAGAGACAATGTATATTAAAATTTACTGCTACGATGTGTAAATGTTACAGATGTAATAGACAAACAATGTAATAAACGCTTGTACACTTGGTAATGGCTAAATGGCCAGCATGGCTAAAGGCCAAATAAATTAAAAAAAAAAAAAAAAAAAAAAAAAACTTAGTTACGAATGAGAGTCTCATAGATTTTCAGGCTTACAGTGCAGTTTAAGATTTAGCAAGAAATCATAGAAAAGCCAAGTAAAATCGTCTTCATTTCAAAAAATATCGTAACCTAGTTAAAAAAATATATAGAAGCTCACTAAACTGAAAATTGATACAAAATAATGAAAAGCAACTCAGCGAAGAAGATGAAAAATATAAAAACTAAGAAAAAAACATTTTACGATTAGAGTGTGTAAGTCACAATTTTGAAGCAAAATCACTGATGGTTGAACGTATACTGATCTCCATGGATAAATCTTATCTGAAAACAATCATTTTCCCTGCTGATAACAAATCGAAGTTGAAAATTTAGTAAGTGCTTGTTATGCGCATGTTAGCTCACAAGGAACACAGCCTTTCAGAATAAAATGAGAATATAAATCTGAACTGGAAGTACAGGAAGAAGGCCGAGCACAAGCGCATGCCATCATGATGCGCGGCTGTTTAAATGTGCTGGCCGAAGTGGCCTCGAGACCATTACACTCGTGCTTCTGGGTTTCCAGTGAATGAAATAACTGATCTTTGTCAGTCGACTGATAACTTGTCGTTAATTTGTAAATCTAAATTTCAAAACGATTATCTTGTGTTGAAGACGCTTCACAAAATACTGCTCTCCACTCCACTGAGCCACCAGTCATGATTCAATTCCAAATGTTTTCCAATAATTACGGACATTAAAGGGATTCCTAAAAGACCGCCTTTTCGGTATTGAGGATGAGGTGGAGCATAACGCTGTGTCACGCATTTATTGTAATGAGGAGTCCTCTTACCCAGATTTTGAAGTTTGGTTGCCTTTATCAAAGGATCAGCTGGTATTTATACTCTTGCACTCTTAATTTTGGCATCATTCAAAATCGAAACTCCGCTCAAACTTGAATTACCCTCCTAAGAAAGTACAGTATCATTAACAATTCACGTGGATGTTACAACATTTGAGTGAAGAAGGTGCTTATTGGTAACAACTACCATTCACCAAAATCACTAGCACAGTTAGACACTTCTCAACGACGGTAGCTGTTTGGGAGAACTTTCACATTTTCTACATGCGAATACTTTGGAATGTAAGTAAACGTGGAAGAATATCCCAAAATAGTACCACATTGGTTTATGGTTTGGGCACTAATGATAACGCCGTCGACGAGCCCTAAATCCGCCCCCCCTTTCTCTCCCAAAAAAAACACAACAACGAATATTCCGAAATTATTCACTTAAGTGTCATGCTGATGGACTCCGCGTTGACTAGTTTATTGCATGCTATCCATTTAGCTAATTAATGCCTGAGGAAATTGCCGTGACGAATTTGGTAATGAATTAGTCTACATGGTGTGCATCATAGCAATAACACTCCAGTTACTTCGTTACATTCAACTTGGACCATCAACCACTACCAAAATATGTAAGGCTGATGCATGCAACGGAAAAATACTGCGAACCGCGAATCACTAGATTAGACTGTCACTGTCTCGTTAGTACTTTCGGACCATGTTCGTGGCATCTTCGCACAGACTGTCCTTTCACTGGCTTCAAAAACACATAGATACCCATTTTTCCTTTTACGTCTCACCCTCCATACGTCACAATTTCCATTTTGTTCTACTGAAGGCACGAGCTGAAAATTAAAATTCCATACTCTCTTTTGGATAGAACAGGTTAATTAGTAATTGACGTTATATTGCCAGGATGTATACCCGAAATGTGGAACAAGATTAGGTTACGTCGCCCAATCATCTATAAGCGAATTAAAATTTTGTTCTACTGTTACTATAGAGTAATCTGTCAAACATCACGGGTTAGTTCAAATGTGTGAATTTTAGGTTTCCCGTCTTCCTAGAATGTAAATTTGAGCCCCTTCGCATCTACATTTAAGAAAATAGTTTGATTAGGAAAATGTTTGTTATGGTTAGTTTAGGCTAAGTTATTTCTCACATTAGCTAAGTGAATTTGAGATGTGAGTTCCCCTTACTTTTTTGCTGTCGAAGAAACGCGCTTTCGTTGGGGCGGATAAGGCTAAGCCCGAGGATTAGCTGGGCAGCCCCCCTCTGTGACACAATTCCAGTGCGACCGATCAATGGAAGCACGGATTGCTCCCCCTCTGTGTCCTAGATAGAACTGAGTCGCGAACGCGAATTCAGCTCATACAGTCTTCAACAGACCATTTCAACAATTTGGACTATAATCTCTCTTTTTTGTTTTACGTTTTGTCGAAGTCGTGTTCATCAAAGGCGGGTGAGGATTGGAGGTAGAAACGGGAGGGAATTCGGCCATGGCCTTTTAAAGGAATCATTCCGTCAATCCATCCTCCCGAATGCGATGCCCGAACGTTACCGTTTTCCCACCTGGCTTGGTATACCAGGGGGTACCCAAAAATAACCGGAATAATATTGCTGTGGGCGGAGCATGTGTAGTACGCGTTTCTGCCGCTATTAGTTTATAGTGCAACTCATTGCTAGTTCAGTGCCGCCTGTGCTGTCGATCTGAATTGTTCTGTTAATATGCAATGATTGTTTTTGCTAGCGCTGTTTTGTTATTGTTTCGTTTTTCGTGATGGCAAGTTTAAGTAAACAACATGCAGCTGTGAAATTTTGTTTTCTACTCAGTAAAAATGCTGCTGAAACTGTTTTAATGTTCAAAATAGCTTAAAGGATGACGCTATGGGAAAAACTTAAGTGTACGAAAGGTTCGCTCCGTTTAAAAATGGCGAAATGTCGTTTGATGAAAAACCTCGTTCTCGACATCCATCAACTGCTCCAATCGGCGAAAATGTTGAAAAAATTCGAGAGGTTGTGCTCTCAGACCGTCGACAGACAATTGATCAACTGTCAGAGATTATTTGGTTATCTTGGAGCTCGGTTCAGCGAATTTTAACCGAAGATTTGGGAATGAAAAGGATTGCTGCTAAGTTTGTTCCTTGGGCTCTGACTGACAATCAAAATGAACGTCGAGTTGAAACATGTCGTGCTTTGAAACAACAGCTTCAAATTGATCCAGATTTTCTGTCAAAGGTCATTAGAGGATATCAGTGATGGTGTTACAGTTACGACCCAGAAACAAAGCAACAGTCAAGCCAATGGAAGACATCCAAAAAAATAAATCATCAAAACAATGCTCATTTGCTTTTTTGATGCCAAAGGCGTAGTTCATTCAGAGTTTGTTCCACCACATCAGACCGTCAATCAAAAATTTTATTTGGAAGATTTAAGAAGATAATGCAACATTGTTTGTCAAAAAAAAAAAGACCCGATTTGTGGCAGACAGGACACTGTGCGCAGATACATTGTCGTGGTGGAAGAACCATAGTTGTCTCCATTAGGCAGTTTTTGGCTAAAAAATGGCATGGTTCCTCTGCCCCACGCATCTTATTCGCCTGACCTGGGACTCCATGCGAGTTTTTCTTATTTCCATACATGAAAAGAGGCATGAATTTGACAACATTGAAGAGGTCAAGAAAAAAAACGAGGGAGGAGCTGTCAGCCGTTTCTAAATATGACTACAGGAAATGTTACGAAAAGTGGAATCACCGGTGGGACAAATGTATTAGTTGTAATGAAGAGTATTTTGAAGGGAAAAGGTTGTTTGTTAAAAAAAATTGAAAATATATAGCTTTTAAAAAATAATTCCGTTTTTTTTTGGATACCCCCTCGTACAATTACTATTTTTATTCTATTGTTCAAAGCACGGCGATATTCCAATCCTTCATTTAACAGATCGGTGCATGAAAAGGTTTCCGATTTGCTTTTCGCCATTCCAATTGATTTAATTACACGAAACTGCAGTGTACTTTCCTATTCTTTCCACTTGGGACCCCCAATAAGCCTATTTACTCCTGCATTCCATTAACCTATAGGTCCGTCTAGGATATATCACAGCGTCTGCTACTGTTAATAATGCATTAAAAACGAGACTAGCTACATAAAATGTAATGCTATACTGAGTATCAATAAATTAATCTTTTACTTCGCTTTGAACAGTTTAATTAAATTTTAATCATATGCTAAATTAATCCATAGCTAATAATTCTCCCGATTGTAAGCGTGTAGATTAACGTCTGTTGTACATATATAAATTTGTTATTGGTTTGTTTAGCAAAGAGAACCTGAATTAGTGTATATGCGCCTATAGTAGTACTGTAATTTTCATTCCTGGAAGATGAAAAACAGTATTTTTGTAATTTTTGCCTCATTAATTCTTCTTCACTGTCTTTATAGTGGATGATCGTAACAGTGAATGGTTGTGACAATCCCCTGATAAAGTAATGTAATAGCGGTTCAAAAAAATCTGATAATACCTAACTGTATTTTTACAAATTTGAACTGTTATGTTGCTGTATAAATTTGAATACAAAGATTTTTATAAACTTCAGAGTAAACTACGGTGATAGATGCTAGACGTGAAAGAATTCACAAATATATCTCGATTATTGTTGGCTAGATCTCCTCGCCATTCAGCAAGTAACAACCGTGTAGTTTTTTGATTACATGTTGATTTTCTATAGAATATACATATTCCACAAAGCACAGACAGCACAAGACAGAATCAAAATTTAATTAAAATCATCCACCCCCGAGGTTGGAAACGACGACCCCTGCAACACGAAGCAAGCACCCCTACCCCTAATACAAGGGAATATAAAATTCAATATCAATTGCGATTGAGCAAATGATCCTCTGGGAACTTCCTCACTTACCCATATATATATATATATATATATTTATTTATTTCAACACCCACCTATTTTTACGCTTAATTTTAATCTCCTTAAGTCTTACTTGCTACCAAGAAAAAAATTCTTTTACAGAGTAAAATGGGTTCTGAAACACATACCTTTTCAGACGTTTGAAAATAACGTTTTATTTCCTGTGGCAGGACAATGAATAAAGAAGCTCCAGAAAATGGTTTCCCTTTCTTTACATTAGACAATGACCCATAATCTTTGTATGTGTTATTCTTAGAATTACAGTTAACTATTCCAGATTGTCTGCTGCAAACGACGGTAGGGATTTTATGCATTGTGGTGGCATATTAAATAATCGTAAAATAAATGCTGCACGTCAGTGCAAAATATAGCTACTTACTCATTTCTAAATTTGCTTTCATTGATTTCCTTTACTTCAAATATTACAGTATAGCTTTCCTGTGTTTTATTTTCTAACATACTGACGTAACTGTATTTTCTCTGCTAAGAATTAATTAATCTTCAGATCGGTTTATTTTATTTAGATTTCGTACAGCGAGGTCTTAAAAAGATTTGCTAATACGAAAGTGAAAACATTTATAAACAACAAGAACGTATCTGGTTCTCACAGAAAAAGGCATTTCCTTTTACTAGAAGAAAAAATATTTTATGAGTATTAAGTAGATGTTATGAAGCAAATATTTTGTATTTGATCAACGCTAGGTTCGATGAATGTATATCGTGACGTTACAGTTAGGTACTCCCGTAGCGTGTTTATACTAAAATAAGTATCATGGCAGTCTACTCACTTTTGGCTCATGATTATGTCTGACAGTTTTTGTGTCTGCGATTCCTCTGATCTTGAATTTCTCGAATAAGGGAAATTAATGTGTTACAGAGATGGCATTCAATAATTTTTGGCAGATTTTGAGGATGTAACACCCAGGATGGACATGCTATGTTAATTCCACCAGAACAATTGATGTCAAACCCCAGTTAATTAAATCACCGCCAACCCTATGATCCGTTGACTTCCCGGAAACGGAAAAAAATTTCAGATATGTGCCCTACAATACCCGATGAGTTTTTTCATTTAGTTTAAACAGTTTAACAGATCTCAAGTCCGCATTATGTTGGTAGGAAGTAGTGGTGACGTCACACCGACCAGTAATCGCAGCAACGTTGACGTCACGTAGATATCAATCGCAGCCACCAATCTACTTTCACCACCGGAAGCACTGTTTGACGCCGACTTGTTGGAAATACTAAATCGATTGAGGTTTTATGAGGTTGACACCGCCAGCAGTCGCTGCTTGTAATAGGAACACCCCACCGCCCACCTTTGGATCGGCCGCTTCCGGCATGAAACTGGGATCTGACATTGCACCCACGAAAATTCAGTAGCTGAGCCTAGTGCAACGCCAATAAACTTTTCCATGAAAGTAAGTGCTTACGAAAATATATCGTTCTCTGGCAGTGTAGCCACGTGTTTTGTTACTTGTAAGAACAGATTTTCATGATAATCACAGATATTTTGACACCGGCTGCAGAATGGAAGGCAGGGACAGTTAGTGAATCAAATCTCTGAAGGAAGTTCATTTAGAAACCATATGTATTTGGTTATCGTCTAGCGTACGCAAATTAAAATGAAGCAATTTATTGTAGGAATGTTATGATATCAAATTTGTGTCAGATATCATGACGACATTCATTTAATTCCAGGACCATAAAAGTGGTAAGTGCCTCGATGGTTTAATCCAAATCAACATCCATGTTGCTAATTCTGAGCCGTTGTATCGAGGGTCTTAATAAATAACACTGCCATCTTATATAGCGTCAGAAAGAATGTCGTAGTCGAAGTTCAAAACATTGATGACTGCTGCTTTCTTTGGATAATCTAGGAATTTCCCTTAAAGGCTCAAGAATACACGGAAAGAGGTATCGAACATCCACATACACTCAGCAAGTGCAAATCAGATTTCACAGATAAGAGTTTGTTATGAATCTGGCTATATTCCAAAATCAGAATTTTTTTATCAATGATTATGGCCTCAAACACGTTAGTAGAGATAAACACCGTGGTGTTACTACCAACCACTTTATTTATTAAAAGACTGATACAACAAAGCTACGAAATTTTCATCGCACAATAATTCCCATGGTAGGTTTATACCGTGCGCGAGTGTTTTAGTATTGACGCTGTATACTAGAAACAGAAAGGTGTCACAGATCTCTGACCAAAACGAAATTCTGGAAACCGGCTACCTGATAGGCTTTTATAAATAAGATGAGCTGAGGCGAGCTACCTTCCAGCTGTCACCACAGGTAGCTAGAGATTAGCTTCTACGAGGCACCGTAACTAATTTACATTCTTGACGGATTGTCAATTGAAGAAGCTTTGTGACAGGAGCAGTAAGACTCCGTATGAAACCAAAATAACGTGGTTTTAAAAAGGTTTCCAGGATTAGAATCTACACATTAACGATATAAGACTGAAATAGAGAAATGAGAGTAACAGCAAAGTTATACTCGAGCCCCCACGGAAATAATTGAATTGCTACGGTTTCCCCAGCCCATCACTGCAAGGGAGAAGCTCGTGTTTCTTGGTATCCCTGAGGAGAAAAAATGTTTTATCCAATACAAAACTGTTTAAGTAATTTTATTTTTGGTTTTTACAATTTTTTCACATGGGGAGAGTATCAAGAGATCTACCAACCGGAATCAACCTCTGACTGTCGGTATATTGAACAAGCTGTCACTAGCTTATCTTTGAAGTGTTAAAGTCATTTCAGGACTTAGATATTATTCCAGACAGTGGCAGCTGTACGAACAAAAATTTCAGGATCTGTAGCGTTTGACGACACCTGATGGTATTATATGTGGTGTAGATTGTAACGGCTGACCATAATGTAAAGACTACATCGAATTTTAAAGTAAAGTGTTTTCACGTATAGGTTTCACTGGCGCGACCCAAATAGCGTCCTGAGCCAGAAAATCTGTATGATAAAGAGTATCTATATACCAAATCAAAACCCGAGCGTTGTCTTTTGTACTTACTCGAACATTAAACTGAACTAAAGGCCGTGATTCATGTATAAACATTAAGTAAAGGTAATAACATATTACGTGTCCTTAATGTTGTTTGTTTGTTTGTAAATTTTTGATAAAAGTTGTAATTTCCTTTAACATCATTGTAATTTCAGTCCACGCGATAATATAATTTTTTTTCATTTTGTCTTACGAAATTAACATGGATACTATAACGACCACTAATTTAGGACGGTAGTGTGCTTTTCATTCTTTTAACTGTTTATAAAAGTTAAATTTAAATTTACCTCCAGTTTGTCAGTCAAGTTTCGATTAAATAAATGGTCAGGTTATGATGTTTGTAGATATACACATGTTAAAATATTCTTTTCAAACACCCTTTTCATTAAATAATTTGAATAAGTAATTAAAATTATTAAATTATTTGTAATTTTCCCTTTAAAGGAAACACTTTGTTGTAGGACCCTTGGACCACATTCCAGACAAGCTTGTCTTCCATATTAATATGTTGTTGATTACCGAGAGTGATGACAAATTTTATTACAGTTTGTCCAGTAACATGTCAGGAATTGTCAGAACTTTATTAGTTACACGATATAATCATATACATGTATTTGAAAAATGTCTGCAAAAATTCTAAAGCAAATATCGCTTGGATTACCACGATATTGATTGCTGTAGGATAGTTGCTGTCAGATACAAACTACCCGATTACAAAGATAAAAATCTTATAGTTCAATAGATTTTGAGCATCAACAGTTTGCACCATTCTTCGTTTAAAAAGATCTTAAAAGTTCATTACTGCCATTTGATAAGTGTAGACACGACCCCAAATCCCTTGTACCACTAAACTCCAAGAACACATCTCTTTTGCTGCGTTTCACTAGTTCGTTTGCGCACACGCACTTCGTTGTTTCGTTTGAACTCATTCACATTCTCAACTCGTCGAGCTGGTTAAAAATGTTTTTAACATTTACAAGATGTGTTCTCTCGTAATGACAGTTTAGCAGGAATTATAATTTACTATCGCCTGCGAATTGATGGGTTTGCGATCTTTGACATTTCACAGGTGCATTAAGAGCAGCTGAACACAATAATAATGATTTGTAGTCCAAAAATCAAAGGTACATACTCATCATTTGGTATAATTTGTCTGTTTATGAACTACACACAGTTGGCTTTAACACTTAGCGACGGATGTACTTCTCATTAAAACTGAAGGAAACATTTCTTTTTATAAAAAGATTAAAGGCACTTCAATCAAGTTGCAGTTTCTGGACCGAGCGTGAAGGGTGAGCGGTAACGCTTTGACCACCCATTCTGGAGGACGTGGGTTTGAATCCCCGTACGGCCATCCAGATTTCGGTATTCCTTGGTTTCCCAAAATCACACCTTCCCCAAGCTGATCACTAAACTGGAAAACATAGTTCGTTCTCCAGCATTATAGAGAATTATTTTAACGTTCATAGGAACTGAATGTGTTCTAAGAGCACTTTTCTCAACGACATTTCACATTAAATAAAATCTGTAAAAAGATTTTTTAAATTTTTTATTATGACTTTACGCCTTGTCGACGTCGAGGTCAATAGTGGCGGGAAAGGACTGGGGACAATCGATGGGGAGGAATTCGGCCATGGCCTTTTGAAGGAAGCATCCCGGAAATTGCCTGGAGTGATTTGGGGACTCTAAATAGAACAGTAGTTTTCGTTCTGTAGATACAATGAACTGCTCACCAAGAAGCATGTCCTAGCTTCAAGTTTATCTTTTGAGGAATGTTGTTGCTTTCGCTCCGCAGATTGCAGCCTCAACTACTACAGACTGACCTGACATTTTTAGTTACTTTTTACCTGTGCTGTATGTTCTAACTCGTCAAAACCATGTAAATATGTAACTCAACCTCAGTGAAAAACTTCACTGACTGTATCGTTACGTAGAATATGCCGCGCGTTTTCGGTTTTATTTTTTCGTTGGAGGCGCTAGTTAGCTGTGGTGGAAATTTTTGAGATTAAGATCATTTACTCGAAGCGCTCATTAACGAGCACCGCAAGGAACAGTTGGCTTAGCTCCAACTTTCTACCATTAGTAACACCCGGGGACAGATATATGATTACTTCAAGTGCACTATAAGCTTTATGATTACTTTCTTTGCTGTACTGAGAAAGTTCTTTGGAGATATAAAACAATATGGACGACGATTAATTAAGCAAGTAATTACGAAACATCCTTTACTAACCTAGGTAGAGGGAAAATCTAAATCATTAATAAAAAGACCAAAAGGAAATAATTTTCACAATGTTTCTTGTATCAGAACGAAATGAACATAATAACAAACAAAAAATGTTTTTATTTGTCACCGCAGTGATTAAAGGTAGTTCCATACCATATTTTATACTAATATCAGATTAAGACACATGCCGTTTTAAGTAGGTGTTGAGATTAACGGCATTCAGCAAACAATTTCTGCTGTCTTAACTGTACACCAATGAAAGAAGACATGCTTATGATAACCACATAGTTATATTAACTTCAACAAAGCGGACATGCTGTCGATCTAACGAAGAGCCTAAAACATTTTTTTTTTACTTATGGCTTTACGCCTCATCGACGTCGAGGTTATTAGAGGTGGGAAAGGACTGGGGAGAAGGAACGGGAAGGAATTCGGTCATGACCGTTTGCAGGAAGCATCCCGGCATTCGCCTGGAGTGATTTGGGGGTGTTAAAATTAGTCTCCAGTTCGTCCCGTCGCCAGTTTTCATATGCCTTATTCGCTTGCACAGCTCACTCGTCGTGAAATGTAATATTGCCTTTCGTTCTTGTTGCCGTATTGAAATGCTATAGCACGAACGTTCCTCCATGCTTCTTACTGCAATGAAAGGAAAGAATTCAGATAACGGCAAATCGGATCTCAGATCGTATTGAATGCATGTTCCTTCGGAGCACCAAATTGCTCTCACGGAATTATGTCACAAGCTTAAGAAACACTTTTATTTTTTCCATATTGCTCGACATGCGCTATTTGTCACCATTCACTTAGAATACTTGTAAGAAATCAACTTCCTCCTGTCATTATTGGTTATACAGACCAGTATTTCTACGAATCAAAATATAATAAATTCTTGGTGCCTCGCGTTTCCAGTTCCTTAATCCACATTCGCTTTTCCAATACCTGCAAGCGTCTGCCATGATTACGCCACTGTTACCAATTCCACCTTATTCTACCAACATGACAAAATATAAACTATTACCGGTATACACCATGACAAAAAGAAAAAAGGGAGGTAACCTTGTTTCCTCACAATATGTGCTCATAAATTACAACACTACCAGCCGACAATATTGCAGTGATTCAAAATGATTAAAAATATGCAGTTTTATCTATGGGGAAGAAAGTGTAAATAAAAGTGTTTACATTAATTTGCCAAATGTAAACGTAAAAGAACCTTCCGGGAGCCAATCTATTCAACACTGTAATGCATAGTTGGGGAAGGGTTTTCGAAGCGAATCGCACGTCTTGTGACTGCTAGCTCAGGGATTGTCGCTAGAGCGATGCGCGTCCCGACTGCATTGCGTGCGTGTCTAGGTCAAGAGTAATTAAACGATTAAGGCCGCAGGAGAAACGGCCGACCATGAAATGAATAGCGTCGGAATTCGCTACCTAGGAATTGCGTGCCACAAATAGCAAACTGTTGTTCACAGAAACCTCTTAAGCTTTGCCGGCCAGAATAAATTGTTTTATCACACACTCGCCGCAACGTGAGAAGTCTACCACGATCACACGTAACCGCTTGCAGGTTTAATCAGCTACGTGTTCCAAGTATTTGACATGTCTCAAACTAATCAGAAACTTTCAGTATAAAATTTTGCTGTTTTTCTGTAAATGTTGCATGGTCGGAGCGAATGAAAAGCAGGTAAACGTTTGCTGGATGACGAAACTGGTAAATGGGCATCAACTAAGGATTGAAATCCCGCAGTGTGTTCAATCCTGCATTTGCGGTTTGCGGGATTGGTCAATCCCGCGGGATCCGTCACAGTTTTTAAATTTTTATCAAATTAAATAATAAACGTCTATTTATAGAATTAATAAATCAACTTTAATGTTAAATATTAGAAACCAACAGTTAATAATATTTTAATTAGCAAAATAGAATTAATTTAAAAATTTCTGGCCTACCTTAACTATACGTTGTTTTAAATCTAATTCTAGTTATTAAGTAAATAATCAAATATGGTAAGTACTCAGATCACACCAGATGCCTTACAGTAAACTACACCAGTTTGAAAAATAATCCATATGGTAAGCAGTCAAACTATTACTTCATTTGGAAAGAATTCCGTATACGTTCGAGAAAGTAATTTCTGCCTCCTCACTCGTTGATTTGGTTGAAATGATCATAAATAAGACTTTTGGAAAAGCTTAACAACTTTCGGCACTTTTTGAGATCATTATATCTGGGAACAACTTCAGTAGGTGGATGAGCCAGTATAACAGTCACGTTTTGAGATTCGATTGATCCATCCAACTAATCGTCTTCTACGTCCGAGTCAGTCACAGTTGTTTCTGTGCGTTCAACTTCTCTTTCACTAGGGTCTTTTTTTGTATAATACATCAACAGACAATAGTGTACTGTGTGATACAGCTCAATTTCAGATACCAAGGCAGAAGTTCACCAAATTTAGCCATGACACTTGTTCCATCAGATCTAAAGCCAATAAAATGAGTTTAGAGACGCAATAGGACGACATAACTCAAATTATAGTACTCCATACAACAAAACAAACGTGAGTTCTGATAGAAACGCAAAGGTGAATCTATTTAATTACAAATCACGAAAGATGACAGAAACACACATTTGTCCTTGCGCGTCAAATGTGAACTTGAGGGTACTGGCAAACGAGATAATAAAACTGGTAGAGACCAAGTCCATGAAGGGGAGCAGTGGCGTAGCTAGGTCAACAAGGGCCCCGGTGCAAAATAAAATTATTTTGGGCCCTCAGGCCAGATTGGCGACGTTTTTTTTAGCTCTGCCAAGCTGCTGGTAGGGGCTCTCTCAGCTGTGCTTGGGGGCCCCAGAGCTGTGCTTGGGGGCCCACTGAGCAGTAGCGTATCTAGGTTCACAAGGCCCTCAGAACTAAAAGAAAAAAGAAAGTTGCCCATTTACCCTGAAGGCCCGTAGGGGGGCATCCACAAATTACGTGAGGTGTTTTTCCGGATTTCTGGATCCCCCCTCCCCCCTGGTGAGATTTCGTGAGATCTGTCCGGACCCCCCCCCCCTCTGGTGAGATCTGGTCCATGAGAACCCCCCCTAGTAATCGCCCTGGAAACTTTTATAGACTTTTTTTTAGGTCACACCCTCTTTTTTGACGAAATCTAAAATCGACTTTGGCGCAAATTGTAGACCTTTTTTTTTCTTTTGGCTCTACTGTCCCCAAATTTTTCGCAAAATCTCACGTGAGATTTCCCTGGTGAGATCTGGTGAGATTTCGCCGGACCCCCCCCTATTTCACCTCACGTAATTAATGGATGTCCCGCCGTCTGAACTGCGCTTGGGGACCCCCTCTGATTGCGCTTGGGGGCCCCCTGAGCGTGAGGGCCCCGGTGCGCTGCACCGCCTAGCCCTATGGTAGCTACGCTCCTGAAGGGGAGGAAAGGTCACTCACACACACTGAAACACGTTCCTGCCCCATTTTACGGATTGCGGTTCCGCTTAATTTTGTGCGGGATCCGCCAGAATGTCAAATGATATGGGATCCCTTGGGGCTGGAGTACCAACGCGTCGGACTCAGTTTTCTGGCGACCTGCAACAATGTCTGCCATCTCCACTACGAGACACTGGCCGTCGCAGGGAGCTTGCTCAACATTGTACGTGAAACATTTTACAACAATTTCATCCATAAATAGCTGCCCCGAGATTCTCACCTGTTTAACCAATTCGTTTAGTAGAGTCAAGCAATATTTATGCAGTGCAGTATTTTTGAAGTGAAAACTTCTTTAGGCGCGTTGGGCTATTTTTGGATGGTTAAAAATCGCGTCACTGACATGCTATAACGTGTTGAGTGTATGATATGGGCGTTAAATGCATTTTGGATGGGTAAAATCGCGTCACCAAGATGCTGAATAGCAGTGTATCTGTAGCTATAAATAAGACGTATTGCGCTTGGACAGCAGTGAAAGTATAGATCAGGGGTGGCCAACCCAAATGATCTTGCGGGCCACTCTGGAAGTGCATCATAACTCCACGGGCCGCATATAAAATTATATATCCCCAATAGAGACATTTTTTTGGAGTGAAACATTGAAACATGAGTTATTATTGTGTTTAGTAGTATTCTTACATGTAAACATAGATAATATTATAATAATGATACTAAACGCACATTGTAAAGAAATATATAACACTAAAAATGAAATATAAAAAATATTTTGTAAAAGTGTGATGAATCTCGCGGGCCACCCCTGGTATAGATTATACTTGTATATGATATATATACCTACTGGCTCGAGCGCAGCGGCCTGTATACACATATATACACAAATACATAGTATATACCTTACTGCAAGATATATATATATATATATATATATATACCTTATTTACCACGCGTTCTCAGTCCTCGTGGAAGGTTATACATTATATCTATAATATCGTATCTACGAAAAGTTTCTTGACTATCTTGACTACTATTTTTTTTAAATATATCTGACATTAATCGCTTGAATCAGATCTTATGAGATTCAAGCCATTGGCGGTCTCCATGGGTGAAGTGGTAAAGCGCTAGAAGGCCATGGGATCGCATCCACAATCGGAGAAACTTTTTTTTTTTAAGTGAAAACTTCTTTAGGCGTGTTGGGCAATTTTTGGATGGGCTAAATCTTATGAGTTCGCGTCACCGACATGCTAATGTTAACAGTGTATCTGTAGCTACAAGTATGAGGTGATGCGCGTGTGATATTCATAGTTTTAAGTTTTCACTTCTGTTGGGAGTCCTCAATGAATGCCATTTTATTATTATTTCTTGATTGTAACAAACACTGATTGGATGAATGACGAAATTCCTTGTTTGTGAACCATGCCTATTTTGCTTCTTAATGAATTTTGTAAACCTATTTCATTCATTCCTTGTGGTGTGTATTGAACATCTTTAACAATTGTGATCTGTGTAAAAGTTATAAGCAGTCTGGCGCCCAGTACGTATGGTTAAGTTGCACCGCACACACCAATATAATCTGTTATTACAACATCTTCCTACAATTACTTGTTCTCATTAAAAATAACAAACGAGACGGCTGTCATGTTATAATAAATTTCACCTGTATTCTCCTATGGAATTTTTTTTTCGCAGGCCCCTCAATTACATAAGTCGTAAAAGTCTGTGTGTGGAATAAAATCCCACTGATAACTGAAACACAAACTGAATGGCGGAATTAACTGCTGTATCATGACTCGTTAAGATAAATTCACAATTACATAGTCATATGTTTACGGTATATGAAAACAGAAATAGTAAGTTATTCCGTCGCTTTCAATGTTCAAAATCCTCGTTTATTTGAAGTTTCCACATTAGACATTTCATATGACTCGCATACTGGGCAAGGTCGCTAAAGCTTAGTTACTGTGCGTTTCACTCTAGTCTAGGTGAACAGATTCGTGTGCTTACGCTGAAAGAAATTTTGATGATCCGTTACTCCGCCAGCATAAATATACGGATAGCTATGCACAATTAATCTAGTTGTAAGCCAACGCGTATGGAATAAAGACATACGGCCCTGCAGGTGATGAATTGTCCGTTGGATATTTTGAACTTTTGGTTCTTCAAGACGCTTTGACTATTTTCTATATAAATCAGTGAGATTTTTTCGATATAATAACTCGAACAATAATTCACCTGTCACCAAATACCGATAATAGATGATGATTTCAAGTTGAAGAATCAGCCTTATTTGAATTTATTAATATCTCTGAATACGAATTAGAGATGTTTTTAAATTTCTAACAGAGTTAATAAGAAGCTAATAAATAATTTAGTTTTAATGTAGCGCCTTAAAATAGAATTACTCGGCTCATGGCTGTGGTCGATATCTCAGCTACGCAATCTGTTTTAATGTAATGTTCTGGGGTGACGTAGCCGAGTTAATGAGGCATTTACACACGATATTTCGGCGATCGAAATCTCTGTCACCAGAAGATGGCGACAGTAATTTTGATAGCTGAAATATCGTGTGTTAACTCGGCTACTCACCCGAGAACATTATATTAATTCTCAACGCCGAGAAAAACTTCGTTCTTATTAAGTCTATAATTATTTCCATTTCATAGTTTAGTTGCCTGAAAATGAAAACGTTTCCACTCTCTTATATCTGAAACCACGTACTAGTTTATGATCATCGTCATCACTTCCCTTCTAAGCACTGCTCCTTAATTTTCCGCCCGATATAAATCCAAGTTTCATAGGAAAGATGGTCTCCGTAATATAGGAATAGGTCAAAGAAAATGCACAAAAGGTGTTCAGAAGAAGATATGGGAAAAAATTGGAACTGGAATGAATGCAAAAAATCGGCAAAGATAGCGACGCCCACCTGGCACGCGATATGAAGTATAGAATCCTTTTATATAAGAATGAGACTACAAAGAAAACTATGGAAAGAAATGGGGGAGCCTTTTGGTCGAAGAGGAATTGAATCGGCTGAAAAGAAAAGCGAAAAAAAAAATAATTGTAATGTAAATGTGATGATGTAACAAAATACTGTAATGCGGTTCGTCACAAAAGAAGCAAGTCATGCTTCAAGTAAAACATTTCGCTCGTAATGTTTCTCGAAGAGTACAAACACAAAAATACAAAATTAGAGATGACGGGAACGTACTCTGGTAATTGTTGACATCCTGTCTTCCCACACGGGTGTATGGCAGATGCTCATACTGTACGGTTAAGAAGCCTTTAATATTTTCAGTTCTGTGCGAAATTGTATGATTTTGAATGTTTTACACGTTCATATTGTGTGCAGATAGAAACGTACGTGCGTTGCATTACTGTTTAGGCCATGGCCGGCGAGACGCGGCGAAAGTGTCGCTGTGTCGCTGTGTCGCCCCCGTATTGATTGCTGATCCTGAACTGGGTCACCAGTCACACAAACAAACTCAATCCCTTAAAGCAAACTCACATTCTAACCGCCCGCTACTATTTGCGAATTACCAAGTAGTACAGTGTATGAAATGCGCTTAAGCTTGGATCGACACATTACTACAGTAAAAAAAAAAAAAAAACAACCAAAAAAAAAAACGCAAAACCAAAACAGATTTCAGAAAGACTTACGAGAAGTTTGTCTGTGAGGATATTCTACAAACTTCTTTCCACACCCGTCTATTCCAAAAACGTTAATTTTCAGTCTATCTAGTTTGCATACTTCTTCAATAACACATCTTTTTAAATACTATAGATTGTCCTTTTTTCTGGTATTCATTAACTTGAAGCTTCATTTCCACGAAGTGCTCTGTTCCATACGTGTTTTAGTAGTTTCTTATGACAATATTTTATATGAAGTGTGTAAAATTCGAAAAAGCAACGTCTGTCGATATGAGATGATACGAAGTATAATATTGTTCATCAAAACCACTGGAAATGATATCATATTTCAATCATGTTTTAATTGTTTTTAGGTGTTTGTGCAGATATCACTAATTAGCATCATTAACAATAAAAATCTGTGAGACACCCTTGCTTAGTTGTAAATTTAACCATTCTTCTTTCCATAAACCATAAAATTATGTTATGTTACACGATACCGGCAGGTGACTTGTTTAGTCTAAATGCTCGACATTTTTTATTTATGTAAGAAAGTATAAATTGTGGGCTTAATTGAATGAGAATATGGATTTGACTATAATAACTAAACAATGTTAATTTCTTATTACCACAAATAAAAATTGACACTGCCACTGTGCCTAAAATATTTGTCCGAAGATGACACATTCCTTTTTAATCTGAAATCAGTCGTTGGGGTGATCAGTATGTCCCCTCCGCTGCACAGACCGCAAGTTTGCGTGTTTTGGGTCGAGTTTGTCTTCCCTTATATAATCCAGATCGATTGGAACGTCCCGGCGACGTCCTTGATACTTTATTCCTCTCCAGATGAGAACGTCTTTGCGTGTGATTTGGATCGCGTGCCTCCACTCTTCAAACTCTCACGCAACTACTACTTTGTTTACAACAAATTTTATTGCTAAGTGTTTTAAGTCATCGTTCGTAGCAAACGTGTAATATTTATTATTTAATTTCAAAGATGCCGAGTGTACAAATCCACGTCAAATGAGTCCTTTGTCCTTTAAAATAAAACAGTTAAAATGACATCCTCTGTTATCTACAATCCACAGAATTGAGCTTACCTTCAATAATTAAGTTATTACGTCCAATCAGATCTACTTGAAATATAAAATCATATCCTTCTTTCAGGAGGATGCTTATTCGATTCCCGGTCCAGACCTCATAAATTCTCAAAATAACTCCACACGAATGCTGGGGTAGTGCCTTCAATTTGTTGAATTTTTTACTTATGGTTTTACATTCGTCGACGTCAAGGTCATTGGAGGCAGGATGGGATTGGGGACAAAGAATGGGAAGAAATTCGGCCATGGCCTTTTGAAGGAAGCATCCCGGCATTTGCCTGGAGTGATTTGGAGAAACCATGGAAAACCCAAATCTGGATGCCCGGACGGAGATTCGAACCGGCGTTTTCCCGAATGCGAGGCCAGAGCGTTAACCGCTCACCCACCACTCTCGGTCTGAGCGTCTCAAAGAAATTGTCGGAACAGGGGGTTAACGTCAGCTAATGATTGATGACGCGGGATCATGGGTAGCCAATGTCGCGAATTGGCAGGACTCTATGCCAATAATCGCAGAGACAACTATAGCCGTATTATACGAGCCATTAGATATTAAGGGGCGTGCATTAATTATGTGTGCTCAAAACAGGGATAGGGGGGTGTCCAGAAAACTCTCACCAAAACTAATTCAAATGGAGTGGCCAGCGGTCAAATTTTATTTCAGATTGCCACCCTCCACAGAGCAGTAGATCTTCAAAATTACGAGGTCAATCTCATGTTGGGGGGGGGGGGCACCAGATCTCACAAAATCTCAACAAGGAGGAGGGGTGTCCAAATTTTCTAAGATACGTAGCGTACAGGTTCGAATCCCTGTATCCGCGGGGATATTCATACCCGATTTGGCACAGCTTGTTTTGTATTGTGAAGAACGCCAGAACGCTTTCGTAGTTCGGATTCCACGTGAAATTGTTGGTCCCCTGTACCCGGTAGGATTGCCGGGGTTAGGTTAAGGCGGCTACGACAGGGGCGGAATGCACATCTAACAGAAACCCTGTCACCGGGTCATTACGATCACACAGAATAATTATTTCTCACTTTTTTTTTACCTAGATAGCTTTATAAAATATATGTCATAACTGACAAACGTTATGTCTTGTGCGTTTGCTGCCTAGCTTTCTAGGGAACAGTCCCCCCCCCCCCAATAAGATTCCGTGCTTGATTCAAGAAACTGGGTACTTGTATTTTCCTGTTCTGTATTCCTTGGCTACGCACGCATTTCGGTTTATCTTCGCAACTCCCAAGAAACGTCGATGTCACGTTGGATGTTTGAACTACGATTTGCACTTGTTATTGCATCGTTTTAGTTGCAGATTAAAACAGGGGTTGAAAATAATAAATAAGCTTCAAAATTGTAACTATTTTACATATTACTTACTTACCACTATCACCGAAAATCTTAAACATTGTGTAATCGAAAGCAATTATAACACAGCATCTAGAAACCTATAGCTATCGCCTGCCGATATTTCAACATTTCAACCCGAATTCTGCAGAATGGGCTCCACCTAAATTGTATTTACGGTATTAATCACTACACTGTGTATTTAAAACGTAATTAGGTGCTTTCTTAATGAACTAGACACTATACTAGAGATTTTGCATTCAAAATTATTCCAAAAAATTCTAAATGATATAAACTTTGAATTATTGTACTCTACTTTATAGGTTGAAATAAAACTACTAAAGTGTACTTACTTTCAAACAATACCAAATTTTGTTTCTATGGTTATAATGTATACAAGGTAAAAACACGAGGAATGTCCACACACAGCGGGGGAATATGATTGGGTTTGCTAACTTGAAGAAGGAAGTGGAATTCTGCACGGATCACAAACGTAAAATATTTTTAAAGACGACAAAAAGCGTCGACAGGAGACTTGTAAAGGACTTAAGAAATGTGTTTCTACAACATGAAATATCTTGTAATGAAAGTCGTGAGTTGTCGAGATAGAAACGACTTCTTGTTAAACTTTTGGGTATAAGGCACGACAGAAGGGAATATCAGTGGTCATGCAACAGCCTTTAAGGTGCCAGTTACAGGTGCACGGCTATATTTAAATTAGCCTGGGCAATGTTTTCTTACACGAATATTTATTTCGCGAACGTTCCACGGAAATTCTGGATAGGTTACTGACAAGTAGAGAACTTTTAATTCTAAGAGTTAACGTATTTGATGCCGGCCTCGGTAGCGTAGGGGCTAGAGTGCTAGCGCCGCTAGGCCGCCGGTTCGAATCCGGCCGCGGGCATGGATGTTTAAGTGTTGTGTGTCTGTGTGAATGTCCTGTCCGTCCTGTGGCGTCCATACATTGGAAAAATACAATATATATACTGGATGACGACTTATACACTGAAAGGAAATAATAATTACATAGAGCTGGCTGTATGGCCTCCGTTGCCAAATGCCATTAAAAAAAAAAAAACTATTTGACTGAAACGAATCTTCTTTTGCGCGGCTGGATATCAGCGACGTGTGATGTTAACCGATTTTTTTTTACTTATGGCTTTACTCCTCATCGACGTCGAGGTCATTAGAGGCGAAATGGAACTTGGAACAAGAACCGGGAAGGAATTCGGCCATGGCCTTTTGAAGGAAGCATCCCAGCATTCTCCTGGAGTGATTTGGGGATACCATGGAAAACCCAAATCTGGATGCCCGGACGGAGATTCGAACCGACGTCCTCCCGAATGCGAGTCCAGAGCGTTAACCACTCACCCACCACACTCGGTGACGATATCTGAACTCTATCTGTCGTCACTTTATTATAATTATTGATAAATGGCCTTAGAACAACAATATAACAGCCGTCGTTTAAATGAAGAGAGAATATCTAGCGTGGATAACACGCGGAAAAAATAATTAATTAATAGTCTAGAAATACTTTAGTGTCAATGAAATAGAAGAGTACGGAAAACCATGTCATCTATATCGAGGACGAAAAAGTGTACTGTGTTCATCATAACCCAACTTCGTCGTTGTTTTCCTCATTTGCTAAAGATCTTAAGTGGCAGTTGGGGTAACACAAAAGGGGGTAGAGAATGTCGGAGCATACTGATCCTGTTCTAAAGGGATAGGTAAATAAATTTAGGGGATTGGGCGAGTATATTTTTTTGATAGTTGCCTTACATTAGCCTACTCAATAAAGGTTTACAATATATTGCCTATTATACACGAGGTGTACACTGGATTACTATTGTGATACTGTTTCCAGCCATATACGATTTATTTATTTTTTGCATCTACCTGGTTTCTAGACGAGTATATGTCAAAATTGTGCTCAATCTTTACTATTCTCAATTTCATTCCCAAGCAACCCTCACCACACGAAACTGAAATCATCAGATCTAAATAAGATATATCGACTGAGACCCCTATGAGTAGTTATAGTGCTACGAAATTTCGAAACGTAACGAAAAGAACCCAAATTCGACTCAGCTCTCTGTTCTGCACTCGGTCCTCTTTGTCTGTCGAATGGTGTTGGTCGATTTAGAGTTAGAGCTACTCACCACGATACTGTTAACATCGATATTGATGGAGTGCTCTCCACAATAACAAAAAATTATAAGCAACTACCGATGTCAAAATATAAGAAAATGTAACGTGAATATCAGATACCTAAGATAATACCACGACATAACAGCAAATGGAGATTATACGAGGGTGGATTAAATATAAACAAGACTTACTATTTTAAATTTTCAATTTACCATAGTAAATGAACCAAGTACATTCTATTTCTCAACATATTCCCCTGCTTTGGACATTTCTAGCGTATCCGAAAATTTTTGATGCCATCGTCATAAAAGGAAGGGGATTGTGCCAGTAGCCAAATGCGCATAAGCCCCTCCACCGGCCACGAAGTCGTCGGCTTCCCAGTGCTTCTTTCAATGGCCCAAAGAGACGAAAACCACAGGGTGGGCACAAGTTTCATCTCAGGTTATGATGCAGTCCAAAAATGTGTTCCCTTCTTCCGCAAACGGGCCTGTCAGGCTCAAATAGGGCTGCGGTTCAAGTGACGAGGCACTGAGTGCGGGTCCAGTGAGGCTCCATCGAGTTGCCGTCCAGGGAGTCAGTGTGCCTGGTGCACGCGAAGCAGTCAAAGATTGGGTGCCCATTACCGCCAACAAGCACGCAGCGAGGCCGCTGGCGTGGAGAACAGGGGTCTTGTCACCACTTATGCCTCTCCTTGAATGCAGGGAGGTGACGCGACTCTGCAAGGGGGGGATTCGAAAGGTACCGTTAAGCCAACGTGCACCGTCGAATGTTAGTCATATCGGTGGTGTCCGGCTAGTCGGGTGTGATTGCTGCTGAGATGTACCATTCGGTGATCAAGTGAAGTGGTGACCCTTGCCGCCGCCATTCACCAGCCTCTTGCTGTCATAATAAATTACATTCATCAGTTCCATCCTCTTCGAATATTTCCTCCAATTAGCAGCAAAATATCATCTGCCAGAATCATGAGTCTGTTGAGGACTGGTTCCAGAGCAATATCTCAGAATTCAGGGCCATCGATTGAACATTTTGGACAACCTTTTTGTAATTTTTTTTTTATCAACTGCTGACCAGAACTGTAAAACACTTCAGTTCTTCCACGGCAGTTGTCTTTCAAGCTTATAAAAAACTTTTGGACGTCCAAACTCCCATAGCCGTGCGAACAAACTCGGGTACCATACATCATCAAAACGCCGGAGATATCAATAAACCTACCAATGACACATGTTTTATTGGTCGAGTTGACTACTTGCTGAGTTTCCGAAGTATATTAAGTAGGCAAATTGGTAGTCCATATCACCGAACAACCGTGCTACACGCTGCGACCGATTTACCACACTGAGGAAGTTTTGCAAGTTCGAGGTTCTCACCTGTCATCCATATACGCGGCCACTTACAAACATTTCAAAACCTTCAATTTTTGTACATACGTTCTTTACCACTTTTCATATGATGTTTGCAACATTTAAAAAGTCTATCAAAATAAAGTGGATATCTAATAATAATATAATATTATAATAATAAAATATTTTTAAATTAGCGTGTACTAATTTCAAAGCCCGTTCTCTGTTTGGAATTTACTTGAGATACCCAGCAACAGTTCATAACACCTTAAGATATCGCCGTTTGCACCATTTTCTTCCACCATGGTTTTTAACGCTTTGATGTAATGTAAAATTGATTTATCAAAACACTGTACACATCTGTACAATCTGAATTGTTGAGTGCAAGAGAAAGACTGTAATTATGAAACCTTTCCAAAACTGCTGTTTTAAACAAATGGGAAAAAAGTTCTTGGGAATTAAAAAAAGAAAGTCGCCCAGGAACCATTAAAAATGACTACATTAGTGGTGACAGTAAGTTGAGGACAATTAACTAGCCAACCGTTTTTATCGTTATGTATTGAAAATAGGAGAAAATAAACGATGAACTATTCAAACTTTCACATTAAATTCTGTAACTGGAATGGAATAAAGCGATACTCACGTTTATTTATCATTCCTTGCACCCAATCAGATTGTCAATGAGATTCTTAAATTAAGTAAGTCGAATGGCTAAGCAACTTCATAGCAGTGAAGAAAAAACACAGAAACGAGTAGTTCTCGAGTGTAGGTCGTATGGAACTAAACCAACTAATGTTTCACCTGTCCTTACAAATCATTGGAAAAAAGTAATTACTCCAGATCTTTAATTCCGAAAATCAAATAAATATTATCTTTAGATTCGGAGCTTATGAAGACATGTTACATCAAATAATATACATTGCTTATTTTAAATGTGTGGTGCCGTAAGACATCACAGACAGTCAGTAAAGTTATATTGACGGTGGGAATTCTGGAAAGAGGACTTCGTGACGGACTCATACAATCGATACGAAAGAGTCAGAGATATGCCGCGTCGATAGCGCACATTTACAGCCACGTATTCGGTTTTGCCGGCGCGTTGAGTCATGGATATACAAGCGACGAGCGTTATTAACAGTCGGCTGTGTACACACCACAAATAATTGGCTGTAACTGTACGTTTTCCCATTCTAATTTAAGTTGTAATTTCTGTTTGTTCAAGTATTTTATGATTGTTAACGAATTTCCCAATTTCCAGCATCACACACTTGCGTTACTGATAACAGTACGATATTATGTAAATATTTATTTTTTGCCAGTACTACCGAAACTCTACAACCAATTTTACTTGGTTACAAAATTGTATAAAATATAGCGTATCTATGGAAATGTCATATGGACATGAATTAAGCAAATCTGAGTTTTCCCTTCCTTCGCCTTTCCAGTTGTTCTTCTAGCGCCATTTTTTTTTTTTAATACTGTCAGAAACTTCCAGCAGCATGGGTTTCGAATTCGGAAGAGAGCTGTGTGAAGGTTAGTATCGAACATCAGATATACACTGATGAGTCAAAACATTACGACTACTGCCACCGCGAGAGTGAATGCTGTTTGTTGACGTCATGCCTTAAGTAAAGAATATGAGCAGAGTAGATACACATGGGCAGTCATCCTAGCAACGATACGTGTGGCAAACTGGGAAATACTGACATAAATGACTTTGACAAAAGGCAGATTGTTATGGCCCGGCGCCTGGGAACGAACATCTCGAAAATGGCAAGGCTGGTCGACTTTTCGCCTGCTACTGTAGTAAACATTATTGGAAAGTGGTGGAAGGACGTTGAAAGCACGAATAGACGACAAGGTGTTGACGACCACGCCTCATCACAGGACAGGCCGGATACTCAGTTTTCCAGGGGAACGGCTGCTCCACGCTATGGTCGCTGGCCGGTGGTGACAGTATTATGCTGTGGGGATATTCACTCTGGCTTCCATGGGACCTGTGTTAGCGATAGAAGGAACAATCACAGTTGTGGACTACGTTAAAATCATTGTGCTCCACCTTCGTGCTTCAAATCTTCCACGACGGTGATGGTATCTTCCAGCAGGATAACTGTCCAGAACCATGCTGCAGTGGCTTAAGGAACATGATAGTGAATTCACGTTGATGTCTTGGCCACTAAATACGCCTGATCTTAGCCCGATAGAACACACCTGGAACGCTATCGGGCGCCAGATCCACACCTACAAACGACCGCCCCGTAATTTAAGGCAATTGCGTGATCTGGAGCCTGATACCTGCGGCAATGTACGAAGGAATTGTCGATTCCATGCTACGACTAATCGCTGCTGTATTGCATCCCAAATGTAAACCAACACGCTATTAAGCAGGTAGTCATAAATTTTTCGTTTATCAGTGTATAATTCGCAAAAATTTTAAAATACCTTGTACAGCAAAATTTGCTTGTGATGCTCAGTGGATTGTTTGATATGCAAATGTGTCTCAGAAATCGAGGATTTAGCTCAGTTAAGAGACGTAAGTGAATTTTTTTGATTTTTGACCAAATCTAGTTTTGCTAACGCAAACGACAGCCAATATTTCCCACCAAATAACAAATTGTGTTACATATGGAATAAAATTTTTTATAGAGACGGGTGAAGCGCCATTTACGTAATACCAAGTTGTAGTCTACGAACTGAGAACTGACTGAGAATATTCAAAATTATCATGTCTCCAGTGCTTCACTTTGTGCAATATCAGTTGTATTTAAGAACATTATCATTTTACAGTGATAACGGAGTGCGGATTGCATACTGCCAAGAACAAACTAATCATGTAAACCGACTACCACCCTAAAAATGCAAGAGGAACTGCTATGCAGTCGAATATATGTCTGTATCGGAGACAAATGTTCCTGTTAAAAAGAGTTAACTTGGATGATGAAGTGACGATGGCACGACAAAGGTAATGTTGATAGTGAAACATGGCAAGATCAGTTGGAACCAGGAATTGCAATCCAGCAAAGTGGGATGCCGTAATCCCGCAGGATCTCGCATTATTAGACAGTCTGACGGATCCCGCACAAAATTAAGCGGATCCGCAAAATGCGGCGAAAACGTGTGTCAGTCTGCGTGACTCACTGCCCCACTCGGTCTCTATCGGATGTTTTGCATTGTTTGCCTGTACCCTTGCAGTTGGCACGTTTATTTAGGAAAAAAAAACTCTGGTGACTTGTGCAATATGCATACCATGTTATTAAACTGATGTATTGTAAGGAACAATATGACCTAAGAATGAATATTTTCCATTTTTGATTATTTATTTAAAAATTGGTTTAGATTTAAAAACAAAAATGTAAAACCTCCAAATATACTTATGACATGCGAAAAAAATTAATGTCATTTTGCCAATTAAAATATTGTTAATTTTATCACTTAACATTAAAATTGATTTATTAATTTAATTAACAAATCTTTATTATTTTATTTATCAACGCTTTAAATAACTATGTATTAAGTACATGCGTTAAAAAACTGCTGGCGCCAATTCCGCGGGATTGAATACACTGCGGGATTGCAATCCTTAGTTGGAACATGTCAAAGATTCTACTGTACTATCAGGAGCAAACGGTATACTGAAGCAGACTGTAGCCGAATTAGAAGCAAATATTTCTCATTGTTCATTACTGAGATAAATATTTGTGTTAATGTGGCGGCTTTCGAAATCGAACACAAGGAAGCGGTGCTTACACATTCAGATTACACAACTCCTTCACACGTACCCAGAAAGTCTTCGATGCCCTTTATCCAACTCTGGAAAAGATTAGTGGCCTATAAAAAATGAAACCATCACCCAAGGCACATGAAAACAACTTAATCCCGGTGCAATTAAGCAATTAACACAACCACATCAACGCTTATTTTTAAGAGATATTGCTTGTATGAATGTCAAGTTCAATGGATTCTTTGATCAACAGACTTACTCTGATGAACGCCAGCCAACGTCCTGGAAGTCAGTGAAATTTATTGTATCGCTGCAGGGACCAATAATAATTATATCATCGTCTTGACTTCACTTGTTGAGACTGGAGGACTCTAGTTTACATTAATACTGATTGATTTCAGAAGAGATGACATTAATGTCATCCCGCCCAAGTCAACAAAATTACTGACATTCACAGCTAAAGCTTTTCTTGACCATTAACTCGATTGAAGCACAACCAACAATGCGCGAGAGGGGCCATTCGTAGATTACGTCACACCTTAAGGGGGAGGGAGGGGTCAATAAAGGGTGACATCGTGTGAGAAGGGGGACGAGTCATAAGCGCTGTGACGTCACATGTATAATTTGTATCACTTTCTGGCACGTGACGGCCACGCGTGTTCACGCTCGCTGTAGTTCTGGTGTCGCACATCGGCCGCCTTTGACATACGCCGAAAGGCCAATACCGCCTTTGAGGCTTTGACAAAATATGATTTCCGCATACTTACCTAAACGATCGTGTGGCATCAATGGTCTATATCTTACATTCATACAGAGCCACTAACCAATACAAGCAATCACATAAGCGGCAACGAGGTTTTGCATATCACGAAGATTCGTCCTCAAAGAATTGCAGCTAGATGTGACAGGGAAGGTCTTTTTTTTATAATCGATGACGATGCTATGTTGCACGAAGACGATGTTGACACATCGATAATTCAAATTGAGAACTAAGAGACTGCTATGCCAGACATAAATAATATAAAAGAATGAGCTCAAAATCAACGGACACAAAATAATTAAATTTTGTATCATTCATCTGATTTGTCATGTTTTGTCAATTTTCTAAAATGTTTGATTTATTGTTGATTTTATGAAAAAATATTTTAAATAGAAATATATAAATAATTTGGGAAGTGCTATTTTAATTTAATAATTTCTAAATTTAAAATGGCAAAATATGTGACGTCACACCAGGGGACACAAATGTGGCACCTGTGACAAGGAAAAAAAGGGGGGGGCCTCCAAAAATCATGAAATTAGTGTGACGTAATTTGTAGATGGCGTCAGAAGTCCACGTGGCTACTCTGTTCAGTTATAGCTTGATTTTACGACTTACACTATAAAACAAATATAAAATGTTCTGTTAATATATTTGTAAACTAGCTGTTCGTGAGCGTGGTGTTAATTTACAGTCGTCTCTCTTAAACCAACATGTCAAGAGCCATCTGATCCTAGGCTGAATGCAAATGTTTTTGTGTGAAGGTTTTCTTTTTTTTTTAACTGCTTAACGTCTCTTAACAGCGAGATCTTTAGAGACGGGAAAGGATGGGGGGCAAGGAATGGGAAGGAATTCGGCCATGGCCTTTTGAAGGAAGCATCCCGGCATTTGCCTGGAGTGATTTGGGAAACCATGGAAAACCCAAATCTGGATGCCCGGACAGGGATTAGAACCGCCGTCCTCCCGAATGCTAGGTCAGAAAGCTAACCGTTACACCACCACGATAGGTTTGCGTGAAGGACAACCACAACAAACCGTAACTCCATTCCTCTGAATAACACCATACCACTCATACGCTGGAAACTAAACATTCTGACTGGGAGAAGTAACTTTTATTTTGATTCCTTAGCTTTTTGAATGGAACATACCCTACTTTACCCACGTGACCGCAATGGGAAAAATCAGATCGGTAGTTTTTGCGTGAATGGCATTCACACCAACTTCCAGTCTCGCCTCTAATGACCTCGACGTCGACGAGGCGTAAAGCCACAGCCAAAGTAAAAAAAAAAAAAAAGTTCAGGTAAACACAATTATTTATAAAAACAACAGGTGATTCTTTCCCTGTAACCTATTAATAGTGCCCCAACAATTTTTTAAATATCTTAATTTTACAGACTTCTTCCCGGTTACTGTGTTATTATATGTACTAGGTGTAAGCCTTTAATATATGCAGCACGGAACCCCATTAAAACTAATATTACCAATAGATCTGTTAGTTTCAAAAATATATAAAAATCTCAGTGAAGGAAACTGTATAACGTAATGACTCAGCACACAACGCAAAAAGCAAAGAAAACGTAATAAACAAATCATCCGTGTTTTGCTTTTAATCGTCTTAACATCACGTAAGTCTGACGTCTAATGTAAATACCTACAGATGGCCAAGCAACGTGACAAATGGGAAAGACTGGAACGACTTCAATGAGTCATAAAGTACAATTTTATTCCAGCCGTAAAGTTTTACCATATGTTTTTAACCATACTGAAGTATTTAATTCAAAATGAAATTCAAACTTAATGGAAGCTAAGAGACTAAAATATTCATAATTTAATCGGCACGAGTCGGCTCCCTTCGGAGCTCCAGGTGGCGGCGACGGAGTGAGCCACAGATAGCTATGTGTACACAGGAAAGCAAACAACGTTACGGATAAACTCTGCGTCTAGTAATGTGCCTTTCGTTGACTGCAGGCCTATTTTATTTTCAGTAAAGTTACATCTTTAAATGCCTCCAAACTGAACTTGATTGCTGGACACTCTTTATCAAAACATTTGCAATGAGCAATTACACGTCCATATAGTAGTTGTAAAACGTACACATCATACAAACACGCACTGGGTACAGAATATTATAGTGTTGATAATACATCCGCAATAAATCAAAGTGCATTTTATACTTTTCTTCATAAAGCCAACAAATCACATTTATTGTTTTGTCATTTCAAATAGATGCAAATCGACTTGTAATTTAGCGTGTATTTCTGTACTCTTGTAGCTGGTGCCCCTACCTTTTTCAATCTAATTACTTAAGTAAAAAGAGCCTTACGAAGTAGAAGCGCTGGCTCGTTGTGAATATTCTCAGACGAGCCCTAATCCAAACATTATTGGAGTAATGTTGGTCCACCTCTCTACTTCTCCAACCCACTGCATTTATTCTAATTTTTTACAGTTCATGTTTCGACTTTCCTGAACAGTACCCACTCGGATATCCAATTTGGGGATTATCGTAACCAGGGTGAAGACTCCGTAACGTAATTTCGATGAGACATATTTCCGTTCTTTAGAGAATCTTTACTCCTTTACCTTTTGCAGAGTCATGCCGTTAATCAATTGTGATTCATCCGCCACAACGGGCCGTTTATAACCCCAAGGGAAAAATAGTGCAATGGACCCCTTTCTGCCTGTATAGGTGGCCATTGAAAACCATTGTGTAACTTATACACAGAATCGTTCAGACGACAGAGCCTCATCTGTGTAGGAGAGGTTGACGTTTGGTGAATATCTTCCTACCTGAACCCTTAAAACACAGTAACTCTCACTCCAACATCTAAGAGTATAACTTCTGAAGTCCTATTCAAACTTCTGTCTCGGTCGTCTTTGTTTGTAGCTTCTGACAATTTGAATCTCAAAGATGCTACCACATTCGTACTTATTGTTACACAAATGTAATATAGTACATAACCGTAGATATAACAGCTAACTGTGAGCCAACAGCCATAAGACAAGATTTTTTTTTTTAATTTATGACTATATGAAAGACATTATCACTATATTTTAGTCATTTTATCACGTTATATTTGTGCAAAAATATTCCATTCAATTGTATTCTGTCCTTAATATTGATGTGCCCCTTTTCGGTAAGTTTACTAACATTTTCTTATCTTTGTTTCGTGTTATCTTCGCCATACCATATCTCAATTCTCCATTTATTATATTGGTTATTTACTTCGTGCCTTACTACTGTTAGATTAGATATGTTTGTTTAGATCCCATGTGAATAACCTCCGGAATGTGGAACAAACACATAATGGCCGTGATAATTTACAAATTTAAATAATTTCCGAAGTCTTCCGTTAACTGATAGATATTTTCAAAGATTATGCACCATAAAAATGGTTATGAACAATTTCTCTCACTTGTAACAAAATGTGTATTATTTTCTAAGTTCTTTTAGCTCCTAAATTCCAGCAATAAAATTTTGTGGAATAGTGAAATGGCGCCCATTTTTATCAAATCATCGATTTAGAGTCATCCTAAATGGTTTTTGTTAGTTAGAGCTCATGAACTGGATGTAGGGATGACCTTGTGGAGCGGTGGCAATCGATCCACGCTAATGTAAACATGTGCCAGGATCCGGGCGCTAACAATATTTGTTGTGTCCTGTGGTCTACCGTAAAGAAGTTGAGCTATCTTTAGCTGGAACACAGGGCTAGAGATATTGATCGATGTAGCAGACGGTCTTGCTTTAAGCTCTCCACAAAGCTAAACAGATTGTACAAACCTATCCTTCTCCAGCTTCCTTTGCAATAAATAGTCTGTATCATAGTTGTGTATGTTAACTTCTGACGCGATCAGCGCTAGTCAGCGAAATAATTCCATAAAATCTACTTACTTTGCGGAAGAGGTCTGCAAGGACAGTTTTTTTATTACTGTTGTTTGCGTCTGTAGTAAGCATATTAACACTTACTAGTAGCCCGCATTTAAGTTTTTTTTTCTACACAAAGCATAGGAAAATTTGTGTAGAAACTCCAAGTACAGAAATACTCTGAAAATAAATGGTTCCATTTCATAACAAGGAAAAGCAATGAGTTTAGCAACTTTCCAATTCTATCATACCTGATATTTTTAGGCTCACTGGAAAATATTGCATCATTGGATCATACACTACTTTCTGCAAAACTTATCGATCTGTGATGTTTTCAAAGACCAATATACATCACAAAGTTTTGAATTCGCCTAAACTGTAAGCTACCTTACGCAAGAGAAATGCAAAAAGCTGTTAAGAGTGAAGCATCAGAACATTTTTGACATTATTGGTCTCTGAATAGTTTTCTCATTATAACTACAACCATACTCTAATATCACGCATGACAATAACAATAATCGAGTTTATTTTATCCGCTGTATAAATTTGTCCTATGAGGTGTTGGGTGTTCACTCACCTATATTCACGGAAAATATTGTTCACATCGCATCTATGTAATTAAAATATTTAAACCCAACATAATAATATGCATTCTGATACAACTAATTCCTTTGCGTACATTGACGATATCCAGTGATAAAAATACAAACGGAATGGAGAGAGCGTGAACATTAATTAACACTGGAAAAGATATGAGGAAACACAGGACATTCCTTTGGTCATTAAAATCCCTCGGAAAGGGAGCGTTTCTATATTGGAAATTCTTAAGAAGCTTTAGGGAAGTTTCTGGCTCAATTAACTGAAAGAATGTTCCTAATGAATTTCCTCTGCCATTCTGGAAGTCATTTGAAGTTTATCAGACTACCCCACAATTTGAAAGTTGTAGGACAAGCAGAAAAATGTACTTAACATACATAACATTATAGTAAGAGAAAATTAAATGTTTGATTCAAAATCTTCATTAAAATGACGATTGAATCATATAAAAAAACATATAAAATTTTTCCTAAAGATATAGCTGAATCGAAATAATTTCACAACAGGTTTAAAAAAACTGGTAAATCCGCTTCTTCAGAAAATTTAGATCACGAATAAAGTACACACCTTGTGAAATATAGAAGCAGACAGTCTAGAACGAAATTAGACATGAACACTTATTGGGGTCTGCATAGAGTTCGAAATTACATATCCTTTCAAAGATGTTAACATCTTACGGAGCCCTCTGGATGACATTTAAGAATCCCAGTCCCGCCATCTAGATTTCGGTTTTCCATGGTTTGCCGAAATCCTTCCAGGCAAATACCATGGCCGAGTTCCTTCCAGTTTACACATATTAGCGTTTAGATGCTGCTCTGGCACGAGTCTTCTGTTAACTGTACAAAGCATGATTGTCAAAAATATTTAGCAATGACAACATATCTAAATTATAAAATAAAAAAGCAATATTATTTTTAAGTTCACGTATAGCTTTAAACAGAAACGATTGTAATAATCCCACTGCCTCGATGCGTCATTAAATTCCAAGAATATAGGGTTATCTATGACTAGCTGTGCCCGCGACTTCGTCCGCGTGGAATAGTTATTTTGGGCATCATATTTATTTTTGCAAACAACCTCCTCAGCTTTATAAATTATAGCAGTTACCCACGACTTTGTCCGCGTCAATTTCTGTTATTATTTTAGACAATTTTTTAGCAAATTTAGTTTTTAAGCTTTTAAAAGAACATAATTATTTTAAAGTACTTCTGCGTAAATTATATTTTTAGTTTTATTTTCTTGTGGCAGAAGAACATATTGGTTTTCTCCGCAACCCGATCTTGACAACGCGACATATAGTTGGCCGTGTGAAAAGCAGTCTTGACGTAAATCGATTCCTACATGTTTAAATGTTTTCCCCTGTGATTTATTAATTGTAACGGCGAAAGATAACTTAACGGGAAATTGAAAATTAAAAGGTAAATCATTTGGAATCATTGGGATGCGAGGTATAAGCACTGTTTGACCAACTGCTGGACCAGTCAAAACTATTGCAACGATCACGTTATTGCGTAGAAATTTAATTTGAAGTCGGGTTCCGTTACATAAATTTGGTGGTTTGAGATTTCTAAGTAAAATTTTTGGGGTGCCTATTTTTAACTTGAGGGAATATGGGGGAAGGCCACTTGGGTTCAAAGAATTAAGAAACTCTTGTGGGTAATGTACCGCATCTTCTTGATCCATTACGTTATCAATAGATGTGTAGGTAACTATGTCTCCTGGAAGTTTACTTAAAATTAGGTCGTTAATTTCGTCCACACTACTGTTTCTCGCCGCGAATATTGCCCTTTAACACATCCATTGATGATCTTTATTTTCTATTTCGCTGATTTCAGGGTAAACTTTCGATCTTAAGTCCTCAATGTTACTTACTCTTTCTCCTAAATCGCGATCAATTTCAATTTTATTTTCAAAATGAGGTACTTTCCCGTCTCCTATTAAAAGTAACTTTGAAGGAAAAGTTACACTACCTCCCCCCAAATGTGCTCTCATATTTGTAGTTAATTTTAAAATGTTAACAAACTTCCATAATGGGGAACTACAACCGTTCAGAAGGGAGCCAACCGCGCGTAATATCTTCTAAGATGTTCATTGAAATTAAGTGATGCCAAAGACAATTTTGTTCACAATTAAATACTCTTAATCAACAACACATTTATTTGGATAAAGATCAATATTATTATGTTGATACAACTCTAACAAATAATTGGTAATAATGCATTAATTTCGACCAAATTTGATTACCATAAAAACGGTTCTATTGAGTTAATCTTAAAAGATAGACATATACTGTCGCA
>CM061921.1:105079506-105183271 GCA_031002005.1 Vandiemenella viatica
TTCATCTGTCCCTATGCACATTCCCTTGGGGATAATTTGTGACTGCTCGTGACAGTTGGTGATCCAAATGTCTCCTCGACCACCGATAATGCTTATGATAGCCGCTGGTATGTAGATTTCTTTCGTGAGCCTAATAAACTTTCTACTATCGACAAGCACTTCAAGGTTGCGGTCGTCCGTGTTTTTGACTGGGACTCTTCTCATTGCGAACGGCGGGATTGTCACGTTGTCAACGGCGAATAACTTCCCAGAAGATTCTGTGTTACGTGTACCCGTCGCAACGACTTCTTCAATTTGCAGCTCAGACGTTCCACAGTCAATGACAGCTTGGGATGCCTTAAGGAAGTCCCATCCAAGGATGACATTATGACTACATTCTGTTAAAATGACAAATTCAACTGGCTGGGTTCCTGTTGTTAATGGTTATTCTCGCGACACAAGCTCCAGCTGGCTGGACGTACTTTCCATTTGCGACCTTTAGCACAGTTGCCCCCGTATCACGGAACATTGTCTTCTTTAGTGTGCGACGATAATTGTCCGACAATACGGAGAAAGAAGCTCCTGAATCAACCAGCGCCCGGACAGGTTGGCCGTCGATTATAACGTTGATGAGATTTCCCGACATCTTAGTGACTGTCATCCATGGAGGATTTTCATCTGCGGCGGCCTCACCTCCGTAGATGGTCGCCTTGCTTAGTTTTCCTGCGTGCGGCGGCTAGGGGAGCGGCTGGTAGCTCTGTCCGGCGACGATGAACGGCAGCGGCGCGTCGGGGATCGACCTCGTCTAGGGTACGGCGATGGCTTCTTCCCGTAGGTCGACCGAACTCGTCAGCGGGTGGCTGCCTGGGGTAGAACTGTTCGGATGGCGGACGTCTTGCGGCAAAATAATCGTCAAATACTCGTCTTCTCTCTCTGCAGTAGCGTATGACATGTCCAGGGCGCCCACAGTGGAAACATACTGGCGCGTTGTCTTCGGTCCTCCAGACGTCCGTTCGTCTGCGGGACGTCATAGGTGCCGGAGGATTTAGTTGTGGCCGTGTCGGCCGGTTCCTAGGCTCCCGTTTGGCAGCTGCAGCATACGTCATATCAGGGCGAGGCCATTCTTCACGTCGAGTGCGATTGGCTCGGCAGACAGGAGCTATTGTCTGAAATACCTCTTTTTCCGCCGCGTCGGCTCCTTCATGACCCACTGGGCTTACATCCATGGCCATGATCTGATGCTCACTCGGTTCAAGAGTCCCAGCTGCCATGAACTGTTGTAATTCTTCTCTCACAATTTGTCGTATGAGAGACGCAAAGTCGTGCTGGTCTTCCACAACTGCCATAGGGACTACGTTGGGAAGTCTGTCATACTTCTTTCGCCCAACCCTCCTTTGTTGCATCTCCTCAATCCGCTGGCAACCACTTGATGAACTCTTCCGTCGTAGCGACGTCTTTTATCAGAAGAGCTTGGTACATGTCTTCTGCAATACCTTTCATTAGGTGCGTGATTTTGTCGGCTTCAGTCATATTCGGGTTGACTACGTTGCATAGGGCCAAAACATCCTGTATGTAAGATTGCGTCGGCTCCCCATGTCGTTGGGCCCGGTTCTTCAGTTGTTCTTCCGCCGAGCGGATTTGTCGCTGGTGGTCCCCAAACGTTTTCTTAAGTTCCGTCTGGAACATTTCCCAGTTATTCAGTTTTTCTTCGTTGTTCTCGAACCACTGCTGGGCGGTTCCGTCCAGATAGAAATAAACATTTTGCCAAGCACATGGTATGATCCCACCTGTTGTACTTGGCGACTCGGTCGAACCCTTTTAGCCATTTGTTAGGATCCTGTCCAGCGTCTCCAGAGAACACCGATGGGTGTCGAATGTGCAGCTGGCTTGCCGCCATGGGTTTCCTAATGACGCGGACTTTCGGAAGTACCGTACTGAGTATATCCTTTGTAGTCCGGTTCCAGTCCGTGTAGGCGGCGACTTTTACGTTGCCTAATCGGAGCCACGACGATGCAGCTGTTGCACAGGGTACCCGGCGCCTCCACCAAACTATGTCGCGTTGGAACCGGGACAGGTGTGAATTCGAAGGCTACTTGTCAATGAACACAGCACTTAAACTGAGAACAGGTTTATTGAGAACTCAAACATACACGCAGCACTGACTGCCTCTTGGGCAGAATGCTCTTCTATTTATACACAGATAGAACGTACTAGAGATTACAAGAGTAGTTAACAAGTGAAATGTGTAGAAGTTACAAGTGACCTTAGGAAACATGTAGAATCTTCTGGAAATAATAAACAGAATTAAATAATTTTTTGTCAGTGGGCGGGATTGAACCGGCGACCTTCGGTACCGCAATTCGTGACGCTACCTGCTGCGCCATGCTGGCAGACGGTACACTGGCGTTCATGCGGCAATATGACAACAGAAAAAAATATAATTTATGAATTAGGCGATAGGCATTTTCACAAAAGTGCGATCCGACCTACACTTCCTTAACCGTAGCTGCGATTCGCTCTGTGCATAAAAGCTCATTTCCTTAATTAGTTTCCGACGTTGCTCAGGTGCTGGACATTAAAGTTCAGATATTTCATTACTTTTGATGTGGTGAGTGGTCTGGTGGCTCAGTGGTTAAGGCTTCTGACTGTAGATCGAAATCTCCCCGGTTCAAATACCCGTCGCGGCGGGGATTTTCATAGGTACTTAACGCGGCCTTCACCTCTGGCACAGCTTACTGTGTAATTTGAAGCACACCAGAACGCTTCCGTGGTTCGGATTCCACGTTAAACTGTAGGTCCCCTGCACCTGCTAGGATTGCCGGTTTAGATTAAGGCGGCTACGACAGGGGCGGAATACGCAGGTCATTAGTCCACATGAAATTATTATTATTATTACCTTTGATCAGATTTTTGTAAAGTTTCTCCGGATCATGGGTGCAGTTTTGTAAACTAAATGTAGAAGATATTTTTATATTAGTGCAAATTTTCATTAAGATGGTATAAAATCTGTTGGATTGTGTGTCGCCACACCAACTTTAAAACAATGTTTATATTTCGAGTTCCAATTTCTCCGTTATTAATTAACACCAATAAACAGGATTTTTTGTGGACTTTCAGAATGTCACCATGCACTTTGGAAAATTTACCCATCATTTTAGAAATATTTGCAAAAAAATAAACTGAACCATTGCAAATGTAAATTTTCCTAAAGGGGTGATGGCAGAACGGAGGAAAATTCTTGTGAGCCAAATGTAGACTGTATTTTTACCTTTCTTTTAAAGTATACGGGTGCAAAGATCGGACAAAAATTGTGGATTTATAAAGATGTTCCTCAAATTTTGAAACACTCCTTTATTTAAGGAACATGTCAAAAATTACTATAGTTTTTATAGCTTTCTGTGGGATTGTAGGGAAGTTTTTCCTGCTGATAACAAATAATAATCTAATGGGTTTTACGCGATCTCATTTAGTTTTGAGCCATTTGCTGAGGTTTAATAAATCGCCAAAGCTCCTCGGAGTGCTGCACGTCTAACACAAGGAAAGCAATTTCTGTGAGCGGCGGGAACTTATATGGTCAGTGGACAGCCCTGTCTTACACTGTTCGGAACGGTCATAAAATTCACAGTTTATTTGAACCGGAAATGTTTAGAAGGCTTTGCGTGATTTCATATTTCTGAAAGTGAGTCCCATACAACTGTAATGCTTTCATTTGCTAAAATTACTTCTATGTGCATTTAGTAAAGAATCCACAAATAGTGGTTTATTTGTTCTTTTAAATGTTGAGAACGATTAGTTTGGTTAATCTCACATTGTAGTTTCAACTATGTTACACATCTAGTGATCCCAATACTAGTGACTGGTACTAAAAACTCGATTTTACGTGGTGATATAGGCCTACAAACAGGGAAGAATTCTTTTATTCCATCAAAACCAAAATCTCTAAAACATCCAAATGTTTTCGTTTCTGTTCCAGCTACAAAATAAATATCGTATTTATCCTCACCACGACTTCTGTCGTTTCATACCGGCATAGTTTAAACTTCATGTACTCGTTTCGTGATAAAGGATCTGATTCGTAACACAAAACATACAACTACACTCATCATGCTTTCCATAGCCAAAAGCGTCTTATAGTATTTCTGGGAACAGGAATATTCACTTCTGATTAATTTTTTTTTTTATGATTTAGTAAATTATAAGGACTGTACAGCAACAACAAAATAATTTCAAGAAATGTTCAACATTTAAGGTTTGAGAATATTAGATATGCTGTAATAAATTAATTTCCTTACCATTTACCAGTAATGTTTCAAATGTACCTAAGGAACTTAATTTTTCTTTGTGCTTCCTTTCTGAGCATAACGTGTTTCATAAGGCAACGATTTTGTTGGCTTCATTCTCGTGTCGGCTGGAAGCCGTGCATTGCAGACATGTTGCTTTCTCGATTATTTATCCATACGAATGAAGTTTGTCTTAGTTGAGCTTACGCTAGTATTTTTCAGAAAAATTAAAAGAGGAAACACTAACTTGCGATTTTTGACTAAATGACCTTACATTTTGATTTTCCCTTTATATAATTCCTGTGTAGAAATAGTTATGCTCGTAACTAATAGTCAAGAAAAGAGGAAGATGTTTTGTAAGTTCACAATTGTCGTGTCAGTTTGCTGTTCTTTCCATAATCCTTCCTTAACGTCGGCTGTATAAAGGGGGAAAAAAGTAGGCTCCAATCTCCATTCACATTTGAAACCACCTGTAAGTATAATGAATTAGTGTAAAAATGTGTAATTTCAGTAGAAATCAGGAAAATTCCATAAATTCCTGACATTTCATTTAAGTTGTGAAAATTGGCAAAACATGGAAAACAGGAATATTACGTAAATTCCCTCCACGAAATACATCATCTGCCCGTTTCGGTTGACGCGGCAGTCTACAGTATCATAAAAACCATAATATATTTTGCTAAGCACGCTCCACATACATAACGTCACCATTAAGAGATAGACGGTGTGAGGGTGTGCAAAGAATGATAATTACATTTGCTTACATCACAGAGTGTCATCCATATGATTTGTATTCATCATCCCAACGGACTACAGAATAGCGCGGTACGAGAGAGATGTTTTATCATAACAAAAGCAACACATTGTGTTCAATGTCCAGTAAGCAATCAAACTAAATGTCATTTAACAGATCGAGTAATACATCAGATACATATGCCGAAAGTCACACTCGTGCGATGTTGCTGAAGTCCATGCTACGCTCTTACGCAAAGGACGACAGCACCACGTGTTTCATTAAACTGTAACGAATTTCCATGATGTTGTAAATCAGAAACTCAAGGGAGACACAAAACACAGTGATTAACGCAGACATCCGATAACTCCGTCAGACACCAGGTAAACTAATAAAATATACCATCGAGGCAGGTGAAAATATCGACAAGAATCCGAGTCGCTACCTATGAAACATCAACGAAGCAGATCAATTTGATATTTCCGAACCACAACTAACCCACCAAGTCAACTAGGTCATAACTACTAAAAAAAATCGGAATACTTGTTCTCATGTATCAAAAAAGTGTGCCGTAGAGCATTTTTGAAGCAATGTTATCCAGTAAAATAATGTTGGAAGCAACTACCCTGTGGTGCAGAATCTACAACCATATAAAATTTGAACATCTACTTTTTTTGCAAAACAAAACGCTTTGTTTTTACAAATGCGCTTTTGCAATTTCACCGCACAGCCTTGATCTACACGGTATGTAAACTTCAACGCTGAAAATTAACACTGCTTCAGTGGAATCCGTGCTCGTTAACTATCCAGAGTAACGGAGATAGCGGCCTCTGCAGATAAGCGCGCCTCATTAAACTGAGTGCTCTGAAGACGAATTATTATCATTATTAACAATAATTAATTAATTAAACGTCGCTTCAGAAACATGATCCGTTGGAAGTTGTTGAACCTCATCGTGAACAAAAAGCACCTGCAAAAAAAAGGGATAAATTGATGTGCATGAGAAAATGGGAGACAACTCTTAAAGGAATAGAACTGTAACTGCCATCACGTTAGTAACTTCTGTATAACATGGCTACTATGTATCAGTCAATACAGCCAGAAACCATCAAACACATGCGAAGATTGTGTCGACAACGATCAAAGATGGCAGAATCATTAGCAATCTAAGAAACACGAGACAGCACGGAAGCTTTTGTCCACCCTCCCCCTTCCACCAATTGGGGCTTTACGGTTCGTCGACTGGGAAGTAGTTAGGGCTCAAATAGGATTGTTGGTATTGAATGTGAAGAATAGACCATGGTCTACAGGAAAGAAACATTATGGAATTTGCCTGAAGCGATTTCCGAAAGCCGGAATGCGAATTGAACCGGAGACCTCCAGAAAACAAGGCCGGAACCCACCGGAATTCAGTATAATTCCTTGCGACATTCTATAGATTTATTTATACAGAATAAAATAGCCTATGATCGTGGCGGACCATTGTGGAACCTTTTTGCCCATATTCAATACAATTAGTGAACACTTGCTTGAATTAATAACAGTTTTATATATTATTTGTAACTGCGGCAATAGCTAATGTTGGTGATGTAATTTTCTACTTGTTGTCACAGAAGCAAATTCTGAATTATAATCTATGCTGCAATATTATAATGTCAGGACGGATTATGGCTCATACGTTTTTAAACAATTTCTAAATGGCAGCCGACTAAGTCATATAGCCAGCATCACTGTTTTTATTCAAATTAGCAGCATACTTGCGATAGTCATTTCAATGCATCTATTACAACACACGACGAACACAACACTTAATTAATAGGCACGAGCAGCCAGCACATTAGTCCGTGAGCTTGTACCGATACTTTCCAGGCAACAGTACATAAACACTAACAGTGTAACATTTTTCTCAGATTAATATAGTATGCAGGACAAGCTAACAAAATGTACTTCCCGAGCTTAGGTGAAATAACTTGTAAGCAAGGATTCTCTAAGCCTTCAGAGAAGCTGGAAACATCCCAGACTAGCATGTTTTCGTCTACTTTTTTTCCTGTCGTGACGAAAGCATAATTACATGAGCATTTTTTACTAATTACGGTTAAAAGTATTAAGTCTAAAATTTGATGATGCATTACTTGGTACAAGGATCAAATTTATATGTATAAAAAAGTATGGGCATATTTTATTGGGTTTAAATCATATACAATTTGATTAAGATTTAATGTGTTTTCATGTATCACTGTTGTACCTTAATTCAAGGAAATACAATATTCATCTTTCTATGAGCCTGCAACCCCTATCTGCAGTATTCCATTATGTTTAACTACAATGGAACCTGATGAAGTAATAACTTTTTTTTTTTTTTTTTGCTGTCAGTCTCTCGATTGGTTTGATGCAATCCTCCATCCCTTCCTATCTTGCGCTAACATCTTCATCTCATTATACCCTTTAGAAACCACGTCTTCAATTATCTGCTTCGTATATTCTAATCTCTCTCTCTTCCTATACAGTTCTTATCTTTGACTGTTCCATCCACTAAAAAATTAATCAGTCCTGCAAGTCTCAAAATATGACCTACCTACCATCCAGTCTCTTCTTCCTGTAACTCTCTTCCACAAACTTCTTTTCTCACCTAAGTAATAACTTACCTTGTTTCAAAAGTAAATGAAAATTATATTTAAACCATGCTATCGTAACTTGAACGAAAGAGCATATATTTCGACATTTGTGATTCTTCGACGAGAGGCGAAACATGTCCAGAAATAAATACTTTTAATAACAGTTGGCTTGGCATTTTTTTAAACAACAATTTATTGTTTATAACATGTGTGTTACACACGGTGGTATTTTTTTTAAATGGGGTCTTCTCAATTTATTTTTGTTTTCGTGTATGACTGTCGGGTATTAAGGTGATGAATAACTCATTCCTGCTTGAATCAATCAACATATTGAAAGTAAACCTTTACAGGCTGTCATATATCCCAACAATGTCGATCTCTCTTCAACCCGCGCGCCTAAGAGGAATATAATATATTTAACGCATCTGGCTGGCTGGCAGAATTATGTTGCAACAATTTTAGGGACAAAATTCTCCACTTAATTAAAACAGAAAATATAACTGCTTTTTATTTAGTTAACTATTTGAGGAAGTTTTTTTTAGATGGTTTGACTAATTAAACCGCATTATTATAAACCTTTGCCTGGGAACCCTCTCAATTTTTAAATGGAAATCTATATCGCCACATTTGTTAGTGCGAGGCGTTCTTAGTATAGAATTAATACGCCTTCAACAGAACAACGTGGACTTTCTATCCCACTGTCAAATGCTTCTACATAAGTACAAACTCATTCATTTCACGCACGAATAGATGCCAAAGGTTATTTACTCATAGACACTCATTTAAATTTCTTCAGTAAGCAATTACACGTAAATGCGAGTGACGATTGAATTTCAGATGTTATAAGCAAGATACGAAAATAATTAGGATTCAAATAATTGCAAGCACGTTGCATGTATTTTCTAATAAAAGTATTCAACTGCCAATATAGTTGTTTTGATGCGTTTTAATCTGTGTTTGGTGGGTGTTTAGTAATACTTTAAACTGACCACATTCACGTTTAATGAGCTTTATGTTTCAAAACAAATCAGACAAAAACAATTTAAACAGTGTATCTGGTGCGTTACTGTAACAGCAAACGACCAAACTTCCCAGGCAAACGGATAGCATGAAATGGGTAAGGTGAAATATATTCTACGGAAAATCTCGTAAACCTCACGAATAGCAAAAGTCATTTCAAATTCGTAACGCTAGTCGTAATCGTTCACCTACTTTCTCAGGAAAATAATGAAAGGAAAGATTTAAGTACTCAGTCAATTCAATCGAAAACACTGAATCACATACTTCGCTAATGTTATTACCTGAGACAGTGGAAAATATCAGGATACAGATCGAGTCGTTAGGAAAACCCACCAGTGTGGCTCAGTGCAATGGATCGTGGAGGTACAACGGGGAAGGGCACGAGCACGGCTCCCCTGTACCTGCCGTCGGATTTCCAAATGCCCCAATCTACACCTCATAAACTACACAGTTCACAAACAAAATATACACTTATCACATACAGAACATTATTATAGATTTCGCAGACAGATGGCAACACTTGACTTCTTCCAGCAGTACTTAGTACGACCTGGTAGTGAGTTATGGCATGCGACCGTAAAACCAAAGCTCCAAATTTGAATATGCCAATTATGAGTAAAACTAATCAAGGCAGCCGACCGTTAATGTTTGGGAAAAAATAAGATATAGTCATCAGAGCTCCGTCTGTACACCAGAGCCACAGTAGTAATTCTGTTCCACGTCATCAATGTCAAGAGAAGTTCCGGGATGAAAAGTGTCCCCAGTAACAGTAGAGCAATCTGGTTAAGTGCGAAGGCACCAGTTCAATCTCGCTAACGACCAGTGCTCAGACGTCTACAAAACCATCGAGCAATCTGGACTCAAGAAAATATGACAGGCGACAGTTCAAACATCTCCGACTCCGAATTATATTTACATCCTCTTTTTAATTAGAACTCAAAACTCGTCAATAGCGGAATGATTGAAACCGGGATGGAATCATCCCTAATGTACGGGATGAAAATCTGCCGTAAGCTGTATAAAGAAATCAGTACATTAGCCTGCAGTTATCTCGGAAAAAAAACCAAGGAAAATCTATACCTAGATTCCAAAGCCTAGTTCCAAACGTCATTACTCATGCACCTGGCTCTATTAAAATACCACTGTCCAAGCCAGGTTGAGTTCTTTAAACGCGAAGCCCCTACGCTGCCCGGGTAGAAATTGAACATCATATCGATATAACATCGAGATGAGAAGTAGGTTCATTTTGCTACCTGAATCGTCAGTTATACAATGTTCAAAACCCCATGAAAATCAGTCTGGTAGGGTTGCCTGAATCGCGTTCAATAAAAAAGTAAACCAGCAACAAAAAATTACAAACTTCTTTTCTACACATTATTTATAGTATTACAAACTAATTTTTGTAAAATTTATTTTATGCATAGACCTTTCGACACTATCTGTTTAATTACATGCAAAGATAAAATCAAATATGCTAATGGCAGAAAAATTTACCGATTGGCCGAAGTTTCACATGTAGTTACTAATCATGATGAAATAAAATTGTACTTAACGATGAACGACCATATTCGACCATAAATTTCAGTAATCATCTGAGTGAATGTTGGAACGATCCTAAATTTCCACCTCAAGAATATAATATTACTAATAGAATAACTATAATGTTCGCAGAGAGGTGATGTCCTCCTTTAACACTAATTATCGCTAAATGTATTAGGTGTGGCAGGATTTTGAAACTTAGCTGTATGTTTCTCAGAAGCTTCACGGTAAGTTGGCTACCTTGGAGAGTCATATTCGTGTCTTCACTCGGTCCTTTAAGCAGGTCATAACATATTCAGGAAAAATTAATCGTTTAATACGTAATTCGATCCACAAATGGTGGTGCTCAAGTTTAAGTTATAATTTAGTGGCCAACTAAGAAACAAATTCAATTCATTTCGTTTAATTTCCCCCGTGAAAATTTTCCATTTTTCCTCTTTTTTGTACCTGACTATTTTTGCCCTCTAGGAAGGTTGATTTTAAATTCTTTCAGCGTTTTTGGTAAATTACTTATCATTTCCCTAGGTAATTTATTCAAATCCTTGACCCTCTTAGTTACAAAAGAAAATTTTGCTACTCCATTATGCCTGAAATCGAGTGCCAGTTTGTAGTCATGGTCACATTTTCACTTCCATGCACTACTACCAATTCTTAGTCCAATATCTTTCCACGCCTCATAACCAATATACGCTTTATGCACTTACAAAACTCTGATCATCTTCCTGCTGTGTTCCCGTGAATCCCATGGCTCCTTTATCATATCGGTTACTGACTGTATTCTGCAGTAATTTACAGAGACAAATCTTGCATCCATCTAAATCATGCATTTGATACCCTAAAGGTGGGTCTTAAACTACACCATCATATTCAAGCATTGGTCACACAAAAGTTTTGTAACCCAATTCCCTCACTTCTTCGGTACATCTCCTCATCATTCTCTTCAATAAATGGATTTTGAAACTTTTTCCTACCACCTGTCCAATGTGTCCTGCAGTTGAGTTTATCATCAAATGCTATGCCGAGGTATTTACATTTCAAATCTTCATCAAATAAACCTTCTCCACCTTATAATCATAATCAACCTTTAGGTTTTTATCTATGTAGCTAATAAACTGATTCTTCTTTGCATTTATTTTCATCCCATGTTAACCTACTTAACTAGCTATCCTGTCCAGATCACCCTGCAGCTGTTCACAGACTTCTACCGTTTTGATTCTATTATATAGCATTGTGTCATTTGCAAATAACCTAACTACTGGCTGTAAACCATCAACACATCAATTCACTACAATAACGAATTGCAACGGTCGCACTACACTACCCTGTGGCATTCCCATTTTCACTGCAAGAGGTGGCAGCATAGCCCGATACGCAGGAACTCATTTTCAGTTCTTCAGCATTCACAGCAACATAGTATTTGCTGGAAATAAAACTACTGCCTTCACTTTTGTTTCCTTATTCTCTGATTTTCTTGTTATTTTTCTACCAGATATTCAATGCTAATTATTCAGTTGTAATGAATGGATAAACATAAATAATAGGTTTTTAAAATTGAAGGTTTTAATAAAGGCGTAGGTATGAGTCACGTGACATACGAGTCAAAGAGTATTAAACAAGAGAGAGAGAAGAAAGCAATGCAGATACACTGTAATGGTGTGGCAGAAAACAGAAGGAATAAATGTACGCTGAGCGGCATTATTCATAGGGTTATCACTTGGTGTTATCAAGAAACTAACATGTGTAGTTACTTTTGTGGTTGGATAGAATCGGAAGTATTTAATAGGTAGAATAAAAGGTATTCGTTGTTTTACGTGGTGTTTCACGTGCGATTTTTAATAAATACTAAAATGCAAAAAGTATCATTAAATCTTGTAATCAGTCTCAGTAGAGACTTATCAAATATTTCTTCTCCAGAAATCCATAACCTTTACATATTGGAGACGGGGAAGCATTAATTAGTAAACGTACTACGTCAGAGATTTTATACACGAACTGGTGACTCTTTGAACCAAAGTAAGTGGATGAGTTACTGTAACTAAGCAACGCTGCAGGAAAGCAGTAAATGATAATGGTACAGACCAGCTCAACATCCAGTAAAACACAAACATTCACAAAATATACTGAAAAATGTAACAAAGCATTGTTACTAAAGGAAGCGGGAAACTATCAGAAATTTGTCGAAGACTTCAAAGACAACTTGAAGATAAAATATATATTAAAGGAATAAAGTTTTATGTGATGGCGAGAAAATAAGCGGCTCTCCTGACGCCTGAAGATATACTACACAAGCTACTGGACCAGTTCATCGAAAACTTTATTGAAATTAACTAACTATGTCTTAATAACCCGCAATGTGTTACTTTTTTAATACACAATTAAATTTCAAACTACTCGTAAATATCTACTTGATTATAGGTCACCTAATACCCAAACCACTGTAGACATGTGCATTAGTCTTTAAGTGTGGTACTAGAGTCCTCTTTCTCAATATTTTTCTTTACTACGAGAAGTGGTTGCAGTTTTTTTTTTTTTTTTTTTTTTTTTTTTTTTTTTTTGCCATTAGAGGCTGGAAAGGACTATAGTGGCAGTCACGAAATTAGTCCTGTGAAGGTCATGGAGTATCCGAACAGTGTTGCAAATCAGCAAAAAAAATCAACTTTTAGTAATGAGTGCGAAAAAATTTCTAAAACATAATACTTAACATGCGGAACAAGGTGATGTGCTTTATAATTCCAAACATTTGTGTGACTGTTTTTTAAAAAAATAGTAATTTGTTTCCATGAAAATTATAAATCAAAATACTTTTTCACTTCAACCGACAGAAAAAGCAATAAAAACAATAAGAAATAACTCAAAAAAAATTATGCGCCTTCCTGAAAGTTAACAGACTCATACCGAATACATTCTATTCATTAAATAGGGAAGCATGTGAATAAAAAAAATAAAATGTTACACGAAGCGCTTAGTTGTTTGGGCTGTGTAATGTAAAATGTTGTCGCTGACTAACTTCCGTTTTATTTGTTTACGTAAAAACTTCCAGCGAGAAAGTTTGTAAGAAAATACTGAAATTAATTCTGGTAGCGGGCAAAGCCTCTTCAGACAACCCCTTTTGGATTGTTTCACAGTTTATATTTGCGCGAATGATTGCGCGCAGCGCATGCTCCCGTGCCGGCTGGTTGGTCGGTTCGTTTACGACTGAGAAACATATTTCCTGTCCTCCACAGAAAAGCTATTTTCAGCTTCTGTAAGAATTATTATTGTCATTGTACACAATGGACCATACATGACAAATTTCGCGTGAAAACTTCAAAACGAAAATTAATTTATCAAATATAAGGGACCGATTATACATAGAAATGACTGCTACAAATACCTCCAAGTCAGTGTTTGTAATTTATGGAAGTATTTTTTTTTTTTTTGCGTATTAGTTATTGGTAATATTCCTTAAAAATACTTTAAAATATCTGTTTTAATTAGGTTTCCAATGCCCAGGCGGCCTGCAGGTTCGCGAATATTATTTCTGTCTGTTAATACACTAATTGTATGATTATCTTCCTGAACATCACCACCATTAACATTACTCGAATAGGCCTTAAACTAAGGAAATAAAGCGACCGCGTGTAAAGATACGCATGGTCCACCGGCAAAAGCTTATGTGGCAATGTCGCCGGCCCAACCAAGGGACAGAGGGTTGGTGCGGGCAGGGGAGGCAGTGGAGACTACGTGACCTTGGCAGGCCTAATTTCATGACGCCGACTATAGTGACAAAAAATTCGGACATTGCCTTTAGAAGGAACCATCGCGGCATTCGCCTGGACTGATTTGGGAAAACCATGGAAAATCCAAATCTGGATGGGTGGAAGGGTATTCAATCCCGAGTCCTCCCGATTGCGAGGCCAGAGCGTTACCGCTCACCCACAACGTTCGTGTGGGTATTGTAACGTGGGACACAACAGACTCGCTTATCGGAGCTCAGAGCAACGTCGCCTTTAGAGCCTGCTTCCGCCGCTATCACGGAATGTCAAACAGAAACACGGATGTGCGATTACGATCGTGATAATGAAAAATAGCAGACACAGGTTGAAAAGTGGTAAGCATCGAGAATTCACAATTTACTTGAATAAAGAGGACAATTTAAGACTTTGCGAGCGTGTTGTGCGGAAATTTCTGTAGGCATTTGACGAATCGTTGTACAAATACCCCGCCGAACAATAGGCAGCCTCGAAAGGCTTTCTCAGAAGAGACGGTAATGCGGTTATTCTGGTAAGACGAACCATTGTGTGTTTATCGATGTTCGTCTAGAACTTTCTTTCCACTATCAAATAAGCTCAAGATCTCTCGGTTTCAGCAATAAGCAGATAGATTTGATACCCGCTGCTCTGAAATATTCTTCCACACGCGGTAAAACGGTGGATGGAATATGACTCCAGGATTGGTGTGGTAAAACGTGGACGTAATTTACGCTGCCAGTGAGAAGTCAACTCTCCAAAACCGAGAGGTGAACGTGGAATCGTTCTGGTAATACAGAAGAGCAGATCGCAGGTTTTATTCGTGGTCAGATCGCATGTAACAGATCTCAAGTCAGGAATTAGAGCAGATGGTGTTAAGCACTTCTGTTACGTGTTTCGAGTGAGGATACCTGAGTCGGGAGACGTGTTGAGTCACATTGTGCAACCAGATAGCATACACAGCTATTTTCTGGTAATTAAATTAATCAGTCATCCAGCCATCCCTCCGACATCTCTCCAGATAAAATATCAAATGGTAATATCTACCAGTGATGAATTATGGGGACGATGATGTGTTTCCCATAATCCACGAACTGCATAACCATTTAAGTATCCCTATAGATAGTCTCATGTAACTAGTGCTTAAAGCCAAGCACAATAATTTAAGGTTGTCAAACTTCCCGTTTCATTGATGTAGGGTGCATTTTAATAGTAGTAGAACTGATTTCCTGTATCCAAGGTAAATTGATGGAGGGGAGTCTCTATTGGTGTGACCGGTAGTGGGGTGTGTCAGGAAGGTCATCCAGATTTAATTCTACCAGTTCCTTGCTCTCTATCCTCTCCCGCCTCTAATGACCTCGACGTCGACATGCGCAGAGAAAAAAAAAATACGCTATTTGTTAGTCGCCGTAGAGCCTTTGCGGAGTGAACATCGCACGGATAGTGAAAGCCTGTCGAGATACCTCGTCACCCTCCAAGATGAACCATGCGATCGAACAGCGCTACGTGAAGAAGTTTTGCGTGATTTTTGGAAAGGCCGACCCTGGCAGCGTATTGGTAGCGGGTCTGTTTCGCGTGGCAGGGGTCGCCGGTTCGAGTCCGGCCTAGGACATGGATGGTTTTAACTACCAGATAGAATATGATACGATATGTACACATTGGAAAATCACGAATACATTGGGCTGGCTCTATGGCTCATAAGGCCAAATGCCACTAAAGAAAAAGTTTGGAAAGACTGCAACCGAAACTTTCACTATGATCAGAGAGGCTTTCGTGATTATGCCAGGGTCCGATCCAGCATATATGAATGTCACTAGTTGCTCAAGGAAGGAAGGGAGCAAGTTGAAGACGACCACTCTTAACTACCATCAACATCCCGAAGTTACAAAAATGTGCAAGAAGTGAAAGAAAATATGGACACCGATCGACGTTTCAGTTTTCAACTGATTTCTAAAGAGTGATACGTTACATCAAATATGTCTCTCCAATTGTTATAGAATTTGAACACGAGGAGAATGAACGTGAAATTGATGCACCCAGAAGGGGAGTTGGAAACGAAATGAAACTTCACAGTTTGAGAGGTTATGAGATATTATTTCCGTGATTACAAAATCGAATAAAATTTACAAAGTACTTGGCAGTTGACGTCGCAACCCCTCTGCCCTGGATGTCAGCAGTGATTCAAATGTGAAGGGTGTCTTAAAACCACTGTATTCTCTCCTGAGGCAAGCTGGCCCACAACTGTAATTGGTTATTGATATCCTGGATACTTACACGCCCGAGCTGAGGATCTTGTTGGTTACGCGAGTACTTCAACATCACGCAGACAGTTCGTCGAGACACGTACCGTGAGTGAACGAGCATTTTCCTGTTGAAAAATTGCAGCATCATACTGTCGCATTAGAGGTAACACATAAGTCATGGTCATCTGAGGTAGTGTTCATCCATTCTGCACTACCTCGGCGGGTATGGCAGCAACCTGGGGAGAGGTCCCATTAGTTCAATGTTTTGGAGAGGCACAACGGTGTTGCTCCTGGCGTCATGGTGTGGGGAGTCATCCTGCATGACTTCAGGTCACGATTGGTAGGAACTGAGGGAACTATGACAGAATAGTGAGGCCATTTTTCAACGTGACAATGCTCGACCACACACGACACGTGCCTCTATGAAATGTCCCGTGACCAGCAAGATCTCCAAATCTGTCCCCGATATAACATATGTGCTATCATCTTGGACGTCATCTCCGTCGCAGTGCTAGTATCCAGGATATTAAGGAACAATTACAACAGTTGTGGGCCAGCTTGCCTCAGGAGAACAATGGCATTATGATACCCTTACCAACCAAATCAGTGCATACATCATGCCAGAGGGGCTACAACGTCATATTGATAATTGAACACACACTGCCAACCCTTTTGTAATTTTGACTCGATTTTATAATCACTGAAATAACGTCACATACCCTCTCAACCCGTAAGTTTCATTTCGTTTCCTCCTCCCCTTCTGTACGCTTCGCGTTTTTTACCAAGCAGTGTACACTGATGTTTCAGGAGCGATTTAATGTATGCTACTTATTAGACAAATACAATATAGGATCTTTCTTCTAATTTCCAGATGTAACCGATCGTCTGTACTGCAGAAAATAAATGAAATCACTGAAGAAACGCTAGAAAGGTCAGTGTCATTGCTAATGAAAGAATCTTAGCAGCATTTGTGAAACATGTAGGAGTTATAAAACGCATGGGCTTGGTGAACAAACGACGGGTGTAACGTTATGTACGTGGCATTCAGATATATCGTATGTCCCACCCACGCGTTCAGTAAGAATCACAGAATCACTGATGTAACGGGAAACCCGAGAGCCTCTCGATCAATATTTTATCGCATAGTGAACAAAAATTACAGTAGTGATGATATTGCCAGCATCGTCGAAACTGATTGTTTGTTTTTCTGTTGAACACAAAAAACGAAAAAAAATGCAGTTAGATCACACACTTATTATTTTCGAGTAGTACCTTGTCCGTTAGAGTTTTGTTGAAGAGAGTCCAGAACGTGAAGAAAAGAGTCGTTTGTTTTGTAACCATTTGTTGCAATCCTTATGTCAGCGACTTCAGAATGCTTGGAATGGGATTGCCTGGTAGACAGATGACGTAATATTCTATTGAATTTATTGGTCTGCACGTGATCTTCCACTTTCATTTACTACTACGAGGAAATACTTCGCTCCCGAAGGTATTTGGACCACAGTGCCGGGAAAGATAACATCAGGGAAATAAGGTGCTTGACTGATGAATATACGTAATTGTTCTTTCCCTCGTCGGGCCTTTAGGGATTGAAATACATAGATCAGCTTTGGTGCAAAGCACTCACTCACACACACATTTTTGTGGATTTTTGTTTTATAAGTGTACGTTTACATGAACATTTTGGCTAACTACAGAGACAGTTACCAACTAAGGTTGAAAATATTTCTAATTCTGCGACAATCTACGCCACAATTCGAATGATAACAGAATTTGCATTTATACATCAGAATCTGCGGAAGCGGTAACTGCTAGGAAAATAATCATAACGAATATTTTAATTAATACCAAATGAACAATCAGCTTTCTTCTGGTCAGTGGCTTCCTTAGCATTTGTGCCCCTAGATGCCACCAGTAGAGATAGGTGATCTTGTAGGGACTTGGTTAGTCCACAGATGCGACATCCAGCTTGGGCAGGTAGTCGGATGCTATGTCCACATATTAGAGACTGCAAATAATCGTGACCTGTAATTGTTCTAAAAGTATCGATACTCACTTCATGCGGAACTTTATGTTTTGTTTCTTTTATCTGACAAAAGCGCTTTCCAACTTTTGCCAGATTAGGATAAGATTAGTTGAGTCTATATGCAATTTCTCACAGAGCCATTGTATAGAGTTTTTAAATCTTGAAACTCACTACAGAACGACAGTTTGAGGGAAGCTACCAGTTTCCGATCTTATGTTTCCTTCAACCCCGATATGGTTTGGAACCAATTGCAGACTTAACGCCTAACCGTTTGTCACCAGTTGGTCTAGATGACGTCTGTATTCTTTAGTTCGGCCACGGGTAGTATCTGCATCGGAGGAATGTGTTGCAAGATAGTCAATGAGACAGATTTCTTGGTGGTGGGAAAATTTACTTTGAAAAAGATAATCTTGAATTTTTCATGTGATACTTATAAAGTTAACATTATGTCGGTCGAAAGGGATGTGGATAATGAACCAGGAAGTGCGTTCATCTGTGCGTGGAATCATATGTTTCTCTGCTGTCCTCAGGAATAGCTATCATTCACAATGCAATGTTCAAACACAATTGGTGAAATACAATGATAATATTGCACAAGTCATTTAATTGTGTTACAGACATTCTTAATGGTTGAAAAATGTGATTGCGTAGCTGGTCGCAGCAGAAATGGAATGCTTATAGCCCTTTGGAAGTGGGAGTGGGCATTGTCTTGATGAAATTTAGTCTCGGGGTCGACTGCTAAGAACCAAAACCCTTCCGATCTCAGAATGTCGTTTAGTTAATGTGCATCAGACACGTCTACTGTAACGGAAATAATCGCACAAGACAGAAAAAATGTTCAGTGTATAACATATAGCCCAACATAAGTCAGCTATACTTAGGGACACAGGTGCCCAATTAGACGGGTGAAGCTTACGCCGCTTCCAGATGGTGCTGCAAATATATAACGCTTAATGAGCTGGAAACACCGCAGAGCTCTGGAAAGAAAATAACGAGAGGAGCAGGTGAATGCGGGGTGACCATGACTGTTCTAATTTCGTGACAACTACTACGCCATTTTTTATGCATGTAAACATTCGCACTAAGGCTATATGGCTATCTTATATGGCGCAGTGAAAATTGCTGTTTAAAGTAAAGCAAGCTACAAAACGAACAATAAGAAACCAGGCTGATACAATAGAAACAAGAGCTATTAGAATAGAGTGAAATGAGAATCTTAAATGCAATTACAAGGAAAACGCTGAAGGACAGTGTCGTATTTCTAGGATTTCTTGAGAATTTACGTCGTATTTATTTATGTCTGACGTTAATGGATACGGCCGCCAGGTAACAATTCTGATTCAATTTGTTTATCTTTATATTTTCCCCGCATTAATAGTAAAATGTAGTCTTTTATATTTTGACTAACTTCAGACTTTAATATCGTTTTTTTCCACTTCGTATAACTACATTCCAGAAGTAAGATCTCCGAAGAATAGAAGGTCCAATTTTAACAGTGACACACACTAGCGTTATTAATCACTGTCTGTCTCCCTGCGTGTTACTCCGTGTCATGATGACAACCAACTCTTACCTCAGAGAAACAGACATTTTATTTTATTTGTTCTTTGGAACCTGTTATACTATATCATAATACGGAATAAGGATTTAAGATATCTATGCTAGATGCAAAAGATAAGAGAACTGGTAAATGAAAGAAGGATATTTTGGAAGGAACACACAGACAGAATGGATGAAGAAATAGTCTTAATAAACTCTAAGAGTGGAAAGAGAAACACAAAGGCCGTTAGAGAGTTAGACAACTTCGGAAGATGAATAAAAGACAGGGAGAAAAGAAACAGCATGTTGGCTTTTTTAAAAATGGGGGAAGAAGAGTTAGCATTGTGGGAACACTGCGTTTAAAACAATAAAACAATATACTCCTAGATTTTTGTTAAAAATGGCTTGATTCACGAGTAAACTCCATTTACTCATTTGCAGTGTTGCGCCAGGACTTCTGGTTTAAGCCACAGGGAAGAATGTAGGCAGACCGCGTAGCACAGTGAGGCAATGCGGGACTTCATTCTGGCTGAGCTTTAAGTTACCAGTTACGAGTTTACGATATCAGTGTCGAATCAAGAAATCACTGTCCCGTACTTCTGCGACATCATTATGATGTTTTTAACTGGAGCAACACGAAACTATGAATGGTTCTCTACAGTAATTTCTTTACCGTGAACTGCTGAGGGATGAAAGATTTAAAATCCTATTGAAAATCAAAATCATTTTTCGAATCCCCTCTTCTCACTGTAGACACCAATCTGCTCACCGACTCTCTATCCCTACTGCTGTTTCTGCCATATCATTTCGTACTTGCAATATAAGGGCTTCGGAGGATTTTCTGGTATCTATTCCTTGCCTTGCTCGCCAACAAAATCTGTCAGCTATTTAGAGTGAGATGTTTAATTTGTTCCGACTATCTGTTATTGTAGATTTCGGTACTCGTCAGTAAAAGTATTTATCCATCATTCAGATTTTTCTTGGAGAATTTAAATATAATAGTTCTGTGCATAATGCAAAGTAACCACACTGTTTCCTTATGTGAACAGTTAGTCTGCTTTCCATAACATATACCAGCACCAACGCACCAACTATTAAGCTGCTACCAGATATGAGAGTCCAAGCTAACTCTTATTATTAGAACGATTCCTGTACTTGAAGCTCAATAGGGTTGTTGAATTTAGATTCAAATCTCACCGTTGGAGAAGATGATGGGACTCTAATGATCTTGCCATCATGCAAGTGTGTACCTATAAGGAATGAAAAAACAGAGATACGATTGAAATATGAAATATTTTAAATATGAGCTAAGAATTAAAACTGGTATCTTTTTAAAAAGACAAGATTCGAAAGAATCCGGCCAGGCTGTCCAGGGTGGATTTAGGATCTTCAATAAAGCACACTTCGTTTTCATTTTTTGCTTACCCGCTGCTAAATAACCCGTCCTTGACGGCGGCTCCAAAGATCGAACTTCCCCTTGAGGCTGTGGCATCAGCTGACACTGCAGACGACCTGCCCCATTCGACCGCAAATCAGAATCCCCACTGCTACATGTACCTCATATTTTACCGAGTTTTTTCGTGTTTCTCCTTTCACGATTTACGATTACACTATATGATCATCTTGCAAAGAAAATATGTTTCATAATTTTTATTCACGTTAACTGCAATCATCGGGATGTAGACTACGTACTAATAATTAGTTTATTAAATATCGATGAATTAAATAATTTCATCTTATCTACCATTTTGTTTCAACTATTCTTTGATGAAGTCAACTAAAATCAGTTAAATGTGGTGTTCCCCAGTTCTTGTAATTATAATCTAACTTGAAGCTCTCTTAACTTTCTCGTGATTCCCCTTAATTTATAAATTGTTATTATACGAAAAAGTTTCATTCACAAATATTTGTAACTAGCGAGAGCGCATGCCGAATAGCTAGCTGTTGGAAGAACTCTGATTTGGATCCCTGTTTCGTTAGCGAGGATTTCAGTTTTCTTATTTTCCCACAAAGAATGTAGTAAAATGCAGGAATGATTCTGTGTTTTAATTTTCTGCTTGTGATCTTTCTTTGAAATCCTGTTAAACCATTTCAAACCACCAATATCCAAACTGTTAAAACAATTAAGAAACTATTTACTCAGAACAACTGTAAGTTTCCATGGTAGTTGAAACTGCTACGGGACAGTTAAAACTATCTTTTCTGGAAAAAGTGGTAGGTAACACATTTTCTATTCCAGAAAAGTAGCATCGGTAAAACGTATTTGTATAATAACAATCGAAAGAATTAATTACACTGATTAAGTTTTTTCATGACAGAAGGGAAGAATTTTTCTTTACCTTTGTAACTTATCTATTCTTAGTTAATTGTAACAGTTTCAACAGGCAAATATTTCATTATGATGATAATAGTGTAATTTATTTGACGAATGGTTATTACAGAGAAGTATGGAGGATCTTTTACAACAGTGAAATACGCTGCACACATTTTGCTTTCAATTCTAATGGCATTTCTTTGATAGCCGTGGCTTATTTAGTCTACGTGACAGTACGTGAGGTACATACATCTAAGTATGTGCAAACTATGTATCTTACGGTTTAGGTAATAATGTACTATTACAATCTTACCAATGTAATTTGTGCAAAAAGGATTCAGTAGTCTTGCACTGTAAATTAAACTTACGTTACTTAAGAATAACAGCAAGTGTAACAAGAATTCAAGATATATACTTATCAGTATTAATTATGATGATTTTGATTTGGTCATAAACAATAGATTGCATCATTCATTAACAAAATTCGCAGTCCTCTGTAATGGTAACTAATGCAGTTTTTCGTTCCTTAAATTCAAAGCTTAATGGAAACAAAATAAGCAAATCTTCATGGTTGAAATCAACTTCTTAAAAATAAATATACTACGGTTGTATTGTCTGCGCGACTAGCACTCTGTAGACCCTTATTCAAGGACGAAGTGGTTAGTGCCGAAACTAGATTTTTCATGTTTGCTGAACTGCCAAGAAGGTCGCTTGATGAATACAGACTTTTTTATTATTTATTATCTTATACCAGAACGGTGTGTGTGAAGAGCGGTCCAAGGTCACCATAAAAGATCTGAGACGTAACATTTAATTAGCAAACGGCTTCGAATCACAAGTTGAGTTGTGATTGTATGACACCTACACTGAATATGACAAACTGTGCAACGAAAACATTACTTCAAAACACACGATTTAAATAAGTTACCACAAGACTGTTATAAAGAGCCGAAGTCTATTTTAGATTTAAAAAGAGGTAGCGGGAAGGTTAGCGTTGGGGGAACATAGCAATAATATGTATAAATAAAACCAGAATAAGGACTTATGATGGAAAAATTTCTAACTATAGCTGTTATTTCAAAACATTATAACATCAAGGTTAGTAACACTAAATCCATGGGAATGAGATGTGTGTAAACTGCCTTTTATTCAACAATGACAAAACCTGGAAACAAAACCGAATGCTCGTTTCAGCTAAAATCAGACAAGACAAAACAACTGAAAATAATTACGAACACATTTTTAAAAAAATATAAATAAATAACCATAGAAAGTGAGTATTTCACAATGGTGTCTCTAATTCAATGTATTGTTAAAACTCGTTGTTTCGTAAATAATAAATCGGAAACTAATTATCCCTTTGTTCTGTAATGGAAAAAGCTTTTACGTAGACTGAAGCAAAAGGAAAATTATTGTAACAACTTTCTAAAGATATTTACAACATCCCACAAAGACCTGAAGTGAATAATGAATCACCAATTTAATGTCAGTTTTTGATTCGTTATTCCCAGTGTTGTTTGATTCGGGAGCAACAAACCTAACAAAACTAGCAATAAACAAATTCTGTTCAAAATTTACTACGTTACATGTGCAAAATTAAACGAATTGTTGCTGTCAGTGTTATTACTGGTTTCGAACACTGCTACTTCAAAAACTTGCATTCATTTTTCGGAAAAACGGTGCAAGTTTAATAATTTAGATCACATAAAATTCTGAGAGTCATTTCAGAATTCTAATACATGGCTGTCAGGTCCAGAAAAGAGCCAAAGTTTTATAAAAAAAAAATATAATGCCTAGTGTAACTTGAGCTGCAAAAGACTGTAGTTGTGTGTACTCATCGCTTTGGTATATTTACTTCTGTGCAATGAAATTATATTGACTGCATACTTATAAATAATGCCTCCAACTCTAAAAGTACTTGAGTGGAATTACTTGCCCGTCTTAGCGTGAAGCCGACCGAATGGTGACTGAACGTCTGGTGGCGCGCTTCACCACCAAATCAATGGCGACCCCACGGTGGCGCCTCCACTCGCACGGCTGCGCAACTACAATCCCAGTCGACGTGTATATTGTTAAGAACTATGCTGGTTGTCTTCTTTCCGAGAGAGCTTTCTACGATTGGTCTTCGCGTAAGAAGCAGTATAAATTAAGACAGAAACATATGTAGCTCAATGAGACTGCTGCGTTATATAACATAATACACTTGTATTTAAATTATCACGTGGATATGCTCGTTTGACAATTTTATGAGAAACACAACAATGAAAACAGTGAACATTTTAATCAGGAAGAGTATTTCGTCACGTTACAAATTTTAAACAGTATAAATATAATTGTTTCAAAATCGATGCTTCTGTAGCAGATTCAAATTCTGATAATTCTTTCATTTTTTTATTATTATTATTTAGACAAAAGTAAAACATCGTTTTCACGAATATAAGAATGCTTCTCATTATTTTATTTGTCCTACCACGTATAGGGGTGCAACGTAAATGCGCTTCTGTTTATACTGTCCTTCAATTACCACTTGCTTTTATATCTGATCTGATTATGGACTCACACACTCACCTATGAGTTTTGATGACAGATATATAACGAAACGCCTAAGTTTCTACAGCAGGGCCGGAGTTATTGTGTGTGGGGGAGGGGGAGGGGGTAAGCGGCGCAAAAGTACCCCGGGCCCGCGATTTTTGCAATAAAATTTTCTGACTTTTTAAAACGTATATAACAAAAAAATCTTTAGCCTGGAACACAAAACTAAGGCACTATCAAGCAGTGGCTAGGCCAGAAACGTTCTATTCGGCAGAAACACTTAAACTAACAAGATAAGGTGATCTTGAAAAATTGGAAAAAGTAGAAAGAAGAATCATGAGAAAAATACTGGGACCTAAACGTAATTGTAATGCTGAATACAAATTAAGACCAAACCGAGAACTATATTTGAAAATAGAAAAATTAACAGTTATAATGAGGAAAAGAAGACTGCAATTTTACGGGCACATATACAGAATGAATAATAATAGATTAACGAAACAGATCTTCATCTTACTAAACAGATACAAATCCAAACCCACATGGTTTACTGAAACTGAAAAGGACACGAAAAACGCTGGAGCGAAAACAGATATAATAGATAACAGAATAGTCTTTATAGAAGTTAATTCAAAAGGCAGGTTTTCACGAAAGACAGAAATACATTAAGGGAAGAAAATGGACCCAGGAAGAAATAGAACAACACTCTCAAAGAATGAAGGAAGTTTGGAAGCAAAGAAAATTAAATACAAAGAAACATAGCCAAAGTCGATCCCTCAGTGATAATTCCTGGATTAAATGGCAAATGGGTTATTCGAAAAAAGAAGAATAAGAAAACACATCATATTTTTCAATCTTTCACGGGTGTCCGTTTCAGCAGAGGAAAGTTTTAACAACTACAGGGCGTTCGCCGGGAAACGCAACCCACTGTTAGCGCTACAAGGAAGAAACTGCTCGCGGCGAGCGAGCGGTCAGCTCCCGGCATTGTTCGACCGTCGGCCGCGGACTATTTTATAAACTTGTATGTGCTAAGCATTTAAATGTGACGTAATTCATTAGCTTACCTTATAAAAGATGCTGGAAGTGTTGACACTCTTGTGTAATGCACATTTCACATCTTCTGAACATATTTCGAGACACACGCTGCCCTAACTGACTTAATGATTTTTTGGGTGACTGTTCTAGTCGAAAAGCGATATCGTCAATTTTCTCCTCTGTGAGAATACGGTTGACCGACAGTCTCTTTTTGTTAAAAAAATGAACCCGTTTCTCTTACTTTTTTAACCAGACGCAGAATTGTTGATTTAGCTGGCAGTAAAGCACCAGGAAATTCGCGACGAAATTTACTGCGACACTTTTTAAACGACTTCTTCTTCACATATGTATCGTAGAGAAATATTCTTCGTTGCAAACTGTAACGTACCATAATTTTACTCACACTCAAACACGGTACAGATTAGTAAGAGTATGAAGCCCCAAACCAGCCAAACCGCAAAGAAACGTTTATTCACAACACTGATTAATAAGAGACTGAAGTCACAAACTAGCTACAATGCAAAGAAACCGTTCTTAACAATGTAAGGGTCACTGCACTGCACTGTTGGGGCAGCGGAAGGTGTTAAACAGTGCGGTGATTCACGGTGTCGTGTGGCGGAAACTGCTGGCTCCACTGTCCGAGCAAGTTGCCGACGGCAACAGACTGGGAGGGTTGCGTTTTCCGGCGAACGCCCTGTATATATAAGAACGAAGTCTTTCTCGGCGTTGAGAATGTATAAACTGCTCTCGGGTGACTAGGAGTCAAGAGTGCGTTGTTACACGATATTTCGGCGACTAGATTCATTGCCGCCATCTTCTGGTGAAGTGCACTTCAACAAGTTTTCGTATTGCACAAAGACTGTCTATTTATCAGACAAAGTAAATCAGTGTTCTTTCTTTTTCTAAACCACACTATATTGCCACCAGAGTCTGCTTCTTCAATTCTTGCTATATATATTCTTCCACCAGACTTCATATTTCCATTAACACCAATAATCATCAATAGGATCGCTAGTAATCTCATCATCCGAAGAAGTATCTTCCTGCCATTTCCCTCCAGATTAATCACTTTCAGATGAAGAGTTTCTGATATACTTTGCTTTCTTGTGACCGCGATAGCTGGATGCTGAGGGATGAGCTGTAGATTCTTTTCTGGCTCAAATTTCAAACAGTTTCCTGTTCTTTAAATCTTTTTTGACTTTTCTTTCGCGGCAGCAACTTCATTTGTTTCCGGAGTGTCGGTGCAATCACGCAGCCTCCTCTCTTTCGACCTCAGTTTGAAGCTTTCATTCCTTCATCCTTTGAAATAGGTTGAATATTTTCTGGTGATATACTGCTAGTTAAAGGAAACACAATGCTGGTGAGTTGGGGGAGCTTTGTAAGGATCTGGAAGTAAAGGGTTTTGCGAAATATACTTTTTCCTTTGTGTGGCAGTCACACACTGTCGATCAGATGGATTGTTTTCTATTGGTAGTGGCTCGTCAGTAACGTATACATCATGAAGTCTCCCTCAGTGAGAATTCCTGGATTAAATGGCAAAATGCCGATGTTTCAAATCCCTTTTCGATGTCTGAGGTAGTAGTAGATTTTTCCCAGTGATAAGCTTTTCTGTTAGTAACTCAAACTTGCTATTCAATCTTGTCGCCAATTTACGATATTTTCCTTTATTCACTTCTTCTTCCCCAGGCTTGGTAGCCTATGGTTTTTACCTTTCCCCAAAGGTTTCTTATTACTACTGTTCTTGACTGAATTAAACAGTTTTCCAAATGACAACACACGATTCGCTTTTTTGATATAATATTTATTTTTCCGTGATCCCTAAGATAATATAAGCACCAGACCTCTCCAAAGACACTAAAGCGCACGCATACAAATAATCCAGCGATTAAACATTCTGACAACGACTGACAACTAACTTTCAACTAACTGTCACCTAACTACTCGTCTCTGCCGCTTGTTTTATATAGACGCTACAGAAAGATTCAGAATAACGTAGAGAAAGCCGCTCGATGTTTCTCGAACGGCGACAATGCAGCTAACAATCAAAACAATCAGAATTAATACAAAATCATTCACAGTCATCATGAAACACACGGAAATGAAAATTGGAGATATTTACACGTATTTACACACAAAATTATCAACATAAACCAGTGCAAACAGTTTAAAATTGTCCTCCAATCATCGTGGCTCACTTAAACACTTACAATTACTAACTTTCAATTAATGTTTCATTCGTAATACTGTCCTTGAGCATATTACATAGCATTTACACAGTTTTTTCTCCATAAAATAATGTCCATTTTCATAACTAATACACGCAAATTCACAATTAATTACACAAAAATATATAAAAATCCCTAGTAAATCAACTCTCAGCTTGCCATACCTAGTTCTTAAAATACAGTTTCGCAGAGTCTGAGGGCTGTTATACCAGGCTGAATAGCATACGGGTGGAAGATCATAAATGCTGAGGGAGTGCCCAGAGTGATTTGTCATCCATGCGTCACATCCTTCTCACAAAAATATCTTGAAGGACCTATAAATGCAAGTGTACAAGGGTTATAACTTAATGGTAGAGTGGGGAGGAAAAATAATGACAATAATGTCGATATTTTGCAATAATCAAGAGATTCAATGGAAAGGCGGGTTTCGTGATTGTCCATCAATAACAATACTTCTTTCCAATATAAAATTTACTAGATTTTACGAAATGTTCTTATACTTTTATGACATTTTTGCAGGTGATCCGCCCAGATGAAAGGGCCAAGCTCAATTCACTATTATCAGGCACGTCTTGCATCATATGCTTTTAATCAAATCGCAGTCGTGAAAAAATCAGCACTAATGGTTGTAACTCCAGTTTCATTCAGATTATATATTTGATAAGATTCAAATGCGTAGTGTTTCAACACCTCTTCCAACTTTTCCACAAAAAAGTTTAAAGTTATTGGTGCTAAAGTTAATCATTCCTACTAAATTTGTTGGTTCGGTTATCCTAAGCGAAAATAAAGGATTACGGTGCATAAAACCCGTGAGGCAGATCGACACCCATTCCATTTTTCAGGTACTGGTAGGCTATTTTTTGCAACAAATTCATATGTCAGTTTTGTACAGGCTGTTTTTAACAAGATAAGCTCACAACTCTTCCTTCATGAAAGCGATAAAAATTTGAAAATTTTATATTCTGGGGAATACGTAACATTTTCTGGATTCATCTTTGTTCCTTTCATGCAGTCAAGAAGTGTTTATTTCCTAAGCTGGTATTTATCAGCTGTTTTTCTAATTGGGGCTCCCGTTTCCAAGGCTTCACTGCCTTTAAATAGTGGCAGCACAAAAATACCTTGCCGTCCTCATTTGCAGTACCTCGAAATTTTACCATCTAAAACAAAGATATCTCTAATACCAAAGTAATATTAAAGAAATGGGAGACAGACTGTCCGATGTCTCACTTACAGCCATCATAAGAAAAAAGAAGATTTTAATGTAATGAATATGAACAGTAGTGGAATTAATCCTGGTTTATTATGTTCATCACTTACCTTATCTTCCACATGAAATATTTGCTTCATGACAACAGAATATTGTCCAAATCCACACATTCTGAATGGAGCACAGAAACTTATACCGGAATACATAAAATTAGAAGAATAATCGGGATAACATAACGGACTGGCACAGTGTGTTTATTGGCATGGGCCATTAGAAAGCAACTGATCGTTATTTCTGTCCTAACCTGCTGACTTCTGTTGTTTTAAATCTCTTCTAATTCTAGACAACTAAGTATCAAAGCATTTTGGTGATCTGTTACCTTTGTTGCTTATTATATTACACCCCGTCAACGATGAGGTCATTAGAGGCAGGGAATAAGTGGGGGCAAGGAACGGGAATGAATTCGACCACGGCATTTTGAAGAATCCATCGCTGGCGCTATTTCGGGAAACTATGGAAAACCAAAATCTGGACGGGGATTCGAACCCGCGTCCTCTCGAATGCAAAGTCAGAGCGTTACCACTAACTCACCACGCCTGCTTTTTTCATCATTCAGTGCACCTTCCTGTGCGCATAATATGCTTGTCCACACATGTGTTCTACTGTTTGAGTATTCGGTGTTATTTGTATCAGGGTCTGTCACAGCTGCGTTGTAAACATCTTGTTTGCCTGGAGGGACAAAACTTCGATATTGTTCCTGTGCGGTCTCCACTGGTGTCGTTTTATGTAGCAAGTTTGTCCGACCAAATGCAGATTCTATACTCGCCAGTTTGACCTCTGTGCTGGACACGGGGAGGTACTGTAAGTCCTGAATACGGATTTTCTTAATCACCTAGGTTAATGCAAAAACAGTCTTCAATTAAGACTACCTTAAGATATCACATCATTCAACCTTATTGTTTAATTAGTAAGTAATACTTCCTCCTAGTGAATGTCATCCGCATACATAAGACGCGTAGGAGAATTTCAAAAGGTCCTCGGAAATTTGCTGAACGGGCATAAAAAATATCTTTGAGTTTGAGTACAAAGTATTCTGTACAGTTCTAGGTTATCATTTCAAAGTAACATCACAGAGCAACATGAAGTAGAATCATCACGTATGTTTGGTCATAGAAAAAGTCAGATTGTGATTTATTGACCGTAAAACAAATCAGTCGAGACATACTCAAAAAATAAGGGTACCTAAAAAAATAAGGGTACCTAAGAAAAGGAGGGGTTGAAAGATATTTTTCTAGTATCCTGTGCATCGTGATATAATTGTAAAAGTGGACTCAGTGTTGTTTAATTTAGTTTTCTATTTCCCAATTTTTTTAAAAAAAAAAGTATCCCCCTTCCTCTAATTTTCAAACCAGATGAATGAAAAATGGTTTTGGATAACATAAGTTGGCCAGTTGTTTTAGTTTTCCACATTATACTAATATTAAACAGACTAAACTTTGCAGTGCAATAAAGTAAGCCTTGAGTTTTAGCACTTACTATTATCTATTTAATTGGAATAAGATATATCAAAGAACCCATATTAATAATTTTTACAATTAAAGACAATCAGAAGTGCTATGTTTTCTTCGTGTTACTGAACGGTCTGATAGCTGAGTGATTAAGGTGCTATATGGTATCGCAGCTTATATCAAGTTTTCTTTAATTATAAAATTTATTAGATGTTCAATATATGCTCTCTTCGTGTACCTTCTTATTTTTATTAGTTTGGCCATACGACTTCATAAAAATGTTTCAGGTGTCCGTGCATTGTGCTTCTGACGGGAGGTCTTGGTGTGCTTATTATTAACACCCCAGAGCTTTTTACAGGTGGTGGTTAGTTTAACTGCCCGGTATTATTACCGACCGGACTGATATTTCAACCAAGAACTATAAATTTCTTACGCGGGCCTCTGAACTACTGAGCTACTAAGATATTCATAAAATAAAATAAACGATATGGTTTAGACTCAAGTCTTCATTTCCGGATCGCGAAAATAAGTTTTTTTGGAGATAGAGACTTTTAAATAAAAAAAAGTTATTAACGTATGTTATCCCAAACAATTTTCGTCGGAAGTGTTATGAAATATCATTATCGTCAATATATCAGGTTTTTGGTAAGAAAATTTGTTGGGATACCCATATTATTAACGATTTTTGGGAGCTCATAACTCGCGAAATACACAGGTAAATAAAAATTTCCAAATACTGTTCAATAATAACATACTCACTGGGGTAAGCAAGAAATTTTTTTATATCTCTGGTAATGTATGCGGAGGTAAAATAAAAAAGAATTGTGGGATATTAGTTTTCGTAACTGCTTTTCGCTCAGTGAAAAACATCGTCATTTTAAATTTCATTACAAACAATCCAAAGTTAGCTGAATTACGAAGCTATTTGTTGGTTGAATAGTAATGTAAATGTCATGGAAACTTGTAATCTTATCTCATCCGCAACAAATTTCCTTGAAAGTAAGTGGCATCATTTTGATTATTCACTCATTTTCAATAACTTTGGGATCTCATATCTTGCGAAATAAACAACTAAATAAAAATATTCCCCCAAGCATAATATTCATTCCATGTTAGAATACGTGTTCATTGTAACCATAAGGGATGGCACCTATTTTAACATGCATTTATGAGCTTGATCTGTATGTATGTACGAGTAATGAAATCTTTACAATCAATTTTCACCCGCTTCCAGACGTCCAGATTATTTGAAATTTTGCACACGTGTTAAGAACTGACGACAATACAATCATTTTGGAGCTATGTCCTGGTATGCTCAATACTTTGACAGTAAAAGAAAGAAGTCCCAACGCAGCAAGTAATCCCCTGTGTTCTATGCAATAAGCAAACACCAGTGCTGTAGTGGTTGCAAACTCACAGGCGTCCGTCTCAGCACTGAATGGAAACATGAAATTCAAAGTAGCTTCCTGTCTGCTTCGATTTCGATCAATTAGTCTCTTTGCTGCCAGACAGACGTATGTAGTTATCAGTCCCTAGATGGTCTCCAAACTGAAGAAATTGATTGCTTCATGCTAACAGGCAAAGAGTTCCATGTAATGTTGACGCTTTAAAGGAAATGGTAATGTTCGCGAACATGAATGAAATAACTTGATTGTCATACATAAAATATTAAGACTCGAGTGTCCTCATTACTCATCTTCAGTTTTGCTTTAAGACTAACAAAAAAATTATAATTTAATAAACTAAAACAGCAATGTAGACTAAAAATCTAAAAATATCCTTTAAACATGCAGATTTTGTTCAACAGCAACAGGAAAGTCTTATTGTTCAGTATGACTTAATTTTTTAATAAGTTTAAAATAAGAATAAATTAACTTCAATCTAAAAAGAGCGTTAAGTGATAGAAATAAGTTGTCTTAAATTTTTCGTTAGCTACTTGTAAAGGTAGAATCATTATGAAAAGTAAATAGTGAGCACCCCACGTTTTTTTAAACTTATTCCAAGAATTAAGTTATACTGAATTATGGAACATTCTAATGCTGTTGAACGATATCTTTATATTTGATATTGTTTTTAAACTTCTTGTTATTGGGGAGGTACACCAACAAATACTTTTAAGTATTAGTCTCGCATATGTTTTGTGGTCAATGAAATGAATCTTCGTACGAAATTTTATCACAATCGGTTCAAAGCCTGTGACAAACAGACGGCCGGACGTCACAAACTTAATCGCGCTATTTGGTCTCCTAGATAGCAATATAGAAGTATAGTAGAGTTTCTCGAAAACTTATAAAATCCTAATAATATTTCTGTTGGCATGTTTGGAAATTTTATTGAAGACTTACTCAGCGAGAACAGTAAGTCACTAACAAATTTAAGGGACAGTGTCGGCTACAGATATTTATTCCAACCATGCAATACAAGTCGTAGAAGAACGCACCTAGAAAACATTTTTGAGAATTTTAATTGTGGAGTTGGAGCACATTCAACGTGCAATACGGAGCAGCAGGGAATACTTGAAACAACTAAATAAGGCGTTAATAACAGCAAGGAATGTGGTAAAGAATGCAGAATATTATCAATCCAGGTGGACCACTGACAGGTGCTTCTAGAAATTTCTATAGCTATGTTAGAAAATGAGGAGAAGGGAGGATGTTGAGACAATTATAGTTAAGGATGGAGAAGAAGTTACTGAAGATTTGAAAAAGCCAGAGATTTTGAATAAAGGCTTTGATGAGGCCGTTAGGGATGATGATATAGGAATGGGAAGGTGTAAATCAGATAACAAGCTTATCAACACAATTATAAATGAGCAGACTAAGAATTTTGAAACTCATCCTGAGGATATCATGAAGGAACGAAGAAAGATAAAAAGGCGTAAAGGGGCTGATATACAATGTTACTACGGATGTCTTGAAGTTAACAGGATGTGACATTGGGTTCTTTTTTGCCTACGCTTTACGCCTCGTCAACGTCGAGGTCATTAGGGGCGGGAAAGGACTGGGAACAAGGAATGGGAACTACTTCGGCCATGGCCTTTTGAAGGAAGCATCCCGGCATTCACCTGGAGTGATTTGGGGAATCCATGGAAAATCCAAATCTGGATGCCCGAAGGGGGATTCTAACCGGCATCCTCCCGAATTCGAGGCTAGAGTGTTAACCGCTCATCCACCACGCTCGGTGAAGGGACAATGTAATCTTGAAACGTTATTTAAATTGAGTCATGATACTTCCTGTTTTCCAGAGGACTGGAATAGTGCGATAGTAGTACCGGTCCATAAAGAAGGGGTGGCAAATGAATCGAAAATCAGTTTTACATCAGTGGGAGGTAAATTAATAGAGAGATTGATATGCAACCACATCAGATGTATCTGTGAGGAACGTAAGTGGTTTTCAAGTTGACAACATCGCTTCAGGCAAGGATAGTCATGCGAATCTCAATTCGTAGGCTATTTGCAAGGTATTTCTGATGAAGCAGACAAGGGATGCCACATTGATAGTATAGCACTAAATCTTTCAAAGGCTTTTGATGGAGTGACTCTTAAAATTGGTCTAAATAAGGTAAAAACTATTAGAGTGGATGAAAAAATGATATACTGGATAGAAAAATTGTTGAAAGCTAGAAATCAAAAAATTTGGTTAGGAAATGCAATATCAAAGGAAGTGGAAGCGAAAAGAAGAATGCCACAGGGTAGTGTATTGGGACTATTGCTATTCATTAGTATAATGAATGATTGTGTTGGTGGTTTACTATCAGACGTTACATTGTTTGCAGATGACTTAATGCTATATTACAGGATCAAAACGAAAGCTGGAGGGTGATCTGGACAGGATAACTCACTGGGTAGGTCAACATGGAATGAAGATAAATACAAAGAAGAGTCAGCTTATCAGGTAGACAGATAAAAAACTGAAGATTGATTATGGTTATAAGATTGGTAAAGAAATGCTTGTTGAAGACTTGAAATGTAAACACCTTGGCATAACTTTAGATAACTAACTAAACTGGACAGGACATATTGGTCAGGTAGTAGGAAAAGGTTTCAAAATCTTTTACTTGTTGGAGGGAGTAATGACGGGATGTACTAGAGAGTTAAGGGAATTGGGTTACAAAACGTTGGTCTGACCATTGCTTGAATATGGCTGCGTAGTATGGGACCCACATTTTGGGTATCAGGTACAGGAGTTGGAGGGTGGAACTCGTTGGAAGATGGAAGGAGTGTGCAGAGAGTAATTCGAGTGTACAAGGCGTATATTGGTGATGAGGCGTGGAAATATATTGGTGTAAGAATTAGGGGAGGTGCATGGAAGGGAAAGGATGACCGTGACCATAAACTGGCACTCGATTTCAGGCGTAAGGGTGTGGGAAATTTTCTTTCGTAGGTAAGGGAACCAGATGTACACCCATTTAGTTAATGACTTGAGCTGCCTGCTCGTATTTAATGAACAGCAAGATACCTATGTAATCATTCCTTTTTTTTCAAAGATCTGTTGGTTGTTATTACTTCCAAACTATGATCAGTAATATAAACAATCGATAACTGATTTCTATGATAAAAAGAAACCTGTTTCACATTTTAGGGTTATGAAATTAACCAGTTCTGTTTTTCATTTTAGCTTTAACGTTCTTATGTATAAAAAACATTCAGCATACTATTATCTTCAGATAAAAGGAGGCCTGAAGTGCATATGGATTCTACAAGTGTTAAGGAAACAAGCTTGGAGTGATATCTAAAAAAATGGTTTTAGTTTCTGAGCAGAAATACTGTTAGTAACTATATTTTTTTTCACGATGTCGTTTAGATTTTTTGGACAGTTCTTCTATCATTGATAATGTTGAACTAGGATTTAAAGTATATTTTTGATCAATTTTGCCGATGTCATAGCAAAAAAAGAGAAAAAGATCAGTTATTATGTGGTTTTACTGTCCAACAATGTGGGCAACACAAGAAGAGGGTAATACTTCTTTAAAACCACTCACTACCGATATTGGTTGTGAACCATCAACCCTTCGGAAAAAAAGCCGTAATGCTTCCGGGTCGGCATCCACGACCTCAGTCGCAAAATGCGAGAACAAACAATGATAAGCAGTACCGGTGACCAGAAGTCTTATTCATACATTTGGCAGTCAAGCGATACTATCCGTCGTAAATATATATGTATATATAAATATATAGATGTATATATATACTATAAATATCAGAAACAACTGTCCAAAGTTATGAAAACAACAGTGTGTGTATATAACTTTTTATCCATGCTGCAGGTTACAACATCACAGGAAAACAATTTTATTCCTTACTTTAGAACTCGTTAAGAACTAGTGACAGTAGATATAATTGTAATGTTATGGTATTTTAGGACATGTCATGCATTCAAATGTGATTTATTTTTTTGATGAAGGGGAGCTGTCAAACTCAAATCAGCATTGATTAAAAAAATACGGATGCTGCGAAGCTCAACGAACTTTTATCCCACACCTTGTGCTGTATAATACATGGGCGATCTCAGGTTGACTTAGTTTTATTAGGTTACTAAAAGGGCTTGCTTGCTAAACGTCATAGCTATGGCATATGCAGACCCAAATAAATGTGCAACTTGGTTGTCTGCTTCCTGAAGGGTAGAACACAGTGTGTAGTCGTCATCGGCCAAAGTGAGGTCGAAAGTTTCCGAGGGAAGTGTGATAGGGCCTCTGCCCTCCTTGGTTCGTACATGTCAATAATTTGTATGGTATAGTAAAATTGAAAATAAGAATGATGCTATTATTTACCACGAAATAGAAACCCATCGTGATTGCGCTTTGTTACATGTCGATGATGTAGAAATGGTAGCCTGATGTTAAGAATGGCAATTGGAGCCCAACGTAAAAAATCCCAGGGTGACTAAGTTTTGTTACAAGCTCATTTTGTGAAACTGATAGCCTAGTGACAGTTATAACTAAACGTTAAAAAGTTTCGAGATTCCGCTAAATACCTAAGGGGAAAAAAATCATAATAATTTGTTGTGGAATTAACATTTTGATAATGTTTTTGGGAAAGCAAACCATCTGCTCCGTTTCCTGTGTTGTAATTCATAGCAGCGTACGCCGGGAGTTAATCGATTACATACGAAGCACTAGTGCGACCCGGATTGTAATACTGTTCTTCTGTGCGGGGCGCCGATCAAAAAGGGTTAATGGATTCAATGGAGAAAGACCAAAAAAAGAGCAATCCTATTCGGTGCATATAGCTGGAGAGAAAGTGTAACAGTGATGTAGAAGGTTCTGGATTAGAAAGACCTGAAACACCATAGACGTGATATTCGGCTGGTTCCCGACAGATTTATTTCAGGATAGCAAACATATTTTATTACGAACTATATTCATATTCAAGAATAGCCGATAAAATAAGATAACAGAATCGATTCCTTTTTTCTACTAATTTTTATCCACAAGCCATAAGAGAATGGAATAGACAGGATGTGTCGAGCTAGGAGTTGGTCTCGAGGAACCGCTCCAGCCATCCTGATCTGGGTTTTTCCTAGTTTTCCTAGATCACTCCAGACAAATGCCGGGATCGTTTCTTAAGACATCTCATGGGTGCCTCCTATCATGTCCCGTATACCCCTTCCCATGCACACACGTTTGAACATTACGGTAGGTGCAACGCACCCTCCGCCACCCACTTTGTAGTGAATGGCTGAGTAACATTAAGAGCTGCAGCCCGATTTAGTAATAAACAAACACTTAAGCCAAATATAATCGGGAAAGCAGAATCCATCTAGACACACTCGGATCCATATCGAAGCTGATGGCAGATTTTAAAATTTGTGTTACTTGCGTATAGACTTCTGGTTTTCTCATAATTCATAACACTTCCAGCCATTCCTTCTGCAAAAAATGTCAGTATACTCTAACTTTACAAGCGACAGGCAGATCCTAGGAAGATCCTGGTTTATTCTTTGAAGCCACACTTCGTAAATTTGTTTTGCATATAGATAATATCTTGTATCGCTGCGCACGATGACTGTATTAAGAAATAATTCAGTATAATAATATTTCCAGAAGTTTTTAGTTGTATATTCCGTTTTTGTGATATATCCTTTTTTTATTTGGTCTTACCTCTGACACAATGGCTTAGTATGCCTCCTTCGGAACCAACCTTCGGGTTGTGGACTAAGTTAAGTTTTTTAGTTTTAAGGGCCAAAAGGCACTATACCGTTGTACTATACATGTAATCAGGTCATTTTAAAGATAAGTAAGGCATTGTACAGGTAAGCTAGTCATTATACATTTTATCAAGTCATTGTCCGGGATAATTATACGAAAATCTAAGAGAGCGTATGTTATATAAGATCAACTATTATTCAGGTGGATACACATATGTTTGCAAAATCCTGAAATAAAGTGATGATAGATGCGGTACTATGTACCAATAGTAGGGAGCACAAGATTCTTCATACACACACGCAGAAAGTAAAACATAATTAAAATATAAAGAACATTTTTATCTAAATCATAATGATATTTCTCATATACACATGCAGAAAGTAAAACATTATTAAAGAATAAAGTGCTTGTATAACTAAATCTTAATATTTTTTGTCTTTATAAAAGTTACTAACAGGTTGTATATGACCTTGTTTCTGTGCAGCAGACAAAAGATACTTGTCGGAAAAATATTCCGTATTTGCGTAGCTGTCTCAAGAATTTATGCCGGTGAGATTTATGCCTGCGACATGAGAAAATTGCTGCACTCACAGACATATGTATTTATAATATTTAAGAGATGTAGATGTTGTGGGAATATACCGTGATTAAAACGCTTTATAATTATTGTGATGATAACCCTTGTAAGGAAACGAAGTTTCCTCACTTTGATTATACATTTATATATATATATTTTAATATGATCTGTGCCTGTTATACAGTTCTTATTTGAGAAGAGTTATTAGCATCTCTGACGTAGTTGTTGGGGAGACGGAGCATCTGTGGTTGTTTGGGTTACCAAACAGTTTTTGATGGCAGAGAAGAGAAGCATTCAGCTGGAAGAAAATATCGTTGTATTGTTATTTGGAGTTAGTGTAAGGTATTCAGTATGAAGATATGAAAAATAAACGTTTTTACTGAATATATAATTTATTAAAATAACAAGAAAACTTATACCCTTCCTGGCTGTAAAACCAAGGACGGCTGGGAATTCTGGGCTGGATAGCACCATCGCGTCGTATTGTCCCCTCGTTTTGTTACTGGTATCCCATTCGATTTGCCAGTTGTTCAATGCCTTGATTTTTATTTCTATATGGTATCCGAATATTGAGGGTGACGCCTATTCTAGCTTTTTTTTAAAAAAATCTGCTTTACGTCTCTTTTTAACATCGAGGTCTTTAGAGACGGGAAAGGATGGGGGGCAAGGATGGGGGCAAGGAATGGGAAGGAATTCGGCCATGGCCTTTTGAAGGAAGCATCCCGGCATTTGCCTGGAGTGATTTGGGGAAACCATGGAAAACCCAAATCTGGATGCCCGGACGGGGATTCGAACCGCCGTCCTCCCGAATGCGAGGCGAGAACGCTAACCGTTACACCGCCCCGCTCGGTTCTAGCTGCTTCCTTTGCCACCTGATTTATTTTTTCATTATTGCCAGTCCCTGCATGAGCCTTAATCCAGAGAAAATTGATGGATCTATTTATTCTAGAGCATTCTACTACTTTATGTACTATGTTTATTATGTATTGGTTACTTCTCTTGCTTATAATGGGGATTTTAACTAAAAAAAAAAAAAAGGAGCAAATAAATATTTTTGAAGTACGGTATTAAACGGCGGCTGTAGACCGCAGCGAAGCCGAGCGACGGAAAGTAGATTGCTGACGGTGTTAAACCAGCAAAATCGCGTATCAGTCACACTTGAGACAAAGGGTATTGAACGGAGCTAAACGTGACCAAATGGAAAGTTGTCTAAAGGCAAATGGCATCCTTCTAGAACATTCGGGATGTCACCGACTCAAGGCACGCGCCGACTTTCAAGTACATTCGATGCAAAGACAGAGATCACGTGTACTGGCGTGTGAGTTACGCTATAAAAGCAAGGCAGCAGAGTGACTTGACCTCTCAGTTTGGAAACACACCTACGCTGCCACTATGTCGGGTTAAGCATTGACGCCGAGACGTCGGGAAAGCCAGCCGGTACCTCCTAGCCAGGTCCGCTCCTTGATGCCAATGTTAAACTGTTACTTCTCCAGTATTTTGGAATCTAAGCGCCCTGGAAACTTGCTAGCGGGAATCTTCTAGCATTGTAACCTCTCTATTGCACAGGCATTATAAATATGAAATAGTAATTGAATATTTTGCCTTATTTCGTAACCTGGTTGGTCCATGCAGTCTCCTAAAGTTACAGTTAACTGTCACAGATTGATGGAAGACTGGCCGGACGGGAGCGGAAGCAGAGCTAGTAAGCCAAGTAAGTGCCATAGTACAGAGGGTCGCCCACAATTCAACCATCCTGGCTTTCAATCGACCAAACCCCATAAAACGGTCTGTTACATGCTCCAATATTTGTTTTGAATAGAATTCAATAGGCTCCGAGTGTCTGAGATGATTAAAAACTTCGTCTCAGCAAGTGATGAGCAGTACTTAACTGCCTTAAAAATAGCTATGGCTTCTGTGGTGTGTATAGATGTAGCTGACGATAGTTTCTACAATCCTTGATACCAGGTGCTGGGCAGAAAAAGGCACATCCTACATCGCCTCCTAGGATTATTTTGGATCCAACCATACAGATACTGCCTGGCCGAGGCTGATGTACTGATTATTCCTGGAAGTCATGTAATATAATGGTAATTGTATGATGCTAAAGATGGAGTAGTATTTGTATGGAGGGAATTGCTTATTTGGAATCATTCTGTCAAATAGAACTTCCAATTCCCTGTTACTGTAATGGACTTTTGAAAGTGTGAATCCTTTCCTATTTTCCAACAAGCTACTCAGATCTTTACATTTAAAGATAACTGGGTGATTCCGGTATGCTAAATTCTCCAGAATAAATTTACCCGCCAGCCAGTTTATATATATATATGAAAAGGCTTCCATCAATAAAGCATTGGTATGGTAGATCTCACGGCACCAAGACGTGTGTGAATACAACTGTATTGATTGGAAAGGATCCTGGAAGGCGGAACTTTCGTTGCTATATAGAACACATCCATAATCCATTTTGTATCTTATTAGGAAACTGTATATCGTTAACAGGATATTGTGATTTGCACCCCCACCAAACTCGCATCACGGATCGAATGATTTTCTGAGCTAAATTACAAAACTACTTGGGCAATGTGGGATATCCAACTGAGTTTGGAGTCCATCAATAATCCTAAGAATCGAACACCGGATTTTTTGACAGAAAATGATTAGTTGCCTATTCTGACTATTCTGGTCTCATTGTCATCTATCTGTTTCCTTGTGAAGATAACCATTGAGGACTTCTCAGCTGACAATTGTAATCCATTCAATTTAAACCATTTGTCGCGGATAGGTTAGTTAAAGCTTTCTGCAATGAGACCGCCATAGAATATTTACAGATGCCATCAGCGTATTGGAGGATTCGGGTGTTTGGATGAATTACATTTTCCAGATCCCATGTATATGCGATATATAGTAGCGGACTAAGTATGGCTCCTAAGGGCAGCCCAGTGGTGAGTATTATTGACCCTATTATTTGGTTCCTGTATCGCATTTAGACTGTTCTTTCCCACAACACAGTGCCTATGCCGTACACAAATCTTTCAGGGAGTCCCAGTCTGTTTAAATTTCCCAGTACAATAGGGATTTGCACATTACCGTAAGCTGAGCATACGTCTAGAAACATGGAGACCGTATATTTTTTTCTTTTGAAAGAATTGATGTCAAAATAGTTAAATTATCTATTGTGCTTCTCCTTTTCCGAAAGCCAAATTGAGATTGAGGAAGCAAATCGTTACCTTCTAGCCACTACTCAAGACGGCTCTTAATCATTCTCTCAATCACGCATGATGACAATGCCATTGGCCTGTATGAACCCAGGTAAATTGGATTTTTGGCAGATTTTAAGACTGGTAAAATCAGCTGGGTTGTTCAATCCTCCATTAAACAATTCCTTGCCCATATTTCGTTAAAGATGTTGAGTAGTAAATCCTTAGCATTTGACGGCAAATTCGTGAACATTGGGTAATGGATATTATCAATTCATGGGGTCGTATTGTGTGTTGTAGATAGCGTATTTTCTAATTCCAGTGTAGGAAATGGAGTCATATTTTGATCGGAATGAGCCACTTCCGATTAATGGTACCTCATAGGGGCAAAGGAGCATGAAATCTTCACACCAAACCGGGTCGGCATCAGGTGGTCGGACTGTATTTAATTTTTTTAAATGTTCTGGCTGTCTCCAAAACTTCTGAAACGCTGGAGTCATTATTTAGGTTATTGCAATATTTAATCCATTCCTCGTTTTCCTCATTTTTTTCCGCCTTTTTGTCTGTGTAGCCTCCCGTTTAAATTTCAAATTTCGTTGGAACGTCTGTTCTATCCGATAACTACTCAGGGCCAGCCTGCGTTTTGCTATCGCTTTTGAGCGTTCTGCATTCCACCAGAACACTTCGTGCTTCTTGCAGTAAGCAGCTGTTTCTCGGCGGAGGATCTACTTCGTCCCCGCACTATTAATAACTGATATTAGATTAAGTCTCAGGAACACTATGGTGATGACTACTGTATATTGAAGCTTTTCTTAGTGCTGGTTGACCACTGCTGCTGAAATACTGATGATAGTCGGTAGAGACACTAACGCACTGTGAACCGGATACTGGTGCACGCCAATACACTACGTCTGGTTTGCTTCACCTAACTCGCTTAGGGATAAAATAATTGTTTAAAAAACATAAAAATCGCCTTCAAAAAAAGGGCACTAAAATTTTTAAAATAACTTTATACCTTGCTTAGAAGAAAGTAAATCTAAACGAACAATATTTTACATTACTGTTATTGAAATTTTTACATTAATTAGTTATTTTTGGAGTCAGTGCCAGCTGTCAGATCGCGCAGATCGAATTACTGAACTTTATCTGGTGTTCGAGGCGAATCGAGAGTTCGAATAAAAATTCCAAATATTTTACAGCATGTCATGAGGAAGATAGTTTTATTGTGGGTGACAGCTTAGGGAAACAAATTAACGGTATGTTATCTGTGGCTCGGCCTCGTTGGTCATCCAGGCGCTATAGTGTCAGTTGGTAGGCTGCTTCATGCAGTAAACACTTTATAGTTAGTATAATATCGGTGTATCATCTATATGTTTCAGTTTTGTTGAAAAATGTTTCTAGAATTAATTATAGGTAAGTAGTAACATAATTTTTTATGTATTATTGTTATTTAGTATTGTTTTTATCTTTTTGTTTTTCTTGTTTTGGCTGGCACCGACTCCAAAAATAACTAATTAAATAAAAATTTCAATAACAGTAATATTAAATATTGTCCGTTTAGATTTAATTTCTTCTAAGCAAGGTATGAAGTTATTTTAAAATTTTTAGTGCCTTTTTTTTGAAGCCGGTTTTTATGTTTTTTAAACAATTATTTTATTTTTAAATTTTTAGTGGTATTATAGTTAATTTGTATTTAAATATGCCGCAGCAGTTCTCATTTTGCGAACTTCCTGGTAGCTCAGTGGTTAAAGCGAATGCTTTTTTTTTTTAAATCTGTCTTTATAACAACTTTCAGAATGGGGTGAATTGGATGCTGTGTTAAGGAATGTCAGTTTACATTTTGGTCCAGGCTGTGTTTCTATCTAATCATAACATCTGTTAAAGCTGCTGTTCGATAATCGAAACATGCAACATCTGGACTACATATCACATACACAAATCTGTCTCTGGAATATATCTGTTCGTTCCGGCATCACACAGAAAATATAGATATTTAATTGGTTTTCACAACGTAAAAGCTCGGGGTCCAAGTTGAAATCTGAAGTAAATGTTGAGACATTAGGACACATACATTTTATAAATATTCTGCAATGACTTAAAAATAGCTTAATTGATTTTGATGGTACTTATAACTGTGGATTTTGTAAAGAGCATTGGAAATTATAAACAATGGGGTTAAAGAGAAGAGGGATTGGGCTTTTGTATACCAAATGTAGACTGTATTTTCTGATTGATTTAAAGTATGCGTTTGTAAATTTCTATTGATATCATATAAAAATTTTAGGTGTGTATAAAAAAATAATTAAGGGGTGTGGAGGTGAAGAGTAGTTTTTGTTAAGGTAGTCTCTTTGTTTTAAAGTATACATGTGCAAAGGTCCATCGAAACCAGATAAAAACTGTAGCTTTGTGTAAAGAACAGTAAAAGTTTGTTAAGTTCTATCTAAACTGGATAAAAACTGTGGGTTTGCATAAAAATTAAACGGTTTAATGGGGAGTGGGGGTGGTTTTTTTGGTCCGAAACCTTCCTCGTGAAAAAATTCATATAAGTCCCAACTTTCATGGTAATAGGTCAAATGGTGGCGACTGTAGGTTTTTATAAAAAAAAAAAAAAGACAAAAATTAAGGGGTTGGTAGGAGGGAGAGGGGTTGAGCTTTGGCAGATCAAATGTTGACAAGATTTTCCTGTTTGTTTGAAAGTATACATTGACAAAGTTCAATCAAAATCAGATATGAAATATAGGTTTCTATAAAATTAAGGGGTGTAAAGGGGGAGATGGGGTGGCTTTTTTTATTTTTTGGTCAGAAACCTTCTCCATGAAATATTGCATGTATATGACAACTTTAATGGAGATCAGTTAAATGATGTCGACTATAGTTTTGTATAAATAACTTTGGCAAAAATGAAGGGGTGGATAGGGTGAGAGGGCCTCAGTTTTTTCAAACCAAATGTTGACATCATTTTCTCTTTATTTTTGACTATACATGTCCAAAGTTCCATTTAAATCGGATAAAAAATGTGGGTTTGTATAAAAATTAAGGGATGTAAAGGGAGAGAGGGGTGTTTTTTATTTTTTTTTGGTCAGAAACCTTTTCCATGAAAAATTACATGTATATGCCAACTTTAATGGAGATCAGTTAAATGGTGTCGACTTTAGCTTTATATAAAGAATATTGGCAAAAATTAAGTGTTGGATAGGGGGAGAGGAGTTCAATTTTTTCAAACCAAAAGTTAACAGTATTTTTCTGTTTATTTTTTTACTGTACATTTCCAAGGTTCTATCAAAATCGGATATAAAGTGTGGGTTTGTATAAAAGTTAATGGGTATAAAGAGGTAGAAGGGGTGGTTTCTCAATGAAATTCATATGGGACCACTTTGCAGGTATACTCTATCCACTATAAAAATTTCATTTAAATCGGTTCAAAATTGGCGAAGATATCACTGAACATACATAAAAAAAAAATCAGACGAATTGAGAACCTTCTCCTTTTTGAAGTCGGTTAAAAACTGAGCGCCGCTCTCGAAGACGGCTAGAAGTGAACTGTGCCATTGCCTTATAGAACATACAAATTTCGAAATATACCAAAGTCATTCGAGAAACTTACATTTCTGCTTAGATAGTGGTTTCTGTTCTTCGATATAATTGGAAAAACAATGAAATCTTGTTTGTGGAAGCGTGTAAATGTAACAAATATTTCTATTTACAGTAAACATTTCCTCAACCGTTCCTTGTCAATGATAAAACGAATAGGTGATAGAGAGTTGTTAATTATGGATTATGATGCACATACAAACTGGCAGGGGTCTGCAGGTGCGGTAACCTGGAAACTCATCATTAATATATCCCTTTGTGACACTGGTTGTGCCGAAGTTGAGGCTAGACCACCTGCAAGTTATCAACTACTATTCGAAGCTGGGGAAGAGACACATGCCACTCCATGGTGGGTCCTTCTGTTATATGGAAATGAGCTCACCTAATTAGCAAAATAGTAGGGGCGGCTCACTTTGTGAACCCTCGTTCTAGAGTTCTCACTCCATCTTTTGTTCTAAATCTCTCTCATGTTGCTGATTCACAATGTGACTGTTACGATCTGTAATACACTGAGGTGACAAAAGTCAAGGGATACGCTGCTAATAGCGTGTCGTTGTTCCGTTTGCCCAGCGAAGTGCAGCAGCACGACATGGCATGGACTCCACGAGTCGTTGGAAGTCCTCTGGAGAAATATTGAGCCATGCAGCCTCTATAGACGTCCATAATTCCGAAAGTGTTGCCGGTGGAGGATTTTGTGCACGAACTGATCTCTCGATTATGTCCAATAAATTTTCGATAGGATTCATGTCGGACGATCGTGGTGGCCAATTCATACACTGGAATTTTCCCGAATATTCTTCAAACCAATCGCGAATAGTTATGGCGCAGTGACATGGCACATTGTCATCCTGGAAAATTCCATCGTTGTTTGGGTACATGAAGTCCATCAATGGTTGCAAGTGGTCTCCCACTAGCTCAACGCCTTGTAAACACAGCCCACACCATTATGGAGCCACCACCAGCTTGCACAGTGCCTTGTTGACAAGGCTTCATGGGGTCTGCGCCACACTCGTACAATTCCATCAGTTCATACCAATTGAAATCGTGACTCATCTGACCAAGCCACTTTTTTCCAGTCGTCTATGGTCCAACTGATATGGTCACGAGCCCAGGAACGCTGCTGTTGGCGATGTCATGCTGTTAGTAATGGCACCCGAGTCGGTCTTCTGCTGCCATAGCCCATTAAAGCCAAATTTCACCGGACTGTCCTAACGGACACGCCCGTCGGACGTCCCACATTCATTCCTGCGGTTAGTTCACGCAGTGTTGCTTGTCTGTTCACACTGACAAGTCTACGCAGACGTCGCTGGTCGCGCTCATTAAGTGCCGGCGGTCGACCACTGCGTTGTCCATGATGGGAGGTTATGCCTGAATTTAGGTATTCTCGGCACACTCTTGACACTGTGGATCTCGGAATGTTGAATTCCGTAACGATTTCCGAAATGGAACGTCCCATGCGTCTAGCTCCAACTAGCATACCGCGTTCGAAATCCGTTAATTCTCGTCGAGTGGCCATCACATAATCAACCTCCTCACACGAAGCATTTGACCACAAAATTTATATAATTTGTAAGCGACACTACTGCCATATTGCTATCCCATGACTTTTGTCACCTCAGTGTAGATAGACGATTTATGCAGTTAGCCCAGTGCGTGACTGGTAATGTTCGAACCTGGCATTTAGGAGGACTAGTGCTGGGCTCCTGATCCGGCCATCCAAATTTCCGTTTTTTTCGTGTTTTTTTGTAATCAATCCAAGCGAATGGCGGTATGGATCTTTCATAAAGGCCAAGGCTGATTTCGTCCCAGTTACTCGCCCTCCATTCGCTCCCGGCTCTAATGTCGTAGACGTAAACGAGGCATAACACTCCAGTAGGGGAAAAATATCTTATTTCTGCCACCGCACCAGGAAATGCGGCGAAGCAAAAGTTCGCCACGTAAATTTATTGCCGTAAAAACTAGTGTTCTTCTTTCTGATGTTTGAAGGATTGGTCGCAGCTAATAGAAAATTTGCGTTACAAAATATATCTTTAGATTAAATATCCTAGAGTAATTAGAGAAAGGTTTTGCTATAATTATCAAATAAAATGCCGTAACAGTTCCTGCGTTCCAACATTAGAAAAAATCTACATCTACATATATACCGTGCAATTCACAAAACTGTGGGTGGCAGAGGGTGCTCAGCACCATAGCTAATCTCTTTGTTGTGCATTCCAATCCCTAATGGTACGAGGAAAAACAGAATTCATATAAGAATCAGTGCGGCACCTTATTTCTCTAATTTTATCTTTCCTGTCATTCCGACCCAAATAGGTTGGTGGACGAAGTATTTCACTACACTCGTAAGTGAAAGTGGGAGTACGCATGTTCACCAATAAGTTTATACGAAAACGTGCGTCGTCTATCTACCAGAGACTCCCAGCCTAGTATACTAATCAGTTCTGTAACGCTTTCATAAGGATTGTAGCAAGCGGTCACGAATCGAGCGGCTCTTCTCTGTACTTACAATCAGTAGGAAACACAGCTTCATTCTGAAATTATTGGTAGACAGATGCAAAATCCTTTTTCTTACAACAATCCCTTCTCATTAGAATGTAAAACCCATGTGGAATAATTTAAAAATAAAAATTTCTAATGCTCTAACTTTGCACGAGATGTAAAGTTCTGCGTATAAAACGACTGATTTCGTCAGATCTGTGTCCAGTTTCCTTTCTGTATAACAAATCATTGCAAAAGAGCGTTTTTTTTAACGTCCAACCTTCATTTTTTTTATTAGCCCTCTTCCGTTTGGATTTTTTTTATTAATATTGCGATTTTTCGTTTAGACATAACACGTATGGAAACATGGATCAATTTTGTGCCGTTGTTTAAATCACTTATTTCTATTCTCATGGTCTAGATACAGACGTCTTCAAACAACAACCATAACGATAGTCCTCTGATAAATTAAATGCATTGTATGCTTAGTTGCAGATTTTTTAGTTCGTTTGTATTTATGAGTTTTCAACGAAATATGTTTCTTATGTTCATTGTAGTTTATAAACCATATTATTGTTTCACTTTTATATCGATGGAGAGTAAATTAATGATATTTGAGAATGGAATTCTCATCAAAATATCTGATTCAATTAAAGATAGCTAAGAATGAAAGACAGATGTGTAAGAGAATTTTGCCAGGTTGCTGATATAGTTACTACGGTAGAAGATTGAAGGCTAAGGACGGTGTCACAAGGTTAGAAAGTAAGTACTTTGAAGAGAAAGGACCATGTGGAAGATTCATAACAAGAAGGCTTGATGTAATTAGTAAAGACAGAGCTTAGAGGGGAAAGCTGCGGTCCACGATACACCGCAATACCATCACTGGTGACAACTTCATTTAAAGCAGTCTGCAATGCTTCTGCTATCTTTTCTTCAAATGGCGAGGAATTTTTTTTTTTCGGTTTCTTGTTCCCTTACTGCTTCTGCAAATAGAAATTCCGCTTAAGCTTCTTCATAAATAATTCAGTCTTCTTCTTCGAAATTCCCGCGTGTACAAAAGGCTGTGTATATCTGTTGGTTTTCTTCTTCATTGCCTCCGTTAGAATGCGGCGTCCTTCTAAACGACCTACTGCATTCTTCAGTAGCAGAAGATAACTTTAAGTCACGCGATGGGGAAGATACTTGAGATGCGAAAGTCAAATTGGATTCAGTGACGGTGTCATCTGGTAACGTGATTATTAAACTTGTCGCTCCATGTCCAGACCGGTTCATCGTAACAGAAGGCGGCACATGGAGAGCATGAATGATGCGGTTGGAGACACCACCAACACTAAACTCCACTCGTCCATCGAGGCTATTATCCGTAAAGATTCCAGAAGACACGTCCATAGCCAACAGCTGGATCGTCATCAAGGTCGAATCAATAAGTAGCATACGGGAACCTCCAGATTATCTGCACCCTTCCACATATTACTCTCCATTATTTTTCCATTATCTATCCAGCGTCATCACCAATTAATTCTTTATACACACACACCACTCCCTTCAATGTCTTACAATGACTCTCAACCCATCTCCTTTAAAAAGTCAGTGCTGATTTTTACCTGGCAATTTCTGCAAATAAATCGAGATGCCATTATTTGCGCTAAAATAATTTGCTGTAACTGATACTCATAACGTGAGGCCAATACTGCCTTACCTTAATCAAGCAAGAGCTTTTTTATATTGACGAACATACCGGCTGTCAATGAATTCTGTTTGGAATGTTGAGCATCTTCTTTTCTCTCGCATCATCAATCCAGGTATAAATAATTTCATATATTGATAATGACCTACGGACATGGTTCCTATTACAATCCACATCTGTCATAAGTGCCTAATCTAACCCGGTAATTCTAGAAGAATCGGAACCAAGGAACACTAAACAGTTTTTCAGATGTGGAAGAGGGGCTATGAACATCTGACAATTTTATTTAATGACGGTATTCGAAGTAAGGGCTTCTAGATTCCCAAATATTTCACCTCACACCCTTAGCTCCGATACTAAGAGAGAACTTGTTAGTAAGATTATCAATAGGAAGAAAATATGTCTGCCTGTGTTCCCAGTTTAAGTGTTGAAGCCACACGAACCACCTTCAGCGTGATTGAGATTTAGAAACAGAACACGTCCAGTGTTGAAAACATTCTATGCACTCCTGTGTGAGGTCCTTAAATGGTATAAATTTACTGTATCTCTGGCTCGCTGAGTAACGTAAAAGTACAAAAGGAGAATATGAACACAAGCTAACAGCTTGGAACAATATCTCCACCCGAAAAAGTAAATACGAAGGTAGTGCCAACCTGAAAATGTAGGCGTAATCGGTACAGTGGCACCGAATGGTGTTACGTGAACTTATGAATTTATCGATTCTAGCTATTTTTCTGAATTAAATATTATCCTTAATTTTCATTATAATATTGATTTTTTTTACAATATTAAACATTGCCTTATTGAAAATAGCAATAAACGCATTTAAATAAATTTAAGAAGTAAACAAGAACTGCAAAACGATTTTTACAAAAAATCGTAAGTGTTTTTTTTTTTTTTTGACTGCTTAATGTCTCTCAACTGCGAGGTCTTTAGAGATGGGAAAGGATGGGGGGCAAGGAATGGGAAGGAATTCGGCCATGGCCTTTTGAAGGAAGCACCCCGGCATTTGCCTGGAGTGATTTGGGAAACCATGGAAAACCCAAATCTGGATGCCCGGACGGGGATTCGAACCGCCGTCCTGCCGAATGCGAGGCCAGAACGCTAGCCGTTACACCACCACACTCGGTTCGTAAGTGTTGTAATTGGAATGATCTTGCATGAGACATGAAACATTAGAAAATCAAAGTTATCTCATCAACAAGAGAACATTGAAATAAAACGCTTATTTAGTGAGCATCAGTCCTTAGGGAGCGTCCATAAACTATGTGGTTCGGTGGTGGGGGAGGAGTTTGAGTAGAAAGCTACGCTAAGCTACGTGGGCGGGGGGAGGGGAGGGGGGTCCTAAGTCAAGACACGGAGCTTTTCATTCATACTATTTGTCACAGTTAAAATACGATACACAACAGCATGTGAATATTTATTTCCGTCATTTAATTATCTCCGTATGTAATTTACGATAGTTTAACAAGAGAAAACAGTACAGAATGTCCTCTGGAATCAATATGAAAAAAGCCATGTTCCACGCGTGGGGGAGGAAGGTAGAGACAAAAGCCACGTCAGGATACGTGGCGGGGGAAGGGGGGTTTACAGGAGGCCAAAATGGAGCTACGTAGTTTATGGACGCTCCCTTATCTCCGTGAAACTAATCGCAGGTCCAGAAATTTAGTGCTGTAAACTGTTCAATGCGAATCGTTTACCGTACTGCGTCGTTGTAGCGGAACGCATTTCAGATACCGTTTACAGTAGCGTCAGGTGCAACCAAATGATACTACCGTAACTAAGATCAAAAACTGATCTCGCATGAACCTCGTATGTGGGCTGAAACACTGACCCAGCCTAACGCATCTGATCGCTATCGCTAGCAGTCTTGGCTGGAGTTGGCGATGTCTTCTGCTTCCCCCGTGGCGGTGCCAAGTCCTCGTCTAGTGTCTTTGACCTCGAACGCTCGGAACCGCAAGAAAATATATTTATAATAACAAGCGACCACAAACGAAACAGTGGTGAGTGTCATTTCCATGCATTACCCCGCCTATGTTGCAATATGATTGGCGAAAGCCAGGTTATGACATTGGCATATCAACATCATCATTTGTAAATGTAATTAGTGTGGCTTTTGATATTGGACTGCGTGAATGCGAAAGTGATTTGGAATGTGATAACGTGGCTTTAGTGAGGTGTGCATTGCCTCTTCCACTTTGTTTTAACCACTTCATCGAAATCCGGCATCTATCAGGTCTATCAGGTGTGTGGTACTGCTGTAAATGCGTGTTATGCGCTATATTAACGTACTTTAAGCAGAGAATTTTTGGCACTGTTGATTGAAAATGTAAAGATACACTGACGTCATTGAATTACGTATAATTTCCTTCATATGGTATTGATATCTTGTTTCTCTCTACTAAAATGTTACTTGAGGTAGAATGCAACGTTTTGCATGGAAATGACACCCAACACTGTTTTATTTATGATCGCTTCTTATTCTAAGCATGTTTTCGCGCGGTTCGGAGCGTTCGATATCAAAGGTGTCCCTTGTCACTACAATCATTCTCGCGCAACAATATCTCGTGCGTGATGATAGGTAGGTCATTAAAAAAAATTAATAACAACATTATATTGTAAGAACGAAGACTTTCCCGGCGTATGACTGCAATGTAGTCTTCACGGGTGTACCGCCGGATAGTGTTGTGGAAACACAATATTTCGACGGCTGGCTCTGCCGTCTTCTTCAGGTGATGAGACATGTGTAATGGTCGGCTGACCCACAGGTACTGAGATGGTTCGGGTGCCGCTCTTCCTTATATACAAGTCCGCGTGGCTTGTATATAAGGAAGAGCGGCACCCGAACCATCTCAGTACCTGTGGGTCAGCCGACCATTACACATGTCTCATCACCTGAAGAAGACGGCAGAGCCAGCCGTCGAAATATTGTGTTTCCACAACACTATCCGGCGGTACACCCGTGAAGACTACATTGCAACATTATATTGTTTACATTGGTCTGTCATGCTATTAGGTAATTCACACCACGCACTCAACCATTCACGTTATGCTGTTTCAAATGCTACGATCCCCCCACTAATTCAATTTAGGGAGTTACTTTTGCATTCAAATTGGTTTCCGCCAACCACTATGAGAGTATGATTGCTGTCAGCTAATCTTCATTTGTGTCCCCACAGCTTAAGATATTCTCAGACCTACACAGCATGGGCACACGAGGTCGTCGTTCGTACTCAGCCCTCTGTGCAGTTTAAGGTACTATTTTGCATCTTGGGTATTGTTTGGCTCCGCAATCCGAACTACTTGTCCCCAGTTTTATGACAGAGCTCTGGTCTGCCCCCTTCCATTACGGTATATCCGTGACAGCTAAGCTTAAAAATTAGTCTCGCGAAATTATTAATCATAAAAAAATGTAGCTGATTACACGTCACTACGATAGATACTGGTTGCTTTGAGGGAGTTATCCCAGAGATAACAGCGTATTAAACAAAACGTAAACTGAAGTGTCAAATGTCATGGGATGACTTTTTTTTTACTTATGGTTTTACGCTTCGTCGACGTCGAGGTCATTAGAGGCGGGATGGTACTGGGGACAAGGAACGGTAAAGAAATCAGCCATGGCCTTTTGAAAGAAGCATCCCGACTTTCGCCTCGAGTGATTTGGGGAAACCACGGAAAACCCAAATCTGGATGCCCAGAAGGGGATTTGAACATGCATCCTCCTAAATGCGAGCCCACCACGCTCAGTCATGGGATGAGACGATGCAAAAATCCAGATGCGGTAGCTCTGTGGAAGAAACGTATATATGTGCCTGCAAGTGTCTGGGCTTTCATTTATATTTTCTAGCGTATTTATGGCCTCACAATATGAATTAACAGACTGAATGCATAATGGTAGCTGACACTAGGCTTTCCATTTCGGAAGTAGTTCGTGAAATCAAGTCGAGAATGTGCCGTGAATATGTAATTTCCGGCATTACAACGCAGTGGCCGACGACATCTACTTAATGACCGATACCTGCGGCGTCTCTGTTGAAGAGTCAGTGTTGACAGACAGGCAACATTGCGTCAAAAAACAGCAACACACGATAGAAGTGATAATGAAAATTATTGTTAAGGGGATATGCCAGCAGAAGACCGACGCGACTGCCTTCTGCTAACAATACGCAGCACCTCTCCTGGGCTCGTGAACTTGTCGGCAGGATCATAGATGACTGGAAAAAATTGCGTTGTCAGATGTGTCACGATTCCCGTTGGTGAGAACTGAGTGTGGCGCATACACCATGAGGCTACGGACCCTGGTTGTCGAGGCTGGTGGTGGCTCCATCCTTGTAAGGTCTATGTTTACATCACATGGACTGTGACCAACCAATCCATGTTCAGTTACTCGGCGATCGTTTGCAGCCTTCCAAGGCCTTCATGTTCCCAAAGAACGATGGACTTTTCGAGGACGACAATGCGTCATGACTTCGGGTCGTAATCTTCTCGATTAATTTGAGAAACATTATGGACAATACCAGAGAATGATTTGACCACCTAGATCGTCACACATGAATCAAATATAGCATATCTGAGACATGATCGAAAGGTCAGAACGTCCTACACCGGCAACGCTTTCGCACTGTATAAAAAGCATGGCTGAATATTTCTTCAGGGAACTTTCGACAATTTGTTGAGTCAATGACACCGCGTTGCCGCACTTCGTCGGGAGAAAGAGGGTCCCACGTGATATTAGGAGGTACCCCATGACATTTGGCGTTTCAGTGTATATAGAAGTACAATTTGTATTCTCAAATCTGTCATTACTCCGGGTGTCCACAATAAATGAAAATAGCTTGCACAAAAAAAAAAAAAAAAAAAAATAGTCAACTTTGACATGCAGTTTACTTTCGTTGCTAAAAACTTTCCTGTATATGAATGACTTTCTCAGTGAGTCTTATAAACCTTAGAGTTATTTATAATCATGTTAATGGGCGTTATGTATTTCTAAAATCATTTTTACCAAAACTACTTTGTACTACAGGATCGTTATCTATTGCTGGTTTCTTTTACTGCAAAACTTTTCAAGCCCCTGCGTAGTATGAAAGAAAGAGCACATACTGAATCTCTCAAAGCAAAAGTAAGTTCTAGCAATGCAGAGCTGCAGGGGATAAGGCCCACCGACCCGTGCCAACTGGAACGGTGCCAAGGATTAAGTAGAAACTTATCTCACTGGAGAATCCTGAATCAAAAGGACATTAATAAAGCCTCTTAGACTACGTCATTCATCATACGTGATGATAATGGTATTGAAAATGTGTCGATTACGTCTTTTTGTAAGATACGCTGTCAACATAATAAATTAACATATCTTCTGATTATCGCTCTACTATATGCCAGGATTTATTGCATCTCCTTTGCTTCCTTTACATATTTATTGAATCTATATTATTATTCTAATCTGAATTTATGCAGGGATCAAATTCGTAACGATTTTTCTCGAACTGAAACAATTCATTCTTAATGATAAATGCTCCACAACTTACAGTTATTAACTCCATTCTTATATTGAAAGTATTAATTTTTTCTTTTAAAAAGTTGGTGTAAAAATATTTTTGTTCGGGATGAGTGAAGAGGCAAGTAATTCAGGCTGAATAGTTAAAACTAATTACGCAGAGCTCAGAAGCTAGAAACAATCTCAACAACCAATCCGCTATTAAGTATGGTTTATAATTTTAATACCATAACCAGTTTAGCGAGAATAAAGTGTCTACAGATGAATTTGTGCCCATAACATTTGTTTTCTTTTCGTGAAAGCTTCGTAGCATTAATGACAGTACAAGGTAAAAATGCACCACAGCTAGTCCAAATTAAATAAAAATGAAATTTCTAAGAACCCTGAACATATTATTATTAATTTTTTTTTTTTGGTAGTTAAGATTTTACGGCTTTGTCGGCATTGGGAGCATTGAAGCGGGTAGAGAATTCTGGATTAATATCGGGAAGGAAATCCCAATTCAGTGTTCAGTACAATGGATTATATCGAGGGACATGCTCCTTATTCGCCTTCACCATATTTGGGGTAATCTGAAAAGCGAAGTTTGTTGCACTAAACCTCCAAGAATATGAATATAAACAAATTCGAATTTTTGCAGCTGAAGATGTGTAAGATAAAATTAGGTAATGTTGCACGGCATGAAGTAGCTGTAAAAAGTTTATTTTATAAAAGTTTAACATGAAAACAAACAACAGTAGCACTAGAAAACCTACATATATTCGTTTTCATATCAAATGTAAATCAAGTTCTTAATAACACGCCATTTTCTTGCAGTCAGTGTAATTTTTCATCAAATAATCGATTAAAATGCCATTATTTTGACAGTTTCTTCATATTTGTTTAAAGACTTAGAACCCTCAGTATATGGGACAATGACTCATAAGTAGGGTTCTGATCTTTATGACGAAAAAAAAGAGAAATATGACCTTAAAAACTGGTAAACATGACCTAAAAATAATAAAATATGACCAAACGTTTAAATTTATATCAAAACATGCTCAATTATACATCATTTATTTTATATAGTAGTGTCGCTTTAATGTAGACAGCATAATTTGCTTCCTGCGCCATTGCGAAATTAAATTTTAAATCGCTTTGTTGAAGTCACTTTAATTTCACATAATTTACAGAAAAGAAATCTTTCATCTGTGCTAAAATACTTCTCTCTAAATTCCCTTACGCAGCTTCACACGTTCAGAAATTTTTTTTTCCAGCATGGCGGTATTCATTGATCCACTGCAGATTTAACTCTGACTGAGGACTATTTTCAAAGGTACTTGCGACAGTGAGACATTGATTGACGCGGCTCGACACAGGCATGCATTTGCTGCATTGTCGAGGTTAAAAGGCTAGCGGAACATTAACGTTTAGAGAGTGACAGTAATGTATAACTTTAAATATTGACTGGTGAATTCTGACCAATGCAGTGACAATTGGTTTTGTTGTTTCCTCCAATGTATTATAGGAGTACAGTTCTGTGAATTGTTGTCATAATTTCTTCTCATCTAAAATTTCTAGTGAATTCCCAGTACTATTAAAAAATTACCAGAATTGTCCTGAAAATATTACCATTATCGCAATATGAGCAAAAGTAGGAAAATGGCCTGAATATGCATTTATATGCTTTGTAAAATACATTTAAATACAATCAGAAACTTTCAGTCGGTGTTTCATTCAGCAATACAGCTGAAAAAGAAAGGAGGAAAAAATTATGATTTGTCATAAAGATCCGGACCATATTCATAAGGAAGCGTTCATAAACTACGTGGCTCGACCTATGGGGAGGAGGGGGGGGAGAGGTTGTCTGGGCTACGTGGGGGGACGGGGTTTCCGAGTCAGGGCACGTAGCTTTCCATTCATATTATTTGTCACAGTTAAAATGAGGTACGGAACACACAACAGCACGTAAATATTCATTCCCGTGTTTTAATTATCTCCGTATGCAACTTACGACAGTCTGACAAGAGAAAACAGAACAAAATGTATTCTGGAATCCAAAAGAAAAAAAGCTACGTGCTACGCGGGGGGTAAGGGGAGAGGGTAGAAGCAAAAGTCACGTCGTACTACGGAGGGGGGGTGGAGGGGGTTTCACAGGAGGCCAAAATGGAGCTACGTAGTTTATGGATGTTTCCTATGAAACATTTAGTAATCTGCTACGAGGTGTAAAGCTATAAATAAAAAAATAATAATAATCTGCTGAAACTGCTTTATTAAAGAAGTAACGGATTATTGTTTCTAGATTAGCTCTTACTAAAAAAAAAATGATAGTTTTTATACCGAGATGCGTTATTATCAAATAGCGACGAACCCTATGCAGAGAAAATTCTGTTTAGATGAAAAATAAATCATTCGAACACCAAAATCTGAAATAATTGTTTGTACAGCAGTGATCGGAATAAAGTGGTGTGTGATGTGTTGTGCGGTGGGAATGCGGCAAGCTGGGAGCTGCGATCGATGGCGGCCACTGCAGCCGACCTGCATCGCGCAGCCCCGCCACCTACACCACCTCCAGGCTCCTACCAACTACAGAGTCTGGGACAACTAGGACCACGTTAAGCCTTGTTTAGCTTGAATTTTTGCTACAGATGTGTATTGTGTACGATTTGCTGATGACATTGTCTTGTTAGCAGATCAGGCTGAGGATATTGAGAAGTTACTGAATGTTATGAACAAAATACCGAAGGAAGATTTTGGACTGAATATAAATCAAAGCGAAACAAAAGTGATGAAATGTAGCAGAAATGATACCAATCACAGTAGATTAAATATAAAAATAGGATCAGATGTAATAGGAGAAGTAAGTGAATTATGCTATTTGGGAAGCAAAATTACAACAGATGGCCGAAGCAGGAATGATGTTAAAAGCAGAATAGAACTAGCAAAAAGAGCCTTCATGAAAAATATAAATCTTTTAGTTTCAAACATTGATCTAGCACTTTTTAAAACTTTATGTTTGGGCTCAGTACTTTATGGTAGCGAAGCGTGGGCTTTAGGAATACCAGAAAAAAAGAAAATTGAAGCATTTGAAATGTAGTGCTACAGAAGAATGATGAAAAGTTAAGTGGACAGACAAAGTACGAAATGAACGAGTTTTGGAAATGATGGGTGAGGAAAGAAGTTTGTGGAAGAAGCTTACAGAAAGAAGAGACAGGCTGGTAGGACATAATTTGAGACATGCTGGATTGGTTAATTTATTAATGGAGGGAACAGTCGAAGGTCAGAACTGTAGAGGAAGACAGTATAGAATATGTGAAGCAGATAATTGAGGACGTGGGTTGTAAGGGGTACGTAGACATTAACAGGTTAGCACAAGATAGGAAGAGATGGATGATTGCATGATAACGGTCAAAAAACTTATGACAGAAAAAAAAAATCGTGTTACAAGTAGGGTTGTTAGCATTAGAGGGGACCTACAGTTTAACGTGGAATCCGAACCACGGAACGCCTCAACTGTTTATTATCTATAAACTGTTTTTACTGTGCATGTCACAAGATATTTAGCCCCTCTTAAATTAATAATATTTCAGTTTTTTTAGAGTTATTTCTCTGTGTTATATTGGGATTGGGTCTTTTGGAATTTGATGTACACGAGCGAAAATTATCAATAGCAAAGGGAGAAGTCACTGCAAGAATAATATATTTTCCGAAGAGTTTTCCTGCAGGAAATACTTAGTTTTACCGTACACAATATCCTTATATCTGGTGTACTGCGAAAAAAAAAAAGTTCTTAGTGAAGCTTCCCCTCAGAACTAATGTTATATGAAAGAAAACATTGGGCCATGAACCCGTTTTACAAGACCCGGATGTATGTAGCTTTCTTACTGCGATTTAATACGTTCTTTTATATATATATGAACGAAAAGCAATTTCATACTCTTTTCTTCCTAGAATCAAATTGTTTTTATAATTTAACTGTAAATCTTTCTGCAAAGTATTTCTTGCTATAAACCTAATTCAACCTGTTCATTTTCTTCAGTATATAATATCAGTGTATCTTTAAACTAATTTACTGCTTCACTGAGTACTTCATTTTCATTTTTTTCACAATATTTTGTTTGAAGCATGTTAGATATATATATATATATATATAACATATGAATGAAAGGATAATCCTGCAACCGCAGATAGGTTACATCATTTCCTATTATATGACAAAATTTTATTTTATAAAAATTCTCACCTTTTTCGAGATATCGATTTAAAAAAAAAAATCGAGTGACTTTGTTCAGTTTATTCCATGCCATTTCTGCAAATTAAGACTTTTTGAACCCTTTTTTTAATTTACTCAAAAATATTTGAGTCATCTAAACCAACGTTCTTTTTCTCTTAAAACGTTAAAAACCTTATAAAAATCTAAATGGGATAATTATTTTATACTTCTTTTAAAATGATTGTTATATGGTAGCTCAATCTGCTAAAGTGACCATTGTGCATTTTAAACATGTAGTAAAGAAATGATAATGTTTTTTTAAAAAAATTTAAGTTTTTCTTTTAATGTTTTAAGAAAAAAAAGAACATTGTTTTAGATGAGTCAAACATCATTGAGTAAGTTAAAAAATAAAACAGGGTTAAAAAGTCTTCATTTATAGAAATAGCATGGAATAAACTAAACAAAGTCACATGATGCGAAAAGAAATTTAAAAAAAATTTTGTCGTATAGTAGGACAAGATGTGACCTACCTGGGGTTGCAGGATTATCCTGTATAAAGGCAACCAATTTTTATTTAAAAATTCTCCTCATTTGTTGCAGATCCTGTTTGTGAACCTTTCGATTAGAAAGTGTCACAGCTGTTGTAAGCAGAAATTCTGTCAATACAGTGGTGACCTACATTCACAAACGGGGCAGCCAGCTTGGCACCGACCCTGGGCGTCTGGCGGCTCTGCGAACACAGCACCTTCTTCTTTATGTTACTTTACTCTCCACTTATAGCTACCAAAATTTTTACATAAAGTTTTATAGTTAGGTCCTGGTCTTCTATCATATTATTGACATACTAATGGTATTCCAGTTACTGTACTTTGACACAGAAGGTACTGATAAAAGAACTATGTTGCGAGTCTTTGGAAGACGAAGGAAGTAGCAAAGGTGGTATGTAGATGGGAAAAAATAACCATAAATGGTCATGTACTAGCACATGATTTCAGGCAAAATGGAGTGCCAAAAGTTTCATATGGAGCTAAGGGGTTCAGAGACTGAGATAAATTATCGAGATATATTCTAAAAAAAAAAGAAGAGGGGCTACTTTGCACCACATTTCTTAGAATTTTAATAAAACGAATTTTTTTCTTTTAGTGAAAAGATAAATGATTTTAGCATGTGGTTTCACTTTTTAATAGTAGAATATGATCACTAGCGTTTATTTCTATGATTTGGGTATTTTATTTTTATCTTCGTGAAGTGGAGCAAAGTCATACATATGATCTGCAGACTTTTCTCCCCATTGAATGGAGGCTTGCGCAATGTAATCAGGTGCAACGCGAAACTGGAACACGAACAATGTATAAAACAAAGAAAAATTATTTTTGCCAAAACAGCTATGATTAAACAAAAGACCTTGCACAATTTTTGTACACGTTTTACAAATTGCACAAATTCTCAAATAAAAACATTAAGTACGTAATTAAAATTAAAAAAGTCAGTAAACAATGTAAATTTCTTCATCCAATCACTGAAGGCCATCCAGTTCTTGAACTCTGTAAAGTGTTCTGGTTTTGTACAAGAGTTTAGGCTCGCCGATTCCTCCAATCACTTCCTCCCACTTCTAATCAAGAGTAGAATATGACCACTAGAATACAGTCTCATGTTTTGGGTAAGTTCTGGCCGCTTCCATAATTTTTCACACTTTTCCACTGTTGCTACTTTAGCTGTCTCGTCGTTACACCACCAGGATATAGGGTATTGTCATATTTCACTATGACGTAAGAATCCGTTGGTTTTGTTAGCAAAACATCGAAAAACGTGTGGAGCAAACTCTTTCCACAAGTCATCCAAACCTTGTTTTTTTTTTTTAAAAAATTATCTGGCATCAGAAAAACATTTAAATTCATATGACTGAAACCGGATATTTTTCGCAATTAATTATTATCCGGCAAAACAGTCAACACTTACCTTTTTTGCTCCGATTATGAAGGCTCGACGAGTAAGAATTTGTAAACTAAATACTATAGTGCTCCACTTTATTAGTAGGCCTAGAATAGTAGCCTAAATGAAACCTCCCATCAACAACTAATTGTTGGAGGTGAAAGCTACAATACTATTCTCTGCCGGGAACCAAGCAGAAATTTCTACTAACAAGTTCCTCCTACGACCTTATAAAAGATTTCCACTCTTTGTAGCAAAGTCAGCCTAAGAGGAGCAAAGTAGACCCCACCTACGATACAACACAAACAGAGAGAAATTTGAAGTGTAAATTAGTGTAATGTAAAATTAGTTGTATAGAGAAATTGCCGCCAAAGCATACGATCCATCGCAATTGGTGAGTAATAATCATAATAATAACCTGGCCAGCTATTTGATGTTATACGTTCACCAATGTTCAAAGCAATAAATCGAAGTAGAACTGAGTCTGAAAAGTTTGGTGTTTTTCTCCATTGATAACACATTTTCCTCAATAAATACGTTCCTAACTTTCATCGTCTCTGTTTCGGACAGATATAGTGGCAGGTAGCAAAAAGCAGCACACCGTATGTTCTGCTAGTTCCCAGTCATATGAGTCTATAAAGAAATAAAGTATACACAGTTTTGTTGGATGCTGGGAGTTGTGGCAGTCATTTTTCTTTTCTCACTCTTTCTCGTTCAAACTTGTAGCTCTCTGCTCTTGCACTGCAATACTTCATCAATAAATTACGTAACATTATCAATTTTATAGATCCTATGGAATATATCGACAAATTACCATACTGCAAAATATTCTCAGTAAAATTTGTACATGAATCTTTCATAGGAGACACAAGAAGTCTCATAATCGTTCTCTCAGGTTACGATATCATCCATGTTGCCGATACATTTTATTTTATTTTATTTGTGGAAAGAAGCATTGAAATCGTCCATGCCAAATAAATAGGTAACTTTTTTTTTAAGTGATGCAATTACGGAAATTTCCTGAGGACAGCGGAAAAATGTTTGGCAGGTTCATTGAGTTAGGTTCTTTAGTCTGATACATTGTTACAAAACGTTTGCGCAAATTGTCTGTAAGCCTTGTGGAGAATTAAAGTTATCACTATTTTATGTCACGTGATCATTAGTACCGCTAACCTATGTCACGTGACCGTAGGTTTATATCACATGACCCTGCCACGTGACCGGAATGTTTATATCAAGTTTGATGGTGGCATGGCCGAGGAGGCGTGGTCTCCCACTAAAATTAGAATCTAAATCCCCGATGACGTCAAGGAAGTAACTTAAGCGGTGACGTAACGCGGATTTTCACGGCTGACCGAAGATCATATTGAGCCAGCCTCCCTCCTTCCCCTATACTAGCGTCTGTGGCGACATTTAACAGAAATATTTATTTCGAATACCAATTTCCTACCCTTCATTTCATTCTATTAATCCTCAATTAGTGAAACAATAGCAGATATGTTTATAATCTGACTTTCATCCGTTGTTCATTTAATTACCGATCCGTTCATACATATTTTGCTAATCTAAAAGATAAATTTTTACTGTGTAACAACCATACTAGAATGTTAATGATTCTAACCATATTGAAGTATTTCATCCTATTCAATAATTTTCTTTGATTTAGTAATAATGCGTTAGCGTAGCAGATGGGGCTGTTATTCTTGCAAGCTACTAGGACGAAAAGTATTCCAGCATCCTGCGAATAAAACAAATAAATTACTCGAAACACTGAAGTGTCAGTTGTCACTGAAGATGAGAGAATATAGAAGAAAATGTCATTTAGTGGCCGATGAAAAATTACTTAGAATTTATGAACTTGAATATTCTATAAAATAAAATCAAAAACAAAAACTTTCAACAAGAAATATTTCTGAATTGTGTTTTATGCTCAATCAAACCGAATCCTACCGGAGAGCATAGAGACATATATTTAAGGGCGTTACGGGTTTGATCGTAAGCTTATGGAGAGCGCGTCAAGTTAGACGAAGTGAAACTTTAGTTGGTTTACGACACTGAGGGCTCGTTATGTAATGTTCTTTGGAGGCAGGTACGGTATATTGCTGACTTGTTAAGGATTTGTGACAGCAGAGTGCAGTTGAAGGAGGCGAAATACAGGTTCCTGTGTTCTCCACGTACTCAGTCGTGACTGTTACCTGCGTCTGCATACTAAATCTCTCAAATCATGAAGTCTTCTTGATCCCTTTCCCAGGCGTACTCCTCACCAACAGATCAATCAAAGCACTGCGGCGCCGGAGTTGTGGCTGATCATTGCATAGAAGCGCTTCTCGCGCGGAATAGACTAGAGCCTTTATGCTATATAACCGATAACATGGTTGGCAACCGTGCAAATTGTGTCATCCAGACGCTCAATTACTGATCCCAGTATTACCAATTCATTCTGAGAGTGATACAGTGATTTATTAGGCCTAACTGCAGTCCCTGATAATCATTGTTGATCGAGGAAGAAGTTGAAAATAATTGTGATATACGTATAGGCCTACATAGCCACTGAAGTTAATTCATCATTCGTGTTCACTTTGGAATCACCAGTTGTGACCAAGAGTTAAAGGAAAACCTCAATTTAAAAAAAAAAATTATGTGTTGTGCCCACATATAAGTCGCCTGTGTCATTTTTCGACATAATCTACTCCACGCTCAATACATGTCTGCCAACGTTTCCAAAGTGCCTGCATTCCCGTATTATTATTATTATTCCAAATAACCCATTTTGAGGGTACGATAAATCAACTTTGGTTATGTTTCTTTGTATTTAGTTTTCTTAGCTTCTATACTTCCTTCGTTCTTTGAGAGTGTTGTTCCTTTTGTTCCTGGGTCCATTTCCTTCCCTTTATGTATTTCTGTCTCTCCTGAAAACCTGCCTTGTGAATTACTTCTCTAAAAAGTGTTCTGTTGTCTATTATATCTGCTTTCACTCCAGCATTTTTCATGTCCTTTTCAGTTTCAGTGAACCATGTGGGTTTGGATTTGTTCAGTAGGGTGAAGATCTGTTTTGTTAGTCTATTACTATCCATTCTGTATATGTGCCCGTAAAATTTCAGTCTTCTTTTTCTCATTATAACTGTTAATTTTTCTATTTTAGAATATAGTTCTCGGTTTGGTCTTAATTTGTATTCAGCATCACTATTAGGTTTGGATCCCAGTATTTTTCTCAAGATTCTTCTTTCTACTTTTTCCAGTTTTTCAAGATCCCTGTATCTTGTTATCTTAAGCTTTTCTGCCGAATACAGCGTTTCTGGTCTAACCACTGCTTTATAGTGGCTTAGTTTTGTGTTCCATGATAAGGATTTTTTGTTATATACGTTCTTTGTCATATGAAATGCTCTTTCCATTTTATGTTTTCTAGTTTCTATCGCCGTCTTTTCTTTTGTGTCATTCGTTATCCATTCTCCTAAATATTTAAAACAATTTGTTTTAGCTATTGTGTCATTGCGAATTTTAAGATTTTGAGGAGCAGCATTCCAGTATATATATATATATATATAATCTTTTTGCAGACGACACATCCACTCGTGCACCGTGGATTGAAATTTCGTCCCAGAAAGTCCAAACATATATAAATCATTTGGGGCAAGGTCGGTCGATGGCTTCAACTGCTGCTGTGGTCTCGGGAGTCACGACATGATGTGCTTGGCCCAGGCGCGGAGCAGCAGCTACAGATGTCACAACATTTGCGAACTTCCCACGTCATTCATACACTTGCTGCTGTGACAAACAGACATCCCCGTAGAGTACCTTCATTCTGTGATAAAAGTCTACAAGTTTTACACCTCCACTCTGCAAAAATGTAATCACGGAACGTTGTTCTTCTCTGGTGCACATTGCTAGTGGGGCGGCCATCTTTACACTGTTCCTGCGCTGGTGCTTTCGCACCCGTGTGGGCATCCGGCACATTATTTCAAACAGGCGTACCAACTTACAGACAACTGGCGCGCACTTTCGATTTTATATTACTCTTCTAAGGTTTTCATTTGACTCTCCCTCGTTCGTAAAGAGATATTATGGCATTTCCTGGACGACAAACAAACCATTCAAATCCTGGAAAGAGAAATTTGTAGAGCCGAAAGTTGGTTAACGCAGTGACACATATGATTGGTAGGAGAAAGGAGATTTGTAACTTGTGTTAGGAATGAAGCAGAAAGCAGAAGTGAGGGCTGCCATGCAAATGATTAATAGTGTGTTCCGATGTCTGACATCCAATAAGCACGGATGATAAAATGACGCGGTTCTACGACAACGAATAACATCAATCGTCTGAGAAGTCTCTGTGTTGTCGGAGACAACCAATCTCTCGCCGGCTGCTGGGGCCCTCTTGCTATTCCCGGAGGTCAATTCTTGATGGCAAGGGCAGCTCCACAGGATTGTACCGTCAGAGCATAGTAGAAAACCAGAATAAACACACGTTTATGGCATATGCAATACAAGTATGATGTAACAGCACTCGTAGTAGCCGAAGACATAGTCGATTTATCGTAAGAACTAATAGTTTATTTTAGTACTAAAATTATTTTCCTGTTTTGATCCTTAATGGATTCTTTTCAATAAACATAGAATTACTTACAGATTAATGTACAAATCTGGACTCTAGGTGATGTGCTATACTAAAGCTACATCTATATCCATACTCTGCATTTCACAAACATTGTTGGTGGCAATCTTATTTCTGAACATTCCTATCCCGAGTAGCACGAGGAAAGAAAGAATGCATAAAAGCATCAGTACGGCATCTTATTTCTCGAATCTTATCCCTCTGGTCATTGCGACCCAAATACACAGACGGAAAAAAAAATCCCAACACCAAGAAAAAATTATTGTAGAGTAATGAAATTTGGACAATGCATTTGTCAAGTTAACATGTTTAATTGATTAAATTTTCAAGATCACAGGTTAATTTAAGCTCAAGAAAATGCATTTCAAATGTGAAATACTGTTAAATTAATAGCCGGTGTAACCTCCAGAATTTTGAATGCAAGCCTGCAAACGTGAATGCATTGTGTCATACAGGTTTCGAATGTCACTTTGTGGTATGGAGTTCCATGCTTGTTGTACTTGTGATGTCAATACTGGGACGGTCAGTGCTGGCTGTGGATGATGCTGGAGTTGTCGTCCAATGATATCCCATACGTGTTCAATTGGAGACAGATCTGGTGATCTCGCAGGCCAAGGTAACATGTCGACACTCTGTAGAGCACGTTGCGAGACAACAGCGGTATGAGGGCGAGCGTTATCCTGTTGAAAAACTCCCCCTTGAATGCTGTTCATGAATGGCAGCACTACAGAAATTCGAGCTGCAGTTGGTACCACAGTGACACAACGAACTGTTAGAAATCGGTTACTTCAAGGACAGCTCCGAGCCAGGCGCCCTGTAGCGTGCATTCCACTGACTACAAGCCATCGCCGTTTGCGACTCCAGTGGTGTCAAGCCAGAGCTCATTGGAGGACGGAGTGGAGATCTGTTGTGTTTTCTGATGAAAGCAGGTTCTGCCTTGGTGCCAGTGATGGCCGAGTGTTGGTCAGAAGGAGGCCAGGGGAACGCCTGCAACCAAACTGTCTGCGGCCTAGACACACTGGACCTACACCTGGAGTCATGGTCTGGTGAGCAATTTCCTATGACAGCAGGAGCACTCTTGTGGTTATACCAAACACACTGACTGCAAATTTGTACGTCAGTCTGGTAATTCAACCTGTAGTGCTGCCATTCATGAACAGCATTCAAGGGGGAGTTTTTCAACAGGATAACGCTCGCCCTCATACCGCTGTTGTCTCGCAACGTGCTCTACAGAGTGTCGACATGTTACCTTGGCCTGCGAGATCACCAGATCTGTCTCCAATTGAACACGTATGGGATATCATTGGACGACAACTCCAGCATCATCCACAGCCAGCACTGACCGTCCCAGTATTGACAGCACAAGTACAACAAGCATGGAACTCCATACCACAAAGTGACATTCGAAACCTGTATGACACAATGCATTCACGTTTGCAGGCTTGCATTCAAAATTCTGGAGGTTACACCGGCTATTAATTTAACAGTATTTCACATTTGAAATGCATTTTCTTGAGCTTAAATTAACCTGTGATCTTGAAAATTTAATCAATTAAACATGTTAACTTGACAAATGCATTGTCCAAATTTCATTACTCTACAATAATTTTTTCTTGGTGTTGGGATTTTTTTTTCCGTCTGTGTAGGTTGGCGGAAGAAGTATCTCACTGCACTCGTAGGTCATAGAATTTCGCATATTCTCCAATAAATTCAAACGCAAATGACGTCGTCTGTCTTCCAAACGATCCCAGCCTAAACTATGTATCAATTCTGTGACGCTTTCATAAGGGATGTAACAACCAGTCGCGAATCGAGCGGCTCTTCTCTGTACCCTCTCCACTGAGTCAATCAGGCCCTTGCGATACGGATCCCAAACTCCACAACAGTAATCCAGACGCGGACGCACTTGTGTTTTATACGCTATTTCCTTTGTATGAGCATTACAATTCCTCAGAATACGACCTATGAATCGTAATTTAGAATTAGCTTTGCCTACGACGGAAGTTATGTGCAAGTCCCATTTCATGTTGCTTTGTACTATTACCTCCAGATACTTCAGGGAATCAACCGTGTCAACAACTGAATTGTTTACTTTTTACTCGTGAGCAAACTGATTCTTTTTGTTACTTATTCGCATTGCCTTGCACTTTTTGCAATTAACTGTAAGCTGCCATTTACGGCACCACATTCGAAAATAGCATCCAAATCGCGCTGAATTTCTAAGCAATCGTCGGAGCACCTTATGTACCTATAGAAAACTGCATCGTCGGCAAACAATCGCAACCAGCATTTAACGTTGTCTCCTAGATCGTTTATAAAAATTAAGAAAAGAAGTGATCCTATTACACTTCCTTGAGGAACGCCAGAAATAACATCTAGCTTAGAAGAAGCTTCCCGGTCAACAGCGACATACTATGATCGACTAGTTACAAAATCACGTATCCATTCCCAAATCTAATCCAATATAGCGTATGCTCGAATCTTCGGTTGTGTGGCACAGAGTCAAAAAGCTTTCTGAAAATCCAAGAATATTGCATCAACTTGTGAACCTGCATCGATAACATTCATTACGTCATGGGAAAATAGGGTCAATTGTGTTTCACACGATTTTTTTTTTTTTTTTTTTTTTTTTTTTTTTTTTTTTTTTTTTAAATGGCATTCGGCAACGGAGGCCATACAGCCAGCTCAATGTGTATTTTTTCCAATGTATGGACGCCACAGGACGGACAGGACATTCACACAGACACACAACACTTAACATCCATGCCCGCGGCCGGATTCGAACCGGCGGCCTCGGCACGCGGAGCTAGCACTCTAGCCCCTACTTTCACACGATCTCTTCTTTTGAAATCAGAATTGACACGGTGTAAGTAACTCGTTATCATCTATAAACTTCATAATGTTAGAGCATATGACATACTCCAGAATTCTACCTCATACAGATTTTAGAGACATGAGTCGATAATTCCTAGGATCACTCCGATTTCCTGTCTTGAAAACAGGAATTACCTTGGCTATTTTCCCGTCAGAAGGTACTTTTTTTCTTCTAAAGATTTACGGAATATATCTGACAGAAATGGTTCAATTTCCTCCTCGTATTCTGAAAAATACTCTTACCGGTATACCACAGGGACCTGGCGCTTTCACCCACTTCAGGAGCTTTAATTGCTTTACAATACCTACGCTATAAATTTCTACCGGATCCATTTCTAATTCTACACGATGTGGTAAAATGGGAATGTTTTCCATGTTTCCGCGCGTGAATGAATTTTTAAATTCGGTGTTAAATACGGTAGCCTTGTCGCGGCTGTCGACAACTTCCCTACCGTCTTGTATTAGAACTGGTTTATTGTTGTCAGTACAACTAACTTTTTTTACATACGACCAAAATTTCTTAGGGTTTTCGGTGAAGCTCTTAGAGAGGGAATTCCAACGAAAGTCATTTAAGGCCTCACGCATCGCATTCTTGACATGTCCCCTTATCTCATCTAACTTATCCATATCGGTCCGTTGCATCGTACTTCTTGATCGTGCATTTATCTTCTTTGCTTTTTAAGTAACCGTTTGACATTATAGAAACACTGTGTATCTACATAAGTTTATTTTTTTAAAAAAATAACTGTAATGTAAACTACTGATGATAGAGAAGCTAAAACAGTAAAATTTGGAATTTCTATGTTCGCACGTCACGCAGAAACTATTCGACGGGGTTTAACTAAACTACGCACAATGATAACTTATGTCGATAGTCAGGATATAGGATACTTTTTATCTCAATTCGAACTCACTTTGAAGACACAGAAGCAAAAACCGAAATTTTTTAAATTTTTACCTGTCTGTGCCCGCTTCTCTTAAAAACTAATAAAATAACTTCAACGAAATTTAGAGTAATGATAGCTTGTGTCATCTGTTAATATATAGCTTACATTTATGCTGGTCAATACCATATTTCTGCTATGACACAGGGTAAAAAACAGTAAATTTCGGAATTTTTGTATATTCTTTTTGTATCGCCATATATTAATAACATTACTCTTAATCCTTAGTAGACTGATAATGAGACAAGTATTAGCTACTATCTAATAAAATAAGGAACAGGAAGCTAATTTTACTAAGCAAATCCATATCCATGAAAGTCACCAGTTCCGTTACTACCTAGGTGTATCCTATAAGGTCCTTTGTCTTTGTGATTGGAACATTTACTAATCAGTAGTTGCTTTAGGGGCTTTTGTCCTATGTCAAAGTATCTCAACCTTTCTCAAACCGGGGACCAGCAAAATGCCATATAATTCTACGGACCACTAGCTTATATGGGCCTAATTGTTTACCTAAGTGTATATTATTAACCAACCCTACCAATTTTTATCGACAATTATCCCGGCCCCTTAATATTTTATCTACAAAAGGTCCTGTCGTTAACTTAATTCTCAAAATAACGATAATCTCTCTGATGCCTACTAGAAATGCATTTAGTGAATAGACTATTATAATAACAAGGATGTCATAACCTCATTTTTGCCTTATTGTTGAAATATTCAAGGCTTTTATAAAGTTTGGCTTATACCTCATACTCTCTTATAACCTAATACAGTACGAGCTCTGTTTCCCTTTTAAGTGCACAGTTTTTACTAAGTTATTTTTGTCATGATATGTTTAATTCAGTAACAATGAAAATTTTAATATTTTGCTGTCGACCACCTGTCCCCCTTCGTACTACAGGTTGAGAATCTCTAGTATATATGCGTTGTGCCGTATTATAGATGAGCAATCCCAGGTTGGCTTAGTTCTATTAGATTTTAAAAAAGCTTTCCACACTGTGCCTGACACTAGGTTACTTAGGAAACTTCGTGATTGTGGCATATCTGGACAAATATGCGACTGGATTGCAGACTTTCTGACGGGCAGAACACAGCGTGCAGTTCTCGACGGTGAGCGTCCATCACTTACCAAAATGGAGTCCGGGGTTCCCCAGGGAAGTGTGATAGGGCTTCTGTTGATTCTCATGTACATTAATGTTTTGTGTGACGTAATAAGGGGGATGAAAAGACTATTTGCTGATGATGCTATTATTTATCGTGAACTCAAAACTCAGGACGACCGCGCTTTGTTACAAAACGATATCATGAAAATAATTTCTTGGTGTATACATTGGCAGTTGGATTAAACGCTAAAAAGGGTGAAGTCATGCGTATAAGCAAAAACGTGGCATCATTTAGCTCTGAATATACAATTAACGGCACTGTCCTTAGAACAGTAGATTCCGCTAAAGAACTAGGGGTAACAATTCGTAATAATTTGTCGCGGAATGAGCATATCGAGAAGGTAATTGGGAAAGAAAATCATATGTTCCGATTTCTAGGTCGTAATTTAAAACAATGCATACCGGAAGTTAAATCGATTGCATATAAGTCACTGGTGCGTCCTCACTCAGAATATTTTTGTTCTGTATGGAGTCCGCATCAGAAGGGGTTAAAGGAGGCATTGGAGAAGGTCCAAAGAAGAGCCGCCCGATTCGTGACATGTATGTATAGTTGGAGGGAAAGCGTAAGTACAATGTTGAAGGAGTTCGGTTTGGAAGACCTGGAACACCGAAGGCGTTGCTCTCGACAGAAGCTAATTAAAAAATTCACGACTGACTTATTTCAGAATTACAGCAAACAAATCTTACTACCAGGAACATTCATATCTAGGAATGAACGCGAAAATAAGAGAAATTAGGGCCAGAACCAAACCATTTCTGTACTCATTTTTACCACGAGCGATTAAGGAATTGAATAGGAAGGGTTTACCGGGTGAGTAAATTTAAAATCCGACAGGAGTAGTTCTCGATAAATTATTTCGGCTATCCTGATCTGGGTTTTCCATGGTTCGCTCCAGGCGAATTCCGGGATGGTTCCTCAAAATATCTCATGGGCGCCTCCTGCCGTTCTCGTATATCCCTTCCAAACTACTACACTTTCGGATAGGTGCAATGCAAAGCAATAATAATAATAATCATAATGTTCTGTTCGAGGATTTTATATCTCAGTTGATGGGATACGACAGCAGAAGACCGACGCGAGTGCCTCTGTTAACAAACAGCCATAGGCTGTAGCGCCTCTCCTGGGCTCGTGAACATATCAGATAGACCCAAGATGGCTGGAAGAAGGTTCCGTGGTTAGATGAGTCAGAGCTCCGGTTGGTAAGAGTTGATTGTAGGGTACGAGTGAGGCGCAGATATCACGAGACCATGGACACAGGTTGGCAGGTAGGTACTGTGCAAGCTCGTGATGCCTCTATCCTGGTAAGGGATGTGTTTACATGGCATGGACTGGGATATCTGGTCAAACTGAACCAACCAATGACTGAAAAAGGTTATGTTCAGCTACTTGGAGACCATTTGCAGCCACTCATGGCCTTCATGTTCCCAAACAACAATGGACTTTCCCATGACGACAATGATTAATTCACGATTTGTTTGTGGAACATTCTGGTCAATCAGTGAATGATTTAATCACCTAGAACCCCAGACATGAATCCAATCGAACATGATCCAATCTGATGAAAGGTCAGTTCTTCCACAACTTCCCGCAATGGCAAAACTTTCGCAGTTACGGATCGAACATTTCTTCAGAGATCTTCTGACGACCTATTGACTCAATGTTACGTCTGGTTGCTGCACTCATATTTACCTTGAGACTGTGATTTAATTATTGATGATGTTTAGACAATTTGGCACACTTTTTACTTACACGAAGTCATAATATCTCAAAAATATATCATAAATCAATGTCTTCTCCCTTTGGATGGTCCTGGTTGCTCCATGTCCTTACCTTATATCGTGTCTCCTTCATCCGTTGCAGCAGGAGTTGGTTACTCGAGCTCAAAGAACGCTTCTTCATTTTCATCTACTTCACATGAGAGTCCAGAGCAATTTTTGCAAGCAGATGAACAATTCAAACCAGATTTGCGACAGCTGCAGTGCAACCTATCTTCCAGGAGCATGATGCAATCTTCAGAAGCAACTCAGATGCAGCGTCTTTCATCAAGGCGATTGGAATTGGATTTGATGAGTCTTTCCACCATCCCCATAGCAATAGGTACGTTTCTCTACATATACTTACTTGCACTTAGCAGTAAGTCCGCAAGGAGTAAAATCTTTCCGCGTCTGATGTTGGTAGCCGTTCTGGATTGAGTGTATTTTTTTGTGGCCTATTTCGTATCTGAGTCCGTCCAGTGTCCCACAGAGAATTTGCCCGTGCAGTGCCAAGGTGAGCAGTTGTTCTGCCAGTTCTATTGACTTTCTAGAGACTAGAAGTTTTGAAAATTTAGCTACATGAACTTTCAGACATGGTTGGTGTTGAATAAGACCATAATTTTATTTTCCCATTTCAGAAAAAATCTGAGTTTGTATCACATCCTGTAAATGTTTGAATGAAGAGGACATGCTTGAGATCAGATTGGTAGAAGTGGTTAAATACCATAAACCTGTTTCCTTGCCTTTCCCTGGATAATTCAAGTAAAGTTCTCGTAAGTTTTCCTGGGACCGTTTGCAGAACGAGAAAGTCCTTACTTACCATTGCCACGCTTTCGAATTTTGCTGCATGGGAAATAGCGGGTTCAACAATCAATCCATCTTCATCTTAATTTTTCTGTTGATCTATGATACCTGATTTTCTTCGATTTTTCATTAGCATCAAAATTAAACGGTTTACATTCTTCTCGCATACAAGAAACTTTACCTTCATCTTCTCTGCAGCATTTATTTCTTCACCGAAAATGATGTCAGCTGAATTATCTGTGACGAAACCTTTGAGATAACTTTATTTCACTCTGCACATCATCACTTGTGTATCCATAGAATATAACTATGCGCTTTCTCACGTAGGCATCATATTATTATTAATAATAATAACAATAATAATAACTGATAAAATTGTGATGGAGTGCCCACTCCGGTGGCAGTCTCCCTACACACCGCCCTTATTCCTTTCCTCTTCCAACCTATTTTTGCCCTCTACTAATTTTTACTTTAAATACCTTCAGTGTTTCCGGTAAGTTATTCATCACTTATCTTGGCAATTTATTCCAGTCCCTTACACCCTTTCTTACGAAACAAATTTTCCCGCGTCCTTATGCCTGAAATCAAGTGCCAGCTTGTGGTCATGGTTAACCTTACCCTTTTAAGCACCTCTCTTAATTTTCCCACCAATATCTTTCCACGCTTCTTCACCAGTATTGGCCTTGTACATTCCCATTATTCTCTTCACCCTCCTTCTATCCTCCAATGAATCCCACTCCAGCTCCTTTATAATATTAGTTAGATTGTGTTCTCCGGTAATTTCCAAATAATCCTTGATATCTCCAAATCTGGCAGCCCTCCTCTGCACCCCCTCCAACTCCAGTATTTGATAACCAAAATGTGGGTACCAAACTACACCACCATATTCCAGCAGTGGTCTGAACAAAGTTTTGTACCCCAACTCCCTTAAATCTCTAGTGCATCCCCTCATCACTATTTCCAACAGGTGAAGGATTTTGAACCCTTACCCTACCACCTGTCCAATGTGTCCTGCCCAGTTAAGGTTGCTATCAAATGTAATGCCAAGGTATTTACATTTCGAGTCTTCAGTAAGTAGCTCCTTCCCCACTTTATAATCATAATCAACCTTTAGCTTTTTATCTGTATACCTAATAAGATGGCTCTTCTTTGCATTTATCTTCATCCCATGTTAACTCACCCAGTTAGTTAATCTATCTAGATCACCCTGCAGCTATTTACAGTCTTCTATTGTTTTGATCCTTTTATATAACATTACGTCATCTGCAAACAACCTAACTTCTGAAAGTAAACCATTAACACAATCATTCATTAGAATAACGAATAACAATGGTCCCAATACACTACCCTCTGGGACTCCCATGTTAACTTCTACTTCGTTAGATACCGCATTTCCTACCCTAACTTTTTGCTTTCTACCTCTTAGGAATTCTTCTACACAGCAAATCACCTTTTTATCAACTCCAATAGTTTTTACATTATTTAGCACCATTTTATGGCTCACTCTGTGAAAGTCTTTTGAAAGATCTAGTGCTACACTAAACACTTGACCTCCCCTGTCCATTTCATCAGAAGTGTCTTGCATATAGTCTACTAACCGAGATTCGCATGTATATCCTTGTCTACAGCTATGTTGCCGACTTGAAAACCACTTACATTCCTCACAGACACTTCTAATATGGTCGCATGTTATTCTCTCCATTAATTTAGCTACTGATGTCAAGCTGATTGGCCTATAGTTTTCGACCCTGTTTGTCACCCCTCCTATATGGACCGGTACTATTATTGCATTTTTCCAGTCATCTGGTAAACAACAAGTATCCAGACTCAATTTAAATAATGTTTCAAGGTAAGGTACAATGTCCCATCCTACTATCTTTAAAACATCTGTAGTAATATTATCAACACCTGCCCCTTTACGCTATTTTAGATTCCTTAGTTCCTTCATGATATCTTCGTATTTAATTTCAAATTTTCTAATCTGCTCACCTTCTATTGTGGGGGATAGACTCGTTTTCTGATATTACCCCTGAATTATCGTCCCTGATGGTCTCACTGAACCAGTTACTTAATAAATCTGTCTTTTTAAAATCCTCAGTTACATCTTCTCCATCCTTATGTATATTTGCCTCAATACTCTCTCTTCCCCTCTGTTTTCTGATTTAGCTATAGAAATTTCTAGATGCATCAGTCAGAGGTCCCTCTGCACCAACAATATTCTTCATAAACTCATCCTTAGCCAGTTTCTTTGTTATTATTAATTCCTTGGTTAATTGTTTCATGACTTCCGTATTGCCTTGCTGTTTCTTAACTCTGTTGTATTCTCGTCTCATCAATCTTTTTAACCTTGTCACCTCCCTGTTATAGTATGAAGGCTCTGTACTTCTCTTTATTCACTGTTTTGGAATAAACAATTCTTCACCCTTTTTTATTATTTCCTTGAACTCTTCCCACTTTGTCTCCACTGTTCTTTTGCTATTCTTCCATTTAATAAAAGTAACCCTGAAATATCTTTTCAGTTCCAAGATTTGTGCCTTTTTATAATTGTATCTATTTCCCCCTTCAATTCTGGGCATTGGTTTACGGAATCCCCTTATATCCATCAGAAATGCATTGTGATCACTTATTCCTTCAGTTACTTGACACTCGATTAGGTTATCATTCGGCTTTATTAGGAAAATATCCAACATGTTTTGTCCCCTTGTTTTTTCTCAACCACCTGCGTAAAGCCGCCTTCCCTTCCTAAGGTATTTGCAAATCTTTGTTCCTTTGTGTTATTAATCTTATTTCCTACTAAGTTGATACCTGGTAAGTTCAAATCCCCACCAATAATGACCATTCTATGCTCACTTCTGAACTCTGAATATGAATTTAATTTCTCCCCAAGAGCCTCATCTTTATCATTAATTTTTCCACTACGGTAAGTATCCAACACCCTGACTATTTCTTTTTTATTTCCCCAGAAGTCTACACCAAGAAGCTCATGGTCATGATCTCTGAACACCAGTGAACTGTAGTAGTCTCTTCTAACCAGTATGAATACCCCTCCCCCAGTTGCTTCTCTATCTCCGCAGTACACTCTGTAACCATCGGGAGAATCCTCATTGTCTAGTGTAGTCTTTCTTTTAACCAGGACTCTGCCCCTTAACTACTTGAGGTTCAAGTATGTCTATTAAGTTTGCAAACTCCATTACTTTGTTCATTATACTTCTACAGTTTACCAGTAACACTCTTATCACTGGCTTTGTGATATTTTCAGCACTAACATTCGCCTTCCCAGATCTGCCCCCATCTGACAAATGGAACCAAAGTTTACATTACGATACCATATAAACTAATAAGTAGGGTTCGGATCTTTATGACAAGTCATATTTCTTTCCTGACTTATTTTTTTAGCTGAAATGCTGAATTAAACACTGATTGAACATTTCTAATTGTATTTAAATGTATTTTATACAACAAATATATGCATATTCATGCCATTTTCCTATTTTTGGTCATATTACGATAATATTTATGGTCATATCGTCATATTTTGAGGGAAAATCTGGTAATTTTTTAATAGTATCGGGAATTCAATAGAAGTTATAGATGAGAAGAAATTAAGATAAACATTCGCAGAAATGTACTCCAATTATAGATTGGAGGAAAAAACATTTGTCACTAAATTGGTCAGAATTCGCCAGCCAAGAATTAAAGTTATACATTATTGTCACTCTCTAAACGTTAACGTTCCTCCCGCCTTTTAATCACGATTATGCAGCAGTCGTTAAAGATGTGGGAATCGAGATAGGTCAAGCAGACGGCAGTGTGGCTTTTTCGCTAAAGAAAAAGTGGGAATACTGGATGTAAAAAAAAATAAAAAATAAATAAAATAAAATAAAAAATGTAAAATTAGTCATATTTTACATGGTGGTAAATCTGTTTTGACTGATAACGACCCACAATTACACAGCAGTGACTTAACTCTGTTTAAACACGCTTCCGTGACGTCTTGTGATGTAGAACTAAACTTATCACAGCACAAGACAGTTTTAAGTGACAACAGGAGAAAATACACTGCAATGCTGGCATCAAAAGAGAATAAACAATGGTGCATATACTAATCCACAGAGGATTTATAGTAAATTCCAATTTTTAAAAGTAAAAATTTAGTAATCTCTTCTTTTAAAGGAATAATTTTTTTAAATCTAAAAAAAAAAAAATAATCCCTTTAGTGCAATGAGTGCACGGAAGGAAATTTTTTTAAAAAAACTGCTTAATGTCTCTTAACAGCGAGGTCTTTAGAGACGGGAAAGAATGGGGGGCAAGGAATGGGAAGGAATTCGGCCATGGCCTTTTGAAGGAAGCATCCCGGCATTTGCCTGGAGTGATTTGAGAAACCATGGAAAACCCAAATCTGGATGCCCGGACGGGAATTCGAACCGGCGTCCTCCCGAGGAAGGAAATTATGCTGGCTATAAGAAAGCGACACAAATAGATAAAACAAATTATATATAATTTAGCATGTTTTAATGTATATTAAATTTAGATTTTTTGTCATATTTAATGCACATTTCTCTATTTTTTTGGTCATAAAGATCCGAATCTACTTATAAGCTGTTTGTTGTTGTTTTTGTAGCTTTAGGGTGCGTCGACAGTCTTATAAGCTTATGCAGGAGGTATCCCTCGTTGGCAACACAACTTTTAAGATGCGTGTTGCATCTTTATGATGTGGGAATGCTTCGTGTGGAGATGATTCCATTCCCTTCAGTAAACAACGACGTGGGGAACGGAGTGAATTCAGATGAGAAACAGTACCAAATTTTATTCGGATTATTTCACAACACACAATCTGTGAAGAAGTTTTAATGCACTGATACAAGATATCTTCTTTTTCCCTATCTTCAGAACAGCGTAGATGCAAGTGAAGTAACCATATCTTTACGTTGGCATAATACATTCTGAAAGCCCTGTCCAATAATTCTGGCAATTCCGTTTTTTTATTTTTTTATTTCTTTATTTTGGCAATCGGCCTGTAGCCATTCAGCCAGCACTCAATGTATTTTTATATATCGTCAATGTTAATGAAGCTTGCCAACTTTTATTACGTGAACGCTCAATTAGTAAGACAACACATACTTAACCTAAACACCCATGCCCTCGGCCGGACTCGAACCGGCGACCATGGCAATTCCGTTTCTTCCAACTTCTGCTGACAAATGACAGTTTGCCTCTAAATCCCCAATTAATCCATTGCTGAGACATGATAACATCACATTGTGGAATCAATCAGTTAGTCACTGTCTGTGGTGTACTGATCTCTGTGCTAAGGTCTCAAAAACACTGGTCCCGGATGATACGTCACAGTGTTCATAAATCTTCTAGAAAACATTCTGCGGACTTTCCACACCTGCACTTTGTAAGCACAGAGACTGAAAACCTCCGCCCGTGAGTCAAGCCACCAGTGACTTTCATTGACTTCAGTAATATTTGTTCATTGATCATATCTGATCATATTCCACTCCAAAATTTATCACTACGTTCCGTGGTAAATGGTCCTTTCTTGCGAATTTACTGAATTTCAATGTCAGCATATATTGTAGATATAGGTGTGCACTTTTACATATAAGAAATGGCCTGCATCATGGTGGCCAGCTCAGTAGCCAAAATATTAAAGAACTCACTGTGGTTTGGAAAATAAGCTTACACTAAAATAGCACATCCAGCTGATGAATATGAGAATACATTTTATTTTCCCACGCTTCTGTAACAACTTTACGCTGGCCACCGATATCTCTACTTCTAAATGTTAATCCGAGAACTGCCTTTTCTTACAAATGTGTAGAAAGTCCAAAGTCTTGGTTCACTATTCCAATATTCTCATTAAGAAACGTCAACACTCACTCTGTTCCGCACGATCACTGTCACTTAGTTGTTCTGTATAGATCAATGAGGTATCATATTAAAGATTAAGGTTTCTGCCGTGGTCTCATTATATTTTAAGAAAGGAATTTTTCTGAATTGAGCCCTTAAAGGGCAAAAATATCAGTATTTCTAGTTTTTTTTTTTTTTTTTTTTTTTTTGTCTAGAGCCATTTATCTCCCTGGATGCCTAACTGAAATCGATAAATGAGGTATCGTTTTAAATATTAAAGTATCCTCTTTGTTCACATCATGTTTTAAGAAAGAACTTTCTCAATTTTTTTTTACCTCGTTTGATGCCTAACCGAAAACAATAAATGAGGTATCATTTTAAAGACCAAGGTGTCCGCTTTGGTCCCACCATATTTTATAAAAGGAATTTTTTTTGGAATTCGACCCTTATAGGGAAAAAGTATCAATATTATTTCTACATCGTCTTTTTTTTATTACGACCCATTTATCTCCTTCGATACCTAACCGAAATCGATAAATGACATATCGTTTTGAAGATTAAGGCCTCTAATTAGGTAAACTCAAAAATTAAGAAAGAATTTTTCGGAATTTGATGCTTAAAGTGGTCGCGCGTATGAGACAGTTCAGTCCCTAGATTGCAGCAACGGATATCACAGAGATGTCAATAAACTGTTTTTTATACAATAAGTAGGTTTTCGGATACTTTTTTCTGTTACGAAAACATTTTTGTTTTGCTATGCAATTCCAGTGTAAACATTTTATTCTCACAGCAACACATATCACATAGATGTTGAATTGCTGTGAGCATTTTGTTCAGGTTGATTGTATTCTGTTAAGATCAGTGACAGTTTGTCGTACACATAGTGTGTTTTAAATTTTCCTAACTGTTTCGTAATACGTTGTAAGTATTTTAAAGCGTACCTATTACACTAAACAAATAAATATTGGCTACAAAAGTACGGTTCTACTTTCCATTATATTACAAGAATTTATCCTTACTATTCATTTTATTTTATTTGCAAAAGGTAGTAAACTTGGTCCCTTATTATTTATATTGTATATAAATGATCTGGCAGAAATACTAAAGAATTGTAAAATTCACATGTTTGTAGATGACACACTAATTTATTATTGTGGGAATAATCTAGAAAAAAATGATACACTTAATTAATAAAGAGTTAAAATTAGTTAATGAATGGCTAAATAAAAATTTGTTAAGTCTGAATGTGGCAAAAACAACATGTATGGTGATGGGGAAAAAACTGTTTAGGGAACAGGCAGAGGCACTGCATTCTGTTGTGATTAATGGAACTAAAATTAAGTGGGTTCAAAATTATAAATATTTTGGTGTAGTCATTGATAATAAGCTTAAGTTTATAGATCATGTAGATTATATAAATAAAAAAGTAGCAAAAAAGGTAAATTTAATATACAAATTAAGAAAAGTGTTATCTAAACCAGGTAAACAGCTATTTTTTAAAGCAATTGTACTGCCTCACATAAGATACTGCTCCACAGTATTAATCATGGCAAGCAAAAGAGAAATTATGAAATTGCAAAATAATTTTAATAAGGGAATGGGGGCTGTTCTAAATAAAAGACGAACTGAAAATGTCAGCAATATGCTTAAGCACTTAGGATATTTACATATTGAAATGTAAATAATTAGAGATGTACTGTCTTTTGTATATAGGTTGGAAAGTAGATTATTACCAAGATATATGACTAGATTAGTACAAAAGAATAATGATGTACATAATTATAAGACAAGGCAGGCAAATCATTTCCATTCGACTTATAATAAAAGTAGTAAAGCACAGAAAACTGTGTTGCACAAAGGTTTAAAAATATTTAACAAATTACCTGATGAAATAAAAAGGACCAGAACTGTTGCAAGTTTTAGAGAAAAGCTTGGTAAATGGTTAGAGGAAAGAGATTGTAATATTTTCTCGTGAAGGAGTTCATTGAAATTAACACTTTGTTTATATTTGTTTTTTTCTGTTTTCTGTTTAATATTATGTATGAATTGTAATTGTATATATATATTAGCCATAGGCTATTTGAAAATAAATAAAATTTTCAGACAGGTCGTCTGGTTTTAACAAAATACCTCAAACACCAATGGCCTGCTTGTACGTGAAATCCCATCGCTTCTCACAGACTTAAACTTCTAGTCAAGTACCTCCACTATCTGATCAAAAGTATTCGGACGCCTATCTGAAATCGACCTTAGACATTGTCCATGTCGCGTTCCCTATTATTGGATCTTGATATGGGGTATTGCCTTATGACAGCTTTAAATCTACTGGGGAGACTTTCCATAAAGTGTCTGATTGTTTCTGGAGGTATGACACAACACTCTTTAAAATGAGCTGAAACGCTGAGGTTTGTAGCGAAGTCGACTTCCTAACTCGTCCCTAATGTGTTCCATTGGGCTCAGGTCGAAACTTTTGGCAGGCCAGTCCATTTCAGGAATGTTATTGTCCAAACCATTGCCTCACATATTTAGCTTTGTGACAGATTGCATTGTCATGCTGATACAAACAATCTTCATCTATGAAATGGTCTTCTACCGTAAGCAGTACACAATATCTTAAAATGTGTTCATATCCCTTTGCATTTAGAGTTTTCCTAAGTGGACTGCACCCTAATCACAAAAAGCACCAAACATACCGTAACACCACCTCCTCCGGACTTCACTGTTGGTAATACACATGATGGCAGGTGACGTTCTCCAGGCATTCGCCAAACTCAAACCCTTCCATCGCGATTGTGACAGGGTATAGCGTGTTCATCACTTCAAGTCTGCCACTGTCCATTAGCGTCACTCTTCACACCACTTCAAGCCTCACTTAGTGTGTGCTAAGTGAGGCTTGAAAGTGGTGTGTATTATGAGCAGCAGCTCAACATTTGCACAGTATTCTTTTAAACTCCCGACACAGTCATTGTGCTGGCTGGTCTGCTGATAACATTTTGGAGCTCATGAGAGTTTCCTTCCACTGATTTCCTACGATTTTTTACAACCACTCTCCGCTATGCTCTACAGTCCCTGTCCATCTTTAAATGAGGTCTGCCTGGTCTTGGTTTAGTTGTGGTTGTTCCTTCGCGTTTCCACTCCACAGTCACTTCACCAAGGATCTATTTTGGCAGCTTTAGAAGGATTGAAATGTCTCTGATTGATCTGTGACATCAAATGAGAATAACCCGTTCAGTCAACAGAGGCGGATCAAGGTCACTCTGCTCTTTCCCCTCTCCGCTGTCCTTACTCCTACATGCGGAGGAAAAGAGTTCCCGCTGACAAATTTGCCTCTTGTTTGCGTGGACACTGCCGCCTGCTTGGAGGGGGCGATGCGGTGAAGAGCGGGGCAAGCGGAACATGACCATTGAGCCGCCAGTTGAGCGTGAACAGGGTATAATCCACTTCGAAATCACTGACCGACCCATTCTGCTGTTACTGCTTCTCTGCTGACAGACATCCCCGTCTCTTTTTATACTGGCGAGTCCACCTGTCGTGACATCTAGCGTTCAATTCCGCATTATATAGGGTGTCCGGATAGTTTCGATCAGATATTGTATATACTATAGCTGAATCGGTGGTGTCCAGGAAAATACCCAATTACTCAATACAACTCAGACAATATACTGCATAAACGAATAACTCAGAAAACACATATCACAACACTGAAATACAAGAAAATACACTCTGAATGTCCAAATTCTAAGGCAGAACTGCATAGTATACATCAAAAGGTAAAATTAGAAAACTGTAAGTCGTCACTGAAATAACACTGAAATGAAGGAAAAATTTGCATTGTAATGCTAAACCGTATACCTTGGCATATAAAGTCAAACAAAATAGGTAAATCACTACACTGCTAGAAAACAATGACTTACACTGAATGCGAAATAGCACTGCACTGCCACCCAGCCGCTGAGATGGGCGTAGTCGAACGTCTGCGTCCTTCGTGTTTTGCATCTACCAGCCTTGTTTCGAGTTGCTAAAACACTCAGTAATAATGGCATTAGTTGATGGCATTTTGATGTAGTGGTTGCTTACAGCTTAGATGAAACATTTGCACATATACAGACCTTTACATGGACTTTCATACAACAGTTTCCTTTTATACGCCTACTATTAATTTCATTGGTATTAAGTATAACTGAATCATTTTCGTTATTGACTCTAATAGAAAGGAATCGTCGGGCTGTCATCGTTCCACTCCTAATTTAATGTAAGTGTAGGGTATCTCCTGGCACGCCTCGATATTGACAAACATTAACGATATTTTAATAATGAAAGTAGCATATAATAATATCACGTTCTTTAGTATTATCCTTTTTTCTCCTGCAAACCTAGTTTAATAAGTATAATAGTGGATAGTGATGGAAATGCGTTCAGCAATAATTTCTACTGTAGTTAGAAATGCGGTGTTTGCATATTTCTCATCTTTAAGTGCTTATTACATTGCTCCCCTTTCTATTATAACAATAGGTAATTTTTCCCTTTTGATTTGTCGCTATTTCCGCATACTTCACGTTTAAATCCACTCTTTATTCTTCTAGAATATGACCGGTGAGAATATAATCACTTAGTGATATTTTAATACTCGTATTATCTTAGTATCTCGATCAAATTAGCCTATAACATGAAAAATACGTCAATACTGATTCACTTATGCTTCTCTTGTTAAAGTTAATGTTTTATAACTCTTCCCTGTATTTTTGCTTACAAAATATCTTTTGATGGTCCAAAACAACTTACAGAGTTTTTCTCTTCCTAGTTCACAATCGCCCCTAATTTTGAATTCACTATATTTAAACGCCTAAATATTGCTTTATTTTCTAACAGTCAATGCTTATTAAATTGGTTTATGATTAATTACTTCCACTGAGATTAATTGTATTTGTATAATGCAACTCTAGAATTTACTATATGCAATAATTCTCGTTCTACCCTCTACTTCTTTCCATAAGTTCCGTGTTTTCTCGCTAATACTTCCTACAGATTATGCTCCTTTTTACTACCGTGTTTGTTTGTTATTCTATATAAATTTGCTGTTAAGCTGATTAACAATAACATCGGATATATACATATATTTAACTAGACAAATCCTTGCTTATGCTACAGTAGCTATTAGTATCTTCTATCTCTGCTTTTCGTTTTATCTCTTCTTCTTAATTACAGATTAATTAGATTTGATTGTAAGGGATATATGTGCTGAATACCCTATAAATCCTTCCGATTTTTTCTTTCACTACATCATCCTAAACTATCTTCATTTATCTTCTTACGCTTCTGTGTAGTTAAGCGCCTTCACTGCGGGCATTATACTACCCGCTCTACTCCCGACATCATGCTGGAAACACGCCCACCGTTTTGATAAGGAGATTCATCGTCCTCTGACGCCAGAGAACCATAGACACGTTCACGTACGTTCATATGTGAACGTGTTTCAATCTCACGTTTACTACATACGGAATTCATTGATCCATTTTCCCCCGTGACCTTGTCTAGCTCACGGCTTAATGTTTTATGAATTATTACCCTTGTCACTTATGAATTTTGCTAAGCGATTAGAACAGATTTGCTTCTCCCCCGTGGTGTAGAAAAACATTCTATCCTCTCTACCTCTTATAACATCAATCCGTCAGCATTAGGACACGCACGGTCACTGAAGCAATGATATGCTGTGAGAGACGCTTCGTCACCTCTTCATACTCCTCCTTTCGACTATTCTACCATTCTAATTTCTCTCGTAGCTTCTTTGATTTTCATGGCAATTCTCTTGGTCACGATTTTACAGGCTCTTCCTAAAGGTGCCTCATTTTCGCATCCTCCCAGCGACTTCACCTACCTCTATATCACCACGACCCCTAATGTCGTTCATCCTCGAGTATTCTGTTGACTGAATTGGGTTTTCTCATTTACCTCAACTCTCGCTTCCCTTGATGACTTCCATTTCTACCTTTTAATCCTCGCAAATATCCTCGCGTTCCCCATACTCACACTTTCTTAACCTCTTAATATTCGCGTGTCTCTATTCATCCCTATGATGAACACCTCTCCTGTGAATGCTCCAAGATTAGCTTCCCCAGCAGACATGTTTTCTTTGTATTTCTCCGCGATTTGAATCTGTCCATTTCAATGACCTTTAAGATTTCATTTATCTTACGATTGTGTGTTCATTCCCTACGGTTAAGTAACATGCTGACTTTTATCTGAGTTTTAATTCCCCTGATGTATTAGTTATTACCATTACAATTATTAACGAAAATCTTATACCATAACACAGTCCCAAGTGAACAAAGTCGCGGGTAACTACTCCTACCCTATAATTGTCCGTGGTCCTCATAATATTGCAACACTCATCTAACCCCCGCTATACTTCGATGTCTTTGTACACTTTTTTAAGCAACAAAATTAACTTAAAACATTATGGTTTCTTGTTCTTACTGCATAATTTTAATTAATGGATATGCTCGACAGCTTTCAATGACTTGTGATTGTTTACACTTTTGCTGAAATTTCTAAGAACGAATACTCCGTACTATTTATCCTATCTGTTTCAGTGTTCATTGTACTACTAACGTATAGTGGCAGATATCGAGAAAATATTTTATTCTATACACTATCGGATTAATTTATTCTCTGTTACATTTTTTATGGATTGCAGGATAAACACATTCTCTTCTAAACATCTTCTGTTATAATTACATGATATTGGCGAGGCATTAAACCATACTGGTTTAGTCAAGATTATGTAATATACGCGTGCTTAGTTACAAAGATTTCTAAAATTTAAACAGCTGCTATGTATTACTGGCATTGATTTCCATAAAAATTGCTTTTACACGTTTATCTTTGCTCCTCAACCAGTTACCAATACTTCTGCACTTAATTTAAAAAATTTGCTTTATGGTGTAGCATCTTTCTATATCCTTTTATTCGATTTAGCTTACAACCTTCTACTTATAATTTATAACCTGGCAATTGAAGAAAGACTATCGACATCAAATTTACTTTATTTTTCCTATTTGCTTCAGCCGTATAAGGACTACGATTACGCAACTTCAGTTCCTCTTCTGAGTTTCCTTCCTCCGTCATCATTACTCCCTCATTCTCAGGCTCACTCTTGCTTTTTTCTTCTACTGCGTATACCTTGCTTTTCCTGATAGGTTTTTCTTCGCAAAGATCTATTACTTTCGCAATTTTATTTCAGATAACTTGTGACATTCTCACACGAACCAATCATTCTTGTTATTAGTTTTTCTATATTTTTTATTATTATTTGCTTTGATTAATCATAAGCTGCATGAATAATTGTATTAATATTTGTAATCTGATGTGTATTATTATAGGGTTTCCACAGGCTGTAGTTTGTTTTAGTAAACTAGGTAGCATAGTTTATTATCTTTAAGTAGTAGTGTAACATCTTTGGCTCTCGACAGCTCGGAGAGAAGCACTGTTCGTTGGGCACTGGTATTTTAAACATGGCAGGGCGGAAACTGTAATGTAGCAGATTTTCGGAGGAGGTACAAGAGAATAAACAAAAATAGACGCAAATCATACTTTAAAAGTAAAAGGATGTCATTTAGAATCAAGTTAATACATGGATGTAGTGACAATTAGAAGTGTAATATATGAAAAATAGATAAAATTAAATACGTGTAATTAATGCGAGTTGAAAAAATTTAAAAAAAAATACAAGCACGGCACAACACGTCACCGAGCGTGGTGGTGTACAGATAGCGTTCTGGCCTCGCATTCGGGAGGACGGCTGTTCGAATCCCCGTCCGGGCATCCAGATTTGGGTTTTCCATGGTTTCCCAAATCACTCCAGGCAAATGGCCGAATTCCTTCCATTCCTTATCCCCATCCTTTCCCGTCTCTAAAGACATCGTTGTTGAGAGACGTAAAGCAGTTTTTTAAAAAAACAACACGTCGAACTTTGGTCGTATTCGTGATAACTTCGAAGCCCTCAGAACTGTTAATGATGTTCACAACGGAAGATTCGGCCGACTTCGGACAGCTACAAGTCTTGCGTCCAGTGTTAAGGTTTTGCAACATTTCACCGATCACCGCAGTGAACCAAGGAGAGCTCGAAAGTGGAGTGAGCTGGAGCCGGTCAAGTGTAAGACGCATTCTTAATGGTACGATGTGGAAAGTGTATATCCAAAACTGTTACACGCAATGACTTGCTGTGTCCTTACGGCGGCCGAACGTCACACGGCAGAAAGGCGGTCCACAGGAGACGGTCACGAACAACCCGAAGCAAGTCCAAGGAGCAGGCCGAACGTAATCCAAGAGACGCGCACTGGCAGAGTCTGACGTGTGGTTCACAGAGTCCAAAGAGAGTACCGAAACGTAGCCGAGAACGAGCACTGTCAAGAGTCCGAGAGGCAATTCACAGTTAGACGGAGACACAACCGAAGCGCAGTGAACACCGAATTGTCGAGTGGAGCTCCGCTGGCTATATTTATATGTGGCGGCTCACCTCCGATTGGCCGTGGTGGAAACTAGACGCGGTGGCGCTGGTTGGCCCGCTGCCAGCGTCGTCTATATGTTGTCCACATCCATGCCCTCTACTGGGCATGCGGCGATGTCGGGACGGGATACCAGAGAACTACCCGGATCGAAGGATTGAGTACTGTAATTGGTTTCAGCATATATTTCATGAGGATGAGGAATTCGCAGGGAAATTTGTTGGTCTGACGAGTCGCAGTTCAAGCATAACCGTACTGTGAACCCACATTGTGTCTATTGGGCTCCTCAAATCCTCACAAGGCAGTGAATCTACCAAGGGTTAACGTGTGGTGTGTTCGGTCATCGCGTGGTTTGATTTGTCCTTTCTTTAACGAGGTAACGGTAACTAGTCAGGTGTATCTTTGATGTATTTCAGACAAGGATTCTGCATGGCATTCAAACTCTGTATGGCAATGAAATGTTTTACGTGAAACAAGATGGAACCCTGCCTCACTACCATCAAGATGTCAGGTTGTATTCGGATGACACTCTGTCCGGACGGTGGGCAGGTCGATGAGGTGTTATTGAATACCCACCTGGTTCTCCTGATTTGACACCTCTGGATTTCTATCTGTGTGGGACTGTCAAGGATGATGTGTATCGACAAAACCAGCTACAATCAACAAGCTACGTGAAAAAATCGAAGTGTCATGTGTTGTAATTACGCCAGATACACTAACAGGCAGGTCTGCATTTCGTTGCCATCGGCTTTGTTTGAAAGTTGCTGGTTGAAATAATCAAGAAAAAACGGTATTAAACATTACTACTACTGGGGATTAATTATTGATTATTAACTAACTAAAATTTCTGTGATGGTATAACTTCTATTTTACATTCTTCTTATTCTGGTCCCTATCCGTTCGGATGTCGGCAACCATCTTTGCTGTCTCGTCTCTGCTGGCTGATGCTCGGATTAACCCAGTAGTTGTCTTGGAGGTCCATATTCTTAGATTTTTTAACCAGGAAGTTCTTCTTCTACCAGCACTTCTCTTTCCTGGTATTTTCCCCTGGAGAACAGATTGCAGGAGTTCATAGCGGCTATTATTCCTCATGATGTGGCCAAGGTACTGAAGCTTTCGTGTTTCTATGGTGGTCAGTATTTCCATGTCTTTTTTCATTTTGCGGAGCACTTCAGCATTGTGGTGTGGTCTGTCCATGGTATTCTCAACATCCTTCGATACAGCCACATTTCGAAAGATTCTAGCCTTTTACTGATAGTTTCTGTTAATGTCCACGTTTCAACGCCATACAGGAGGACAGAGAACACATAACAGCGCAGGAGTCTCATCTTCGTGGTAATTGATAAATTACGACTTTTAAAAAGGTTATTCATTTTATTGAAAGTAACCCGAGAAAGTAATACGAGACTGTATTTCATCAGATGGATCCCATGGCTGTTTACTGGGGTGCCAAGATACATATACCTTGATACACATTCAATGATCTTCTGGTTAATCATAAAATGGCATTGGAGTTGTTGTTTTTGCCAATGTGGTCGCGCGTATGAGACAGTTCAGTCCCTAGATTGCAGCAACGGATATCACAGAGATGTCAATAAACTGTTTTTTATACAATAAGTAGGTTTTCGGATACTTTTTTCTGTTACGAAAACATTTTTGTTTTGCTATGCAATTCCAGTGTAAACATTTTATTCTCACAGCAACACATATCACATAGATGTTGAATTGCTGTGAGCATTTTGTTCAGGTTGATTGTATTCTGTTAAGATCAGTGACAGTTTGTCGTACACATAGTGTGTTTTAAATTTTCCTAACTGTTTCGTAATACGTTGTAAGTATTTTAAAGCGTACCTATTACACTAAACAAATAAATATTGGCTACAAAAGTACGGTTCTACTTTCCATTATATTACAAGAATTTATCCTTACTATTCATTTTATTTTATTTGCAAAAGGTAGTAAACTTGGTCCCTTATTATTTATATTGTATATAAATGATCTGGCAGAAATACTAAAGAATTGTAAAATTCACATGTTTGTAGATGACACACTAATTTATTATTGTGGGAATAATCTAGAAAAAATGATACTTAATTAATAAAGAGTTAAAATTAGTTAATGAATGGCTAAATAAAAATTTGTTAAGTCTGAATGTGGCAAAAACAACATGTATGGTGATGGGGAAAAACTGTTTAGGGAACAGGCAGAGCACTGCATTCTGTTGTGATTAATGGAACTAAAATTAAGTGGGTTCAAAATTATAAATATTTGGTGTAGTCATTGATAATAAGCTTAAGTTTATAGATCATGTAGATTATATAAATAAAAAAGTAGCAAAAAAGGTAAATTTAATATACAAATTAAGAAAAGTGTTATCTAAACCAGGTAAACAGCTATTGTTTAAAGCAATTGTACTGCCTCACATAAGATACTGCTCCACAGTATTAATCATGGCAAGCAAAAGAGAAATTATGAAATTGCAAAATAATTTTAATAAGGGAATGGGGCTGTTCTAAATAAAAGACGAACTGAAAATGTCAGTAATATGCTTAAGCACTTAGGATATTTACATATTGAAAAGGAAAATTAGAGATGTACTGACTTTTGTATATAGGTTGGAAAGTAGATTATTACCAAGATATATGACTAGATTAGTACAAAAGAATAATGATGTACATAATTATAAGACAAGGCAGGCAAATCATTTCCATTCGACTTATAATAAAAGTAGTAAAGCACAGAAAACTGTGTTGCACAAAGGTTTAAAAATATTTAACAAATTACCTGATGAAATAAAAAGGACCAGAAACTGTTGCAAGTTTTAGAGAAAAGCTGGTAAATGGTTAGAGGAAAGAGATTGTAATATTTTCTCGTGAAGGAGTTCATTGAAATTAACACTTTGTTTATATTTGTTTTTTTTCTGTTTTCTGTTTAATATGATGTATGAATTGTAATTGTATATATATTAGCCATAGGCTATTTGAAAATAAATAAATTTTCAGACAGGTCGTCTGGTTTTAACAAAATACCTCAAACACCAATGGCCTGCTTGTACGTGAAATCCCATCGCTTCTCACAGACTTAAACTTCTAGTCAAGTACCTCCACTATCTGATCAAAAGTATTCGGACGCCTATCTGAAATCGACCTTAGACATTGTCCATGTCGCGTTCCCTATTATTGGATCTTGATATGGGGTATTGCCTTATGACAGCTTTAAATCTACTGGGGAGACTTTCCATAAAGTGTCTGATTGTTTCTGGAGGTATGACACAACACTCTTTAAAATGAGCTGAAACGCTGAGGTTTGTAGCGAAGTCGACTTCCTAACTCGTCCCTAATGTGTTCCATTGGGCTCAGGTCGAAACTTTTGGCAGGCCAGTCCATTTCAGGAATGTTATTGTCCAAACCATTGCCTCACATATTTAGCTTTGTGACAGATTGCATTGTCATGCTGATACAAACAATCTTCATCTATGAAATGGTCTTCTACCGTAAGCAGTACACAATATCTTAAAATGTGTTCATATCCCTTTGCATTTAGAGTTTTCCTAAGTGGACTGCACCCTAATCACAAAAAGCACCAACATACCGTAACACCACCTCCTCCGGACTTCACTGTTGGTAATACACATGATGGCAGGTGACGTTCTCAGGCATTCGCCAAACTCAAACCCTTCCATCGCGATTGTGACAGGGTATAGCGTGTTCATCACTTCAAGTCTGCCACTGTCCATTAGCGTCACTCTTCACACCACTTCAAGCCTCACTTAGTGTGTGCTAAGTGAGGCTTGAAGTGGTGTGTATTATGAGCAGCAGCTCAACATTTGCACAGTATTCTTTTAAACTCCCGACACAGTCATTGTGCTGGCTGGTCTGCTGATAACATTTTGGAGCTCATGAGAGTTTCCTTCCACTGATTTCCTACGATTTTTTACAACCACTCTCCGCTATGCTCTACAGTCCCTGTCCATCTTTAAATGAGGTCTGCCTGGTCTTGGTTTAGTTGTGGTTGTTCCTTCGCGTTTCCACTCCACAGTCACTTCACCAAGGATCTATTTTGGCAGCTTTAGAAGGATTGAAATGTCTCTGATTGATCTGTGACATCAAATGAGAATAACCCGTTCAGTCAACAGAGGCGGATCAAGGTCACTCTGCTCTTTCCCCTCTCCGCTGTCCTTACTCCTACATGCGGAGGAAAAGAGTTCCCGCTGACAAATTTGCCTCTTGTTTGCGTGGACACTGCCGCCTGCTTGGAGGGGGCGATGCGGTGAAGAGCGGGGCAAGCGGAACATGACCTTGAGCCGCCAGTTGAGCGTGAACAGGTATAATCCACTTCGAAATCACTGACCGACCCATTCTGCTGTTACTGCTTCTCTGCAGACTCCCCGTCTCTTTTTATACTGGCGAGTCCACCTGTCGTGACATCTAGCGTTCAATTCCGCATTATATAGGGTGTCCGGATAGTTTCGATCAGATATTGTATATACTATAGCTGAATCGGTGGTGTCCAGGAAAATACCCAATTACTCCAATACAACTCAGACAATATACTGCATAAACGAATAACTCAGAAAACACATATCACAACACTGAAATACAAGAAAATACACTCTGAATGTCAAATTCTAAGGCAGAACTGCATAGTATACATCAAAAGGTAAAATTAGAAAACTGTAAGTCGTCACTGAAATAACACTGAAATGAAGGAAAAATTTGCATTGTAATGCTAAACCGTATACCTTGGCATATAAAGTCAAACAAAATAGGTAAATCACTACACTGCTAGAAAACATGACTTACACTGAATGCGAAATAGCACTGCACTGCCACCCAGCCGCTGAGATGGGCGTAGTCGACGTCTGCGTCCTTCGTGTTTGCATCTACCAGCCTTGTTTCGAGTTGCTAAAACACTCGTAATAATGGCATTAGTTGATGGCATTTTGATGTAGTGGTTGCTTACAGCTTAGATGAAACATTTGCACATATACAGACCTTTACATGGACTTTCATACAACAGTTTCCTTTTATACGCCTACTATTAATTTATTTCATTGGTATTAAGTATAACTGAATCATTTTCGTTATTGACTCTAATAGAAAGAATCGTCGGGCTGTCATCGTTCCACTCCTAATTTAATGTAAGTGTAGGGTATCTCCTGGCACGCCTCGATATTGACAAACATTAACGATATTTTAATAATGAAAGTAGCATATAATAATATCACGTTCCTTAGTATTATCCTTTTTTCTCCTGCAAACCTAGTTTAATAAGTATAATAGTGGATAGTGATGGAAATGCGGTCAGCAATAATTTCTACTGTAGTTAGAAATGCGGTGTTTGCATATTTCCATCTTTAAGTGCTTATTACATTGCTCCCCTTTCTATTATAACAATAGGTAATTTTTCCCTTTTGATTTGTCGCTATTTCCGCATACTTCACGTTTAAATCCACTCTTTATTCTTCTAGAATATGACCGGTGAGAATATAATCACTTAGTGATATTTTAATACTCGTATTATCTTAGTATCTCGATCAAATTAGCCTATAACATGAAAAATACGTCAATACTGATTCACTTATGCTTCTCTTATTAATGTTTTATAACTCTTCCCTGTATTTTTGCTTACAAAATATCTTTTGATGTCCAAAACAACTTACAGAGTTTTTTCTTCCTAGTTCACAATCGCCCCTAATTTTGAATTCACTATATTTAAACACCTAAATATTGCTTTATTTTCTAACAGTCAATGCTTATTAAATTGGTTTATGATTAATTACTTCCACTGAGATTAATTGTATTTGTATAATGCAACTCTAGAATTTACTATATGCAATAATTCTCGTTCTACCCTCTACTTCTTTCCATAAGTTCCGTGTTTTCTCGCTAATACTTCCTACAGATTATGCTCCTTTTTACTACCGTGTTTGTTTGTTATTCTATATAAATTTGCTGTTAAGCTGATTAACAATAACATCGGATATATACATATATTTAACTAGACAAATCCTTGCTTATGCTACAGTAGCTATTAGTATCTTCTATCTCTGCTTTTCGTTTTATCTCTTCTTCTTAATTACAGATTAATTAGATTTGATTGTAAGGGATATATGTGCTGAATACCCTATAAATCCTTCCGATTTTTTCTTTCACTACATCATCCTAAACTATCTTCATTTATCTTCTTACGCTTCTGTGTAGTTAAGCGCCTTCACTGCGGGCATTATACTACCCGCTCTACTCCCGACATCATGCTGGAAACACGCCCACCGTTTTGATAAGGAGATTCATCGTCCTCTGACGCCAGAGAACCATAGACACGTTCACGTACGTTCATATGTGAACGTGTTTCAATCTCACGTTTACTACATACGGAATTCATTGATCCATTTTCCCCGTGACCTTGTCTAGCTCACGGCTTAATGTTTTATGAATTATTACCCTTGTCACTTATGAATTTTGCTAAGCGATTAGAACAGATTTGCTTCTCCCCCGTGGTGTAGAAAAACATTCTATCCTCTCTACCTCTTATAACATCAATCCGTCAGCATTAGGACACGCACGGTCACTGAAGCAATGATATGCTGTGAGAGACGCTTCGTCACCTCTTCATACTCCTCCTTTCGACTATTCTACCATTCTAATTTCTCTCGTAGCTTCTTTGATTTTCATGGCAATTCTCTTGGTCACGATTTTACAGGCTCTTCCTAAAGGTGCCTCATTTTCGCATCCTCCCAGCGACTTCACCTACCTCTATATCACCACGACCCCTAATGTCGTTCATCCTCGAGTATTCTGTTGACTGAATTGGGTTTTCTCATTTACCTCAACTCTCGCTTCCCTTGATGACTTCCATTTCTACCTTTTAATCCTCGCAAATATCCTCGCGTTCCCCCATACTCACACTTTCTTAACCTCTTAATATTCGCGTGTCTCTTATTCATCCCTATGATGAACACCTCTCCTGTGAATGCTCCAAGATTAGCTTCCCCAGCAGACATGTTTTCTTTGTATTTTCTCCGCGATTTGAATCTGTCCATTTCAATGACCTTTAAGATTTCATTTATTCTTACGATTGTGTGTTCATTCCCATACGGTTAAGTAACATGCTGACTTTATCTGAGTTTTTAATTCCCCTGATGTATTAGTTATTACCATTACAATTATTAACGAAAATCTTATACCATAACACAGTCCCAAGTGAACAAAGTCGCGGGTAACTACTCCTACCCTATAATTGTCCGTGGTCCTCATAATATTGCAACACTCATTCTAACCCCCGCTATACTTCGATGTCTTTGTACACTTTTTTAAGCAACAAAATTAACTTAAAACATTATGGTTCTTGTTTACTGGCATAATTTTAATTAATGGATAATGCTCGACAGCTTTCAATGACTTGTGATTTGTTTACACTTTTGCTGAAATTTCTAAGAACGAATACTCCGTACCTATTTATCCTATCTGTTCAGTGTTCATTGTTACTACTAACGTATAGTGGCATGATATCGAGAAATATTTTATTCTATACACCTATCGGATTAATTTATTTCTCTGTTACATTTTTTATGGATTGCAGGATAAACACATTTCTCTTCTAAACATCTTCTGTTATAATTACATGATATTGGCGAGGCATTAAACCATTACTGGTTTAGTCAAGATTATGTAATATACGCGTGCTTAGTTACAAAGATTTCTAAAATTTAACAGCTGGCTATGTATTACTGGCATTGATTTCCATAAAATTGCTTTTACACGTTTATCTTTGCTCCTCAACCAGTTACCAATACTTCTGCACTTAATTTAAAAAAATTTGCTTTATGGTGTTAGCATCTTTCTATATCCTTTTATTCGATTTAGCTTACAACCTTCTACTTATAATTTATAACCTGGCAATTGAAGAAAGACTATCGACATCAAATTTACTTTCTTTAATTTTTCCTATTTGCTTCAGCCGTATAAGGACTACGATTACGCAACTTCAGTTCCTCTTCTGAGTTTCCTTCCTCCGTCATATTACTCCCTCATTCTCAGGCTCACTCTTGCTTTTTTTCTTCTACTGCGTATACCTTGCTTTTCCTGATAGGTTTTTCTTCGCAAAGATCTATTACTTTCGCAATTTTATTTCAGATAACTTGTGACATTCTCACAACGAACCAATCATTCTTTGTTATTAGTTTTTCTATTATTTTTATTATTATTATTTGCTTTGATTAATCATAAGCTGCATGAATAATTGTATTAATATTTGTAATCTGATGTGTATTATTATAGGGTTTCCACAGGCTGTAGTTTGTTTAGTAAACTAGGGTAGCATAGTTTATTATCTTTAAGTAGTAGTGTAACAATCTTTGGCTCTCGACAGCTCGGAGAGAAGCACTGTTCGTTGGGCACTGGTATTTTAAACATGGCAGGGCGCGGAAACTGTAATGTAGAGCAGATTTTCGGAGGAGGTACAAGAGAATAAACAAAAAATAGACGCAATATCATACTTTAAAAGTAAAAGGATGTCATTTAGAATCAAGTTTAATACATGGATGGTAGTGACAATTAGAAGTGTAATATATGAAAAATAGATAAAATTAAATACGTGTAATTAATGCGAGTTGAAAAATATTTAAAAAAAATACAAGCACCGGCCACCAACACGTCACCGAGCGTGGTGGTGTAACAGATAGCGTTCTGGCCTCGCATTCGGGAGGACGGCTGTTTCGAATCCCCGTCCGGGCATCCAGATTGGGTTTCATGGTTTCCCAAATCACTCCAGGCAAATGGCCGAATTCCTTCCCATTCCTTATCCCCATCCTTTCCCGTCTCTAAAGACATCGTTGTTGAGAGGACGTAAAGCAGTTTTTTTAAAAAAACAAACACGTCGAACATTTGGTCGTATTTCGTGATAAACTTCCGAAGCCCTCAGAACTGTTAATGATGTTCACAACGGAAGATTCGGCCGACTTCGGACAGCTACAAGTCTTGCGTCCAGTGTTAAGGTTTTGCAACATTCACCGATCACCGCAGTGAACCAAGGAGAGCTCGAAAGTGGAGTGAGCTGGAGCCGGTCAAGTGTTAAGACCGCATTCTTAATGGTACGATGTGAAAGTGTATATTCCAAAACTGTTACACGCAATGAACTTGCTGTGTCCTTACGGCGGCCGAACGTCACACGGCAGAAAGGCGGTCCACAGGAGACGGTCACGAACAACCCGAAGCAAGTCCAAGGAGCAGGCCGAACGTAATCCAAGAGACGCGCACTGGCAGAGTCTGACGTGTGGTTCACAGAGTCTCAAAGAGAGTACCGAAACGTAGCCGAGAACGAGCACTGTCAAGAGTCCGAGAGGCAATTCACAGTTAGACGGAGACACAACCGAAGCGCAGTGAACACCGAATTGTCGAGTGGAGCTCCGCCTGGCTATATTTATATGTGGCGGCTCACCTCCGATTGGCCGTGGGTGGAAACTATAGACGCGGTGGGGCTGGTTGGCCCGCTGCCAGCGTCGTCCTATATGTTGTCCACATCCATGCCCTCTACTGGGCATGCGCGGCGATGTCGGGACGGGATACCAGAGAACTACCGGATCGAAGGATTGAGTACTGTAATTGGTTTCAGCATATATTTCATGAGGATGAGGAATTCGCAGGGAAATTTGTGTGGTCTGACGAGTCGGCAGTTCAAGCATAACCGTACTGTGAACCGCCAACATTGTGGTCTATTGGGCTCCTCAAATCCTCACAAGGCAGTGAATCTAACCAAGGGTTACACAGTGTGGTTGTGTTCGGTCATCGCGTGGTTTGATTTGTCCTTCTTTAACGAGGTACGGTAACTAGTCAGTGTTATCTTTGATGTATTTCAGACAAGATTCTGCATGGCATTCAAACTCTGTATGGGCAATGAATGTTTTACGTGAAACAAGATGGAACCCTGCCTCACTACCATCAAGATGTCAGGTTGTATTCGGATGACACTCTGTTCCGGACGGTGGGCAGGTCGATGAGGTGTTATTGAATACCCACCTGTTCTCCTTGATTTGACACCTCTGATTTCTATCTGTGTGGGACTGTCAAGGATGATGTGTATCGACAAAAACCAGCTACAATCAACAAGCTACGTGAAAAAATCGAAGTGTTCATGTCCGTTGTAATTACGCCAGATACACTAACAGGCAGGTCTGCATTTCGTTGCATCGGCTTTGTTTGAAAGTTGCTGGTTGAAATAATCAAGAAAAAAACGGTATTAAACATTAACTACTACTGGGGATTAATTATTGATTATTAACTAACTAAAATTTTCTGTGATGGTATAACTTCTATTTTACATTCTTCTTATTCTGGTCCCTATCCGTTCCGGATGTCGGCAACCATCTTTGCTGTCTCGTCTCTAGCTGGCTGATGCTCGGATTAACCCAGTAGTTGTCTTGGAGGTCCATATTCTTAGATTTTTTAAACCAGGAAGTTCTTCTTCTACCAGCACTTCTCTTTCCTGGTATTTTCCCCTGGAGAACAGATTGCAGGAGTTCATTAGCGGCTATTATTCCTCATGATGTGGCCAAGGTACTGAAGCTTTCGTGTTTCTATGGTGGTCAGTATTTCCATGTCTTTTTTTCATTTTGCGGAGCACTTCAGCATTTGTGGTGTGGGTCTGTCCATGGTATTCTCAACATCCTTCGATACAGCCACATTTCGAAAGATTCTAGCCTTTTACTGATAGTTTCTGTTAATGTCCACGTTTCAACGCCATACAGGAGGACAGAGAACACATAACAGCGCAGGAGTCTCATCTTCGTGGTAATTGATAAATTACGACTTTTAAAAAGGTTATTTCATTTTATTGAAAGTAACCCGAGGAAAGTAATACGAGACTGTATTTCATCAGATGGATCCCATTGGCTGTTTACTGGGGTGCCAAGATACATATACCTTGATACACATTCAATGATCTTCTGGTTAATCATAAAATGGCATTGGAGTTGTTGTTTTTGCCAATGTGGTCGCGCGTATGAGACAGTTCAGTCCCTAGATTGCAGCAACGGATATCACAGAGATGTCAATAAACTGTTTTTTATACAATAAGTAGGTTTTCGGATACTTTTTTCTGTTACGAAAACATTTTTGTTTTGCTATGCAATTCCAGTGTAAACATTTTATTCTCACAGCAACACATATCACATAGATGTTGAATTGCTGTGAGCATTTTGTTCAGGTTGATTGTATTCTGTTAAGATCAGTGACAGTTTGTCGTACACATAGTGTGTTTTAAATTTTCCTAACTGTTTCGTAATACGTTGTAAGTATTTTAAAGCGTACCTATTACACTAAACAAATAAATATTGGCTACAAAAGTACGGTTCTACTTTCCATTATATTACAAGAATTTATCCTTACTATTCATTTTATTTTATTTGCAAAAGGTAGTAAACTTGGTCCCTTATTATTTATATTGTATATAAATGATCTGGCAGAAATACTAAAGAATTGTAAAATTCACATGTTTGTAGATGACACACTAATTTATTATTGTGGGAATAATCTAGAAAAAATGATACAGGTAATTAATAAAGAGTTAAAATTAGTTAATGAATGGCTAAATAAAAATTTGTTAAGTCTGAATGTGGCAAAAACAACATGTATGGTGATGGGGAAAAACTGTTTAGGGAACAGGCAGAGCACTGCATTCTGTTGTGATTAATGGAACTAAAATTAAGTGGGTTCAAAATTATAAATACCTTGGTGTAGTCATTGATAATAAGCTTAAGTTTATAGATCATGTAGATTATATAAATAAAAAAGTAGCAAAAAAGGTAAATTTAATATACAAATTAAGAAAAGTGTTATCTAAACCAGGTAAACAGCTATTTTTAAAGCAATTGTACTGCCTCACATAAGATACTGCTCCACAGTATTAATCATGGCAAGCAAAAGAGAAATTATGAAATTGCAAAATAATTTTAATAAGGGAATGAGGGCTGTTCTAAATAAAAGACGAACTGAAAATGTCAGTAATATGCTTAAGACTTAGGATATTTACATATTGAAAAGGAAATAATTAGAGATGTACTGACTTTTGTATATAGTTGGAAAGTAGATTATTACCAAGATATGACTAGATTAGTACAAAAGAATAATGATGTACATAATTATAAGACAAGGCAGGCAAATCATTTCCATTCGACTTATAATAAAAGTAGTAAAGCACAGAAAACAGTGTTGCACAAAGGTTTAAAAATATTTAACAAATTACCTGATGAAATAAAAAGGACCAAAACTGTTGCAAGTTTTAGAGAAAAGCTGGGTAAATGGTTAGAGGAAAGAGATTGTAATATTTTCTCGTGAAGGAGTTCATTGAAATTAACACTTTGTTTATATTTGTTTTTTCTGTTTTCTGTTTAATATTATGTATGAATTGTAATTGTATATATATTAGCCATAGGCTATTTGAAAATAAATAAATTTTCAGACAGGTCGTCTGGTTTTAACAAAATACCTCAAACACCAATGGCCTGCTTGTACGTGAAATCCCATCGCTTCTCACAGACTTAAACTTCTAAAGTACCTCCACTATCTGATCAAAAGTATTCGGACGCCTATCTGAAATCGACCTTAGACATTGTCCATGTCGCGTTCCCTATTATTGGATCTTGATATGGGGTATTGCCTTATGACAGCTTTAAATCTACTGGGGAGACTTTCCATAAAGTGTCTGATTGTTTCTGGAGGTATGACACAACACTCTTTAAAATGAGCTGAAACGCTGAGGTTTGTAGCGAAGTCGACTTCCTAACTCGTCCCTAATGTGTTCCATTGGGCTCAGGTCGAAACTTTTGGCAGGCCAGTCCATTTCAGGAATGTTATTGTCCAAACCATTGCCTCACATATTTAGCTTTGTGACAGATTGCATTGTCATGCTGATACAAACAATCTTCATCTATGAAATGGTCTTCTACCGTAAGCAGTACACAATATCTTAAAATGTGTTCATATCCCTTTGCATTTAGAGTTTTCCTAAGTGGACTGCACCCTAATCACAAAAAGCACCAACATACCGTAACACCACCTCCTCCGGACTTCACTGTTGGTAATACACATGATGGCAGGTGACGTTCTCCAGGCATTCGCCAAACTCAAACCCTTCCATCGCGATTGTGACAGGGTATAGCGTGTTCATCACTTCAAGTCTGCCACTGTCCATTAGCGTCACTCTTCACACCACTTCAAGCCTCACTTAGTGTGTGCTAAGTGAGGCTTGAAGTGGTGTGTATTATGAGCAGCAGCTCAACATTTGCACAGTATTCTTTTAAACTCCCGACACAGTCATTGTGCTGGCTGGTCTGCTGATAACATTTTGGAGCTCATGAGAGTTTCCTTCCACTGATTTCCTACGATTTTTTACAACCACTCTCCGCTATGCTCTACAGTCCCTGTCCATCTTTAAATGAGGTCTGCCTGGTCTTGGTTTAGTTGTGGTTGTTCCTTCGCGTTTCCACTCCACAGTCACTTCACCAAGGATCTATTTTGGCAGCTTTAGAAGGATTGAAATGTCTCTGATTGATCTGTGACATCAAATGAGAATAACCCGTTCAGTCAACAGAGGCGGATCAAGGTCACTCTGCTCTTTCCCCTCTCCGCTGTCCTTACTCCTACATGCGGAGGAAAAGAGTTCCCGCTGACAAATTTGCCTCTTGTTTGCGTGGACACTGCCGCCTGCTTGGAGGGGGCGATGCGGTGAAGAGCGGGGCAAGCGGAACATGACCTTGAGCCGCCAGTTGAGCGTGAACAGGGTATAATCCACTTCGAAATCACTGACCGACCCATTCTGCTGTTACTGCTTCTCTGCAGACTCCCCGTCTCTTTTTATACTGGCGAGTCCACCTGTCGTGACATCTAGCGTTCAATTCCGCATTATATAGGGTGTCCGGATAGTTTCGATCAGATATTGTATATACTATAGCTGAATCGGTGGTGTCCAGGAAAATACCCAATTACTCCAATACAACTCAGACAATATACTGCATAAACGAATAACTCAGAAAACACATATCACAACACTGAAATACAAGAAAATACACTCTGAATGTCAAATTCTAAGGCAGAACTGCATAGTATACATCAAAAGGTAAAATTAGAAAACTGTAAGTCGTCACTGAAATAACACTGAAATGAAGGAAAAATTTGCATTGTAATGCTAAACCGTATACCTTGGCATATAAAGTCAAACAAAATAGGTAAATCACTACACTGCTAGAAAACATGACTTACACTGAATGCGAAATAGCACTGCACTGCCACCCAGCCGCTGAGATGGGCGTAGTCGACGTCTGCGTCCTTCGTGTTTGCATCTACCAGCCTTGTTTCGAGTTGCTAAAACACTCGTAATAATGGCATTAGTTGATGGCATTTTGATGTAGTGGTTGCTTACAGCTTAGATGAAACATTTGCACATATACAGACCTTTACATGGACTTTCATACAACAGTTTCCTTTTATACGCCTACTATTAATTTATTTCATTGGTATTAAGTATAACTGAATCATTTTCGTTATTGACTCTAATAGAAAGAATCGTCGGGCTGTCATCGTTCCACTCCTAATTTAATGTAAGTGTAGGGTATCTCCTGGCACGCCTCGATATTGACAAACATTAACGATATTTTAATAATGAAAGTAGCATATAATAATATCACGTTCCTTAGTATTATCCTTTTTTCTCCTGCAAACCTAGTTTAATAAGTATAATAGTGGATAGTGATGGAAATGCGGTCAGCAATAATTTCTACTGTAGTTAGAAATGCGGTGTTTGCATATTTCCATCTTTAAGTGCTTATTACATTGCTCCCCTTTCTATTATAACAATAGGTAATTTTTCCCTTTTGATTTGTCGCTATTTCCGCATACTTCACGTTTAAATCCACTCTTTATTCTTCTAGAATATGACCGGTGAGAATATAATCACTTAGTGATATTTTAATACTCGTATTATCTTAGTATCTCGATCAAATTAGCCTATAACATGAAAAATACGTCAATACTGATTCACTTATGCTTCTCTTATTAATGTTTTATAACTCTTCCCTGTATTTTTGCTTACAAAATATCTTTTGATGTCCAAAACAACTTACAGAGTTTTTTCTTCCTAGTTCACAATCGCCCCTAATTTTGAATTCACTATATTTAAACACCTAAATATTGCTTTATTTTCTAACAGTCAATGCTTATTAAATTGGTTTATGATTAATTACTTCCACTGAGATTAATTGTATTTGTATAATGCAACTCTAGAATTTACTATATGCAATAATTCTCGTTCTACCCTCTACTTCTTTCCATAAGTTCCGTGTTTTCTCGCTAATACTTCCTACAGATTATGCTCCTTTTTACTACCGTGTTTGTTTGTTATTCTATATAAATTTGCTGTTAAGCTGATTAACAATAACATCGGATATATACATATATTTTAACTAGACAAATCCTTGCTTATGCTACAGTAGCTATTAGTATCTTCTATCTCTGCTTTTCGTTTTATCTCTTCTTCTTAATTACAGATTAATTAGATTTGATTGTAAGGGATATATGTGCTGAATACCCTATAAATCCTTCCGATTTTTTCTTTCACTACATCATCCTAAACTATCTTCATTTATCTTCTTACGCTTCTGTGTAGTTAAGCGCCTTCACTGCGGGCATTATACTACCCGCTCTACTCCCGACATCATGCTGGAAACACGCCCACCGTTTTGATAAGGAGATTCATCGTCCTCTGACGCCAGAGAACCATAGACACGTTCACGTACGTTCATATGTGAACGTGTTTCAATCTCACGTTTACTACATACGGAATTCATTGATCCATTTTCCCCGTGACCTTGTCTAGCTCACGGCTTAATGTTTTATGAATTATTACCCTTGTCACTTATGAATTTTGCTAAGCGATTAGAACAGATTTGCTTCTCCCCCGTGGTGTAGAAAAACATTCTATCCTCTCTACCTCTTATAACATCAATCCGTCAGCATTAGGACACGCACGGTCACTGAAGCAATGATATGCTGTGAGAGACGCTTCGTCACCTCTTCATACTCCTCCTTTCGACTATTCTACCATTCTAATTTCTCTCGTAGCTTCTTTGATTTTCATGGCAATTCTCTTGGTCACGATTTTACAGGCTCTTCCTAAAGGTGCCTCATTTTCGCATCCTCCCAGCGACTTCACCTACCTCTATATCACCACGACCCCTAATGTCGTTCATCCTCGAGTATTCTGTTGACTGAATTGGGTTTTCTCATTTACCTCAACTCTCGCTTCCCTTGATGACTTCCATTTCTACCTTTTAATCCTCGCAAATATCCTCGCGTTCCCCATACTCACACTTTCTTAACCTCTTAATATTCGCGTGTCTCTATTCATCCCTATGATGAACACCTCTCCTGTGAATGCTCCAAGATTA
>CM061921.1:105184271-105542271 GCA_031002005.1 Vandiemenella viatica
GAAAAAAAGAACAATGACAGAAAAGAACATAAAGAGAGAAGAAAATGAGGAGAGTTATAGCCAAGAAAAAGATAGCAATGAGAGATCCGAAAAAGTAAAAGAAACTGGAATATTATCCAACAAGAATAAAAAAGAGATTAGTGATGCCGAGAAAAAGACATTCTGTAGAAACAGTAATAAGATTATACATTGTATTAAGCTATGTGTCAAAAGAAGAGACCTAAAAAAATATAATGGAAAACATAAGAAGAAGTTTACATCTTGAAGAAATAAATGTTATGAAATTTAAAAAGAAGAATATGAAGCTTGACGAAAAGGGAAGAAGTCAAAATTTTAAGCGAAATACTCTTTTTGGTAAAAACCCACGAAAATTCTTGTAGGTTTAATTCCAAATCAAAATGATTTTAGATATCTATAACTGATCGTTTTTTGATTACGAAGAAAGTAAAACAATAATAAGCTACATCAAATTATATATTATCTCAGATATCAAAAAAAAAAAAAAAAAAAAAAAAAAAAAAAAAAAAAAAAAAAAAGAATTCGGGACTTACGTGTGAGTTAAAGCTGTAAAAAAAAAAAACCTGTAAATGGACGAAAGGTGTTAAGGAGGGTATGAAGTATCAAGTATTAAAGTTGTATTTGTGTACTCATGTATGTTCAATTTTAGCTCATAACATTGTATATGCAGCACCGGGGTTGCCACCCCATTAAAATATATCTGTATGTGTTTTAGTTCTTACAATGTAATAAGTGGTTGGATGGACAGATAGCGCTTCCTAGCGGAAAATCGTGGAACAAATAAGGGACAGACATGGTTGCCTAGGAAGCAGAGAATAACAGCCGGATTTTGGAGAGACGGAAGAACGGATATGATAGCAACTAAGTACTTCTGAGAAGAGCTATTTATGAGTTTTTATTTATCACTGCACTAGAGATGTTTGTGAGAAGTAATGCTTTTCAATAAATTAGATTAGTTTACTTAAACTGAGCTTCGTAAAATATTACAAGTCCAGTAAGTGCACCGGAAAAAAAACACGGTCATGACTAGGGTTTGGATCTTTATGAGCAAAAAATTGACAAATATACATGCAAATATGACCTTAAAAAAGGGTAAATATGACCTAAAAATGACAAAATATGACCAAACATTTAAATTTACTACACATCAAAACATGCTCAATTATACATTTTGTCTAGTAGTGTGGCTTTCACGTAGACAGCATAATTTGCTTCAGTGCACTAAATGCACCACTGAGTAATTAAATTTTAAATCACTTTGTTTAATTTCACATAATTTACAGAAAATAACTTTTTCGTCGGTACTAAAATACTCTTCTCCAAATTCCTTTAGGTAACTCTGTAACCTCACAATTTCAGAATTTTTTTTTTTCAGCATAACGGTACTCACTGATCCACTGCAGATTTAACACTGGCTGAGGAATAATTTTCAAAAGTATTGGTGACAATGAGACATTGATTGACGCGGATCCGCACAGGAATGCTCCTGTTGCATTATAGAGATTAAAAGGCGGGCAGAATATTAAGGTTTAGAGAGTGACAGTAATGTATAACTTTAATTCTTGACTGGTGAATTGTGATCAATTCAGTAAAAATTAGTTTTATTTTTTCCTCCAATGTATGAGAGGAGTACAGTTCTGCGAATAATTATCTTAATCGCTTCTCATCTATAACTTTTAGTGACTTCCCGGCATTATTAAAAATTACCAGATTTTTCCTCAGATTATGACCATATGACCATAAACATTATCGTAATATGACAAAAAGTAGGAAAATGGCCTGAATATGCATTTATTTTCTATATAAAATACATTAAAATATGATCAGAGACGTTCAATTCGGCATTACAGCTCAAAAAGACTGCAGGAAAAAATTATGATCTGTCCTAAAGATCTGAATTCTAGTCGTGACCATCTGTCTGATAAAAATCCTCATTCCAGTTTCGCTCCTCCCGAAAACCAAGTTTTATTTTTGGTCTTTGACGGAGGAAACTACATGTAGGCAACAATAATTAATATTGCCTGTCCCCACGCTCAAAGATTGAATATTAAAGATACAGCAAAGAAGCAGTATCATAATAAGTTATTTAATAACATTTAGGAGGCTACGAGAGCTTACATGTCGCTGTATTATTTTTTTAAATTTGATCAGTAATTTCCGAAATAAAGAACGTGGGGAATTAGATTTTTTTTTCGCCAAAAAGTGGTATAAATTATTGAGTAAAAAGAAAATTCTAGACATTTTGAAAGTCAACTGGTTGACAACTTTCGTTTTATAACCATGAAGATAATTTTTGGTTTTAAATCAAAACACAGACAGTTAGTAATTACAGAAGTAAATTAAAATGGAAGTTTTGCGTCAGAACCCTTCAAAAATATAACAAAAAATCGATTCCTTTATCAGGTTAGAACCGGCAGCCGGCATTACAAGTAGTCACCCCAATATGAAAATTTAGTTCTGGGTCATACTGGATAAACAGAATGTTATTGTAAATTTGTTAGAAAACAATTATGTAGGTTTGAAAAATAAAGTTGACCAAAGGATAACGGGGGGATTGGTAAAAAAAAAAAGGAGTTAAATGAAAATGAGAGCATGCAAAAATTGGGAATCAGGCTTCTTTTAGCAAATTATAGGAGTACCGAAAACAGTGTCGTCTTCGTCAAAGTGTCAGTATTAATAGATAGGCAACACTGCGTCAGGGAACAGCGACACTCGATGTTGAATTTACGACATAGGTGTCCGTGCGGACAGTGCAGCGAAATTCTGCGATGGCATGATATAGCAGCAGAAGATCGATGCGAGTGCCTCTGCTAACAAAATGCAGCGCCTCTCCTGCGCTTGTGAACTCTAGATGATGCGGCGTGGCCGGATGAGTCACGATTCAAGTTGGTAAGAGCTGATGGTAGGGTTAGAGAGTTGTGCAGACACCACGAACACAAGGACCCAGACAGTCAGGAATGCACTGTGCAAGCTGGTATGGGCCGGGACCTCCGGTCAAATTGAATCTCCCGCCAACCGTTGACTGGTAATGTTTATGTTCAACTACTTGGAGACCATTTGCAGCTATTTATGGTCTTCATGTTCCCTCACAACAATAGACTTTTCCAGAATGACAATTTTCCGTGTCACCGGCCAAAAATCTTTTAGTACTGGTTAAGTGAACATTCTGAACAATTCCAGCAAGTGATTTTGTCACCTAGGTACCAGACATGAATCCAATCGAATACGTCAGGGACACAGAAAGGTTGGTGAACAAAGTTCTGCACCGGCAATAGGGTATATGCATGTATTACTTTTATATTTTAAATAAATTATTTACTCCGTTATATAACTGTAAAAAATACAATATTGAAGAAAATATTAAAATTTAAAACTGCAATCCAATTCCGACTTTTTAAACGCAGCCAGTTTTGCGCGCTGTACCGTGACATCATTGTACACGACTACATTGACGTATTGTATATTGTGGAGTGTTATATCTCAAAAGCTTTATGTTTTTTAACTAATTTCGATATGGAAGGAGGTTGTTAAACCATTTTATAAACACTGTATTGTACCTATGTGCAAAAATACGATAGGAAATGCATCTGATAAAGTGTATTTTTATGTCCCGCGAGATGTGAATGCAAGAAAAATTGGTGTATAGCTATTAGTGATGTGCCGGATATCCGTATCCGTATCCGTATCCGCGGATATCCGAGGGGGGAAAAAGATCTGTATCCGTATCCGTTACTTTTTTAGCGGATCTTTAACGGATCTTTTGTAAAGAATTTCACTAAGCACGTATATAAAATTTTGAAGATATCTAGCAAAGAAATACTATTAACTTCAATTCCAATTACTTCATATTTCTTAACATCTCATATCTGGCACATTTATATTGCAAAACTTAATTATTTAAACATATATTTTACTACAATGAAGTCTTCAGGGGTGTACCGCCGGATTGTGTTGTGAAAACACGATATTTCGACGACTAGCTCCGCCGTCTTCTTCAGGTGTGGAGACATCTGCACTGATCGGCTGACCCATAGATACCCTATCAGTGAAGATGGCGGAGCTAGTCGTCGAAATATCGTGTTTTCACAACACCATCCGACGGTACACCCATGAAGACTTCATTGCAGTCGTAAGCCGGAAAAGTCTTCGTTCTTACATTTATTTTACTAGTTTACCAAAGGTAACTGGTAACTTACCACTGTAGTAAGATTAAGGTATTATTTTAACTATATTTATAGTGAGATCAGGCCTCTAATCTTCGTGATTTGCTTGCTGAAATTATTTTTAAGGTACTGCTAAAGTGTTTACATCAGATAAAATAATCACTTTTACACAAACTTAAAAAAATAAATGTTGTGTTTAACATTAAGTTTGGTAAATTGTACTTCAAAAAGGGTAAATTGGCAGTTTTGTCACCCAAAAGTCTATTACCATGAGCATCATAAATTATTCCTGCTGCACTGAAAAACTGCTCACTTGGAACGCTTGTTACAGGTGATGATAAATATGTGCGACCCATGTGTCACAGACCTCAAAATTTTTTACTATTATTGTTAACAGTTTTTTTAACAATCAGGTGCAGCTGATGTGCTGCACAATCAATATTATCTACGTCAAATAAAGTGCAGGCTCTCTTCATGTTGGATCCTCCATCTCTTACCATGCAGTGCACATTATGTTTGGGATTCCCCACCCTTCAAACATATTTTGAAATATTTCCGAAATGTAATCTCCCGTTTGGCGTTCTTCAAGTATCTCCGCTTTTAAAATGATATTTTCCCTTATAAAATCTTTTGTAATGTTCTGGACACCAATGAAACACCTTACCAAAAAGCCTACCAGATATACGATGTGAAGGAAATTCTCTAAAAATCCTTTAAAACGTCTTTATTTTCGATCCTAAAGTTCGCTGCAGATAAGTTCCGTAAAATATTTCCTGCCTTTTAGAACATAATTTGCAATAACATTATCCAGCAATCGTCGGAACCCAAAATTTTCTACGTGTTGAAAAGGTAATCCAGATAAAGCTATCATTTCTGCAATTAAATAGTTTTTATTTTTTATTATCCCACATTTTATTTTTTCTATGCATTCGTAAAAAATGTTTTTTTTTTTTTTAAATTCTCTTTTTACCGTTTTTAAAGATTTTCCCTGCTGAATGTGTTCGCCGGCAATCTTCTTAGCGGAGTCTTCTTTTAATAATAACTCATATTTTTGTGGGTGTTTCGTCTGAAGATGAATTTTTAAGATAGTTGTACATTCATGGGATTACATTCCTTCACAGAGTTTGTATTTAGCAGATTTGTCATTTATTATCGTAAAATATTTCCATATGGCAATACTTTTTTGTATAAATTGTTTTTATTTTAAAATAACTTACAACTTCCCAAAAAACAGAAACGATATAATCTACGCAATCCTATGTCATCCTAAAATATAAACATAAACACGCACAGCTCAAGGTCAAAACACGTCGCGTAAGCTGGACGTTCGTTAATAATAGATCGTAGTTGACGACTTTTCCACTGTCATGTCGATCCAAATTGAAAAAGTTGAGATCCGTATCCGTATCCGTATTCGCGGATCTAGACAATAATGATCCGTATCTGTATCCGTATACGCGGATATAAATTTTTAACGATCCGGCACATCACTAATAGCTATGAGAAGACATAAAGAATCTACAACTAGTTGCTTATACTGTCGTAAAAATCATTTTAATGTAAATGCATAATGTTTAATGTTGCTATGTGAAATTTGTTACAATACATGACAATTCGTTACCTTTTCAAACTCTAATCATTACTTAATTTACAAAAGTTTAATGGGTATATTTTTCAAATCATTTCTTATTCAAGCTTAATCCAAAGCAACTACAAACCTTTCAAAGCCCACATAGGAGACCATCATACATTTTAAAAACGGATTTTAATCTTCTAAATATATATTGAAGGGTATGTGTCTACCTCAACTCATGACTTTAAGAGGCCACATCATTTAACGATTGAACTGACTGATAATGACATTTCCGTTGTTCCGTCGTTCCTTCAAATGCACCTACCAAAAAAATAATCTAAATGTCTTTTCTCGATGTTACGTATTTGGTTTAAAATACAAGTACTTCTTCACGACATACAACTATAGAAAAAACGAAAACGAAATAAAATAAAAAATAATACCTATTTCAGTTAAAAAAAGCAATAAAGTTATTAATAATATGCAAGAATGTACACTTTACTGGCTTATGATTGCAATGAAGTCCTCACGGGTGTACCTCCGAATTATGTTGTGAAAACACAATCTGGCGGTACACCCGTGAGGACTTCATTTCGAAACAACAATTTTCTGCTACTTTATTATGCTACTAGCTTCAAAGCTCGTCAAAAATGACGAACTGAACAGTATGTTCTGGCAAGACTTTTTTTTTTAATTGATTAACTTTGTAAAATTGTTATAAAACACCGCGCAATGTAATTCCGTGTTTCTTACCTGTAACAAAAACTATCAGTTGTCACTCTGGTCCGAAGTGCATTTAAACTTTGCAACGAACTCCGCTAAAATACTAGACCCATATCTGAATCACATATATATTTCCCATTGTCAGCAATTTCATTGTCGGTTACTCCGGCGTGTCCCTTGATCACATGGGTGTATCTACTACGTAACTAATGCTCTAAAAGCGTTAAACTTTAATAAATCAAATATCTAACACTAAGTTACCTTGCAGCTTTACTCCCCCGACGTCAGAGACTCTAGAATCCTGATTTGATGCAAAATATGTTGTCATCATGAAAACATCGCTTTTTGGGAGATTATTTTACAATACCTTTTCCATTTACTATTTATTGTATTATTATTTATTATTACTTAGTGTACTCTCATAAGAATACAATGTTCACCAATTATGCTGATAAATTACGATAAAACTTAAACACAATCACAAAGTTATAAAAACGCCAAGTAATTACGCCTTCATTTACAACATGAACGTGTACTTTGACGTCATGATTCAATTCAACCAATAACTTTGCGTTTTGCGAAGTTACATTTCTTTTGTGTTTTTAATACTTTTGATTAATTAAAATCAATAAATCAAAAGCGAATAAATAGGGAAAAACGTTGTAGCGGTAATTCTACAGTAATAAAACTCCTCAATAAAAATATTAGATGTATATTTGAATTTCATGCATATTCCCTACTCTGCCATCTGATATGCCACAGATCGTCCCCTATTCTGCTTTTCAGGGCGTGCAAGCCTCCTAGCTCGACGTTCTGTGTTTGATCAATACACTATATGTCCAACAATAAACTCACCTGTATTTACATCCTGCTCGTGTATAGATGGCTTCCTATCTTATACATTTGACTTCAACCCAAGTCCTGTCCTACCAATAATATAGTATTCTAATTTAGCTAAGAAAATTTTATCATATACGAAAAAATCACAGGCCTTATCAATATTGTAATAAATTCCTTGTGAATTCGCTTTCTTAATTATTTTCTGATAATTCGGCTAACACTGGAGGCTACAATGTCTCAGCATATGAGAGGAATTCTCATTGTAAACAAAATATTTTTTTTTAAATGGATGGTTTAATACTTTTTCTGTTTAATTGTGGAATGTAAGAAATAGAGACATACCTATTTTCGGCTCTTGATGACAATAATCAAAGTATTGTTAAGAGATTTCCCTCAATGGTAAGCTTCTTTCTTAGCTGTTAAGTAATTGTAAAGAAGTGAGTAATACATGCAGATTTTAAAGGTTCTGGGACATTTAATAGTTTAAGAAGCTGCTGGTTTATTTTCAGGGAACAATATACTTCTTTCCATTTTAATAACATCAGAAAACAGTTTATAGCTACTTACAGTCGAATAAAAGAAAGAAATGTGAACAAATAATGGCAGGGTAGGCAACACTGAACGATGATAGAAGAAATTTTTAAAGCTTTAATATATAAATAAGGGGATAGGAAGATACTCAGACAATTGGATCGTCTATTTTTGAAAGGACACATGTCCATATTTTATCAAAAATTATGTTTTTGCAGACTTGAGTTTGAACAGTGTAGGTTTGTTTACTGTTGAAAGGGCACATTCTTAACTGAACTCTCTACAATGCTGTAGCGGTTTGAAATTGGTGTTTATTATTGAATAGGCTTATGTCCTGGACACGTGCCCTTCCTCTGCTAAACTGGTTGTATGTTGCAGCCATCCCGCCTGCGCTCTGAGCGGATTTTTACGTTTGTAACCTATGCTCTGAACAGCGGTTAACAATAAAGATGTTTTATAGTTTACAATTGTTATTAAAACACATATGGCGTTCCAAAAAGATTTATTCTGCCTTAAAAGACGTAGAACGGAAGTGTCAAAGCGAGCCAAATACTTGTAGAATCATAGTAGATTTCAAGAAAAATCTCCCATTGCCTCATATATCAGTGCAGAAAATATTCTACTATCGGCAATTGTGTGTTAGCTGTTTTTGCGTTTGACTTGAAACCCAAAACAAGCAAAATTTGTACCCACCATGTAGGCACTGTGAAAAAGGAGGGAATGTGGTTTCCTCTTTCCTTATTTCATCCCCCAAACTGCAGAAGAAGCCCAGCTTTCGTCCGACGGACGTACAGGAAAGAACAGGAATCATTCGGTTTAACGATTTCTTGAAGTAACAGTCAAGCAATATTTTCCTGTGAGAGGTCACAGTTTTCTCCCATGTAATCGTATCTTTGGTGTTATCAAGATACGATTAAAAAGAGTGGACAGAGCCTACACACCGGGTCAATATTCAAAAATTATTAATGAATCATCTCCAAATGAAGGGAAAATTGAAACAATTTTTTTTAATACAATGACATCATCCTAGAGTTTAACAAGTGGTGGCCCAAGCATTTTAAAAAGCATGTACTCCCGTGTAGCTCGAAATCAAAAAGCGCTGGGAAAGGAGGAATGACAGCGTGAGTTGTTTAAAAAATCAAAACACTACTATTATGAAATGAATGAGAGAGTCATTTTACGTTATGACAAAATTGGAGGAATAATATTAAAACTTTTAAGTTGTTGCGGAACAACACAAGTATTGAGCTTCCTAACGCAAAAGCTTTAGCAGGCATGAATCCCATCATTGCCCCCCCCCCCCCAAAAAAAAAAAAAAAAAAGTGCTACAATATGTTGAGGAAGAACATGTGCCATTCTATCATGCTATAATGTTGTGGCCATCTACCGAGAATGATTCTGCGCCGATTAGTTACGTAAAGTAAAATATATAAGCTGGTGGATTTTGTGTAAAACTGCAATAATTTCAATGGTAAATTAAATGTAATTTCATATAATGTAATTTTTTTAAACTTTAGTTTACATGTAATGTTCGAACAAACAAAATATCCATACATAATAAACTAAATGTGAAAAAAGTATTTTATTCTTTCCCTTGGTTTATTATTAAAAGGGCACATGTCCGCGTTACTTAAAAATCACATATTGTACACAATAAATTACAAATGTTCGTCAAAAGTATATTCTATGTTACTTCATCAGTTGCAGTAAAAAAATAGATTTTAAAAGACTTATTGTGTTTTTATTGATTCCCGTAAACTTTATGAAAATGGGCATGTGCCCTTTCAAAAATAAGCGATTCAATTATTGATAAGGACGGAGAAGTCAGAGATAATGTAAAAAAGGCTGAGATACTGAGCGGCTGATTTGGTGAGACTATTGAACATTTTCATGTTCAAAAATATCACCTGGTCTGTTGCATCCATTGTATTTAATGACCTCTATTCTGACCACAACCCAGTGGTATTATATAGTGATGCAGTCGCGTGCCGAACAGAGTGTAAGAATTTTTCTATAATTACTAACTGGCAAAAGTACCAAGATTTTGTAAAACACCACATCACAGGCCAGCCCGAACTGGAAACTAAGAGACAAGTCGAGAGACATATAAACCAGTTCGTAAACATTATCAAAGAATGCACGAAGAAAGCTACAGTGAAAATAACACATGACCCAAGCAGAAAAGACCTCCCACCCCATATTTCACACTCAATAGATTTGGAAAACTCCATAGGAAACGCTGGCAACAATATAAAGTCCCAGCAGACAGAAGAGCCACAAATATACTAGCAAACCAAATCAAATGGCACCTGCAACAACACCGCAACTAAGTCTAGCGGAGTGAAATCCCAACCTCTTCTGGAAAATAGTAAAAGCTAGAAAAGAACAGCCCCTGTCATCAAAGCCACTTACAAGGACCAAATAGTTTTGCACACACAGCACGGAAAAAAGCCGAAATAATGGCAAAAATCTTTAGAACGACAGTTTCAGACACATGTCATCGATGACGAGGATAGTAAAATCCACGAAGAAAGAGTAGCTAAAGAAGTGCCTCGCATTTTGTGGGAAGATTTTCGTAGATCTTTCTGTCCTGTGGATCCACATCGGGTGACTTGGTAACAAAAAGTCCCCAAGCCCAGATGGCGTAAAAGCCACATACTTAATAAACCTACCACAACCTGCAATAGCTTACCTCACAGCAATATATAACGCATGCCTCCGACTATCGTTTTTCCCATCCTCCTGGAAAACCGCCAAAATAATCACCCTACCTAAACCAAAAAAAAGCCATCTCCTTTCCCAAAACCACAGAACCATCCCACTCCTCAACTTCTTCGGAAAAGTTCTAGAACGAATTACATCATCATCCCACAACATTTTGGCTTCCGTGTTCAGCACAGCACAATCCACCAAACCACCAGACTGGTCGAACATATCTGTAGGGCGCGATTTATCAGGCATAATACAGGCACTGTTATGCTTGACATTGAAATAGCTTTTGACAAGGTTTGGCATGGTGGATCAATATTTAAACTACACTCATATGACTGCCCTAGCCACTTATTAAAAATAATAAACAGCTTTCTTCGAGACAGAAAATTCTTTGTTGTGGTGGACGGACAAGAGAGCCAGTTGAAATCAATTGAAGCATGCGTACCACAAAGATCGGTCATGGTTCCAACACTGTACAGCGTATATACAAATGATCTACCTTACCAACAAGGCGGAGAAGTAGGGCTATTTGCAGACGATACTGCGGTATACAGGTCGAATCACAACCTAAATTACATCTTACGCAAACTGACACAGCACCTTGAGAAAATTACTCAACGGTGCAACCTTTGGAAAATCAAAATTAACTCCGGCAAAAGTCAGGCTATCATGTTCACCACCAGAAGGACGGGATCCAACCACCAAATCAAGCTCGACGGCATGGACCTCCCCTGGTGTGAATCGGTTAAATATCTCGACCTAGAAATTGACAAAAAATTAACCTGGATTAAACACACAAAAAAAGGCTTGTACTATATGTTAGGCTCGATTTTTTAAATTATACCTCCTCCTCAAGGGAAACAAGCTTAGTGTCAAGACTAAATTAAAAATCTGATCCGCAATAATTAGGCTTGCCGTGCTATATGGCTCAGAACTCTTCAGCATGGCTTCAAACCACCTAATCAAAAAACTGCAGGCCATACAAAATAAATATCTAAGCATTATTACCAGCTCCCCGCGGTACATGCCGAACACATGATTCCACTATAACTTAAGTATACAAAGGCTCACAGATTACATTAAGGACAAAATTCTTTCAGCAAGCACATTCTTCGCCCCATCAAATAACCCAAGACTTAGGACAGAATGAATATCAACAACAATACAACCAACCTGTTGCAACACGTACCAGAAATTATAGGATCTGACAATAACACCACAACAACAGGAATAACATCAAGATTTCCATAAAACAATGAGCCCGAAACCCCCTATTCCGTCGTAAGTTAAAAAGTTACAATGCTCTGGCACTTAAAAACTATATGGGCTCATGCCCAACCATATGTCTGCCTATTTGTCTGTCGGTATAGATATGGTACCGATACGTTTAAGGTACGTAACAAAGACATTGTACCATACCTGGAAGTATTATTCAAGTTGAATCTGGAGACTTGCTACATTCCAAAGTACTGGACATGTACCCTAGTAGCATCAATCCATAAGGGAGGGGGGACAAACAGGGCTGAGAATTATAGTCCAATTAGTCTGACTTCGCTGTTGGGTAATTTTATAGAGTGTTCTGCAGCTACATTATGAAAATCTGTGAGAAAAAAGAATTGGTTTGTAAGTCAACAGCTTGGTTTTAAAAGAGGTTATTTATGTGAATCTCATTTAGTAAGCAATGAACAAGATATTTCAGATGAATTGAATAAGGTATGGCATGCAGATAGTGTAGCACTGGATTTTTCTGAGGCATTTGACAGAGTTAACCATACAATTGCTGTGATTAAGGTTACGATCATTGGGACAAACCAAGATTTATCTTGCTGTTTGAAGGAATTCCTAAGAGGAATTCCTAAGAGTCACAGTGGAAGTAAGAACGTGTTTGGTAGAGTATTGGGATTATTACTGTTCATTATTTTAATGAATGATTCTGCTGTTCATCTATGGTCGGAGAATAGGCTGTTCACAGATGATATAATGCCATATAGTAAGATTACATCGCGAGAGGATTGTGAGCAAATCAATGGGATCTTGACAGACTATCTAGTTGGATGAATAAACGTGGAATAAATTCCAAGAAAACTCGACTTAAGTATTCAGATACAAAAATAAAGGTTTTGTATTTGTATTCAGCTGAAGGAGTATTGCTCATTGAAGGAATAAAATGTAAATACCTGGGAGTATCAGTTGACAGAAAGATAAGCCGCTCAGAGCACATTTGGGAGGTTGTAGGGAAGGTGTTCAGAGTAGGCCTAATCAGTCTGTTGTAGAGAATAATCACACATTCTACTAAGGAAGTAAGAGAAATGGATTACAAAACTTTCTATGGTATTGTGAAATGATATAAAACCCACACTATGGGTATCAATCATTGAAGTTACGGAAAAGCAGAGCAACTAGATTTTGGTCTGTTTAAATTAGCAAAGGAAGCACTCTGTAACTAAAATGGTAAAAGAGTTGGTTTGGAAGTAAATGAAGAGAATTGTGGGCATATACAAGGCATGGCCTACACTGGGGATGGGGCCTGGATGAATATTGGTGGAAGATTTAAAAGAAATGTAATAAATAAGTTAGCAATTGATTTTAGGCATAATGGAGAAGGATTTTTTTCATTTTTAGGTAGTGGAGTGAGGGACTGGAACAAATTACTTAAGGAGGTAATGAATAATGTACCACAGACTGTGAAGGATTTTATGGCAAAACTATGTATTACTAATATGTAGGTATATATGAAAATTACCTTTGCAGCATGAGTTCCATTTCATCTGATTAATATTAATGATTGATGTTAGTTTATGTTAGTTTAATTACTTTTGATAATATTTTGCTGTAAATACGTAGCAAGTTCTTAAAGGTTCATTATAGATTTTTTCAGATATTGCTAAATATGTATCTTCAATAAGCACACGTGTTAAATGTATGACAGCGAATAAGATTAAATGCAGAAAAAAATTAAAAACCATCTTTAATTGATATCTCCTTCTAATCCACAGAAGAATTTTTTTCAAAGGTATCTACAAAATAACATAAAAGCTCACATTATAGAGAACTAAAATAAAAAAATAAGCAAACTTGTCGATTTCGTATTAAAAGGCGCTTCTATTGAACTGATAGGTCAAATTGTGCTACTTTTTGTTATCTTTGAATATTTCCTGTTTAGGTAGTGATCCAGTCAGGTGTGCTTCCGCAGCCATAGCAGCAGTAGCCGACTTTTGTGTGTGATTTGAATTGTGCTAGTTTATGTTATCTTTGAATATTTCCTGTTTAGGTAGTGATCCAATCAGTTGAGCTTCCGCAGCCGTAGCAGCAGTCGCTGATTTTTGTGATTGGAAGCTCCAACGTCCAACGTCCAACGTCTGGAGAAACCCCTACGAGACCTAGCTGAGAAGAATGGTGCAGACCCTCATACTAATGTTCATTCTGTTTGTCTTCCAGGAGCAACCATGCCACGTGTCATGGAGGCCATTCCAAAAGCGATTAGAGAATTGAACTGCCGTCAGTTAAGTATAGCTGCGCACGTCGGTACTAACGATTCGTGTCATGTTTCTGTTTCAGACATAGTGAAATCTATGGACAAGTTGGGCCACAAGGCGTATGAATCAGCGCGTGAGAATTCGGTAACGTTGCATTTTTCCATTTGTAGTGTCGTGCCGCACATTGATTGTGGGGAAGCCGTGTGGTGGAAGATTTATAATTTGAATTGCAGTTTACAGGAGCTGTGTCGCAAAAACAACTGGGGCTTGGTCGACCTTCTACCGATGATAGCTGCAAGCTGGGACGCATTTGACAGATCGGCCGTCCACTACACTCCGAGAATGGCGACCAAGGAGGCTGCTAGAATATCGAACCATCTTGATGTGAATTATTTTTCAGGAACACCGTGACGCCCGAGGATCCCTCAGTTCAACGAAAAAGACGCGTCGGTAACCTAGATCTTGGTTCTGGAAGTGACGGCGCGAATAAATCGAAATTTAAAGCTCCAAATACTTCACCCGTTTCCTTTTGGAATGCAAATAGTAAAAATGCGAATTTAGACTCTTCAGATACTGATATTAAGCCGCTAAGGATAATGATCCTTAATTGTCGGAGTATTAGAGGGAAAGTAGCCGATTTCCACGCTAAAGTTGCGAGTAATGATGTCGATATAATACTAGGAACCCAGAGCTGATTGACGCCAGAGATAGAATCTAGCGAAGTATTTGCTCCTCAATTCAATGTTTTTTGGTAAGACAGAACTACCTCAATGGGCGGAGGAGTGTTCGGGGCCGTTAATGAAATCGTCAATTGCTCCGTAGAAAATAAAACGGAAGATTTTTGCTAGTTAATATGAGTGAAGGTAAAAATTGGCAGAAGTTTAAAGTTCATAATAGGATCATTTTACCGACCTCCGGATTCTGAATTAGATAACGCGGAGTATTTTAAACGGTCACTTAATAGTTTTTCTCAAACATTTCAGGGGCATACATTGATCACGGGAGGCGATTTTAATATACCCTCAGTTAACTGGGACACATTTACGTTCAAGTCATGCGGAAGAGATATGTTAATAACCTAAACGTTCCTGGAATCGTTCGCGGAAAATTTTCTTGAACAGATGGTCGATGAACCAACGCGGAGCGTCAAGGATTCCTCGTCCATTTTGGATCTTTGTCTTACAAACAATCCTGATATTGTAGATACAGTTTGTATAGAAGATGGTATAAGTAATCACAAGGCGGTTGTGGTAACTTTAAAATCTAGGCAGAATTTGAAGCACGATAAATACAAACTCGTATATTGTTTCGATAAGGCAAACGATGCATTTATGGTCGATCATTTGGCGAAAAATTTTGAAACGTGCACGCTAAATACAAATGTTGAACTTTGGTTTGATTTTAAAAAAATAATATGGATCGGCTTAAATCTAATTGTTCCCATGAAGTTTATTAAGGTTAGTAAGAACTTCCCGTGGTTCAATAGGGAAGTGAAACGTTTGCTCAGGAGGCAAAGGCGTTTATATGCTAAGGTAAAGAAATCGGGGGACTCGTCTAATCGCGCTAAATTAGTCCAGTTGTGAGCGGAAGTGCGTAAGGCAATACGTGATGCGGTTAAAGAATTCCAAGTCAGCAAATTATTCGAAGATCTGATTACTGATCCAAAAAAGTTCTGATCATATGTCAAATTAATAAGAGGCCCTCGTAAGGTCATGCCGTCGTTGATTAAGGAAAATGGGGAATTATCAGCAACTAGTGTAGAGAAAGCAGAAATTTTGAATAATGTATTTAAAAAAGCTTTCACGACAGAAAACTTGGAGGAGATTCCGATATTTAACAATCGTACCAACAAAATTATGAATTATCTCGTTCTCGATGTCGAGGGAATAACTAAACTGCTTATGAATATAAATAAATCTTAATGAGGCTCCCGGACCAGACGGCATTCCTACAAGATTCTAATCCAGGTACGCTAAGCAAATTGCGCTGTATTTGATGAAATTATTTACCGCCTCCTTGGATCAAGGAAAAATACCAGTCGAATGGAAGACCGCCATCGTATCAGTGTTTAAAAATGGGAATGTTTATGATCCTCAAAATTATAGGCCGATCTCGTTAACCTCAATATTTTGCAGGATTTTAGAACACATCATCTATTCAAATGTGATTCGGTTTCTGGATGAAGGTGAGCTTTTAAACCCAAATCAACATGGATTCAGAAAAGACCGATGCTGCGAAATACAACTTGCTCTTTTAATTCACGACTTGAGCCTTATTATTCATGAGCAATCCCAGGTTGATTTAGTTCTTTTAGACTTTAAAAAAGCTTTCGACACTGTGCTTCACTCTAGGTTACTTAGGAAACTTCGCGATTACGGCGTATCTAGACAAATATGCGACTGGGTTGGAGACTTTCTGGAGGGCAGAGCACAGTGTGTAGTTCTCGAAGGTGAGCGTTCATCACTTACTGAAGTGAGGTCCGGGGTTCCTCAGGAAAGCGTGATAGGGCCTGTGTTGTTTCTCATATACATTAATGATTTATGCGACATAATAAGGGGGATGAAAAGATTATTTGCCGATGATGCATATTATTTATCGTGAAATCACAACCCAGGACGACTGCGCTTTGTTACAAGACGATATTATGAAAATAATTGCGTGGTGTAAAGATTGGCAGTTGAAGTTAAACGCTAAAAAGTGCCAAGTCATGCGAGTAAGTAAAAAGGTGACACCATTTAGCTTTGAATATACAATTAATGGTACTGCCCTTAGAACGGTAGATTCCGCTAAATACCTAGGGGTAACAATTCGTAATAATTTGTCGTGGAATGAGCATATCGAGAATGTAAATGGAAAGCAAATCGTATGCTTCGATTTCTAGGTCGTAATTTAAAACAATGCACTCCGGAAGTTAAATCGATTGCATACAAGTCACTAGTGCCACCTGACTTAGAATATTGTTGCTCTGTATGGGGTCCCTATCAAAAGGGATTAATGGAGGCATTAGAGATGGTCCAAAGAAGAGCCGCCCGATTCGTGACAGGTATATCTAGTTGGAGGGAAAGCGTAAGTGTGATGTTGAAGGAGTTCAGTTGGGAAGACCTGGAACATCGAAGGCGTTGCTCTCGACAGAAGTTAATTAAAAAATTCTCGACTGACGTATTTTGGAATGACAGTTAACAAATATTGCTACCAGCAACATTCATATCTCGGAATGACCGCGAAAATAAAATAAGAGAAATCAGGGCCAGAACCGATTCATTTCTGTACTCATTTTTTCCACGAGCGATTAGGGAGTGGAATAGAAAGGATTTACCAAGGGACTAAACATAAAATCCGACAGGAGTAGCTTTCAATAAAGCACTCCGGCCTTCCTGATCTGGGTTTTCCATGGTTCCCCCAGATCGCTCCAGGCGAATGCTGGGATGGTTCCTCACAATAGCCCATGGGCGCTTCCTGCCATATCCCGTACATCCCTTCTAAATCATTACATCCAGGATAGGTGCCATGCACTCTCCGCCACACACTTTAGTGAATCGCGGAGTAATAGTAATAGTAATGTCACTTGTTTTAAATATACCTTAACATGTGTGTAATTAACGTAGCCACAGAGTGTTCCTTATTCCCTATTTGTCCTTTTGCAGATGACCCTAGCATAAGTTTTAAAAATACTTCAGACTTATCTACTGATCATATTTCAGATCGTGTCTTTTACCATGTTAAGAATTAATTCAGGGCGCTAATAACCTCACCGTCGACGCGTCCTAAAGTTCCAATAACAACATCAACAATAATTGGTTCACAGGAAATAGCATGTTTTTAAACTTTGATAAAATTCAGTATACGCAATTCAGTACGTCACACAGATTACACACAGTGTAAAATTTGAATTTCAGTCCATTCAAGCGGTAGAGTGCGAAATTTATGGGTTTGCATATTGATCATAATTTAAATGGGATTGTTTATGTTGGTTAATCCGCGTTTACAAATCGTATAGTATATGCTATACGTGATATAAGGAGTGGAAATAAGCTAGTTTCTTCATACTGATGTCGTATGGAACAATCTACTATGACAAATCTACTTATAAAATATTCAGAGCCCAGAGGTAAGTAATAAGAATTACGTGCGTAGTTAGCAGTTAGCTGCAGATAATTCTTCAGAGAGCTATTCAAGATGTTAGGAATTTTAACATTGGTGGACGAGCATATATAGAAATTGGTGTTCTTTGCAGTCATCAGTTACACAGTATCTGAAACAAATTGTAAAATAAACAATTATGGCATTAGAAGTAAAAATGATCTTCACGTGGATTACAAATCATCGTCATTTGTTCAAAAAGAGGCCGGATTTTTGTAAATAAATATCTTCAATAAGCTCACAACACGTGTTAAATGTCTTGCAGGGAATAAGATTAAATTCAGGAAAAAAAATTAAAAGAATCTTCAATTGTCATCTCCTTCTACTCGTTAGAAGAATTTCTTTCAAAGATATCTGCAGAATAATTGCTAGTATCTTATTTAAAGGTTGTTGCTATATTTAACGTACGTGTTATTTTGAACAGTACATCTTCTGGTGTATCCTTATATTTAATGTAATTATTTTGCTATAAATTGATTCTTTTCACATCCAACAGTCTTTTATATTGAGATCTTTGGAAAATGAATGTATTGTAAAGTACAATAACCTACGATTAGTAGCGTCTCCCAATGAGCATCTCTGACGTGTCGTCTGCTGAAAACCCGTAGTCCCTTAAAATCGGCGATGGAGAAGTGTTGTGTGTGAAGCTGTCGGCAGGTTGTTTGTAGCTGACTGTAGCGATGTGATTTCGTAAACAATGATCTATATAGACATTTGCACCGTGTGATTAATTGTGTCTTTTTAATACTGAAATAAAATGGCAACTTCTACAGGAGACAAAACTGTTAATAAAGTTGCGTTATGTTCAGCGATATTTGCCGGATTTGCTTATGTTGGATATTCGGTTGTACGCACCGCTTTCTGCCGTAAGCTCGGACGTCGAGATGGAGACGGTAATAATATGCTAAGCAAAATATATATGATTTAATACACTGGAATCGACTAGTTTTTCTTCATTTTTCATTTTACTTTACTCTCGTATTGATGTAGTGTACCGGTCCACATTTTTTTTTTTTGCAAATTATTTGTTTGTTAAGGGCACTTATTTTCTATTGAGCAAATAACCTACAATTATTGATGTTAGTCTGCTGTTCCACGTAAAATTTTACACTAGCTAATTTCCCTTGTCTATGTAATTTATTAATCATTAATGTTATGTGAGGCCTAAAAACTTTAAAATATTTTGATTGTTTTCTGCATCAATTTAGTTTTGAATGACCTAAGAGGAAAAAACAGTTACATCTCGTCAGTGACATTTTCTTGGTTTGGGGTTCCTGTTAAATATGTATTGATGATAACCATTAGATCAATGTCAGTTTTTTACAGTATGGTATAAATTAACTTTGTTTCAAGTTTTTATCAGCCTTGTTTTTATAATATTGATTATTATTTAGTTGTGCAGTTAAAAATTTAAGAAGCATAGGAAAGTTTCTCAGGTGTGTAATTTTTTGTTGCAAATAGGCTTAATACTTCCGATGATTGCAGAACATATTTTTTTCTTGATTGTTGTTACTTTGTTCTATTTTTATTTAGCTGTCTCTCTTTTTCTTCACTTTTAATTCAGTTAATTATGCATGCTGGGGTATTAAAGAGATTGTAAAATTCCATTGGGACGATGATTTTATCATGAGCCAAATTTTGTACACCCTTGTGTGGAATCTACTAATCATGAAGCAGAAGTACAGCCTTAGCAGTTTTGTGCAAATATTCATTGGTGGATTGCTATGATGGAAAATGGCTTTACTTTATTGTTAAGTCTGTGCCTTAGAAGTTTTGTGAAAATATTAGTTAGATTCATTGGTGGATTGTTAGATGGAAAATGGTTTTACTTTATTGTTAAGTCTGTGCATAAAATATTTATTTTGATTATTTGGTGATTTACAATTATAGCTGTTATCCCAGGTTCATTGTTTATAGAAACATATTAATGCTTTCATTATTTTAATAGATAAGAATAAATTGTTGGTATACAAATATGATTTAGTTTCTTTGGGAAGTCATACAAAACAAACTTAAAGAGAAGTATTTTCATAGTATGTAGGTGGAAGGTGGAAAATTACCACATTATGTTATCACTAAGCCAATTCTGTTTTATTGTTCTTTTGAATGCTATGTTAACACATATAAAAGATCTAAAGAGTCTTCTCACTGAGAAGTATCATAATTTACATTCATGGACATTGAAAGTATGAGGCATGTGTGATATTTGTTGCTCCACACGTTAACCAATCCTTTAGATGGAAAGATATAATAAATTTGAGGTTACAGTGTTTAGCTGAACAGATGACATGCTGGCACAGTCCCTGGACCTATGGTATTTGGTAAAACCCGGGAGCGTGATAGGCCCTGCCATGTAACTTTTTCTTCTGTTCCAGGAAGCATTTGAACCTAACCACAGCCTCCTCTAATTTAAGCTTTGTTTAATGTTTGATCTTGTTTCAGTAACACTTCAGTTTTTTTAGTACATTCTGCTTGGCAGCTATACAAATATCAGTTATTAAAAAAATATTAAGGCTCATTTCTGGTGATACTCTATGCTCAAGTAAATTCGAATATTTATATGTTAACTGGGATTACTGGTGATGGCTATTCCATTACAACAAAATTACCTTGTGCGTGGTATTGACATCATAATACCACAGTAATCAGTTGCAAGACACTGCTAGAAATACTTTCAACAGAACTAGTTCTAGCAGTGTCATACTGGTCCGCAGTCTATTACGACCTATTTACTCCTTCAAAAATAATACATCTTGTGATTGACTACCAGGTAGTATTATGATGTCATTATCGTGCATGAAGTATGTTCTTGGAGTGGAATTGTGACCTACAGTAGATCCCATTAATTAGTGAAGGTGTAAGCAAAAGCCTTGTTTGTAGTGTTTCATATTCAAGCCTGGCTCCAATGGGGAATTACAGGTATTTTTTTTTTTTTACTTGGTTATAATGGTATCATATTCTCACATAACACGAAATATGTTTCATTTATGATAGCCTGTGAGGGTGAACACAGAAGTATTACAACTATAACAGAAGCTTTTCAACTTGGCAATGAATGAAGAAATTTAGAAATGTTTTCTAAGAGTATTGTGAGAGATATGAGTAAATAATTTTACCACAGATGAAATTTCTATTGTACCATATGTTATTAAAATTTAGTCTAGATGTGTGAACAAGTGTGTTTGGTGAGTGGCAATGCTCTAGCATTGCATTCGGGGCAACATGAGTTTGAATCCCCATCTGCCCATCCAGATTTGGGTTTTCCATGGTTTCCGCAACACACTTCAAAATAATGCTGGGATGGTTCCTTCAAAAAACCAGGGCTGAATTTCTTCCTGTTTCTTGCCTCCCAGACCTTTCTCACCTCAAGTGACCTTGACATCAACAATGCATAAACCCTGATGCAAAACAAGAGAGAATCTAGAGATGTGCCATATGCTAGGGACTGGAGATTTGCGTAGATGAGATCAGTTCATAGAGATGGGCCGACACTTTCGGCTCAGAGTTGTAGGCCACTTTCTTTTAATTTCTGTGGTAGGCAGTAGGTTTGTGAGATTGATATCCTTTTGTGATTTAAACATCTAGGTGATTATTAAGTTACTCGTAAAGCAGCAGCATGGGTTTATGATGTACTTATCATGTGAATCTTGTTTAGCAGTATATATGAATGATGTTGCAGATTGAACAAGCAATAAGTAATCCGTGTGACACTGGTGATCACCAATCGCCTTTGATAGAATAAACCATAAAATGAAGTGAGTAATATTAGGAAGTTTATATGAACCATGCCGGTTGCAAAAGTTCTTAATAGGTTGGAAGCAGAGTGTCAGGGTAGGAAATAAAGTATCAGGGCATGTTGAGTGCCACAATGTAACGTATTGGGTTCATTGATATTCGTTATTCTAATTAATAATTCTATTATGGAAAAAGGAAAAAAACTTTTATGCAATATAAATAATTTACCCGCCACTCAAAAAAAGTTGAGGGCTGCGATGAGTGTACAACACAAGACTAACACTAACAAAAAAATATTTCGGTTTAAAACCTTAATAATGTAAGAGGTGTCAAGCCATTAGGCAAAGGAGTTGTGCATACACCACAGTTAACCCCTCTTTATTATTTAATTAATAATTCTGTATGTTGAAATTGAGCGTTGTTTGAAGGTTATTTGATGATTTGTAATTAGATCACTTTTAGATGAAATTGTGAATATCTAAAGTTGGATTTGCAGAATATCTAGTTGTTTAGGTCAATGTAGAAAGACAGATAGAGACAGTTTGCGAGTTGCATAGGAAGAATAGCTGGAAGTACGAGTTGCTTGTTCAAAGTATGAAATTAAAACACTGAGAAGTACCATTTGATAATAAGAGAAGATGAGCAGGGCACATTAGGAAAATGTCTTGCATCTATTGGAGAGAATAATTAGAGAATGTTGTATGAAAGAATGGCAGTTGGGCAGTAAAACCAAAATCTTATGATTGCTTGACTATGATGGGATGCAATGAGAACCAGATTCTGCTTACCTAATGCAGGAATTGAAGGGGTTGCAAAGGAGGATGCCATATGACACACTGAAAATATGATAAATAGATGAACAAGTTGGCAAACATTAGTGAAGAAGCCTGGAGAGACTGAAAAATCAGTAGTAGTATAGTAATGGAGGAGATGACAGTTACTGTGATTGTATGTGGTTTCAGGCATAATGGATTGGGAAAGAGTTCGTTTATTGGTAAGGGAGTTAGGGACTTTGTCATTGAGGTAGGCACCGTATAAAACATCTCAAATAATAAAAACAACTGAAGTTGTAATGTGCATAAATCATATATGGAATTGTAGAGAACTTGTCACAGGGACATAAGTTCTATCACAATAGTAAGATACAAGATATGATGTACACATTTGGTGTTGGTAATTATGGGTCAAAAAAAGTTCAATGTCTGGCATTATAAAGAAACTGGCATTAATGCTGTTGGAAACATTCGTAAGTTTTTTGTTTGTTTTTGCTTTGGGCTTGTTCAGGTCATTAGTGGCAGAGTGGGACTGAGGACAAGATCCCAGTAGGAATTCGGCCCCCTTTTTTTTTTATTCGTCGTAGCATTCTCCTGGAGTAGTTTCAGGAAAATTAGGATTAGCCTACTATGATGGCAAAGTAGTCCTGTGAGATTGTAGTGAGATTTTCTTTTGTATTTACAGGAGTTAGAAATTGTTGTAGTTTCCTGTGGAAGCTGCTAATACTTAGACTACTAGGAATAAAATTACTCTGTGATATTAGAGAGGCACAGGATGGAGTAATTACTATGTCTTTGGAGTCTCTTATTAGTGAGTCTGTATCAAAACACCAGTCATAGCATTTGGTTTGTTTTAACAATATAGTTTCTCAAAACTACTACTGTCAAATATCAGAACTGGTTTCTGAAAATGGCACGTATCTAAATTGGTGTCCATTGTTTTACTGGTTGGGAAATAAAAATCTCACTTATATCTCATTTCCAATGAACATTGATTTCCAAAGCTAGTGTTTTTGTAAATTAGGTGATATAATTTTGTTTGAATTAATGTTTCTCTGTTGAATATTACATTAAAATTGTTAGTATATTATGTAATATCAATATGTGACTGTAAAATCCATTAGGAAGAGATATATATAACTGCTTATGGGTTAGTAAGAGAGTGGTTAAATTTGATGTGATTATTTCATCCTGGGTATATTTGATTTGTTGTGCCTCACGCCTTTATTGGGAAACTATTTTTACACTTCATTTATTCAGACACACTGAGAATAGGATAGATATTTGTTAGGAATTAAGCAGAGAAATTATGTAAGAATAGAATTAAAGAATGAGGAGATGCATTAAAAAGATGGAAGAGTCATGTGTTTAAATCGGTTTCTTTGCTTCCTCCCTTTCATCTTCCCCCCCTATGCTAACAAGGAACAAAAACAATGAACTTGTGCCCAGGTGGCAATTTTCCTAAATTCCTATTTTTGCATTAGTCTTTTAGTGTTACTGAGACTGGTAGCTGAGTAGTTATGCTTGGGTCTGACATCCTGGAGAGTGTGGATATGAATCTCTCTCCATCCATCCTGATTTCAGTTTTCCATGGTTACCCAAAATCACACCAAATGAATACCAGGATAGTGCAGGATTACTGGAGACCATGATTTCTCAAAGAATTGGCAGTAATCAAATGAAAGACACCACTAGAAATACTTTTCAAAATAGTTTTAATGATGTCATGCCGGTCCTGTGTGTATTGTAACCTAATTACTGCTCAAAAATAATGGTCCAGGGTGTATTACAGCCTAATTACCACTTGAGAAAAATAGTTGTGATTGACTATTACAGTATTGTGATGTCATTAGTCAGCAGCAAGTGATGCTGTTTTAGCAGAATCGCGATCCCCGGTAGACCCGATAGTTACAAACCATGGCAAAATTCCTTACCATTCCTTGCCTTAGCACTCACCTGCCTCTAATGACTTCGATGAAGGAGAAAAAACTTTGACTTTGAGTTAAACATTTCAGCATCTCCCTTGGTAATTTGCAGTAGTTTCTTACACTCAAACTCACATGCACACATGAGTACACACACACACACACACACAGAATCTACCTACAAATGAAAAACCGAGCGTGGTGGTGTAACGGCTAGCATTCTGACCTCGCATTCGGGAGGACGGCGGTTCGAATCCCCGTCCGGGCATCCAGATTTGGGTATTCCATGGTTTCCCAAATCACTCCAGGCAAATGCCGGAATGCTTCTTTCAAAAGGCCATGGCCGAATTCCTTCCCATTCCTTGCCCCCCCATTCTTTCCCGTCTCTAAAGACCTCACTTTTAGAAAGACGTTAAGCAGATAAAAAAAACAAATGAAAACTTTCCCATTACTTTATATATGAAATAAAGTGTTAATTTATGGTTTTCCCTTCCACAGTAGTTGTGGGGGATTGCATAAGGAAAAACTGAGCATGGTGGGTAAGCACCAATGTGCTGGCCTGGTATTTGAAAGGACTTGGGTTCGAATCCCCATCCAGATTTCAGTATTCTATGGTTTCCAGAAATTGCTCCAGCCAAATACCTGAATGGTTCCTTCAAAACGCCATGGCTGAATTCCTTCCCATTGCTTGCCCCACATCCGCTTCCATCTCTAATGAAGTCTACTAGGTGTAAAACCCAGAGAAAAAATAAAATAAAACGCCTTGCCTAAGGTTGACAGCAAGTGGATATAGAGTTTAGTCTTGTGGGTATAGAGATATGTGTTCAATTTCTAACAGTATTGTCCATAGCAGTGAAAAGAATGCAGGGAGTGATTCTAATGAGTTTCTTCCTTTCTCTTTGTTGGACCATTCAGCAATACCTGTGATATTTCCTCCACTGGAGAATCTCATTTTTCCTGGACACACTGTAGGTATCAATTCTATATTTTCCTCACATATCATCAGCTCTCGATATTTGTGAATAGCTGCAGTTCTCTGTGACAGGAAGAATGGCCACCAGAGTACATTAGTGTATCTGCCAATCCTCGTAGAGTATATAAGAGGTGTGAACAGTGTCAAATGTTGAGTGATCCCCGTTAATTTGATGGAGATGCCATATAATTGTGCGAAACAGCGTTATCAGTGTGAAAGGGGCCTATTGTGGGTCTTCATTTGGCCCGCTGGTTGAATCGTGCAATATCCGGATTTGTGGGATGTTCGGATGTGACAGTAGCCTGAGGTTGGACTGCATTAGAATGTGAGGGAAGCCATTTGTGTCTGCCATCTGAGAACAAGTAATGGACTACCTTCAACTGTCTGTGTCATCCCTCACCATTAGTCGGAGACTAGCAGCAGCTTTGTTCCGTGCATAGGCTGCAATGATCAGGAAGCACTGACTGCTGAAGAACGACATCACATTGTGTTCAGTGATGAATCACAGTTCTGCACTCCCACAGATGACCACTGTCGGCAGTCGTGGGTGAGGTCCCCTTCTTCCAATGTTTTCGAGAGGCACTGCAGTGTTAGTCCTGCCGTCATGGTGTGGGAGCCATCGGGTATGGCCTTAGGTCACGGCTGATAGTGTTTGAGGGAACTCTGACGGCACAACTATACATCACAGATATCCTAAGTCATCGTGCGACTTAATTGTGGTGCCATTTTTCAACAGGACAGTGTTTGTCCTCACATTGCACATGGCACTACGAACTGTCTGCATGATGTTGAGATACTGTTGGGGCCAGCAAGATCCCCAGATTTGTGCCGGATAGAACGTGTGTGTGACCAGCTCGGAATGTCAACTCGGTCCCAGCGGCAGTATCCTGGATATCGAGGACCAGTTACTGCAATTATGGGCTGGCTTGCCTGAGGAGAGGATACATCTACTTTATAACACCATTCCCAACCGAATCAGTGCATTCATCCAGGCCAGAGGGGTGCAATATCATACTGATAAGTGGGCTCATACTGCCACATTTGTAAATTTGATTCGATTTTGTAGTCACTGAAATAACATCACATTCTCAATCCGTGAAGTTTCATTTTCCCCTCCCGTTTTTGGTGCTTCACTTTGTTTGTCCGACACTGTGTTTATGGAGTGCTAGAAATCCAGCCAGTGTCAATCTGATTTCATTTTTGTTCTTGTTATGGCAATCTAGTTATTCCAAAATTGCTCCAGGTGACTTCTCTGACAGCTCCTTCATTTAGTCTATGGCCATTGCAATTCCTATGCCACTTCCAGTAACTCTACCATTAAAGAACCGTAAAATGAAAGTAAATCCTTCTTTCATAGGATGCAACAGCACCGTGTGTATTATTTGTATGTACCAGGTACGAAACATCAATACAGTAAAATAAACCCCTTATGATACAAAGAAAGGGTTTAGTGTGAAAGTTGGCTTGTTGTGTGGGTTCATTGATATGTCCTATTTTGTAAACTTGAGCTGTCAACTTGATGTGTGTCCCATTTGTGTAACACTGCTTTCTGTTTAGTGTACTAATACAAAAAGAGTCCACCATGTTTTAATACAAGCCCACAGTCTTTTTTCCATCACTAATTACCTCAGTTGGCTCTAAAGCTCAAATATTTTAAAAAAAAATTAGAAGCTAAACAAAATACTTTGATATTGCTGCTATTAGTGTGGGTTGACTTTTTATGTTATAAGATGTTTCAGGGTATTTAACTCGTTGCTTTTGTATATATTGTACTCTGGGAGAGTGTACAGAACAGTGTATATAACTGGCACTTGTGAACAATGTGTAAAACCAACAACAAAAATAAAATTCTGCTTGCACCCAGGAATAGTACAATAAACAAATTTGATTTGTGTCTTGGTACTGATTTCATCATAAACATTCTTACTAATTTCAGTGGTGGTCTTAAGGATTCATATCCCTTTTAGCATTATTATGTTTGGCCTTGAATAAATAAATTAATTCATGTTGCTGCACATCATATGAGAGTGAATCAGAAAGTTCTTGGCCCTCTTTTTTACTAGCAGAAATAAGGTACATGCAGGTAATTACAAATATACATACTATTCTATGTACCTTACCCTATTTTTTCACATAGTCCCCACACCAATTCCGACATTTGTCCCATCGCAGCACTAAACCTGAGATGACCCTGTGGTAGAATTCATGTGCCCGACTGTGGAACCCCTGTCGGGAATCGCTGTCTTACTTTTCAAAGCGAGACACTTTTCCCCACTGTAATTCCCTGTGGATTTCGATGGGCATTTGTCTCTTGCTCCATAGAAAATGAATCACACTTCGTTGCTCATATACAGTGGAAGCATGAAGCTCAATCGCCATCTTTAACAGATGAAGTAGCGCTGTGACACAGAAATACCAGCAGATAAGGCCAGGCCACTCCTAGAAAGGTCTACCCTTTGAAATGAATGTGTTGACTTCGCATTTACAGCCATAGAGCGACTAAAGAAATATAGGCAAAAACTTTCTGATTAACCGTTATATTTGTTAGCTACACTTAGATATGTGCTTGGAGGAAATCTTAGCTGTGCATTTACTTACTAGAATGTTGGTTAAGATTTTTCTTTTGTTTCTTTGAAAAATAGTTTAGTAATCAGAACATTACGTACCGTAATATTTTGTTCTCGTAACATGAAACCGTAACTCATTTCTTGAGTTGAGTGGTTCCTTTCTTTTATTAGGGTGTACTATCATAATTCTATTTTGCAGTATCTAAGTGATGATTTGTAATGACTTGTTTCTTCTGTTTTCCTTAATTTATTTACAGAATTCTGAGATTCTCGTGAAATTAGGGACCCTATGTATTCTTCCTCTTTGTTTCCATTTTCATTAGTTAAGATTCTCCATTCAGTTGTTTATTACAGCGGTCCTGCCATGCACAGATCTTGCCTTTTATCTTTTATCAGTTACCTATATTTGATCCCCACGTTGTAATGTCTGAAGCCTTCACCTGGTTTGCTTTCTCATGAAATGTGGATTACATTTTCCCAATTCCCTTTGAAATCATTTTAAGTATTTTTTTACTTTTAACCCCTTTGTCATCTTTATGCTTTGTACTTCTTCTTACCAGGTTTTATTTAATATGTCTTATTCTCTTACCAGGTATTATTCCTGCATTTATGAGAATGTCTTATCTTAATATTGTTTTCACATAATTGTACACAATTTTTATTATATAGTAATTTAATGGATTCTGTCATTACTGCAGCATAGTTTAATGACCTTCCTTTCTGTTATTGTTTTAAGCCATCTTTACCATACCTACCTATTTTTTTATTGATACCTCTTTCTTGTTTTGTCCATATTATAGCATCAGTTTAGATGGCAAAACTTTTAAACATTATCTTCAGAATACTCTGTTGTCTATTAGATACATCCATCACATACTACTTAACCATTTCAAAGTTTCCACTTCAAGGTTATTAATTTAGCACAAATACATGACATGTTCTCACATCTTCCCACACAAGTCTTATTAGTAATGACACGTGGTGGGAATAAAAAAAATCCTTTAATATGTGATCCTATTATCCTGCAAAATCCATTTATCTGTATACTTATTCATATTTAATGTAACTACGATTAATATTAAAGTTATTTCAGTAACCAGTTTTGTGACTAAAATCTATTATGAGTGAAGAATTTCCTTTTCTTTATTTTGTTGTTTCTTTTATCATTTCTCAAATGAACATTTAGGATCCTTATGTTATTCTGAATATCTTCAACACACTTAACAAAACAAAAACAAAAAAACCGTGTGTGTGAGAGAGAAAGAAGTTGGTTCTACTGAACACTCGAAATTTTCCTTTATTGAAGAGAAATCATAAAACAATAGTGTTAGAAATTAGATAAGTTTCTGGACTTTAGTAATTGTGGGTAGACTAATATAAACATATGTAAGTTTGTGATCTTTAAGCTGGAGGAGAAAAAATGTTGTTTAAAACTTAATATCATTTCCTTTTTGATGATTCTATTGTAAGAAGAGGATCTGCAGAAAACTGATGTTGACTTTTCCCTATTCAGTGGTTATAATTGGTGCATCAAATTTGTTTGTTTCTGTATTAAACTAACCATTTAATTGTTTTCATCAGTATCACTGGTTAATATGCATATTTCTTTATTTCCTCTCTTAATTCTGACCAACTACATGTGGCTTCACATAACTTGTCACAAAAATTTAATATCTTGCTTCCTTCTCTTTGGTTTCTGGTATGCTGACAAAAGCCATTTTTGATTAATTTGATTATTTTTCTTCATTTACTATTCTTCTTTCACTGATTAAGTTGGCTCGTTTTGACTCCGTATTTTGCCATCATCTGCAAGGGTATCTGTGATCACTCTTTGCTCTGGCTTGATATTGAAGAGCACATATTGGAAATTGCTAGTTTCCATTCTTCCTAAAGGTTATATCCACTTCTGACTGTACCTGGATCTTACTGTGTGGGTTCTTAATACTTGCAACTCCTGTTAAACATTTTTTTCTTCGAATTTTACCCAGGATATAGCAGCCATTAACCACTCTCAAAAACTGTTGTTTCCATTCTCCTTTCCTCTTGATTGGTTGTCCTATACTGCAAGGTTTTTCTAACTATTATTTTGTATAATATTACCTGTGTTTCCTTTCAAGCTTTCTTGAAGTTACTTCTAATCGAGCCACATAATGCTTGAAATTTGGTTCTATGTCTGCATTTAATTCGTGTCCCAGTAAAAGTGAACTGTTCTACTTGTTCGAGCAGTATAAACTCCTATCACGGATTTCTAGTGAATCATAAAATATTCTTCCGTGTATCATAATGTAAATTTATAAGAATACATTTCTTCGAGTTACCAGTTAGGTCTCTAATGTATTTATTGCATTCTGCTTCCTGATGCCATTGTTCATTTTTAATTCATCCGTCTGTACCTTCTGTTTCCAACCCCCATGGAAAGAAGGTATGTTGGATAGGTACTCGCCCCTACTTCATTTCATTGGCAAGTAGTAGTTGACCATTACAGCTTCATACGTGGGAACAGGTTACACCACGTTAAAGAGAATGTGACATGTTTGAAGAAGCTTGTATATTCTCATATCAACCTTCACACTCCTTTCTTTCCGTTTCTGTGTTTCTAATGGTTTTGGAACTCGATCTATACTAATTCTTCCGCAAGTGAACCTGAACGTGGTAGTGATTTTCGTCTACATGAGCGGCATTGGAGACAGTTTTTGCCCTCTTTCGCCCGGCAGACCGAGCGTGTTGGGTGAGGGGTAACGCTATGGCCTCCCATTCGGGAGGACGCGGGTTCGAATCCCCGTCCGAACACCCAGATTTGTGTTTTCCATGGTTTCCCCAAATCACTTTAATTGAATGTCGGGATGATTCCTTCAAAAAGGCCATGGACGAATTCCTTCCCGTTCCTTGCCCTCATTCCTTCCAAGAAAATATTCTTCTTGCGGATGGGGATGTAGAACATATTCTGGAAACTAACCTCACCGTTGGTGAAAAAGATGGCGTTATCCGTCCCTTGCCAAGTTGATATTATTCGCAAATTCGTTGTGTTTCACTCATCGGCTGTATTTTTTCCCCCCTTAAAAAAAACGATTGTTGGTTTTCGGTATCCGCTGACGTCAAATTCGGTGGTGTATTAGTGGGAGTGATGGAGGGAACAAGGCCGACTTGTTGGTAGAGTCTGCTCCGGGAGCTATGCCTCTATCTTCATTGACGTCATTTGGATCTAAAAATATTTCTAGTACCTACTTGATCACTTTGAGCTACTGTTTTCTCGACGTGTTTGGTGTGTCCGGTTTTGAACGCGGCCCTGTCGCTGATGCATTCTCGGTGCTAACCTGTGTAAACCCCACAGTTGCAGGGTATTTTCTTCCGTCTAGCAACTTTAAGTGGTTCCAACACTATGGCTGCCAAGATCGCATCTCCTTTTTTGGTTGCGGTGCGATAGGTCTAGATAACACTGATTTTGATTTATATTAAGATTCGTAGGTCGAATTTTGAATAAATTGTAATGTTCATGTACAGGAGATAGGGTATGCGACTCTCGTTCGTCCTCATCTAAAATACTGACAAGAGATTGGTTAGTAATATCGATAAAATATGGGTAAGAGCCTTGCGTTTTGTGATTGCTTATCGCAGCCCTTAAAAAGTTTCACAGTCTTGATTCTGCGGTTGGACTGTGATTGTCTGGCAGGTAGATGACCTAGTTTCTGCTCGAATTTATTGTCTGACATGCAAACAACCTTTTCTGTTGTCAACTGCTGGCGAATATTTCTCTCTTCAATGTATCTGGGTCGCAGTGACAGGATAGGGGAGACGTCTGATGCCCTTAGTGATTTGGTGCAAACATTCCTCTGTCATTTTCAGTTTTGTAAATTCAAAATGTAAAAGTAGACACTAGCCTCGGACGAATACTAGTAATAATTAGACTAACTCGAATGAAAGAAGCCTTTTTTTTTTTCTTACTGGAACTGACACTGTGTTTAAATGCGTTTTGTTTAATAAGTGTGCAAGGGGGGTCTGATTACGTGTGAATATAAAAACATGGAATAATTGTAATCATGCCAACATCTGCATGATTTAATATGGGCAGAAGCCTGAATTAAATTATAAACCATTCCGCAGTGAATGTGAAGTGAGGATATACGATGCTGATTCATGTGCAAAATTACGTAAAATATTCGGACTTTCCTTCTTATCCGGTCTTAGAATGACTCTAGGAGCATCACGCTACCCATCGGAGTGATATTCCTTCCGCTTTCTTCCCAGCGTCATTTCAGTACAATAATCTGAAATTTAGTGTACAAATTTCAGTGATGGTGAATGAGGTTAACTGATATAGAATTGGAATTGCGGCTGTAGAACTTGATAGAATGTTATTCAACTATTATCTGTAGGAGCTTTGCTCAGTTTTGACTATTATTTAGACAACAGATCTTCTCGGACAGTCATTACACAACGCGAGTAAGACGAGTCTTCTTGCTATCTGAGTCCCGCCATAGCACTGCAGGGAAACAAGGCAGATTTATAGTACCATATTAGTAGGACGGTCTGGTGTTCTTGGTTCGAATCTCGGTCTAGGCTGTTAAGCTGACCTTCACCTCTGGCAAAGCTTGTTGTGTGTACGCTGGGCGGCATCATTCGAATTCCATTTTCAGCCGTAGATTCCCTGTTCAATATAGGATTATCTAGCCATCACAGAGGCGGAATGTGCGGTGGTTAAAACATTGTCAGAAAGGCTTCACTATATTATATCAGAGTGATATACAAGAAAAGAGCGTCATAACAAGACAGTCAGATATATCATGCATTGAAATTTACACCCGTTACTGACTTGAAAAATCGTCGTGTAAATTTGTGATATATTTATAGCCTGCAACTAATGTGTGATTTCACAGAGCTTTCATAGACGTTATGCAACTACTTTGCACAACATGTGGCATATCTGTAGCGATTTTAATCAATTTACGTATGTGATTATGCGATCATATTCGTAACTTTTTAATTAGCGGCATTTTAACGCCGTATTTATAAATTTAATTAAAAAAAAGGCATCGTTTTATGGTGTCGTGTACCATTCCTTGTACCTCCCTATTAGTATTTGATTAAACTTTTTACTCTATTCGTTTAAGACTACGAGTATATAAATAAGTATAACCTCTTCCATGTAGTCCCAAGCACACCTTTTTTTTTTATTTGGGGTTTAAGCTTCTTCGACGATGATGTCCACTGTGGGCAAGGAATGGGAAGGAATTTGGACATGGGCTTTTGAAGGAAACATCCTTGAATTCGCCTGGAGTAATTGGGCGGAGCGGGGATCGAAACTGCCTTCTCCCAAACACCAGAATGCTACGCTGGCGCACCATGTGACTGGAATACAATCACAAGGTGAGGCGTGCATCGCTTGGTTGCGTGATGTGGGAGCCCCCATACGCACGCGATCGACGGAAAGCGCCATTTCCGCAAATGAAAATAAAACAGGCCATACACGTTACGACGGTCGCGACAAATCCGATCGTGAATGGGTTGGTCGTAAAGCGGACTGTACGACCAAGGTCATGTCGCAGGTCCGTTGAAATTGTCATCGAACCTTACGACACGACACGCTCCGGTCGTACACGATCGCACCGGTCATAACGTGTGTTGATGTTTGAGACAGTCCGAGGGACCAAGCTATGAGAACCGTAGTGTAAAATGTAAAAAAATTGGCATTTTTATTTTTTTGAGTAAAAAATAATCTACAAACTTTCCTGATTACAATGATATACAATTTATTGCGTGTAATACATTTCTTTGGAGTGTTATTGACGGTTTTCATTAACCCTACACTCAGACGCCACACCTACTTGATTTTTCTCAAAACTCGAAAATTTCTCTGTTATGTACCTTTTTCTCAGGAATGGAATGTTAAATTAACTTGAAATTTTTCACAATTACAGAAGCTTATAAATCACCATCTGTAAAGTAAAATGAAAATAATTGAAGCATAGCAGGTGAGTTGTAATATAATGAGTATCTGAAATAATTGTTAAAATTAGTTACATAATCTCAAATTTATAAAATCTAAACCAGTTTCCTACCAACAATAAGTTTGCTTCACCCAAGTTATACAGGGCGTTCGCCGGGAAACGCAACCCTCCCAGTCTGTTGCCGTCGGCAACTTGCTCGGTCAGCGGGGCCAGCGGTTCCCGCCACACGATACCGTGAATCACCGCACTGTTTAACACCTCCGCTGCCCCAACAGTGCAGTGGCACAGTATAATGGGACCCTTACATGGTTAAGAACGGTTTCTTTGCATTGTAGCTAGTTTGTGACTTCAGTCTCTTATTAATCAGTGTTGTGAATAAACGTTTCTTTGCGGTTTGGCTGGTTTAGGGCTTCATACTCTTACTAATCTGTACCGTGTTTGAGTGTGAGTAAAATTATGGTACGTTACAGTTTGCAACAAAGAATATTTCTCTACGATACATATGTGAAGAAGAAGTCGTTTAAAAAGTGTCGCAGTAAATTTCGTCGCGAATATCCTGGCGCTTTACTGCCAGCTAAATCAACAATTCTGCGTCTGGTTAAAAAAGTAAGAGAAACGGGTTCATTTTTTAACAAAAAGAGACTGTCGGTCAACCGTATTCTCACAGAGGAGAAAATTGACGATATCGCTTTTCGACTAGAACAGTCACCCAAAAAATCATTAAGTCAGTTAGGGCAGCAGGCAGGCGTATCTAAGACGTCAGCTTGGAAAGTAACAAAGCTAGTTCACTTAAAGCCGTACAAAACAATTGTGGTGCATAAAATTACAGAAATAGACCAGGGGCCTAGGATTAGATTTTGCAACTGGTACCTGCAGGGTGTCCACGATGGCACTGTTGATCCGCAACTGACGTTTTTCTCTGATGAGGCCTGGTTTCATCTGAGTGGTTATGTTAACGCTCAAAACAGTCGACACTGGAGTTCAGAAAAACCAAATACTCTACTCCAACTGCCATTGCATGACTTAAAAGTGGGTATTTGGTGTGCGATTAGTGCTTCGAGAATCATAGGTCCAATTTTCTTCCGTGAAACTCTTACTTCCGCAAGATATATCGAAAATATTGTGAAACCGTTTTTCGAGAAACTTACTGAAGAAGAAAAATTGTACGGCTATTTTCAACAGGATGGGGCGACAGCTCACACCGCTAGAAATTCGCTTGCTGCACTTGACGAAGTGTTTTATGATCGTGTAATCAGCCGTGGGTTGTGGCCCGCCAGATCACCGGATTTAAACCCTTGTGACTTCTACCTTTGGGGTAAACTTAAGGGTAAGGTGTACGAAGGAAATCCTCACACATTGGAAGAACTTGAGGAAAAAATCTATCAAGTAATAATGTCCATTGACAAAGGTGAAATCCAGCGTGTGTCTCGAAATATGTTCAGAAGATGTGAAATGTGCATTACACAAGAGGGTCAACACTTCCAGCATAAGGTAAGCTAATGAATTACGACACATTTAAATGCTTAGCACATACAAGTTTATGAAGCGTAATTATTGTGAAATAGTCCGCGGCCGACGGTCGAACAATGCCGGAAGCTGATCGCTCGCTCGCCGGGAGCAGTTTCTTCCTTGTAGCGCTAACAGTGGGTTGCGTTTCCCGGCGAACGCCCTGTATAATATATACCATACAAATTTTATTAAATTATCTACAGTAAAATCAGAAAAAGGTACATAACTAGGACTGTATTTTTTCAATTTTTTTTATTCTCGTGTGAATATTAATGAAAATATACTATATATTTTAATGATATTAAACAGACACTGAAAGAGGCAATACGACGACAGTGGTGAAATTTTGTAGAACCGTCTATGCGACGAGTCGCAACGTATGTGTGGTAATAAGACTGTCGTTGCGATGTTTCGACTGACAGTCTTTGCGACCGTCGTAACGTTGTTTTTTTTTTTATCTGCTTAACGTCTCTCTAACAGCGAGGTCTTTAGAGACGGGAAAAGAATGGGAAAGAATTCGGCCATGGCCTTTTTTAAAGGAAGCATCCCGGCATTTGCCTGGAGTGATTTGGGAAACCATGGAAAATCCAAATCTGGATGCCCGGACGGGGATTCGAACCGCCGTCCTCCCGAATGCGAGGCCAGAACGCTAGCCGTTACACCACCACGCTCGGTCGTCGTAACATGTATGGCCTGCTAAACCTCCATTGTGGATCGAGTGACCCACATGTCTTCAGGGAATGGAGTTTATAGCTACTCGCTTCTTTACAAGCTCAGCATAATGGAAATAATGCTTCCAGAGAGAATTTTATTTTTATTAAAGCCTAATAAAAGGGGAGCTTTGTAAAAGTGGCGCTCTTTCAACTTTAGGTAATGTTTTTCAGCTATAAACTGCCGATTCGAACGGAAAAATCCTAAAACTGATACGCTTCTCTATCCATAAAATGTGAGTAGCTAGGAGAGTTAGCAGTCGATGTTAACACTCGTCTGTAATCTATACATAAAATAAAACTGTAACCGGGGAAAAGCTTGAATATGTAAGAGGATTTTTTTGTAATAAAATGAGTTTTGGCCACTATTAATAAGCTAAACAGTAGGAATCGGGCATTTTTTAATAAAAAAAAAAAAAAAAAAAAAAAAAAAGATGAAGAAGTGGTGTCTGCCTTTCTGCAAATTGAAATGATCAGGATTCAAGCAAAAAAAAAAAAAAAGCTCTTCTGATTTTGAGGAGGTTTCAATTAAAGAACGGCCCGTGGTCCCGTGATTATAATAGGGTATAGTTCATTTTGATGTGATGTGAAAAGCAGAGACATTTAAGGGAAAAGTATCCACAACTCAATATTAATTTTTTACTGGGGGCAATTCACACAAAAATTGCTTGTCGGATTTTAATGAGGTTTCGATTAAAGTATAGCGTAAAATGATATATTCCATTTTGATGTGACGTTGGAAAACTTTGCAGCTTCTGATAACTTTCCGTTGAACGCGATTTACGTAATAGTCCGTGGTCCAACGGGATTGTAGGGTATGCTTAGTTCTGATGTAAAATTGGTTAATTTAGCATAATTTTTCGTTGAAAGCTGTTCACGCAAAAACTCCTGGTCAGATTTTCATGGGTTTTGATTAGCGCAGCTTGCGGCACGTCGTTTCGTTAGCTGTATAAGCAGAGATAGTTGTGGAAGTAAATGTACTGAAAGATAAAACGGACACTTTCAAAAAAGTTACTTTGGTGCCAATCTTCGCTTCGCTAACTTCTCTAAAGTAAGTGCGTAATAGTATTCATGATGTGGCTTCGCTTCCAGCCATTTGAACTTACATTCGCTACGTCCAAGGATAATCAGGACATCGACTGAAAAATTCTTTCATATGTGCAAATATGGTTTAGTCTCACATTTAGCTTGAGGAAAACAGTATCGTATGTATTGTACGTATTGCTATCTCATGTCAGAGAAACTTAATAGCTGTGGTATATATAGACAGATATGCAACTAAGTTGTCGACTTCTTGAATAGTAGGACACGGCGTGTAGTTCTCGATAGTGAATATTTATCACCGTCCCATGTAAGATCCGGGACGTAGGGAAGTTTGATAATGCCCCTGTTGTAACTCGTATACATCAACGATTTGAGCGACGGGGAAATAAGACTATTCGCTGATGATGCTACTATCATTTGTCGTTAAATAAAAACCAAGGGCGACTGCCTTTTGTTACAACCCGATGTCGTGAAAATAATAGCCTGGAGCGAGTATATGTCAAGTCATGCATATAAGTAAAAAGTTGGAAACCATTTAGCTCTGAATATGCTATTAATGACAACTCTTACTGCAGTATATTCCGCTGAATACCTAGGGCTTACAATGCATAATTATTTGTTGCGGAATGAATATAAGTGAGTAGGGATTGGGAAATCAAACATTATGCTCCGTTTACTAGGTCATAATTTAAAACAGCCTTCTCCGGAAATGGTTGCATACAAAGCACTAGTGCGATCCCATTGTTCTGAATGAGGCCTCCATCAAAAAGAGTTTATCGAGGCAATGGAGAAGGTCCAAAGAAGAGCCGCCCGAGATTAGTGACAGGGATATATAACTGGAGGGAAAGCGTGTGATGTTGAAGGGGTTAGAGTACGAATATGTGGAACACCGTAGGCGTTGCTCTCGTCAGAAGCTAATTGGAAAGTTCATGACAGATCTGTTTCAGGATGAGAACAAACTCATTTTACTGCCAGTTACGTTCATATCCAATGATAATCGGGAAAAAATAAGAGAAATCATAACCCATTCTTTTCTATATTCATTCTTTCCACAAACAATTAGGGAATGGAATAGTACGGATTTATCGAACGAGAAAACTTAGAATCCGACAGGAGTAGGTCTCGAGAAAACGATCCGGGCATCCCGATCTGGGTTTTCCTAGATCGCTCCGGACGAATGCCTAGCCCACGGGAGCCTCTTGTCATATCCTGTATATTCCTTCCCACGCGTAAACGTTTATACATCAGGACAGATGCCCGCACCCTCCTCCACCCATCATTTCTAACTATTGCTATCTCATGTCAGAGAAACTTAATAGCTGTGGTATATATAGACAGATATGCAACTAGGTTGTCGACTTCTTGAATAGTAGGACACAGCGTGTAGTTCTCGATACTGAATATTTATCACCGTCCCATGTAAGATCCGGGACGCAGGGAAGTTTGATAATGTCGTGCATTGAAAACTATCCTCAAAATTGATTGCTAGTCAAGTCACGAGAGCAAACTATACAAAGTGCAATAGTGTAAAAAACAACATGCTGGTTGAGGTCGCAGGCGAGCAACGACCACACCTCAAAATGCAAATGTAAAATCAAAAACTGAAAATAAAAACAATATCCAACAGTTGTAATGGCGTATTATTAAACAATAAACCTTAATTTTATAATACCGTCCACAAACAACTGTTTTGGTGAGTTTCCCAGACGCGTTTCGCCCTTTTAGTGTAGGCCATCATCAGAAGGAATATAGTGGTAATCCCCGCACTGTTTCATACCGGCATTTGAGGATTATCATCATATCTCCACTGATGATGCCCTACACCATAAGGGCGAAACGCCTCTGGCGAATAAAATAAAATTCAACAAAACAATTTTTTGTAGAGAGTTATTTATCAAATTATTGTTCAATAACTGCGGATCATTACAAAAACAAACGGGTTCTTTAAGATTTTACAGAACATGATACTCGATTGATTTTGGAATGCACGAGACTGTATAAATTGTGCCGTTTGTCATATCAGGGTGTCACTGGGTTTGCAACTTCGTCTTTGTACTGATCAGCGGTTTATCGTGGTGTTACCATGTCGATGAGACTGCCGGGGTGTGGATCAGTCATCAGTCGGCAACTTCAAATGCGTCAGTACATCTGATCAATAAGGCGTGATACATCAGAGCGCTCCTACTCAGTTGCTCTACATGAGAGCACGGGCAGAAGTCTTCGATACTCCTAATTTGTTGATGACTTAGCTATCTTTTGTTCCTCATCTATCCTTCGAAGTGCTGAGAGGTAACTGCAACTCTCACTTGACAGGCTTGATGAATGGCCAGTAAGCATTGGTTTTAGATATTATGTGGCGAAAACCCAGTGCGTACTTTTTACCCCGTAGTCTTTTTTAGCAGAACCTCTTCTTTCCTTTCGGAACTCCGTTTAGGTATTAATGACACTGTTCGTTTTCTAGGCCTTATTTTTGACAACAGACTCAGGACGCGGCCACATCTAAGAGATCTGAAAACCAAAGCCCTAAAAGCTCACAGTCTGTTAAAATCTGTGTGTGGTAAGTCATGGGCTGCAGACCAGTCGTGTCTACTACAATTTATTAGAGCTTTTGTACGGTCGTTTTTGGAGTATCTCCCGATTTTGAACAGTGTCCACCATTCAGGAATTCGGCTTGCGACGGATGCGTCTGGCGTCAGTCTTATTCCCAGCGTTGATGGTGAAATTGATGAACTGCCACTTGTCATCAGGCTCATCTCCTCGTAGAGTTACACTTCACGCTCGTAGCTTCAACACAGTCATCGTCTCTACAATACCAAAGCATTCAGCTACCGTATAAAGGCCGTTGGTTGTGGGTTGCCCCTTGCTCATCACCAGGGTTGGTGTAAATCTCCTCCATCTTTTTAAGAGGCCCAGAATTATTGTAGGTGGTCTCGGTACTACAACCGCTGTCAATGTATTTATTTAAGTTTAAAATGATATTTAAATCAGCCTCACGCATTTACCACTGCATGTACCGATGTGTATGTAAGTAGGCTAATGGATTGAGTTACTCTGTAATATTTCCTCGAGCAACTTATAAGTACAAGTTAGATGCAAGGTGCGTCGTATACAGCTAGCTGCTACCCTTTACTAAAGTCGCTCCAGGATATTAAAGGAAGTAACTATATGAAGTACATCATACGCTGTGATTCGCTCATCCGCTTTCATATACGGGTAGACTTGTCTAGTCCAGTCTTGTATAAAGTAGGCTTAGTTCTGCTGGGTACTTGACCATGTAGGAATCAGAGGAAACGAGGCAGCGGATGAAGCTTGTAACATCCTCAGAATTGACTTTGTTCAGGTCCCAAAGTCAGACCTCGCCTCTGCGTCGAAAATAAATATTATCATCGAGGCTTAGCACAGACAGTGGCCGGAAGTCGATTATAACAAGCTCCAGCTGGTCAAACTGACAGTTCAGCCATGGAGCAGCTCCTTCCAGCGGACGAGAAGGAATATGATTCTCCTTATTCGCCTCCCTGTAGGGCCCTGCCCTTTGATGCATACTTTTCTTATCCTTGTTGAGCAATTTTGACATTTTACAGTCTTTTTTTCCATATGTTGACTTAGCTGATGGCCTGTCTCGTGCTTTACAGACACCAATCCAAGTTCTATGTTTTTTATGTAGTTTTAATGGTCTTTTGTTGGCTGGTAGCAATAAAGCCAGACAAATATTTTTTAAGCGTGTTTTATATCTGGTTGCCCTTTTAGACCCAACGAGACATTGTTTGTCTGGAGAATTTTAAGTTTTTTTGGCCACTTTACAGTCAACGTTTTATTATTTTGCGTTATTTTACTGCATGTGTTGCTGACCACTTTATAGTAGGCCATATAGTCAGGAATTTGATTTTATATATCAGTTCTTTGTTGGGATGTTAATTACCTTGTTATCGACACGCCGTAAAGCTCAAAAGACAACAATAGCAGCAAACAAAATTTCTGCTGGGCTTACACTTTTCCTACCAGCAGTGGTCCATAATATCAACGCTTCACTGCGCAAATAAAATTTCCACTAGAGCATTTCCTGCCAGCACAACTATTAATCTTCTACATTTTATTTTTCACTCTACACTATAAGAGGAATTCTATTACAACAATAAATACTACATCAACCTTCAGCATCTTAGTTCTTCCACATGTTTACATACTATTCTCTCGCCCCGTATGTCTTCTTCGTATCAAAATTACGTTTCCCGTTACCTCTTTCGTCATGGCGTTGATTGACATCTGGTCTGATTGCAACTAATCGTGACCTACCATTTCGTGATTAATACTTAGGTACTAAAGTACAGTTATCATTTCATCTATGAATAAATCGTGTCGTCGCTAAAGCATCCGTTGTGAGCTAGTCTATGATTAGATCATTGCTTGATTGCCAGTATCTCCACTGATTTCATAACGGAACGTCCACCATTTTGGCCTACCTTTAACCCTCAGTCCCCACCACGTGGCTTTTGCCCCGACACCTCCCCCCCATGTGGAACTAGCTTTTCCTCATTAATCTCAGAAGACATTTTGCACTGTTTTCTCTTAACAGACTATCGTTAAAATTATTCCATCTATAATTAACACAATTGGTATTTGCGTTATGACAGTTTCAATGATTATAAATATTCTGAATGAAATATTGACTCTAGCCACTCCTGCAAATGATCGGTTATTGGGAAAAACGTCTCTATCGGGTACAGTCAGGAATCCTTTTCATCTTGAGGTGTTACTAAAAAACATTCTCCTTCTCTGATTCATCTGTGTTCTTTAATTGATAAAATAGAACAAACTATAACTGCCGCGTAAAAAAACTAAGAAAAGCCGCAATTTTTGTTTTCTTTTGCTGCAGTTCTGTCTCCTTTTTTTCAACATTACGAGGGACTGATTCTTTGATCTGCTTAGAATATTTTTATAACTCATTAGACAATTTCTATGAGCCTCGACAAGTTTATTGTACAGCGACACTTGACAGGACGCCGGTCCTGGCAATGTAGTGGCTAGCACGCTGGCCTCGCATTGCAAGGGCCGCCGGTTCGAGTCCGGCCTCGGGCATGGATGGTTTTAATTAAGTGTTGTGTTCGTCTTGTGCTGTCCTCACTATAGTGTCCACAATATCATAGTGAAATTCTGATACAGCAGTTGCAACGTAACCAAATTGGAGCTGGCCAAATGGTCGAAAAGACCGAAAGCCATATTAAAAAAAAAAAACTTGACAGGACAACGAGTGTTGTGGAAACACGCGGTCGATCCTAATCAAAACAGCTTCATTTCAAACCATCAAAACAACACGAACTGTCACTGGTTTGGGAAATCCCGGGTGACATCTGTAAGCGAATGGGGCTTGGAACGGCATGTCGTAATGCGTGGTCGGGTTAGTTCAGATGCTCCTGACCCAAAGTCACACGCACTGTCAGTATATGACGGAAATAAATATCCACATCCTGTTGTGTGTTCTGTACCTTACTTTTACTGTGACAAACAATATGAATGAAAAGCTACGTGGCTTGGATCGGAATTCCCCCCCCCCACGTAGCCCAGAGTAGCTGTCTACCTCTCCCTCCCTAGATCCAGCCACGTAGTTTATGGAAGCCCTCTAAGAACTAAAATTTTAGTAGTTACTCTGACATATCCACTTTTAATGTCTGTGCATATCTTTCTGGCCTTTATCGTCCGATGGTCTGACATTGTCTCCTGTGGTAGATTCACTTCTCCCTAGCTTAATATTGTTATGATTCTGCGGTCAGTGATTTTAGTTTTGACTCAATCTTTGATTATTCTCTGCCTCCCGTTCATCATTGGGGTTCTTGTTTGATGCCATCCTCCCTCATATTTCGCTCCGCGTTCGTGTTTATTAAAAATGAAATTTTTGCGCGTCCGAAAAATTAATTCGCTCAGCTACCGCGTTAATTTCCTTCGTAGTTTCGACACTAAAAAATCTTGATTAGTTTTCAGTGTTAGCAGGTCTTTATTCAAGATGCGCATGATCATCTTAACTTATACGCATCTCTCGACTAATTGATCCAATGCATTTCGAACGCTTTTTACTCGGCACTAATGCTCGTTTGAAAGTCCAAAATTCTCGCTTCAATTTCGGCATCAGAAACTCAGACGTGTTGCACTCACATTTTGAGCTCAACTTATTTTGTTAGATTTTACAGCATCATTCCGATAAGTGTTCGCATATAACGCTAATCATTCCCAAATATACGTTACATCCGTAACCTCAACATTCGCGGTCAGGACGTTGTATTCTGCTGAGTGTCAGGAGAAAATCAAGGGCAATGTGAAAATTGAAGCAGCTGAGTTAGTCTGCAGCAAGCTCAGGATGGATTTCGAAAAATTTCGACAGTCAAATTTTGTCATTAAACGGAATGATAAGATATATCAGGTGAAGTGAGGTGGTTTATTTCTACTTTATTGATTGCTGCTAACCTTTAATAATAAGATGTGGGCTTAGTTGGTAATACCATTCTTCCCTAAATGTTATGAAGGGGTTCTCGAGTATTTTCAGGATAGACTAGAACGTAAGTAGCCTTTTCACTTTTTGTATTTTTGTTTGAATGGCCATTTTTCAAACAACGCAACTATCAATCTTGTTCCATTGATGTCGGGTTAAACTTATCAGCCGTAAATGTTTTCTGGTCTGTGGCTGCACTAGCACAGACTTTCATTTTAAGGATTTACATCCTAACAACATTCACTGTGGCAGAAACTTGTTTAAATCGTTTATATTCAGCACATATATCTTAAAAAAATGTAAATAATAACAAAGAAAAAATGTAGGTCGATTTCCTAAATATCTATTTGCAGCAGTACGTCGGTGCATTTTGTATGATTGAACGTCATGGAGTTCCCTGACTAAAGCGAGCTCCTAAAATACGTGCGCCAATAAGGAAAACTGTCCGTGTGAAACAGATTCAATTTTCCGCTCACTCGACATTTAAAAAGTAATCGATAAAGGGTCACAAGCTGATAAGTTCAGAAAGCGTTTGACACTGTACTACGTGATGGCCTTTTAATGACGTCTGAAGAAAGTTATAGTCTGGCTCATTATTTCTTATCAGTAGCCTCCAGATTCTCGGTGGCGTCATAGCTCCACTATTCTTTTGAACCTTCACAAATGAGACTCGCGGCTAAAAATTGTATAGTGGGATTAGGCTTTTGCTTATGATGCAGTAATTTACGGGGAAGTATGATATCTTTAGTACGCAAGTGATCTCTCAGACTAGCTTGAAGATTCCTAACTACAACTAAACGAAAAATAAAACTACTGCAAAAAAAGAAATAATTTTGGATGTGCGATTATATAGAATAATTGAAAGTTCGTAAACGCGAAGTTATACTTCAGATTTCACGCTAGTTTATACTTTTGTTTTAGGAATTATAAACAATAGACTGCATTGTATACGCTGTACGTAAATACATCGGAGGCACAAAGAGATAGGTCATTGTATAACGTTGGCGGCGTTTGGTACCGACAGTAATGTTGATTATCTGGATGAATTATGCTCTTTCAAAGAGATATGACACATTTTTTCAGCAAGTTGAAAGGTGCTGGTAGTTAGGTTACTCGATTGACGGTGTGGTGTGTAATATGTACGATTTATATTTCGTGCATATACTCGTAACAATGCAACCATTTCAACGGGAAAATAGGCGAATTACAGTTTCATCTCGAATACAACGTGATAAACCCATCATAATCAGACAAATAAGATGTAGTCAGGCATTTTTACCCCGTCTTGCAATCAAGGAATGGAGTAAATGCGAACATAAAACTGCGTAAACGGCATGCGCATTTTGGATTATGAATTGTCCAACATATACGTAAAACAGATTTCTGAAGGATTTTAATAGCATACATTAATATCTACTAGCGTTGGTTTTATTTCTGAGCGCCATTATCTTGGGCAGTTTCCATCCACTGGGAAGGGGCTGGAAGAGATTTGAAAATAGCCTCTCCAGCATTTCCTCTGTCCCCAATTCCGAAGTTCACACCATTTTTTTTCGACACCCTTCGTAACCTCTTTCAACCCTCTATTTCTCGATATGCCCTTGGGCTTCATTCGTTTCGCTTCCATGCCTAGCAGCTATGTTGTAACTTTGATTTTCGTGCCCTACATTATAAAGTTTCATCAGTTAACACATCCATGATACTTGGCCTATTTTGGTAATTCCTACTCTGTACCTCTGGAACTTCGTTTCCACTGCCTTCTACTGCTTTCTACCCTCTCCTTAATCACTTCTGTTTCTGAACCATGCATCAAACTGTAAACAAAATACGTATGGAGCCTCTTACATCAACACACGGGCAAAAATACTAACACATGCCCTCGCCACTCCTATCGCGAGGATACAACCAACTCTAGCGTTGTGTGTGCCGCACCATGACGTGAGTTCGTCACACCGTCAATTTTTATTTATTCATGTAAATATTGTTTATAAATGTAAAAGTTGTATGAAACTGAGGTCATAATTTTTTTGAAAACTGAAGAAAATTAGTTTAAACTCATGAAATTTCATTAAAAATCGTTAATAATTACGTAAATTCGCCACAGAAACCTGTTTGCACACATTCAGACAGCTACCAACAGTTATCAATATACACGCCCACACAGATACTTCGCCACCAGCCAGCACGCTCAGGCATACACGTTGAACAACGGAGTTTCAGACATCCACCAACACTTGCTAAATGCCATAACACACAGCAACATACTTAAATTGCATTGACTTCACCACACAATCAGACACGCTCTAACATCAACACACAGGTAAATCACTACTCATACACAGACACAATACCAGCATACATCAATAGCCAATAATAAGCACATTGTACCAGATTTTTGCTCGACTAAAAACACAAAACATATACATTCAGATGTAATGCGTGTAACCATACACAGACAACGGTATAGTTGCCAAAGCCCCCTCACAACCAACTCGCACACGGATAAACATGCATAGACACTTGCAAACACACACACACACCGAACCACCGAGCAGCATACTGACACCCAACAACATATTTCAAACAAAGACATACCCTCTAACATCAACACATCGGAAGCGCATTACGATATGCCCTCGTCAACATACTCAAAGACACCCACACACACATATAACATCACTCTCGTAGACATCTAACCATTACTAGCAGGCATCTTTTCCGCTCCGATGCAGAAGATAGAACCAACATTAACGTTGTGTGCGCTACCAAGACATGAATATAAACCACCAAATTTTTCTTTTTAGATCTGGAATTTTTCATCTCCTCCAGTAGAGTACAGAATGACATGGTGTAGTTATTCAGGTACAGAACTTCAATCCATGAACCCCTTCAGGAAATCTGTGTTGAAGTCCCAGCATTCATCGCTCGGCCTTCCTCAATGTTGAACTAGCGCTGGCGGCCATCTATTGTTAACAGCTGGCAGCGTTCTTTACATTTATATTACACTGATCAGCCAGAACATTATGAATACCTACCTATTATCGATATAAACCCGTCCAGACGATATTAGCGTCAGCTGATAAGGAATGACTACTAGTCAGACACACGCACGGTGCATGTAGTATCAATGAGCGTGCTCTCCGTGTTTAGAATGGAGCAGGCGCGCGATCTATCCGAGTTTGACCGTGGGCAGACAGTTATGGCCCAGAGGCTCGGCACGAGCATTTCTGAAACTGCACGACTTGTCGGGTGTTCTAGGAGTGTTGTGGTGAGTGTCTTCAACAAGTAGCGAAACCAAGGTGAAATCACGTTCAAACGTCAAGGAGTTTGGCGGCCACCCCTCATTACAGATGTCGGACGTTGTAGCCTGGGCAGACTGGTAAAACAGGACAGGAGGCGAACTGTGGCGGAACCAACATCAGACTTTAATGCTGAGCAGAATACAAATATGTCTGAACACACAGTGCACCGAACACTCCTAAAGATGGGCCTCTGTAGGACCCATGCATGTGCCAATGTTAACACCACTACATCGACAACTACGACTGAAATGGGAACGTGACCATCGTCACGTTGGCGCAGTGGCAGAGCGTTGCATGGTCTGATGAATCCCGATACCTTCTTCATCATGCCGATGGGAGGATGCAAATCCGTCGTTTTCGATGGAAACAGCTTCTTGACACCAGTACTGCGGGACGGAGACAATCTGGCAAGGCTCAATTATACTCTGGGGAACATTCACGTGGGCATTCGTGAGTAATGTGGAGCTCAGCCAATAAGTATCGTACACTGGTTGCAGATCACGTATACCCCTACATGACTACCATGTTTCCCAACGGCAGTGGCATTTTTCAAAGATTTCGTCTTACCTTAAAATAGATACGAATTTTAGCTTTACATCAAAATAAACTATACTTTATTCTGCTCATGGGATTAGTCGAAACGTCGTGGAAATCCGACCACTATTATCTTATATTTATCGGCTTAACGATTCCACAACAAAAGAAAGCTCCCTATTTCCTCTTGGTACCGCGGGCTGTTCATCTTTTCCAGTCTAAACTCCATAAAAATGTGACCAGCAGTTTTGACGTGAATGACGATCAAAGACAAATTATCGTAAAATTTTCAGTATTTCGATATCATATCAAAATGAAAAATATACCCTCTTTTCCCGACTGGATCAAAAAATTACATTAAACGAAACCCAATTAAAATTTACCCCTTAGTTATTGTATGACTCGTTGTCAATGAAAAATTTTCTTAAACATATCAGTTTTACGATGTCAAATCAAAATGAACATACCCAATTTTACCCACGGGAACACGGGCTGGGCATTTATGGAAACTCCATCAAAATCCGACAGTAGATTTTGTGTGACTCGCGTTCAAGTAGAAATTATCTTTATCAGCTTTAAGATTTTACATCAGAAAGCATCATGCCAAATATTACCCATGGGACCACGGGATGTATACACAATTTGACAATAAATTTGGCCGCCTCTGAAAAATTCTATCACTCTTATTTTGCAAAATCTGACATCAATGTCATCCCAGGAAACAGTAATGTAATACTGGCAAGCCAGTGTGTACGTTAATCGAAACCCCATGTAAATCCGGCCAGTAATTTTTGCGTGAATTGCGTTAAGCAAAAAAGTGTTATTAAATTGTTGAATTTTTTTTTTTAGCTTTTTGACATCACATCCAAATGAAACACCCTATTTCACCCACGGTAAACGAAATCTCGTCAAAATACGACCAGTAATTGGTACTAATTTGTCGACCTATTTTAGCTTAAATTAATCAGCTTTTGACATCACATCAAAATAAAAAAATGCCCTATTTTAGCTGGGGGACTAAGTGCTGTGCATCAATTGAAACCCCGTCAAAATCCGATCAGAAGTTTTTACACGAAGCCCATTCATCCCCAGACGAACAGATACAAAATTAAAATAAAAAAGAACCATTGATATTCCTTCTCTGTAGCTTATTAATAGTAACCGTAATTATATATATATATATATATATATATATATATATATATATATATATATGTATATTTTAATCTTACATGTACAGATTTTTTGCAGTTTTACCATATATAGATTCTCGAAGACCACATTAGAACATTGTTAGTATTTGTAGAAGCATACGAAATGTGTACAAAAAGAAACCGAATTTCTGCTGTATTTGCTTTATTGCTCATCATACAAACTTTTACACACTGTCCCTTTCAAAGTACTGTCTTTCACTATAAATACACCGTTGCCATCGTTTTTTCAAGTTTTGGAACGCCTCCTGGAATGCAATTTCTCCGATGGCGCGCAGTTATCTCGTCGTATTGTCTTGAATTTCTTCTATGGTCTGGAAACGACGTCCTTTCAAAGTGTTTTTCAGTTTTGGGAAGAGAAAAAAGTCTGCTGGAACCAAGTCTGGAGAATAGGGTGGCTGAGGCACAACGGGAGTGCGATGTTTTGCCAGATAATTCGTGACAAACAACGATGCGTGAGCGGGTGCGTTGTCATGGTGCAACATCCACGACTGATTCTCCCACAGTTCAGGCCTTTTCCTACGCACAGCATCTCTCAAACGTGTCAGAATTTTCTGGTAGACTTCCTTGTTTACCGCTTGACCACATGGTACAAATTCATGGTGCACAACTCCTTAGCAATCAAAAAAACACGACCATCATCACCTTGATGTTCGACTGACTCATCCGCGCTTTCTTTGGTCGAGGAAATCCTTTCCCCACCCATTCTGAAGACTGCCTCTTCGTTTCCACATCGTACCCATAAACCCATGTTTCATCGCCTGTAATGATGTTCTTGAGGAAGTTTTCGTCCTCATTTGCTTTTTCAAGAAACTCCTTAGAGATCCTAGCTCGATTCTCCTTCTGCTCGTCCGTCAACAAGCGCGGCACCAGTTTTGCACTGACACGATGCATTCCAAGTTTTTCTCTCAGGATGTGATTGCAAGAGCCTACACTTATGCCAACTTCTTCAGCAACCTCACGGACAGTCAATAGGCGATTTTCACGAATCACAGTGCGAACCCTCTCAACATGGTGGTCGTCTGTTGATGTGGAGGGTCGACCAGATTTTGGATCGTCGGTAACCGAACTCCTGCCCTCCTTAAAGCGCTTAAACCATTCATAGCACTGTGTTCGGCTCATGCAGTCAGCCCCGTATGCTTTTTTAAGCATTTGAAGTGTCTCGGTAAAAGTTTTCCCAAGTTTAACACAAAATTTCACACAGACGCGTTGCTCCTCAAATTCCTTCATTCTCGCTTTCTCACAAATCCTACGAGCACTCTGCGCACGACCTCACTCAACCGTCTGTCACTCGTAAACTAATGCAGCGACCGTAGTGCGACAAGAGGCAATCTCTTGCCGAGAGATGTTACCAGTGTGCACGGGAGTCAGAGAATTTTATCTGCAGCCGTTGACTCGCTATTTAATTAGTTCTGTTTCTTTTTGTACACACCTCGTATATGCACTACTGTTTTGAAAATTACAACACCAAGAAGGAGACGAGTGAGTATAATGAAATTTATTCCACAGATTAGCGACATGTAAATACACACATGATTAGCATTACAGAACTGTGCTTGCACTTTGGCAGTGAGAATTCAGTACGGAGTGAAGCCGCCACGCGCTGTAATCAGAGCCTATATAGGTCGTGGTATGGAATCAAAGAGAGCCTGGATATGCTGCTGGGGATCACACTGCCACGCAGTTCCAAGCAGTTTTAATTACGTGTGATGAAATAAGGGGGGAGGGGGGCTCCGGCGAAATCTCACCAAGGGGAAGGGTGTCGCCGGAAATCTTTTGAAGTTTTGAAATTCTTGAAGGACAGTAGAGCTAAAAAAAAAGAAAAAGGTTCTTAATTGATGCTGATGTATGAGAGCTAAAAAAAAGGTCTCAAAAAAAACTACGAGGTCGAAATCTCACGTCATTCTTAGGGGAGGGAGTCCGGAATTCTGAAAAACACCTCACGTAATTAAAGGACGCCCCCTTTGTTCGCGCGTCCACAAAGCATGGACAGTGGTTGCAGGAAAATTAGGACGAACAAGTTGCCTACTGACCATACCCCAGATATGTTATATGGGCGACATGTCCGGCGAACGTGCATGCCAGGAAAGCAGTGGTACCCGTCGTTCTTCGAAGAGGGCTTGCGCATCCCTCGCAACATGTTCTGCTGAAATATGACATGTGGAACTGCCCGCAGGAGGGGCTCTAAAACCTTATTGATGTAACGGTTGCTGTTCAAATTGCCCTCAATGCGTAAGAGGCAAGATCATATGTTATATCCAATTACACGTTGCTTTTGTCCGCTATGCCGCTCAGTAATGCAGTCTGCCAAATTGCATTTACTACGGTAGCGTCTAAAACGTACGTTGCCAATATTGTAGGACAAGTTAAGGCGGGACTCTTCCGAAAACATTACATTTTGCATCTCAGCACGCCAGTGGCGGCGATCGCGTGCTCATTGGAGTCCGAGGCGTTGGTGTTTCTGGTCAGTTGGCCTGCGTGCCACCAGTCCAGCCCTCGGCCATCGACGTAAGCATATACAAACACGTTGCAGTGCTTCAACACTGTGGACGGAGGTGTTCTGTCGGTTACTGCCATGCGGTCTTCCCTTCCTGTGGTCACACTGTGTTGTTCAGTACTCCCTTGTCGCTGTGTACTACCCTCTTCTATCCACTGGTTCCACACACGCATCACTGTCAGTTAGCCAACTTATAAAGTTAAACTATATGAGACTAAACTTACCTAATTGTCTCAGTGCAATCGAACGTTTGTGGCGGTGACAGTTGCGTGGAATGAATAGTGGGGTGCAATGAACAAGTTTCCTAGTTTTATAAAGGAAGTCCACACTGTAACGTTACCTCTGTTACTGAAATTATTAAATTAAATTTTTACTGTTAATTGAAAATTGCTAAATTTACTCAAATATTGATTTTTGTCTTTAGTATGGGATAAAATTACATCTGGTAATAATTTGACAAACAATTTATATTTATTAAAAAAAAAAACATTGTGGAAAAAAAATCTAATTATTGTAAACAGTACATTGCTTCCGGCATGGCTAATATTAAACTCAGGTTCCGACTAAATAAAAATATTGGATCACTGTGGTTATTGTCCAAAATTAAATTGGTTTAAAAGTTTATAATGCGGAGAAACAAAAAACTCTTACAGGGCGCTTCAGGTATTATTTCAATCTGACACGTGGACACAAATGCTACTGCAATTATATTTCACATTGCCGTATCGCTGTTGTATTATTCAAGGCACTGGTTGAAGCGATGGCTACATCATCGTTGCACTTAGGTGCGGTCGCCTTAAACATTCACTGCTCTCAAATAAAACTGATTCACCCACTTAGAATCTGATTCACTCCAGGTAACAAGACATGGCTTCTTTCTCCTCCACGAGCAGCAGACGGTCTCCCTTTGTTTCACCCTTGCACCCCACGTGCCAAGGTTATTTTGGTGGCAGAAACCGCACAGCCAATGAGATTCCTCCAGCCGATCCGCGTCCGCGCCGTTGGTGGTGGCAAAGCATGTAACCAAAATTGCCGTCTTGGTATGTGACCAATAGATGGCAGAAACTGTCCATTTCAGTCACACTTTGATTCGTCCTTGATCGCCCTCTGCTATGTCCAACAACCCGGGTGCACATGTTGGGAAGTGCGCCACATGTAGTGTATACTCCATAACACTACAACACCGAAATGTTCACGGTGTCTGCTAATTTCAGCCATTATTTCTAGAAAGTGATTTAAAATTATGCCTGTCTGATTATGCGAAGGTTAAGAAACATGAATAATTGTGATACATCCCTGAATAATCATCTGTCAAGTAGAATGGACTCATGATCATGCACATAATATTTTACTTTAAGTCACTAAAATTATGCAATCATTGCAGATGACAAAGATTTTTATTTTCTTATGGCTAAGGTTATTAGAAGAGGGAAAGTACTGGGGTCAATAAATTGGAAGAAATTTGGCCATGACCTTTTGAAGGAACCGTCTCGGCATTCGCGTAGAGTGATTACGGAAAACCATGCAAAACCGAGATCTGGATGGCCGGACGGGGATTCGATCCAGCGTCCTTCCGAATCCGAAGCCTGAACGTTAACGCTCACCCACTGGGCTTGAACGAAAATCGTAGAACTAGCAATCAAATGGGCCTATTTAAACAGTAGTAGTCGTCTAGTTACATAACCGATTAACATGCAGTTTTAATGCAATGCATTATGTCTCTATATTGAAATAATTATTTATTTTTCTCTGGTTTTGTGGCTCTTCGAGTCAGTTTGTATCGCTATGTACTGTATTCTGTATCAGTAACTGTAGTAGCTGTACTGTTTCCTCTTCGTTGGCGGCTCTTATAATGAATCCTACTTTTTAAAAGAAGCAGGTAATTTACTTTATCGCGTTACGGCTCCGAAATTCTAAGTTAGGGAAGGTACGGCTGGAGTTAGATTCACTCACTCCCTTCCTTGGAATAGTACGATCCTTAATGACTACCATGAGAGAGATGGATCACATCGAATCAGCTACTACTGACATTGTCAGGAGGTGCTCAGCAACAAAACTTAAAACTTTCCCAGCCTACATTAGACCTATTTGCCCGCTGGTATTGCTTATTAACCTTAGACCATGTCACCGGTGACTCATCAATACAACGTCAATTTGCTTGATTGCAGCTTGTACAGTCAAGTCTTTATTTTGTGGGGGTAACAGGATGTGTATAGCAACAAGAAACCTACTGGCACGATTCTTCCGCCAGAACAGGAAGCGGGAGATGGAAAAAGCAAATAACGAATAAAATTGAAACTGTCTTAGGAAACCATTTCAAAACAAAGTATTCAAGACTCAAGAAAATGGGCTGTACATTTGAAGCACCTGTTCTTGTGTATTGCAAGTGTTGCAAGCATCTCGTATTATTCAGAGGCTTGATGAGGTCACTGGGTCACGCACTATTCTGTGTGAGCTTCTCGATGGAAGCACATTGTTTCGAGGATTTGAGATCTGGTATTATCGTTATCATTGCCTTTTCTTAGACTTCTCAGTGTTTAGTAATACGATCTCACTAATCTTTTTAATTTTTCCGTCGTATTTTCATTGATACACACGCCCATGGCTCACTCTGTTCGACGACATTCGACTGAAGTGCTCCGTTGACCTCGATCTAAACTATAGAGTGAACGTATTTCAAGCCTGATGGGTGAGTGGTACGCTTGGGCTTTGCATTCGGTAAGACGTGGGTTCCAATCGCCTTCCGGCCATCCCGATATCTGTTTTCCACGGTTTACCCTAATCACACTAATCAATGCCGGGATGGATCCTTCAAAATCTCTTCCCGTTTCTTGCTCCATTCTCTACTGGCTCTAATTAACTTGACATCGACGAGCCGTAAAGCATCAAGCAAAAAAAAAAATCCACTGTCTCTGCCAACTTAAAAATATTTGCTCGACGTTGAACCTTAAAACACCCTTTTTGGACATATTCCACTTTGTGAACACGCTGCGGTTTGGCAATTCTCTATTTAATATAGATGCACAAAACGGCCCTTATCTGGCGTTTTCAGTTACGACTTGACCCCGGCAATATCTCGTAGCCTATTCCAAAGATTTCATGCGTCATTCCGACTCTACATATTCTCCGAGAATGACTTCGTTAAATATGCGGGACGTTGACAAGTTTTACACGATCAGAACGATATACCCAGCTCATATTTCACAATCACTTTGTTACTTGAAGATTTCTGCTGTTTAACACAACCCTCTATTAAGTAATAAAGTTGCTAAGGTAATGTTGCGACTTTAAAAAACGTATTTGTTAATTATAGAGCCATCATGCTGACTAGTTTTATTTTCTGAGTAGTGTGATTAGATGTTTTTGCAAACCAAAATGCTATTCTGATACTTGTAATATGATGGAGGATGTTATTGAACCGTTTCGTGGTTTTAATTTTTAATGGGAATAAGTGGAACTTGTAGCCAGCTTAACCGTTAATTGAATTTGCTCATCTCCCGCTTTAATATCTGTTTAATCAGTGTGTGGCAGAAATACATATGATTAAGAATTACATTCATATATGCAAATAAACATCTAATGTATCAACAGGTAGATTTTAATATATCAACCTGCTGTTCGGTTTCTTTAGGAACTCCTTTTCACCCTCATTATGTACCCTTAACTTGTACTTTTCATCGAAGAAGACTCTATGAAGTACTGGAGGAACCTGGGAACAGCAGAGTATCACGTGCGTGTTGAAATTTATGCGCCAGTATTGTAATCAGCTGAACATTGCTCTCCTTTCACTTATATGTTGTCATCATCATTAGTGTTCTGCCCTCAGGCAGATTTTCACATATCTGCTCTCCTGTTTTCTGCCCTTCTCTTCATGTCAATGTAGTTTCTATAAACGAAGACTTTCCCGGCGTATCGCTGAAATATAATCTTCACGGGTTCTCCGCCGGATGATTTTGAAGAAAGACGAGCTTTCGGTGGCGTGCTCTGCCGCCATCTTCAGGTCTGGTGTTACCGCTGTGACAACCAGAGCTGTACAGGGCGTTGCAGCTCTGGCTATCACAGCGGTAACACCAGACATGAAGATGGCGGCAGAGCACCCAGCTGAAAGCTCATCTTTCTCCAACACCATCCGGCGAAGGACCCGTGAAGATTACATTTCATTTATTTTCCGTTTCCTTTGATGTTATTGTGATCTTGTATCTCCTCCTTCCAAGGCGTCTTTTAACCAGAACTCCCCTGTCAGCAAGTGTCACATCCAGTCCTTTCTTTCTTTCTTTCAAGATTTGTAGCAGTCTCCTCCTACCAACATTACTCACTTTTTCCGTCCAGCTTATCCTTTCCATTCTCCTCCACAGCCACATATCAAGCGCTTCTATTCGTTTTTCATCTTCTCGCCTCAGTGACCGCGTCTCTGCCTCACATTACATTTGCCAAGTCTTTTCTTCAGTGCTTTATCTACTTTCGCAGTTAATAATGGCCTAATTGGTTACAATTAAAGTTGTGCTTATTGTGTATGACAGGCTTTCCTTTCCTTCTGACTTATTTAACAAAAACAACTTTCGTTTCATTAAGTGGCACCCGAAGACACCGGTCTCAAGCTGTAGAGGAAGGCTTCGCCACTCGCAAATACGTGTTAATTTGCTTTGAACAGTTAAAGTTAATTGAAATTACTAAAATGGAAAATGAAAATTGTGTTGTGAAATCCAATTGTATCCCTGACACGATATGAAATGTTTTTATTTAAAGTTTACTTTGACATATATTAATACTAGCAGGGTACCCAGTTTTGCCCACGATGCTTGCGGTTGATTTACCACTATAGAATCTTTAGTCGTGCAGTTATAAATATATTTACCAAGTTTAAAAAAAAAAAAAAAAAAAATCGCGCCAGCCGTTTCCGGAAAGAAACAAAATGTAAACTCATCCCAAACCTACACAGAAGGCGTAGGGTCGGCTTAATTCGTCATAAACTGAAATATCTGTGGTGTCATTTTATTCTCTTGTCTCGTTGCGAATTTACCACTCCATCAATATGGAGTTAAAAAACTTTAAGGCTAACAATATCCTGTCCCAAAACCATTCGTTTTTTCCGGGATGAAGAGTATCCTATGTTTTAATCCAGACTATATTCCAACTCCATACCAATTTCATTCAAATTCGTTGTATAATAATTCCATGTGGTCGTAATAACCTGGTGACAGGGCTTCCATTGGCTGCGTATTCCGCCCCTGTCGTAGCCGCCTTGACCTAAACCGGAAATCCAACCGGGTACAGCGTACCTACAGTTTAACGTGGAATCCGAACCACAGAAGCGTTCTGGCGTATTTCACATTGCCCAGCATGCTGTGCCAGAGGTGGAGGTCGGGTTAAAGGCCTTTGAAAATCCCCGTCGAGACAGGAAATCGAACCGGGGGTCTTTCGATCCCCAGTTAGACGCCTTAACCACGGAGCTCAAATTCGTTGTGCCACTACGCCGTGATTGAGTAACAAGCATCCACCTATCCAAACTTTTGCTTTTCTAATATCACTACAATTGTTTTATTCCAAGTATTCTTAATTCAGAGTGCATTGGATGTTAAGTTACTAATAATAAATTTGGTTACAACCGTAGGTTAGCATTAGGGGGCATCCATAAATTCCGTGAGGTGTTTTTCCGGATTTTCGGACCCCCCCCCTCTGATGAGATCTGGTCCGTGAGACACCCCCCCCCCCCCCTAGTAATCACCCTCGCAACTATTTGAGACTTTTTTTTTTAGGTCTCACCCTTCCAATGCCGGTTACACCCCCACTTTTCGACAAAATACCCCCCTGAAATCGACTTTCGCGTGTTTTGTAGACTTTTTTGTTAAAGCTCTACAGTCCAACAAAAATTTCCAAAACCTCACGTGAGATTTCCGTTGACCCCCCCTCCCCTCCCCCTTGGTGAGATTCCGCCGGACCCTCTCCCCCTTATTTCACCTCAATTTATGGACGCCCCCCTTAGGGAGCGTGCACAAACTACGTGGCTCCGTCCAGGGGGATGGGGAGGGGTTGGTTGGAAGTGTACGCTGGGCTACGTGGGGGGAGGGGGGAGTGGTTCCGAGCCAGGCCACGTAACTTTCCTTTCATAACATTTTTACAGTTAAAATCAGGTACAGAACACACAACAGCATGTTAATATTTATTTCCCTCAGTTAATTATCTCCGTATGTAATTTACAATAGTCTGACAAGAGAAACCAGTACAAAATGTCTTCTGGAATCAAAAGTTACGTGCTACGTGGGGGGGGGGAGGGGGTAGAGGCAAAAGCAACGTAGGGCTACGTGAGGGGGAGGGGGATTCACAGGAGGCCAAAATGGAGCTACGTGGTTTGTGCACGCTCCCTTAGCAGCGCGAGTGGAATGCGCTACCTAACTGAAAATGTCGCCAAGTGATTGTCGCCTGACTTATTACAAATGAGGTACGTGGCAAGAACTCTGATTCGTGATTCTGGAGGAAGCTGATTTGAAGCACCGTCCGGCCGTATAGATTTCGGTTTTCCATGGCTTTGCGAAATCTCTCCAGGCGAAAGGCCTGTTCCTTGTTCCAGGGAACTCGACGTCGACGAGGCGTAAAGCCATAAACAAAAAATAAATAGAGAAAGACCCGTAATTGCGCGAAGCTCGATTGCACTGGCTCGGTTGCGCTTCTAGAACATCTGATTCGGCACGAGTTACTTCACTGTGCTGCTGCTTGCGTTGTGACGTCGCAGAGATTAGCGACCAAGGTAATTCAATATTGAGTTGCGTCAGATAAAATCTTCTACCACTAATTTCAATTTCATTTTCTGTTCTTTTTCAGTTTAATTTCTTTTCAATTAGCTCAAAGATTAATATAATATCTTTGATTTTGAAAGTTTTAAATGATCTACTGGTTAAGTCGTATGTAGACTAGTTCGGTTTCACAACTATACATCTCATTTTTTGTTTGGTAACCTTTCTTTATAACTTACGTATGCAGACGTTATGGTGTATTCCAGACATTGAATCCGATGTTGAGTGAGTTGTGTGAAGCTGTAGTAAGTTAGGATAAACCTCTGCTTAATAGGCTTGCAACATACTGCTGACGTGCGTACGAGTATACATTGTATGATTACGCCGCGAAGGGAACACATGTTCCGTGCAGCGACAACACATTGACCTAATGAAATATGACAACAAAAATGAGAGAAAAACGTTCTCGTTGTTGCTTCAAGGTTAAACAGATCATCTGCTAGATTAAAGAAGCAGGAATCTGTTGAACAACTCCGCGTTTTCTACAAGCGCTGTGGCCTCTATGAAAACAATCGTGAACTGGAAATTAACTTAGTCGCGTTTTAAAGTGAATTACTTCTTTAAATGTAGCAATCAATTTTTTTAAAGTGATATATTGCTTTTAAGCATACTGACAGACACAGAGTTTGGTTAGAATTTGAGAAAATTCTAACCAAACTTGTTTTGGCTTGCCCGCGTGAAAACTTTAAACTAGATCGGTTATTGCTTGAAATTGTTTTCATTGCCATAATAAGTAAAGAAACCTTAGTCGAGTTATCTTAATAATTTAATCTATCGTGTGTTGCGTGACGCCCGTCTATTGGACGCCATACATTGCCTTAGGGCAGTGTTTTTAAAAAAAAAAAAAAAGGTCTCAGTTTTTTCTCAAGGGGGTTCGCCATTGCCTGGAAAATTTTATAGGGGTGCGAGGAGATAAAAAGTTTGAGGCCACGATATAAACACTTCGCAATTGAATATAATATAAAAATCTCAACATCTAAGATCAAAAGAAAGTTACCCGTAACATCAAAAATAGTCTTAAAGCAGAGGCAACACGAAAATGTATATCAAATTTTTGCTTTATGTACAAAGATGTTAAAAGGATGTACACGAGAAGATAAAATACGAAATAAAGATTAGAAATGATCTTCATATTTTCTCGTTGAATGACAAGATTCATGGATATCGAAATAAATGGCTCCTTCAGGTGGTGAGACATACAAATAGGCCTACTCCACGGGAGGCCTCGAAATGATGGCTTTTCTGACCGGAACAGGTGAAACAAAATCGCCTAATCCTTGATCGTAGAATACAATTTGCTTCCCGTAAATCCGTCGAGCCATAGAGTTCCAGGAAGAAGAAGGAGCAAGTCACCTCTTGCAAAAGAAATTTGCAACCTGAATATATCAACGTTTACGGAATAAATGTAACGACGTTTAACATTTTACATTCATTGTTAGAAGAATAGCTCACACTCTGTGATATGAAATTGAGCCGGGAGTAACCGTTCTTAGGTAATACTTATTGCTACAGATTTGAATTATTTTCCCCTCGTCAGTTCGCAAGTCTCTGCCTTCATTTGTACTATACAATTCTGTTATCTCTGAAGCATCTTACTTCAATTTATTTTAATGTCTTTTCTCCCTTGTTCTCATCACAATTTCGCCACAAGTCTCTGGTTTCAACAATTTTGACTATTTCTCTTTGTGTCTTCTAGAACTCTGTTCAGAGCATCACCTTTTGGTGTATTTCTTATGTTCCATACTTCACCTTACATTTAAACTTTATTTCGGATAAACATTTTCAGATGAAAATTATTAACAATATCTTCTCAGACGTACAATAAAATTCACAGTTTGTTACAATGTAACATTCATGAACGTAACCAAAATTCAAAATTACCGTAGCTCTGAAACGGGGTCTGATCGGGGACCTTTGATTGTTCTGTTGCTGCCGACTCGAAATTGGCCCGGTCAAGGTTACTCCGGCTTCCCTTCCTGCCCTCACCTCAACGCCCTCTTACTGCTCTGCAGACACTTAGCACTGAATACGTTTTGTTGATTATTTACAACATAGTATGTATGCATCCTTACCCTGACGTGTCTAATTTCGTACCGATCATTCTAATACAACCACTGGGAGTTCAAATCCTTCTTGTTTATCTGTCAATCCGTAAAAGTTTTATAGCCTTTCGGAAATATACGTTTTACAAGCAATTAAAACTTCAGTTACTAATAAAGTTTGTATACTTCTCGAACAGATGGGGACGCCTTCAGAATCAGAACCATATCTAATGGGTGTGCTTGCTATCTGCAAAACGTGGATCTTAAGTCAAAAAACGAATCTACAAAATATTCTTTAACCAATCTTAGTTAAAGGTATTATCTATTAAGGATACTCAGTAGAGATTCTGTTATACTGCCATGTAATAATGCACTGCATCTTTTCGATATTGCTAAAGATGAGGCGGGACAATTAATCAGCATGTAATATGACTTTTCGGAAGAATTACGAAAGTAAATTCTTTGATATTGTCATTGTAAGATTAATTGGAACGCGAAATGGTCAAAATAATACGTCTGTGAACTGGAGGTTTTAAAAGGGATGTGGCTTATCTCCACTTTTATTCCTCATTTATATGAACCGCAATTAATAAGCGGCTTAATGTTCTTATTAGAAACACAGGAATCAGAATAGTTTTTAGCTAGGATAGGTTGGCCTTTGTTAGCAAACAACTGCAGGAACGGATGGTCTTCAATATTCAATACAAACGGACAGTAAAATTCTGACCGAGTTTAATATGGAAATACACACACAAACAACTAAAGTAATTGCGTTTAAAGGAAAGTAACCTTTGAGAAATAAAATTTGTATAAAAATTGAACACTCGAACAAGTACTAAATCTGAATATATCTTACGGAGGAGATAAAAATGTACACCGCAAAATTACAAATTTTATTTAATTAAGATGTACTACTCTATATTTCTATATTCAAACCATCATGGTGAAGCATATTTGACTGATGTGGGAATGCCCAACCTGAGCTTACAGAATTATTATAAATGACTGAAGCGATTTCACAAATTTTTGTAGTTATATTGTTTGACATATTGTCATAAAACTTTACAGTCAAATAGAGGAAAAAAGATTTTTGATATAAGTGCTCTAGATGTGTCGCCTTACCGAATCTGCAGATATCAGTGCAGCATGTCTCTATCAAACTGTTCAAAAGCACTGTTGATGCCAGCTCACAGTTCTGGTTGTTTTGTTGGTAGAGGAAGCTTAAACATTGAATCTTTCACATAACCACACACAAAAAAATCACATGGGGTTAGATCGGAATGTTGGCAGGGAAATGCTGCACCTAGTATGGTAAGACTTGATTATCGGCTTTATATTAGCAGAACCAATGAGGAGACACATATATAACATTTGTAATATGTCCTAAAAATGAGTTTTTCTATATGACTGTAATGTTTTGTGGCAATATATCGAATGATTTAGCTATAGTAAATTTATCTAGTCGCTTCAATCATTTATAATAACCCCCGAATCGTACCGGAGCGTGAACAATGCGCAAGGTTAGTATCTGTAGGATTAAGGCTTGTGCGGAGAACGGATACTGAACATACCGTACGAAACGGGGAAGAAGATATCATAAAGAAATTATGGACAGATTGATTGAGGAAGACTTACAAAAACACCGAAACAATTGATTCGTCATGTTAAAAGAAGGACGCTTCCGACTACCAAGACAAATGCCGAATTAATTGTGTTTAGGAAGGCGATCTTCTATATGGCGCTGCGAAGCTGTTTCGATACCGTAACTTGGCCTATCGCGTAAAAGAGCATGATGATCAGTTGCGTTAACGAGTTCAGTGCATTATGCCAAATCTATTACTTTTCTCAGCCTTCATTTTATCGACTTGTGTTGTTCTCAGTTCGTTATGCCTTGTTGTATATTGTAGCGATATTACGTTGTAACCTTAAAACTTTTTAACGAGCTGAAATCCTTAGGGTGTGTACGGCAAGTTAACCTGCCAAGTCTGATACCGGAACACAAACTAATCTGCAACGATTTCCGTGCAGCCTTTCAAGCAATATCATCTCCATATAAGTGCCCATTGTGATGCTAATGTAATAGTAATTTCGCGAACTAGCTATGATGGCACCATCGTAACTAGAGTTGAAATAATTGCTAATAGCAGACTAAAGAGGTCAAATATTTGTCATTATTTGTTCAGAGATATGAAATCAGAATTACTGCTACCTCTGAAACAATTATGTGTGCGCAGATACGAAGCGGTAACCTCTTGCATCGCACATGTACAATATTTGCAATGAACGCCAGCCGCTGTCAATGTAAGTTTTATTTTCTATTTATTTTATATTTATTCGTTTTACACAAATATTTAACTGATTCCAAGTTATCAAGTACGAGCTCTACGACCTTTTGAAACGCAAGGTAAAAAATATTTGTAGAAAATTTACTAATAAATTTACAAAATACAACATGACCGGGACGTAAGGTGCTCCGCAATGTCTCGCGGATAGCCATCACGCACCGCACTACGTGAGAAGCCAACGAAACCCACGAAACTGAAAGCAACGGGAAAGATCCAACATTCGTACAGCATTATAAACTGCCCTCTTTGAGCAAGGTATTTGAGAGGCTGCCGTTGCAGAGATTCAAAATCAACACCATTGAGTATGGAGTAATATCGCCTTCCCAGCTAGGCTTCTAAAGGAAACACACTGTCACACAATAGATAATGAGTATGGTCGATACCGCAACTACCACTTTTAATAGGAAAGGAAAGTACACTGTGCAATAGTTGTCTTAGATATTGCACGAGCCTTCTTGCTTGGCACAACCACTATTTCTGAAGCAGCATCATCAAGGGACTGCCGGTCCGATGATGAAGATAATTCAGAGCTACCTCGTTGGCAGATCTTTCAGTGTACGAGTCTGCAAGCACTGTCTTTCCGCTGCCCAATCAATGTCTGAGTTCCGTTAGTGGCTTGTATTGTACTGTACAGCTTGTGCACTGCGGATATTCCAGCCAACGATATGGCATTTTTCGCCCAACACTGCAACAGGACAGGACAACTTCAGTAGCAGCGAGGAAGCTGCAAATACGTCTTGCACGAAATTGGCGTATCACCATCAACAACACAAAGACTGTGATGCTAACCCGAGCAGTCGGCAAACGTGGATAGCGGGTAACTCCTACACCAAAATTACACCTGTTCGGCGAAGACATCCCTTGGAACTCACCGTGAAATAACTGGGTGTGATGTTAGCTGACCTGGAAGAGACACTGTGGAAGAAAGTTAACTATGTTGCAAGAACTGTACCCTGTAGTAAACATGGCTGCAATCTATGTACTGAAGTCTGGTACGTCCTATCCTTAAGTACGCGTGCTCAGTGTGTCCTTACGTGGCCAAGACGAACACTGCCAGACTACGAACTTTGCAGAAAAGAGCTCTTACGTAGCAAACAGGCTTCCAACAGCAAACCTGCACGCAGATGCAGCCATTCCACTGCTACAAGAAAAGATCAACAAAGCAGTCCAAAGATCTCGGAATCCACTAATTAGTGGCACTAAGCAGGTACAGAACAATTTCAGGCCGTCACAGGAAGCCAATATCAATTTGGGTACAACAGCGAAGAAACCAGAGAAGACATACCAGAAGAAAAGTGACGAATGTATATAAAGTTCGAAGGAAATGTCTTCTCGCAACAACCTCTGCAATAACCTGCCTAATAAAACCGAAGGCAGAAATTGCTGAGCGGAGATTAGAACATGAAAGTGCTACAAGCGACGAATGAAGCAAAAAAAAAAAAAAAAAAAAACGATAGTTGTTCTCTGCTTTTTCAAAATTACCTGAATTCAATGGCTTGTTTCTTATCCAAAGCTGTGGCAACTGGATTTACTAAAAGAACAACTCAGCAAACATCCGCTGTAGTATTTAAGTATGTTCGCTCGCTATGATTTGTGTGAATTAAAAGATTGCTGTGGAAAACGCTTCGAGCCATTTTATATCAGAAATCGATGTGGTTTAACAGCAAAATTCCTAGCACCAGATTTTCGCGTGATTTTTGGGAAAGTTGAAGATGAATAGTGAAATACCGCACCTTTGTTCTTAGACGTATCAATTCAACGTACCACAAATTAGCTGTACCAATAGAGCGCTTATTAATATTCACTGTATAACTTTTTTTACGAATTTCTACTTATATGAGTTCCTTGACGGACAGTTGGTTAGTGTGTCGACGTTCCTTAAGATAGCAGACAGTAGTCATCTAATGCGGAAAAACGCATTAGATTCGAAAAAGATGCAGTTACAATCGATAGAAGATTGTCTTCCTAGCAACACTATAGTCATATCAAACGATGGAATTCAGAAACTTCGCTCTAAGTTTCAAATCGCTTGGCATATTAATTCACTGATAGAATACAAAATTGAGGCATTCCAATACTGAGAACAAATATCCTTAAGTCGATAAATATACAAACGTGGGAGGAATATGGCTTTTAAATCGGAATATTTAACACATTTTCCTTTTAGAGACTCGAAATTCTGTTGGTAGGAATTATAATTTTTTTCCCTCTGATTCGGCTATCTTGGATCATTTGGACTCTTGCCCCCACAGGGGGCTAGTGTAAATCATGAAAAAGAGGAGGGGGGAGGAACTCAGTTCCTGTCCAAAGTCTAATTGGCCCTGTTAGGCGCGGCGTACCTAATCTATTCGAGGAAAGTCTTGTGTTCCCATCTATGCGAAACGTGAAACGCGTGTGTTCTGTGTCCCGTTGTAATGTTCGTAGTTTCCTAGACGTATGAAGCTGTGATACGAGGTTGTTACATTTCCATATTAATTGGTAAAATCAAATAGCTTATTTTGGTAACAATGATTAATGTAGAAAAGCTATTGCTGTCTGAGATGGTTATACAGTCATGTCGTAAGTTAATGGCTCTTCGAGATTCACGGAAAAACATAGGACAACAATTTGATTCCTGGCACAGTGCCACTAATACAAGGTATTCGGAAAAATCAGAAATGGACTGAGTGGCACTGTCCGTGTGTGGTATCCTTCAGTGACATACAGAACGTAAATACGGGGTGTGATGATCTCACATGGCAACACACGAAAATGCCACCCCCATATTGTGAATGAAACCCTTCAGCTTGGGATGCGCCTATGCTGGATAAGCACCAGCTGGAGGTCAACAATGGTATGTGGTGACGGTGTTTGGGCTGCAATCCTTCGGCCTAGAGAATCTCGTGCACGTTCAGTCTGATTTCAGTACTAGGAGCAAGCTGGCTGATCTGGACGTGTGATGTCCTCATGTTTTAAGTACTCGTCCATTCGGCCTGTGTGTGCGGGCATTGTCATTCATAAGACGGGACCCAGGTCCATATGCACCACGAAAAAGTCGCACATAATGTGGCAAGATGTCCTTCCTATGAGGGAGCGTTCATAAACTACGTGGCTCGGTCCGGGGGGGGGGGGGGTTCGCTGGAAGGCTATGCTGAGCTACGTGGGGAGAGAGGGAGTTCTGAGCCAAGCCAAGTAGCTTTTCATTCATATTATTTTTCACAGTTAAAATATGGTACAGAACACTCAACAGCTTGTGAATATTTATTTCCTTCATTTAATTATTTCTGTCAGTAATTTACGATAGTCTGACAAGAGAAGACAGTACAGAATTTCTTCTGGAATCAACAGGGAAAAAAAGCTACGTGCCACGAGAGGGGGGGGGTGACAAAATGGAGCTACGTGTTTTATGGACGCTCCCTGAACAGCAACCATCACAGCAACCCTAGGAAACACATACAATAGGGAACGTGCTCCTAACATAATGCCATCCCAGACAAAAATACTGGAGCGGACATTCTGTCACTTTTCACAATAACGGCAGAGTTGTAACGTGTTTGTGTATTGTGCAGCTACAGTTTAGTCCCCTCATTATCGTTATGACACAATGATTTCTCGTGGATCTCAAAGATCCCTCTACTTATATGGACTGGACAGAGAGATAGTGTGTGTATGTGTGTGTGTGTGTGTGTGTGTGTGTGTGTGTGTGTGTGTGTGTGTGCCCGATGCCCGAGGACAGATTCGAACCGTCTACGCATTATGTTTAATACATTATTCAAAGACTATGTTTTATTTTACTTGTACACACCGCGCATTGCACAGGCATATTGCTCCTTGTAAAATTCTAAATTATCATCAACACATCAAAATGGACTTGGCTACAAAAAAAAGTAATTGTGTACCACGCGGAAGCAATAGTGAATTCTAAAAACGTGCTATAAGAACTATTTGTGGAGCAAACCCATGGACGTCGTGCAGAAATCTGTTTAAAAACCTGGGTGTTCTGACCATGCCAGCACAGTATGTATACTCTGTATTATCATTTGTAGTGGAAAATCCTGAACACTTCAATCTTAATGCTGACATACATAGCCATAATACTAGGAATAAATATAATATTCACAAGGATTACAAATCACTGTCAATTGTACAGAGAGGGTTAACATTTACTGGAGCTTCCTTATTCAATGTCTTACCAACAGAAATTAAATGTTACCTACAAAAACCCAACTACTTTAAGTCCAAACTGAAAGAGTTTCTGCTTCAGAACCCATTTTACTCTGTGAAAGAATTTTCTTCTTGGAATTTGGTAACTAAGAATGACTGATAAAATAGTGTATATGGTGTATGGAAGGGGAAGGTGACAAAGTTGTCCACAATTACTAAAATGATATATGGTTTTTCTTTCTGTTGAAACTTTTGACAATTTAAGTAATTATTGTGTTTACAAAATTCCACTCATATATAGTAACTAACATGGGATAGCATGCATTCAAAAACTGCTGTGAAAAATTCATACTAACAGGTTGTTAAGTAATTGACTGCTTATGAGTTGTTGGTAATATAATTGATATTGTTAATAAGTGTGTGTACTGTTCCACATAAATAGCAACTAACATGATATAATATGTAGTCGCAAATTACAGTGAAACTTATCATGGTTACTGGTTGTAAGAAAATAACTGATTATTAGATGCTGGTAACAAGTGTATACACTGTTCCACATAATAAGTATTAATTAACTCGGGATTGTATTTGTAGATAACAGGAGATATTGGTTATACTAATGGGTTGTAGCTAACTTGCTGTCAATATATAATAACATCAATTATATAGTAATATTGACATTACAAATAAGTGTATGTATTGTTCCACATCCCCGAGATTATTCTCACATGGGATCAAAGTGAACATATCTATCTATCTATCTATCTATCTTGTGCACGTCAGCGGTGTTGCCGTTTATCACCCTCGTGTTAAATGCGCCCGTTACTGCGTACACTTAGCATATTCTAGTTACGCCCGGCCCGGAAATGAGGCCAACGTGGAATCGAAAACCTTAAAGGTGTGCTTCACTACGGAATATCTTATTGGGGTACGGAGTGATTAAACAAATAACTTCTTAATATAGACGACAGGTCAGAAAAAGTAGCTCTAGACATTTTTTAAATTCTCCACCATCAGCATAAAGGCTGATACCTGTCTTAAGTAGAGAAAATGAATTTAACGAGGCGGTACAATATCCTTCGGCTTTCGTTCCGGCAACTTGACTTCAAGTCCGGAACGGCCTTCGAGAACTCATTGTTCACGGTTTTCTGAAATCATTTCACCAGTATGATCCTTGGAAAACGCTGTAACAGATTTAGTCCCCCCTCCCCCATTTTCCACGTAATGATAACTAGCTCTTGCTGCTATACTCTCAATATCAGTTCCATTGATACCATATTCCAATCTCGTGAGGTGGTAAAACAAATACGAATATCAAATTCTGTGTCTTGTGACATATACTATTAGTAGGAATAAAACTAATAATTAAATATGTTGATAAGTACAGCAAAGTTCCAACCTTCGCCGAAACGGTCATTTCGTTTCCATCCGATGTTCAGTGAGTCTAACTTTCAATTTAATCTCATATGTGTGTCATTTCACGGAGCTAACCGTGAACACGATTCCCAGTTTTGAGAAATACACGTCTAACGGATCTAACCCCGACCTTTCTAGATCTTTAAATTTGTATGAGGCCGCAACAATACCAACTGTGTGTGGATTGTGTATAAGTTATTAGAGTGAAATTACAGATTTCGGTTTTCCTTGGTTTTCGAAGTCAGCGCTTTCTTACGGTAGACAATTTATTGTTGCCGATTATCCGTCATCTTCATTGTTGCCTCGATTTCTCAATTCTTTAGTGAAGGAAGAAGAGGAAAGTATACGTTTAGTTAATGATAATATGTAAACAACTCCGCGAAGTGCTAAAATTTATGCTCTCACAACAAATCGTTCCCCGATTAGGTATTTGTTATTGACACAATCACGAAGTATTTATACAATCAAAACTTCTCGGTAATTTTGGAAAACCTAAAATGAAACGGGTAATGACAGACTTTATATCAGAAATGTTTTAGGTTCTTATGATCTGTCATCCCTGTTGGAAATCGACTGGTTCCTATCTAATATGATAATGATTTGCATTGAAACATCCATCCACACCCTGTGTGGTTATGAAAAAATACATTTAACCTTTTCTTATCTTCCAGCTAAAGTTGTAGATGTCGTTTGCATACATTGAAACGTATGACCATCTCTTGAAGACTAGGCATTGTTTAATTATGTTAGTAGGACTGTGATATGGCGGGGTTCTCTTTGACTGAGCCTAGCAGGTTAGCGGTTGGCATTGTGTTCGATCCCCGATCTACTCGTCCATTTTACAGTTTCTATGGTTTTCTCGAAATTATCAATCCCTAAATTCACCGGGAGTAAAGGTTATGGCAGAATTCCTGTTTCTTGCCCCTCTCCTCTCTCTCTCTTCTCTGCTTAACGTCTCTCAAACAGCGAGGTCTTTAGAGACGGGAAAGGATGGGGGCAAGGAATGGGAAGGAATTCGGCCATGACCTTTTGAAGGCAGCATCCCGGCATTTGCCTGGAGTGATTTGGGAAACCATGTATAACCCAAATCTGGATGCCCGGACGGGGATTCGAACTGCCGTCCTCCCGAATTCGAGGCCAGACCTCTCCTCTCCAAGTCCTATACTGGCTCTAATGACCTCGACTCTGACGAAATGTAAAAGCCTAACAATAAAAATCCACTGACTGAACAAATAGTCGATACCAATTTCATTAGTTTTTAGAATGTATCCTTGATAACAAACGTTCTATTGCCTGATTGATTCCTTTAGAAAAGAATAGAAAAATCCAAACAGACGATCCCCTAGCATAATATAACAATAACCAATATGTACCACACAAAGTGCTTCATTCTCTAGCAAATAATGCATGCAGTATATGCTGCATCAACTAAATGCTCCCTAATTAATTTTGGGCTACTCAGTAGACAAATTAAACTTGATAGGGCCATTAAGTTTACAGTACTTTAACAGTTTGCATTATCCACTGTCCAAACGGTAAAAACTCTAATGACTAATTTAAGAGGTCGTTTACCAGAAAACTGTACTTGATGCAGCAGGTCAGCATTTAGTATTTTGTTCATGTGCTTTCCTGCTTAAAATGCAAAGCACTTAATTCAGTTTGTTTCATTAGCTCAATAGATGATCAGCATCTTCAATTATTGTTTAATAACAGGTCATACTGTAATCATAATGACTTCTTCATATTGTAAAATTAAAATATAAAAAAATCCTTAAATTCAACTAAAAGTATATCCAAGGAGAAAATTGTACGTTAAACACGTCCTCAACATAATGTCCCAAAAGTTCTAAAACTAGCCTATTTACAGTTAAGAATAGGTGATATTTTACACAATAATAGCTTTGAAAATATATTTCTGTAAATTATAAAAAGGATTTTTTAAAAGCCAGTTTTCCTCTAAATGTCTTCTATTACCTCTTGTTTTGTAATTTGCTCCAGGAATAACTAAGCCACTGTATGTGTAGGATAAGTTGACATACAGTTGGGAGACACTAATATTTTCTTTAACCCTCACTAATGTTTGTCCGAGTTTGTTCTTTAGTCAGAAAAGCGACCTAATTAGGGTCCTTATTGTTAACGTCTGAAACACACATTCAGTTAAATTCTATTTTAATGCCTCTCCCCAGGGCCGCATTTAGGCTCTGTGGGCCCCTAGGCTATACATGTGGTGCGGGCCCCCCTTGTCGGCAGTTTTTGAAATTCGGACCAAAAAAATTTATGGGCGACCTTTTTTTTTTTTACTCTACTACTGGCCCCGGCTGGGGTCCAGGGTTGTGTGGGCCCCCTATTTGTGGTGCGGGCCTCCCTTGTCGGCAGTTTTTGAAATTTGGACCCCAAATAAATTTATGGGCGACCTTTTCTTTTACTCTACTACTGGCCCCGGCGGGGGTCCAGGGTTGTGGTGCGGGCCCCTAGGCCTATGTAGCCTATGCTTAAATGCGGCCCTGCCTCTCCCCATTTATCTACAACTGCTGTTTAATAGAATTTTATCATGGTCGTCAGTTAGGAGAGTTTGAAACTGCAAGAGCAACAACAATTCTCAGAATACCAGTTCCTCAGGCTCCCCACAAATCAATTATAGTATGGGACATATTTTGCAATTCTCTCAGCTTGCATGTGTCAAAGATTTTCATTCTATCGTATTTTCTTCTCGGTAGTTATCTCTGAACCTCCCCTCCCTGTTCTCATTCCACAAGATGCCATCGTTCCTCATTTTATCTATTTATTACAGCATTTCATTGATCTGACGAGATTCGTTTCAAAATATAACAGCTTATGCTTCATTCCAGAAGTTTGTTTTTCTTTTGAATCACGTATTCTGTAATGTGTTTTAATTATTCATTATGACTTTGTCTCCTTGATGTGCTATGTTACATCCCAGATACTACTTACTCCAATGTTATTCTATCAATCATAGTTTTATGTCTTATTATTTTGAAATCAAAGTCTGTGAAAGCTTGATGTGTCTGTAAAAGAACTTATCTGTTTTTCTAATATATACATTAAAGTATAAACTTTCTCACAGCAGGAGCTCCCTCTCTGGAAGTTCATTCGTTTTTCAGTTAAAATACCAACAAAGAAATTTCAAAGCATTTTATTTGTAATTTTGGTATAAATTTTGTAGCCAGAATTTAGCAGACCATTACCTCTGTACTTTCCTGTTTTGTCTTGTCTTCCTTTCTTAAAGACGGGAATTACTTTTGCTATACCCCGATTGTTTGGTAACGCATATCTTTTCCAACACGTACTGAACAAATGCAGAAGTCTAAACCTACATTCACTGCATCTATTCCTGCTGTTTTCCTATTTGTTGCCTATGTCTGTGCCTCATCTAGTTCTGATTTCTCAGTGCCATCAGTTCCTCTTAAATCTCATAGTTCTGGTGTTCCTTGAACACCTCGTTTGTAGTGATGTAAATCTTCTGCAGGCATTGTATTTAATACAGCTGTAACCTTCCCTATTCTGTTTATTAGCGTGTGCCTCATCGTTTGTCTTCAATGTATATCATTTTCTATTCTTCTTAGGAATGTATCCCGTAGTATTCTGACATGTGGTTGTATCACAATTGATTTTGTTGTTCTCCTTGCTTTATGATACTGTTGCTTTATGATACTATTACTTTGTTTCTTCAGATTTACTTTGAAAGTAATTTCTGATGTTCTATCCTTCTCTTTTAGACACATTTCCAAATTCTGTACAAATCTTATATCTTGCACTTGTTGGCCTGCTACAGGAACGTCGTATGCAACCATAATCTATGCTTTTTATGTGCCAATATTCTTTGGTCAAAGGTTATTGTTTTTGTGTATTCTCTGTTTTACAGTTGCTTAAACGCAAGTGTGTTGAGTGCCCGTTAAAAATTTATAGAAATGGGATTCGTGTTGTGATTCAATTCATTTTTTTGTTTCCTGGAAGGGAAAACAACAAAGAAAATTAATGAGAGGATTTTGCCTATTTTGGCTGACCCATGCCCTTCCTATGGAACCATTCAACTTTGGGTAAATGAGTTCAAACATGGCAGAAAAAGAATTGAAGATGCGTCACATCCTGGAGTTCCAAAAATAGCTGTGATGCCAGAAATCGTCAAAAATAGCCATGATATTGTTTTGACTGCTGGGAAGGTTAAAATGATTTTATTTTGTATAATTAATTACCCATGAAACAACTGTGTGTAAGATGGCTGCTGCGACTACTCACTTCAGAACAAAAGATAAATTGCATGCAAACATTGGCAGATTGTTTGGACATGCTTAAAGAAGACTCCAACTGACTTCTTGTGATGTTTTTTAACTATGGATGAAATGTAGCTCCATCACTACAAACCAGGAACAAAACAGCAGTCAAAACAGACTGCAGGAGGTGAATCAGTTCCAAAGAAAGCAAAATGTGTTCCATCCACTGGAAAAGCAATGGCTTCAGTTTTTTGGACTGTGAGAGATAGTCTCTTGATTAACTACTTGGAGAAGGGAAAAACCATTATTGGAGAATACTACTAAAGAGAATGAAGACAGTAATTGTGGAAAAAATTCTGTGAATGGTAAAAAACAAAATCTTGTTTCACCATGACAGTGTGCCAGCACATTCAGACCAGGTCGATCAGGAAATATTGGGTTAGCAGCAATTTAAAATCTTTCCTCACCCACCCTATTCACCCGATCTCAATCATTCAGATTCTCAACTATTCCCGAAACTCAAAGCATTCCTAGCTTTACACAAATTTCAATCAAATGAAGAGGTCACACAGTAGGTAAATGTGTATTTTAGAGCCTTGAAGAAACCAATTTCCATGACAGAATCACAAAGCTGAAGACTTAATTTTATCTCTTTGATAGTAAACCATGTTACTTATCAAACCACTCTAATATATGTTTTGATTGCAGATATTCTATTATTCTCTGGGCAGTTGTCATAGATATTGACCTCATCTCCAAACTATGCCATTCACATCTTGCATATTTCCCCCATTAATTTGGTAGTCTATCGCTTTGAAATAAGCTATATGATATTTTTTGGTTTATTTGCAGATTTCCCTCCAGAGCACCGTCTTTATTTTCGGCGGCTTTCGCAGACAACTCAGACGGATGTACTGTTGGGCAACCTTGATGTTTCCGGTTCGGGCAAGGTCATCCTGCGACCCCTCACCGTTCAAGAGCGCATCCGAGAGCTGAACCTGCGTGCTCGTATGTTCACCGATACGGTGCTCGCCATCCAGACTGGCGGCAGCTGTGGAGCGGGACCTTCACCTAGGCATAGCCCTTTACCAGGTCCCCGTAGCCTACAGGTAGAGGTATCTACAATGATCTTAGTGTTTTCTTTTATTTGATTTCTGATTTTCTAGCACTAGGCCTTTTCAGTAAGATTTAGCCTGTAGACTTTTCATTGTAAAAGTCAGCTTTCAGTTTCATGCAAAACAAAAGAGAAAAGAAATATTCTCAATCGAATGTTCCATTGCTTTTCTGTATGCTGTAAAGGTTATAGTAATTTTTGTGCTCTGGTGGCAATTTTCCTGCATATATCTGTATAATTTATGCACATTTTTTGCATTAAATTCTTTCCCTGTTTGAGGCAATACATTCAGCACCTTCCTAAATAATGTATTCAAGTCCCTTACATACTCTCCCACACCATCAAGTCTGAAATCAAGCATTCATTTATGGGCATGTTCCTCTCTACCCTTCCACAAACTTTTCCTAATCCTTTGTCCAGTATCAATCCAGGCCTCATGGCAAGTCCCTTACATACTTTCCCACACCATCATGTCTGAAATCAAGTATTCATTTATGGGCATGTTCCTCTCTACCCTTCCACATACTTTTCCTAATCCTTTGTCCAGTATCAATCCAGGCCTCATTGCCACTGTGTATCTTACACATGCCCATCACTCTCCTTATCCAATGTCTATCTTCAAATGACTACCAGCCAAACACCTTTATTATATCCATCAAGCACAATGGGTAAGCAGTAATGCTCTGGCCTCACATTTGGAAGCACACAAGCTAGATCCCAATCTGGCGATCCAGAGTTCTGTTTCCATGGTTTCCTGAAATCATTCTAAGTGAATGCCAAGATTCCTTCCAGTTCTTTACTCACGTACCTTTCACACCTCTAATGACCTCAGCATCAATCAGCCCAGACAGAATGAAAAAAATAAAATCTTTGCACCTAACAAGCAGAATCTTTCTGGCATTTATCTTTTTTTCTACTGTTACCTAACCAACTAAAGGTCCCATACAGATTCATGTGCAGCTGTTCACAATACTTTTTCTTACAATTCTATCTTAAATTATTAAGTCATTTGCAAATATACTCCTCTAACTAAATCAACAATAGAATCATCCATTAAAATAATGAAACCAGTGGTCACAGTACACTGTCCCATTCTGCTTACTTATGAATGACTGTCTTTCCTTTCAGACATACCTGCTGTACAATTTCGTTAGACATCCAGCACTCCATTATCCTGCCCACAGTTAATGTCAAACTGGCTCTACTGTGGAAAAACCACATCTCCATAATCAAAGTAATTAAAAATTGATGGTGAAATTAACTACACCAAATGGTTTAAGTCCTCCACAGATTCCTCACTGGATCATGGAAATTTGTTTCTTATTTTCTGGTCTGTCCATTTCCAATTACAAGGCATGTTTATTTAAAAGTGAGTACCATTTTTTTTATAAAATAAAGTGCATTTTTAAAACAACCGTATTATCATATGAAAGCCTATACTGTACCTTAATCTACTTTTCAACATGATTTCCACCATTATTAAGCCACTTATCATAATGAACAACCAGCTTCTAAATTCCACTGTCATAAAAATCTGCTACCCAATTTGCTAACCACTACTAAGCAGCTCTTTCACGTCATTGTCACCGCGCTGACCACCTGAATGTTGTTTCAAGTGCAGGAAGTGGTAAGCACTAGGTGCTAGATCAGAGCTATATGGAGGGTGATCAAGTTGTTCCCAGCTGCATGATGAGATGAGATCTTGTGTTCAAAAAGTTTAACTACATATGGCAGGTATTGCCACGAATCAAAACAATCCCTTTATTGAGCTTGCCGTGCCTTCTGCCTTGGATTGCTCAAAGCAATACGTTTCAGAATTCATAAAGTTGGGTTTAACGGTACATGGACACCAGCCTGATAAACTACTCTCTGTTGTAGAAAACAAGTGGATGAGGGTGTTAAGGAGTTCCTAATACTGTTAATTTATTTAACTAAACAGTCTTATAAATGGCCTAAATTAGCTACGAGACACTAAAGTCACTAAACATGCACATCCTTAGTTGAGAATGAGTCAGAGGTGAAACAAATGAAACTAGCTATCAAACTGCAGACACAGTCTGTACCGTCTTCTTGCCACAATAGTGTCACCCTTACCACAACATTGTCAACGTATTTCTCTTGGTAACCACACACAGGTAATCCTTGTTGCTTTCTCATAGAACTTGCGGCACAGTATCTAATCCTGTATGTGAACTTTACTGACTTGACTTTAACAGTGATGCTACACTGCGTCAAATGGAGGCTCATATTTGTTTCTTGTGTGACTCCATATGTAGAATCCTGCACAGAAACACAAAATTACTGTCAACATTTCTGGTACAAGTTCCCACTTCCATCATTCTCAAAACCAGAGAACGGAAGTCCCCCACAACTCCGACTCAGTGATATTACTTCAACATTGACTCTCAGTATTCCATAGATAGAACTACAATTAAAAATATAAGGTAGTTTCACGGCACTATTACAATGAGCCACCCATGTTTCATCTCTAGTGACAATTCGGCTTCAAAATTAATCACCATTTTTAATACCAGAACTACTTACAGTAGTTTAAGCATTCTGTAAGAAAACTTTTTGAAACTTGAGGAAATTCATTAAAATAGGGTGAAACTGTAAACTGCCCTGTTTTCTTGAACTTTTTCTTCAATTTTCAACAACAAGTCTTCAGTGACGACTGATGGACCCCACGTTGCACTTCATCATGAACACTAGTACAGCCATCGTTAAATGCTCTAAAACATTTTCTTACCATTCCATCACCCATAGTATTTTGTCCATACATTTTACTAATGTTACAATGAATTTAGATCACTTTCATGAATTTTGCACACATTTAATGAATCATTGCACTTATTTCACACTCATGTGTTGAGATTACATTCAAAGAACATAAGATAAAAAAAATTCTTGAGATGGGATTTTAATGTTAAATAAAGGGAACAGTAGAAAAAATAATGCACACAGAAAATAATTACACTATGTTAGATTCGAACGTGTGGCCTTTGCTGAAATACTTGGCCCATGTTGACTTTTCTATTGGTATATAATCAGAATTTTACATAAAAAAACTCTGACTTATCATAAATTACAACCCATATATTGTGAATTGGAATTATGGTGAGATATTTTAAATGTCATACTATTTCCATCTCAGTATCTAAAGACTTTTTTCCTTTAGAACTTATTGGACATAAGTAGATATGACTTTAAAAAATTGTACGGTTAAGAAGAAATTTATATTTCATGCTCCAGAACTAATAGTTTATTAATTGCATCTATTTCCCATTTTAACAGATATGTCATAACATCCTTGCTTTGGTCTCTGAAATGCAGTGTTTGTGATATCCGTAAAAAGTAAATATTAAAGGTGGCAGTACGAACTATGAAATAGGAGAAACTTTTGTGCTGGCAATATGCAAATTGACAATGACAATTCCCAAAGGAACTATTTGATTTTGCAAGATGAAAACAACTCTGTGATACTATCCAGACTTTATACTAACTCTGTACCAAATTTCATTCAAATCTGTTGAGCAATTAAGGCGTGATTGAGCAACGTAATGCAAACATAAAACATTTGTATTACTATTAGGATTAACATGCTACAATTATAGTAGTCAACAGTATTAAAAAGAAAATGAATTAAATCAATCGCAAAATGGTTGTATTATTTGCTTTATGTAGTTCTTGGCTATTTTTGTGTAGGACATATATAAAATGCAAGGAAGTGTCTATTGTGATGTTGATAGTTACCAATCCAATAAAGTCAATTAGACCTCCCAGCATTGTACTGATGCTCATGTTCATTGACACAGAATGCCATCAAAATGTGGAACCTTGCAAATATTTAGTTTTTTCCATAAAATCACTTCTGAACTATCTATATTGTTTATTTATTATTATGTGTTAAATCATTGGCTAGTGGAATTGGAGTTTAGAATACATTGATAGATGAAGCTCCATCTAAAGTAGAGGTTTTTCCCAGGGGTGCATGAAAACATTTGGGGGGGGGGGGGCAGCGGCACTGTGTGCAAGGTAGCTTTGCTGCCCCGGTGGACAATACGAAGGCAGTCCAATAAGTTCTTAGTCTACAAAAGAAAAAACGAAAATTTTGGAAAAGTGGTGATATATTTCTCAACAGTCTCCTTTTAGCTCACTACACTTGACCCAGTGATGCTCCAACTTCTTTAAACCGTCTGAGAAATACGTTTTCTGGAGATCTGCAAAGTAGGCCTCCGTGGCGGCGATAACCTCATCATTCGACTCAAATTTCTGCCCGGGGAGTGTCTTCTTCAAGTTTTGAAACAAAAAGAAGTCGCACGGGGCCAAATCTGAAGAATATGGTGGATGGGGCAGCAGTTCGTAGCCCAATTCGACCAATTTGGTGTGGCAATGGCAGAAGTGTGAGCCGGTGTGTTGTCATGGTGGAAGAGTTTTCTTCGCCAAATGGGGCCGTTTTTTCTGCAATTCTGCGTTGAATCAGCCCAATAATTTGGCATAGTAAAGCCCTGTTATTGTTTTGCCCTACTGCGGGTAGTCGGTGTAGATCACATCTTGTGAATCCCAGAAAATGGTGGCCATCGCCTTTCCGGTTGATGGAACAGTCTTCGCCTTTTTCAGAGTACGTTCGCCGGGCGAAGTCCACTCTTTTGACTGTTCCTTGGTCTCTGGTGTGTACCAGTGAACCCATGTTTCGTCGATGGTCACGTAACGACACAGAAACTCCTTCAGATTGCGCTTAAACAGCGTCAAACATTGCTGTGAAGTGGTCTCATGGTTGCGCTTGTTTCCCGGAGTGAGCAAACGCAGTACCCATCGCGCTGACAGCTTTCTCATGCCCAAAATTTCATGCAAGATATGATCCATGCGGTCTTCAATATTGTGTTACAGTTTTGGTCTTCAATTAAAGCAGGAATTTACTGCTGCATATATGCTGTGTAGTTTACGAATATGTTTACTCAGTTTTAATAAATTATAATTATAAACCACATTATGGAAATGAGATACAAATAGAATATAATGCACCATTTAGAGAGATGCTGTGTGTAAAAAGTTGATTTATGTTCATTTTGTGTACCATCTAGGGAATGTGTAGCCCTGCTACACATTATGGCTAATGGGTTTTAATGTAGTATTAATTGGTCTGCTTGATTATGTTACCAGACTTTTGACATCTTTTTCTTTTTGCTAACATCAGTGACATGACTTCATGTTACAGTAGATGGTGTAGAAGATTCATATTCTTTTATTCATAGAAAGTTCAGGATTTTTGTCTTTCTGACAGCTTTCTATCCTTGGTACAATAGTGCTCTCCTTGGAGTTCACCACGTATCCTGAGCCCCGTGGACGTGCGGCACATCCTCGCCAGCCGATCGACAGAGAATTTGAGTGCTTTACATATACACGGCGAGGCAGAGCTGCTGAGCTCTCCACTGCGAAGACGGTGGGCGCGTCGTTCTCTACGGGGCCGACAGCAAGTGCCGTCACGGCCCAGCTCTGCCGCCTCATCCTCCGTGCCGGACAGGGAGGAGGACGTGCAGAAGGAAGCCGAGAAGCTGCTCAGGGATGGCGAGGAGGAGTTGCGCCTTCGCCTAGAAACCATCAGTTCCAGGCACCGGTAAAGAACAGTTCATGACAAATAGTTTCACAGTTTTTAATTTGTGAACGTGTTTGGTTATTACAAAAATTTGCACAGGTTAGTGGGAAACAAGGAAGAAGAAAGTGCAGATAAATAACGTTTTAGCTGTTAAATCTGTTACTAATGACATGGTAACAATATTTTGTTGTTTGATAATTCATGGTGTTGAAGGCGAGAGACTAGAAATTTGAAATTTCTTTTATCATTGCAGATGACAAAGATTTTTATCGAAGCAACAACTTACTGAGTGAGTGACTGATTGCACTTGCACTTGTGAGGACTTAGATTTGAATCCTATCCATCCATCCCAATTTTGGTTTTTCAGTCATTTCCTGAAATGATGTGGCGGTTCCTTGTAATACGCCATGGCATATTTTGTACCTAACACCAAAAGTTACGCAGTGGAAAAACTAAATTATAAAATTGGTAAAAACATTTTCATAAAAAAGGGGGGGAAGCAAGGAGGGGAGAAATAAAGGGGGTTCAAGCCTTGAGACACATTTCAATAAATATTCTAGTTTTGTGTAGTCAGTTAGGATCAGAATATCTTGTGTCATTCTACATTTTTCTAACACTTGATACATTGAATTGAGACTGTTGGCATTGAGGCATCATGCTTTCGGGTTACTTCTGACCATTCATGTGATGGGTGATTTAACTTTTTATTATTATTATTATTATTATTATTTTTACTGACAGTGAAGAGATAAATTAATGAATACAGAATTCAGTATTTAATAGTCTTATCCCTGTCTTCCAAATTTCATCAACACTGTGGTTGTAGGTCAAGGGTCCATCATGGTCCTCGACAGAAATTTCGTTGCTGTTCTTACAAACTGCTGGGACCATGAGGTCGAAGCTCATAAGCAAGTTGCCAAGATGGATTCCTATGGATCTCTATAATCCAGTCTAATCATTTTAATCTTCTAATAAAATCTCACCATTAAACATCATTTTGTTGCTTTAAACTGGCTGCATCTGAGCAATCCTGATCATCCTTTATAAACCAAGTCCCATGACATTACCCTCTCCCCACTTAGGTAAAAGATCCTATTTCATCCTCGTCATAGCTTCCAGATTAGCACTAGGTCACTTGAAAAAATCCTATGGTTGAGGTGTCAGTGCCATCAGGTACTTCTTGGAATACTGAAGAACAAACACTCTTTCTTGCATATGTTCCTGACCTTTCTAGCCATCTGCATCCCATTCCAGATATCTTTTCTCTATGTCCCAAATATACCATCATGTTTGTGACACTTAACATGGATACCAAACCCATTCAAATGAGCCAATATGTTAGTGAAAAACCAATGCTAACTCAAATACTACTTTCAGCTCAATGTTAGTCCAAGTTTCAGGTGATTTTCTATAAACATTTGAGTAAACTGTGGTATCATTCACTGTTGGCATAGAAAAATAACTCTTCACAGACACTAACAATCACTTCATTTATAGTTTAAACCTCTTGACTTTTCCAAAGCTACCTGAAATCATTCCAGGTGAATGCTGGAATGACTCATTAGTATTGGCTGTGATCAGTAAGATAGAATTTCAACAAGCCATGCCTATCAACCTGTCATACATATTGCATTTTGTTTGTTAATAATCTAAGTTCTTGCTTAACTTTCTGGCCTATGAGGACCTCATAGACATGCTCTGAACCAGAGTTAAAGACATTGGCCTAAGAATATTTAATAAAAACAAAATTTCCTCAACTCTCATCCTGAAATCCTGACTCCACCAACCTCCTGCCTCTTGGTTGTTGTTGTTTTTGCTTTAGAAACGACTGGGTTATAAGTGCCTGACTCTTGATCTTCCATTTAATTCTCTCACTAGAAATTGTGACTTAAAAATTTATTTTGCTTTTTTTTTAAATTTTTGCTTTCGTAATACCATTTACTTTTGATGATTGCACAGTTTCACTATTCATTTTGATCAGCTATCATTTTTATTTCATGCATTACTCTTTTCCAACTACTCTTAGAACCTTCTTGTTTTTTCTTTTCTTATTAACTCTCCTTATGTAAGGTTTACAAAATTAAGGATATTTTCTGTTCCTTTTTAAAATGTGAAAATTATGTTTTAAACCAAAAGTACCATTATATACCAACAAAGTAAAAATCTTTAAATGTCTTTTATGTGTGTGTGTGTGTGTGTGTGTGTGTGTGTGTGTGTGTGTGTGAGAGAGAGAGAGAGAGAGAGAGAAGAGACAAGATGATATAATGGTAAAATTGAGCATTATAGTGATCAATTTTTTTAGCTATATAAGCAAAGCTTGGGAAAATAAATCCATCACTTTCCACAGAAGAATGTAGGATGGTAGCAATGAACACAGAGGGATTAACACATTTTACAGTGTTTTGATTATCCTTATTAATGTGCATATGTGAGAAATATAATAAGGGGATCAGAAGTGCATAGTAACAAACTTGTAGTGTATGGAGGTCATGAGTGGAATAGGTTCCGCATTTACATACAAAGGTTTATAAAAAGCAGATTCCATTATGCTCTGGAAACAAGGAATATAAAACTGGAACTGAGCATATGGCTGCAATGTAGTTATGATTGTGAAGTTTATGGTAATCTGTAGCAAGGAACTAGTTTTTTTTTTTTTTTTTTTTTTTTTTTTTTTTTTTTTTTTTTTTTTTTTTAATATGCTTGACTGTATTCTTGTGTAAACAGAAGAAATTAATATCATAATGCTTAACAGGATCAGAAAATTCTTTATAGACTGATCTGGAATAAAGTTTCATGTTGCACAGAATCAGAGGTATGACAGAATCATGTCTGTTATCTACATCTACCTCTATACTCTGTTAGTCATACAAAATTGTGGTTGGCAGAGATTTTTGTGTGCCAAATGGAATCTCTGATCTGTGAATTTTAATCCCTAATGGACGTAGGAGAATAAAGTCGTAGAGGTTAATGGTATGGCACTTTATTTGGTGTTGACCTGATCTTATCTAACCTGTCATTGTGACCCAAATACATTGGTGTAAGAAGTAATTGTAAATTAAAGTAGTTTGATTTTGTCAATAAATCTTAAAACTACATTCCCTGTCTGGTAGGGAATCCAAGCTAATCCTCTGTATCAGGTCTGTGACACTGTCGAAGCAATGTGGTCAGTTGTTGCAAATTGAATGGCTTTTTTTCTGTATTTTCTCTATATACTAATAAATCCTTTGTGCTGTGGGGACCACACAGCACATGATTTCTCTAGATAAGAGTTCTATATACTATTTCCTTTACAGATACAAAATTCAACACAATCTAAAGTCAACTTTACCTATAACATTTGAACAACTTACTCTGCACTTTGTGAGAAATTGTTTCTTTTTGTTCACTGTGTGCATTACCATGAAAATTTTTTTCCGTTTAATTCAAGCTGCCATTAATTGGACTATTTAAAAATATGAGGGTGGTTCAGAGAAATAAACTGCCATTGCATAGTGTCGGGTATAGTGTGTAACATCACTATTGCCTCATCTGCTGTGGTAGTGTGAGCCTTTTACTTTCACCCATTCACTTGTTATAACCTCAAAACATGAGTACTACAACAAAAAATCCCACCAAATATGAGATGCATGCTGTGATTACATTTATTTGGGCACAGACTGTTTCAGCAGCAGACATTCGTCGTCAATTGTGTGTTGTATATGACCAGATTTATTGAGTGAAAGTGTTACGAGGCAGTGGAAGGTCAAATATTTATGATCAAAAGAAAAGTGGTAGACCTCCTGATGTGAGAAATGATCTTGTCAAGTAAATTGATTAAGAAGTTCATGAAAATTGAAGATTCACCCCATCTGAACTTTTCAGGCAATTTCTGTTTATTTCTGATATGTTCTAGTATGAGGTTGTCACTGCGAATTTAAGTTACTGAAAGTTCTGTGCTGGAAGGGAACTGAAAATGCTTACAGGCATCCACAAAACCAAATGAATAGGCTCTGCCTTAGATTTCCTCTGATGTTACAATGCAGAAGGAGGAGATTTTTTTTTTTTTTTTTAAAGAGAATTGTCTCTGGTGATAAAACTTGGTGGTGAATGTAAATGTTGAAATGAAATAACAATTGATGGCCTGGGGTCATACCCGTTCTGCGTGCAAGCCAAAGAATGCCTGCCAAACTTTGTCAGTGAAGAAGGTTATGGCTACAGTTTTTAGGGTTTCCAAGGGAGTTTTGCTTGTCCACTTTATGGTATGTGGTATGATGATCGCTTCAGAGGTCTGCTGTGAAATTTTAAATAAACTTAGGCAAGCCTTCCAAACAAATGTCACAGCATGCTAACATCTGGTGGTATGTTTTTACATGCCAATGCTCACCCTCGCAGTGCTCGGAAAGCTCGAGAACTTTTGAATTGATTCAAATGAGACGTTGTTGATTGTCCCTCCTACATCCCAGCTGAGTGATTTTTATCTCTTCACTCACATGAAGAAATGGCTTGCGTTGCAGCACTTCGATGACAGTAGTGATCTTCAAAATGCCGTGAGAGGTTCTCTAGGTATCCAAGTGAAGAAGGATTTTGAAAACAAAATAAGCTGCAGAGAGTATTTTTAAAGAATAGATCCATTTTTTTTTATTTACGGAATTTTTTAATTCAGTTTTAAGTATGTCTCTGCCTGATCATGGCTGTCACTAATTTCATATCTGGCAAGGATTACTGAAGGAATACTGTTGACACCGTAACTGACTTTCTTAAATACAACCAAAATTTCTTTGGGTTTTCTGCAAGGCTTTTGGAAATTAAACTGCATCAGAAATTTTTAAATGTCTCACATGTTTCCATTTTCCCTCCAAAATCAGATAAGCTTTCTAGGTCTGTACTGTCCCTTGTTCTTCTCGATTTGTTTGTCTCCTCTGCTATTTGATCAATGTTTTGAGTGCTTTCATTTACTATGGAGGATTTTTCCTATCTATGATTGTTTTCTTCGGTAAAAAGCTTTTGATACTACAGCTAATTATGAATATAAAACATTTGTCACAGCTCTTCAATAGTACCTCATACTGTTTCAAGTGAAATGTAGTTATCACTCAGAGACCTTCTGAAAGATTCCTGTGAAACTTGTATCTGTAAATGATCTCTTCCCCCCCCCCCCCCTCTTTATGCTCAGATATTGATTGTGGTTGCTATTTCAGCTTTGTGATTTCTGTAGCCATTGAAATATCTTCTAGTAAATTTGGCAATCATAAGATCTAAAGTACATAGGAATGAATTTTCTCTCAGCGTTAATAATTTATAAAATGGTCTTGGGTAACTAGCAGAGTTAATGAAGTGTTATAACATGATATTTCAGTGATCACATTCATTGTCACCAGAAGATGGTGACAGTGAATTTGATCTCCGAAATATCATGTTATAACACTTCATTAACACGGCTAGTTAGCCAAGAGCATTTTATTTAAAAAAATCTAAAATGTTTTCATTACCATCAATGTTGATTTGAGATGGTAACAGCAGAACAACTGTAGAGGATTTCACAGGTTGTTCCCCCTACCCCCACCATGCTACCAGTTTTGTGAATGTATTTAGTCAAGTTGATATAAGGCAGATTGAAGTCACTTCCTATTATTTATTATTGCATGATCTGTAAATCATCGTACTACTTCTTTTACATTATTTGGGAATGGTTATATCGTCATCTGGTGGATGATAAAAGGAGCCTATCACAATTTTTGCCTTGGATCCTTTGGGTTTAATCCATTTAATTTCACAAACTGAATCATCATTTGAGTCATTACAATGGAAGTTTTTACTTACAGCTGAAAATAAACCACCAGTATGATATTGCATTCTGTTCGTTCATAAAATATTCTTGTTATTATTAGAAATTTCTGCAGAATATATATCCAGCATTAACCAGCTCTCTGTACGTTTTTGGTATAATAATGATTTCTAATTTTGGAGTTGAGCTGTCTGTGACCATATTTAATGTCCGTGGTCTTTTATCCTCGGCCTCACTTCTTCCCCTCCCCCCAAAATTTGTACTGCACTTGGTTTCTATCACCTAAGTGGCTAATCCTAATGTGTAGTGCATACTTGTCCCATTTAAGAAAACCCTACCACAAATAAAATCTGATGAATATCAAAGAATCTGCACCTAAGATCATGAAAACAGTGCTTTAGCCTCTGAACAAACCTCTTCATTCTCATCTGGACCAGAGGTCCACAGTCTGTTATTTCAACAATGCTGCAGATAATTACCTCAGAAAACATTACAAATTGCTTCTCAATTTCAGCTGGAGGATTGTGGAATAATCTTTGCCTGAAAATAATAACTACTAAAGAGACTGTTCGATTAAAAAATGCTTTAAGAGAGCATTACTTGTCCCAGCACTAACTGAACAGCCACGTCTACCACATTTCTCTTTCTCTAAGCCTTCAGTTTAGTTATTTTCAGCATTCATGAGTATTTAATTTATACCATTTTCACGTACTTCCCCTGTCTTCACTATGATTAGTTTGTGCCTTTTACTGATTCATCAGTAACACATCAGTATTATTGAGATTGTAATAACTATTTTAGTTATTAACTTAGGTAAAGTGTGAAATAAATGTTGTATATGTAAATTATCTACTATATGCTGCTGATATGATGTCAGAGAAGGTTTAATAGCCCTAATCTTGCCAGTCCAAATAAACCTTTAAGTAAATAAATAAATAAAAGTCTTGTGGCCACTAGTTGCAGAGTTTTCCTTTTCAGGCAGTTACCAGAAAGAAGAACCTCAGATCTTAAGCCTTGTATCCACTTGAGCACGCTCAGGCGAATGAGCTGCTCATTGATTTGAGCACGCTCGCTTGAGCGTGCTCAAGGTAAAAGGAAATTTTGGTCGAACGAGCATTGTGCCGGTGCTCAGTAAACGCTCGGCTATTGACATGTCGTCACGTGTGCGTGTGGCAGCTGCAGCATTTATTATTATCCATGCAATATCAAAGAAGAAAGTACCAAGGTGGTGGATTAGGGAAAGTTATCGTCAGCGAAGAAATCATCTTAATAGTTTAATTCGCGAGTTGACATTTGAAGGAGACAATGAGACATTTCAAAACTTTACGAGAATGTCAAGAATTAATTTTGAACATTTGCTGTCATTAGTTGGACCTCATATTAAAATGCAGGATACGCATATGCGTGATGCGATCCCACCAGCAGATAAATTAATAATAACTTTAAGATTCCTAGCTTCAGGAGATTCCTACACAAGTCTGCAATATATGTTTAAAGTATCTAAACAAAGCATCAGCCGTTTTGTACCGAAAGTCTGTGATGCCATTGTTCAGTCACTCCAAGATTATATAAAGGTTGGTACCAATTTTTTATTTTAGTTACAAACATATATTTAAAGGTTAGTTATCTCTTGTTTCATTTGATTCACATTTATCCATTAAAAAATTCATTCGATCAAAAGCAAACCATTTTGATACATAAACTTCATCTTGTGCTGAAACAAAATAATGAAGTATAGTCTATATGTATTTTCCAATCTATAATCAATTTATACGCAATTAGCTGCGAGAAACACTATTAAAAAAGACTTACCGCTTCCCGTTATAGAAGTTCTCTTCTGTTTCGATCGTTCCCGCCTGAACGACCCTAGCAGGCTTGTAATTTTTTTCTTCACTTCATCAACACTACATTTTAATACCTCGCTAATTTCGCGCCAGGCATCATCTTTTTTAGTTCTATTGTAATATTGTTCATATGAGCTATCCCACAATACCCGTTTCGATACGTAAGCATCAATAAGAGTTAGACAAAGTTCATTATCCCACGTGCTCGCGCTCATTGTCGAAAACCAACGTCCACACTGAGCGCCGAACAAACACTGGCTCGCCTTTGAGCATTCCAAAATACCGACAACCGATCGGCTCGCCCCGAGCGCGCTCGCTGTCGTTCGTTGCGAGCGCGCTCAGGCGTCCACACTTGAGCCGCTCGCTTCACTGAGCGGCTCATTCGCCTGAGCGTGCTCAAGTGGATACAAGGCTTTAGGTGACAGAAATTATTGGTGATAAACTTTGGAGCTTCCAATTACCAGAATTCCATTCTGTAGATGAAGACTGTGTGAAACACCAACTCACTGGATGACAGCTGCAGAACTGAGTGTGTATGATGTCCATTACAAGATTCGAGAATCAGGACAAAGAAATACTCGTAAAGTAAATCGGGAAGGGGCTTCATTCCATTTCCGTATCCGTAGGTATTGATGATTCCCAATGAGTTTGGGAAGTGGATAAAAAACTTTATAGTTGATTTAGCAAAAAAGGATTCATGTGAAGATTGAAGCTTCCTATCTACAGTGATAATTGAAATAATTATTCAGAAATGACCATTAACTACTTCCAAAAGTATTACACATCCTCTAACTGCTTCTCTTTTCTCATAAAATGTGTGTGTTAATGAGTGTGAAACATCTTTTATGGTTGATGCTGTGTGGAAATTGTAAAACGTTTCATTGACTATATATGAACTAATTGCGATTTTTTAAGTGATCATCACAGTTATCATTAGAGTTACCAGAATTATCTAACATATGTTTATCATTGATATCAAGTATTCAGATCTTTTCAGTAACTCTTTCTTTCTCATCAAGTGTCACATAATTGATTAAAGGACCATAACATTTGAGTAGAAGATACTCAGAGGCTTTAGGGTTTCAGATGATAAATTTTAAAGAAATGTAACTTTTGGTAAATTGTGATGATCTTATTCATGAACACTATATCGCAAACATTTTCTGAAAGGCAGACATGTAAAGGCTAAATGTGGAAAAACTAGTATAAAAGTTTTGATCTGTTCATTTGCTATAGGCAACAGAGAACTTTAAACAGGATTCACTTTTGGAGTTAATTGCATATGTACTATCTGGTAGCATAACTTATATTTTATACAATTTACTTGTGAAACTAAATACAATAAAATGAAAACTTTACACTAATTTATTTAAGATTGCTACCATTTGTGTTTAGCCTCAGCTAAGTAAAAGCATTAAGAATGTATGTATTTCTACAGTTCTTTGCATTTTTTTCTTTCTCCTTCAGGGTTATTACTGCAAGTGAAGCGAAAAGCTTGGTTGCACTACTGCACAGTAATGATGAATTGTTGTTGGAGAGGACTATTACCACAATAGGGAACTGTGGAACGTTTTCTGCTAATCAGGTTAGCTTGCTTGCTGAACACTGCACATGCTTATTTATGTTTTTTATATAATTCTTCATCAATATTCATCATATTTTGCTTACCTGGCAATTTAAACGAACTTATAAATGTACTATACTTCTGGAAACTGAGAGATCCAACCTGCACATTTCAAAACCTCAGCACTTGTTTACCACCATTCCTGATTTCAGTTTACACTCATTTTTCAATACTTGGCTAGGTAAATGTGCGAGTGTGCATTATGCAAGCAGAGTGACACAAAAATACATTAACACAAGTCTTTCATGGCTCCCAGATAGATGCCAGTACTCACTATCACCTTTTAGACTAGATTTTTCCTTAATGACTTTGGAAATATCAACAGGATATGAAGGCACATTTAAAATATAGAACATTTTTCAAAGTAACTTTTAAAGAAAATATGAAACTTTTGTCCACTGCATGGTTCATTTTGTGTTCTACATTTTTACATAAATGTTTAATTACAGTGATATTCGGTTATCATCTTACTGTTTTGTATACTGCATATCTTTATTTTTCAAGGAAAATTTAGAAGATTAATTTCACAGCAGATAATCTGCACACTGTAAGTTGTTTTCTTGTTTGCTTACTTTTTTAAGTTGTGGCTTCCCAGAATGAATCACAACCTTCTCAATATTACTTTCTGTTTGTCATGACTCTATTGAGCTCCTCATAAAAGAATAAGAAATGTTCTGTGATAATCTGCCAAGGCACATGAAAATAGTGTCTGCACTTAATTGACTTATACTTATGCTGGTTATTTATTGTAATTAATTTAACAACAAAAATAACAATTATACTGGTCCCATATAGAAAACCAGGCTATGCTTGTCACAAGCCATTGCAAAGCGGGAGTTATAGAGGAGTAAAAATCCTTGGATCAGTTGCACTGGTTCATAGTACCTTGTGAGGGACCCCTCATAGGGTAACAACTGAAGGAGGTCAATGGCCTTGAGGGTATGTGAACACTGTAATTCCCCAACAGTAGCGAAGGTTGGTGAACTATCCTCTGCAGTGTCTATTCTCGATAGGAGTGACTACAGAGGCATCTGGCCCAAAGTTTGTGGCTAATTTATACTGTTTATCCTACTGCCTATTTGGAAAGCAATGGGAAACTACCACATTACAAATCTCTAGATAGTCAACACACGTAAAGGATATATATCGAGATAAAAATTTCCCTTAGTTGGATCTGAGAAGGGATTACACTGAGACAAAATATACCATTGTTAGAGAGGTAGAAATTAATAAAAGGTTGATGGTAAGAAAGGAGGAAACAGATTGGAACTTCGAACATCCCCACTTTTATTCAGTCAGGCAAGCTAGAAAATGCAAAGCAAGAGATGGTAAAGAACAAGGTAGACATTCTAGATATTGGTGAAAGAATATGGCCAGACCATGGGGAGCTAAGGAGTTGAGAGTACCATCTATTTTACTGAGGAGATGAAAAAAGTGGAAATAATAGTGTGGGAATAATAATAGGAAAAATATCTGATGATGAGTTGGTTAAGGTGGAGTGGACTAATGATTAGGCATTGGGAAAAATGTGGTTCTGATACAGGTTTATGTGCCTACTATCAGCATAGTCGGTGAAGTGGATGAATATTATGAGAAAATACAAGAAATGCTAGAGAAAAGAAAATAACATGTCATCATAATTGAAGATTGGAATGCAGTAGTTGGTGAAGGTGAGATGAGTGGTACCTAGAGAAGAAGAGAATAGTGTACACTGTTTTTATGTACCTGGAAAAAGCCTTCACTAGAATGAGAAGAAGAAAGGAATGGATTGCAAAGAAAGAGCTTTTATTGTAATCGGAAAATACATGTAACGATTGAAAATGAAATATTAGATGAATTAAAATTTGACAGAAGAGTAAAAGAATGTTGTTATCTCTTACCCATGCTCTTCAGCAAATATCTGAGCAGGTGTGTAGTGAGAAGTGAGGATTGGTTGAAGGAGTATAGAATGTACAAGATTTTCAAGTTACATGATTTTACTAGCTGCAAATGAAAATAATATTCCATCAGTGGTGTATAATTGTCATACTGGTAATGCCTTTGTAGAATGAAAATTAATATCCATAAAATGAAGTGCATGGTATTAAATGCAAAATGCAAAAGGTAAAAGATACGTAATAAAGTAGCAGAACAGGTGAAAGTCTTAAAATTTCTTGGACCCCTGTGAGGAAAAATATGCATTTTGGGTAGAATATAAAATGCACCATTGCATTGGCTGGAGAAGCTTTCAATGGTGATGAAAAGGCTACTGCCTGGCCATCTCATAAAACTTTTAGGAAAAGATTTTTATATGTTTAATTTGTAGCTTGGGGCTATGTGGTGCAGAGAAACAGAGGCTACAGGCTTTTAATGGGGTTGTAGTGAAGTATGTAAAAGACCATTCACATGGCTTGAGTAAAGAATTAAGGAGGTTGGCGAGGAGAAATATTTAAAGTCTATTAGAAATGGGAAGAAAAAATGTTAGAGCATTTTTAAGAAATCAAAGCATTATTGTGGATGTTTTGGAAGGTACTTCAAATGGAAAAAGAAAGAAGGGATGTAAAAGATCCAAGTGGTGGATGATGTATAAATGTAGAACAGATACACCAAGATGAATACGATGGTAGTATATAGAGAGGATAAGATTTAGGGAAGATAAGCCACAGCATAACCTGCTTTAGGGTGGAAAATTTATTGTTATTATTATTGTAGGGTAATTAGCACAGTCCCATTACCATAATTTCACAATTATTAATTAGTACTTTGTTGGTCTGAAAAGTTCTGAATGTCAACTGTAGATAGCATTGCTGATCAGTATATGTTTGAATCTATACTATATAATAAAACTGTAGAAAAGTTGTGTCTGTAAATGAAATTTATTTCAAAAGGAATAATTGCATTGTACACTACTGATGGAAGAGATGCAAAAATCCTTTAAAAAAATTAATTTTTGTGTGTATGTTCATGTATCAGACAAAAATTAATGGATAAAATTTAGCAAAACTGTATGTAATGATAACTTATGTCACATATTAGACTATATGGTATCTTTAATCCAGAGAAGTTACAAATTTTCCAATGAATTAGAGTCCAAACCATAAATTCTGAAATGTTTCTGTCTCTTTCCTTACTTCACACCAAACTTAATGAAAGGATTTAAACAAAACTGTACAAAGTGATAGCTTATCTTACAAGGTATCAAACAAGATACTATTTTATTCACGAACATGGTTCTGGATGATACAGAGGCCAAAACTGTAAATTTTGGAATCTTTGTATGTGCTGCACAGATTAAGTTAAAACCAACCATTTCAGTGAAACTGTACATACCGATAGCTTATGTTATGTTTTGATGTGACATTGACACACTGTGAAATTAAAAATAATAATAATAATAATAATTTGCTAATTCAGTTATTCTGTAATAGAATCTATAAATTTAATATTTTCTGGTGCAAGATTTCTTGCAGTCAAATTCTTTACTATAATTATCCAGATATATTGTAATGATGGTTTGTTTAAATTATACAAACTATAACAGACAGACTTTGCAATTCAATTAGCATAAGTTATCTGCCTACTAATAAAGTAATCTGTATGCCTCTTCAAATTTTGTTTCTGTAGAAGCTAGGAGAACGATACTGAAATGTGCCTTTGGTCATCAACAACCATAAAATCAGAATTAGTCACATCTTCAAAAAAGGGGGGGGGGGAGGAGGAGGTTGTTGTTGTTGTTGTTGTTGTTGTTTTTGTGGCTTTAGGGCGCGTCGACAGCGAGGTCATTAGCGCCCTAACAATGACCAGCTAATACTTTTGCTAAAAGAATATTAAAATACCATCTGCATGGCCGACTGTAAATGTGTCGGCCATACGGACAGCAAATAAAATAATTAAAAAAGAACATGGCTTTAAACGCGCCACTAGGACCTGATTACCATAAAACACCTGGATGGCTGAAAAGTTGCCAAACCGGTTCACAAAATAATTAAAAACACTACATGTCTCGCTGGCTGTATAGAGGCCAGCGAGACATAAATTATTAAGATATTAAAATTATAAAAAATAAAAACGATGCAAATGGATGTGTGGCTGTAAAGAGGCCACCCATACATCATAAAACTAGGCCAATCTGCCTAAAATTTTTAGGCAATAGACTGTCCAATACACAAAATTTCAAAACACTCGCCACACTACTGCTCTCGTTGTTAAAAATGAGAGACAGATCGTTGGCCAGGCCAACGCCTGCCCCTAAAACTAAAAACGTTATTGTAATTGCTTTAGGGCGTGTTGACGGCAGGGCCAATAGCGCCCTAAAATTACCAGCTATTACTGTGGCTTATGAAAGTACTAAAATACTGCCTGCATGGTCGACTGTAAAGGGGTCGGCCATACAGACTGCAAATAAAATAAGTCATAAAATCAGACGTGGCTTTAAAGCGACCACAATGACTTAAAACCGTACAACACCTGTAAGGCTGTAAAGGGGCCAAACAGGTTCAAGAGAGGATAAAAAAACACTACATGTCTTGCTGGTTGTGTATTGGCCAGACAGACAAGAATAATAACAATACAAAAAATAAAAACCATGCATATGGATTGGGTGGCTGTAAAGAGGCCACCCATCAGTCTTAAAATTAGACCGATCTGCCTAAAATTGGTTTCACCCGCCTCGGTTCGGGTGGGTCGTTGGTCATTGCCCGCTGAGGAACAGGATCAGGCTCATCCACCAGCATTGCAGTTTCCTCTGGTTCTGAAGAGTCTGACGTCTCCGACTCAGCGTCCTCCTCGACTACCTCCTTGCCCTTCTTCCTCGACCTCTTTCCCTTTTTCTCCCTTTTACCAGGTGATCTGGGAGGGGACGAAGAGGGAGATTTAACGAACTGAGTCGGGTCCGTCAGCCTAAACCTCGGACCCCGTGTCTTCAAGTCGCCTTCAGGAACGTTGATAGCAGTTGGTAGTGCTACTGCTTTCACGGCACGTGGTGGTATTGGAGGTGCTGGTACTTTCACTGCTACTGCTGGTGGGTCCTGTTTCACTGCTGCTGGTGTGATCGAGGTTGCAGACGTGTTGCTACCGACGTCCGCGGTCTTAGGAGTTATGACCTTAGCGGGTTTTGCACCGCATTTACACTGACACGAGCACGTAGTGCTTGTGCCCATGTCTGCAACGGACTTCTGGGTAGCAACACTTTGTTTCCTGACGGGAGCTGAAGCCATCTTAGCAAAACTTGTTGCAAATACTGGGGCGGCAAGTAACTTGGCTTTCTTCTTAGCTTCCCCGTAAGGAATCCGCTCTTTGGTCTTCAGCTCCTGTATCTTGCGTTCTTCAAGATACACTTGACACTCCCTGCTCCAGGCGGGGTGCGAACCGGAGCAGTTGACACAAGCCTGTGGAAGCGTACAACTGACACCCGGCTCGTGTGCGCCCTTCCCGCAGTTTCCACATGTGGGGTTGCCCTTACATGACGCCGTCGTATGTCCGAACCGCTGACACTGGAAACAGCGCATCGGGTCCGGAACATACGGACGGACGTTAAGGTTTAAATATCCGGCCTTGATATTCTTGGGCAATACTGGAGTGTCAAACGTCAGGACGAAGGTGGCAGTCTTTTCAAGATTGCCATTCACCCTTCGTGTGATCTGACGTACCTCGATCACATTCTCTGATTTCCATTCCTTAAGAAGCTCGTCAGTCCCTAAATCCATAACGTCACGGCAGGTGACCACGCCTTTACTGGAATTTAGGGACTTGTGGAGTTCGCATTTTACGGCGAACTCCCCGAGCCTCTTACAATTCAGCAGTAGGGTAGCTTGCTTACTGGTGACAGTTTCCAGCAGCAGTGTCCCGTTCCTCAGTTTTTTAACAGTGTTAAGGGTACCAAAAAGACCCTCTAGACCCTTTGAGATATAGAAGGGTGACACTTTTTCAAATGATCCTTCAATTTTCTCCATAATTACAAAAGCGTTCTGTACTGAACAAACTTTTCTGTTACTATCACTGTCAGATGCGGGGGGGCTATCAACCCTCACCCGTTTCTTTGAACTGGGTGTATTTATATTAGCCTGCGGCACACCCGTACCGCAGGTTGGTTTGGTTTTCTTGTGAGTCTTAATTTTGGTCCCACGAGTATAACCAATTTAAACAGAAATGCTAATACAACAGGGGTGCGCAGGTGCCCCTGAGGTTGCACGCTAGCGAGTGATTTCCCTCATCACTCATTCGCCTCCTCGGCACGTGTCTGACCTTGAGGTTGAGGGGTTTATTATAGAGGTTTGTTCCGTCCTCGCAATCCGGGCGATGAAGCCAAGATCCCCGTTCTCCTAGGCACACAACGTTCCACCGCCACGCCCTGCAGTGGTCGTTGAAGCATGGTAGGAGTTTACGGTGTGGGAAACTTGCGGCGCTCACAAGTTTCCAGCTCGGGCACCGCGGGTTCGCCAAACCCATACCTGGCACTTGCGTACCAGGCCCCTGCGGGGGGGGAGGAGGTAGACACAAATGGTGTGCACAAACATTTATATACAACCTAAGTTTAGAAGGAAAGGGGGAGATCTAAGAAAGTGGAAAAAAAACAGGGTTGCTCCTTTGCTTTTTCCTACCCAGCCAACATTGCAGTGATAGTTTGTTTGTGAATTAAAATCACATCTCAAATTATACATTAGTGCTAGTTTACACATTGAATGTATTTTAACAGTGGCTATTAAATTTTCATGAAATTTCAGATTTTGTAGCTTTGTCCCATTATTTTTGTGCAAAAGCATAAATAAAGTATTGTGCATTAAAATATAAATAATTTTGCAACTCTTAATATAAAGCAAGTGCCTATGTATAGTAATTGTTCCCACTATTCACCATTGCCATGTCAAAAAAAGCTGAACAGCCCAAAAACCTTAAAGTTACTTGCCTGTTAATTTCACTTAGTAACATCAGCTTTATTCATAGCTCATCTTGTGTTCATTTTCACACCCAAAAAAACCTACTTATAGAAACAATTTGAATATGAGAGTGATACCTTTGTCTAAAACTAAAGGAAATTATTGCTAGAAGTTTGATTTTGTATTTGACTCTATAACCTAGTTTGAACTAAGTTTTCCAAGAATTTAAAATTAAGTGGAATAAAAGTGGTTTTTAAATTCTTAAATTTAAAAAAAGAAGACCAAACTATTTTCTAAAAGTAGGGAAAAAATCATTAAAGACTAAACAGGCATATTGCAAGTGGTAATTTCCTGGCATGCCAATGATTTTGACATATTTTCTCCAATGACCCTTTGGCTTCGTGAAATTATTTAATGATACTGTAGTGTCAGCAGAGTTTCATTTTTGTTCTTTTAGGTTAAGAGATTAAAGAAGCAAATGTGAATTTGTCAGTAACTTTTGTGCTTCTGTTAGTATTTCATCTGCTATAATTAATTCATAGTATACATTTTGTTAAATATAATCTTCTTTTTAAATGCAGGACACTCTACGAGAAGCTGGTTGTCTGTTTAGACTGCAGAATCTCCTGACCCATCCAAAACTTACAGTCAAGCTGGCAGCCATCAAAGCTCTTGGAAATCTTGCTCTTAATCAAGAAAATCAGAAGGAGCTGAAAGTAATATCATACTCTGGGTAATTTTGGTACATTGTTCAAGGAAATGTATTTAACACTTGAAATTATTTCCTTTTTACTTTAGATAAAAGTATAAATTATTATTTCCTTATAACATGTTATGTTATTTTATTAGAAAATAAAAAATAACCAAATGTAACTAAAATGGTTATGTGAAAAAATAATTTTATTTTTACAGGCTCTCGCATTTAGCTAAAATTTATCATTTCTCATACAGGCATTTTCACAGTGGATTTTTTTCCTTTCCTACATCATTATGATAAATATTCTTATGGTTCTTTTGTAATAAATCTACTGCAAGGGTGAATTGCTGTTTCCTATGAAATTTTGTAGTTGCTGTTCACTCTAAACTGTGAAGCAAATAAAAAATTTTCAAGAATGTGGAAAAAATAAAATGTTTTAATTAAATTAATAATTTCATTATTAATTACAAATAAAACATAATGAGGGTATTCTGCTACATACTATATGCTGGAAAGAAAGGCATGATACTTCTTTTTGCTTTTTATCATTTTTGAGATCCTTGCCAAGTTCAAAATCATTTCACTGCAAGTTAGATTCCTTATGGAAATAGGTACAGCTTATGCAGTCCATCTTTCTGGAAACTAATGAACATTCTTTATGTATGACAGTCTGTAATGTAAGATGATGATATCTTTTGTTCTGTTGATTTGTGAAATGGCTGACTTTGTTAGTTGATGCTACTGCACCACTTATTAATCATACATTGTGACATACTTTCTATACACAATCCAAGCTTTGCCAGATGTTGGGCTTAGGACCTGTAGGAAGAGGAATCTTAACATCTCCATTTAGATGTCATTACATTGAACCTTTATGTGTACTGCAATAACAATTGGAGGTAACGTCCCACTGTTACTTGATCAGCTTAGCAAAAAAAGAAATTTGAACATAAAAAAACCTGTAGACATTGTGTGGGCAGACTATTTTTCAGTCCAGTATATACCAATCATGTAATTGTGAAGTTTCTTATAGTCTCTCCTGCTTTATCAGATTCCATAGCAAAATCTGACCAGTATAATTTTGTAACTAACAAACAGCAATGGTAGCATGTAGAAGATGGGTATATAGGGAAATTGCCACTGGAGTGTGCACTCCATTGCAATTAAATTAAATTTTAGAGTTAATTAAAAAGGGATAGAGTTTTACAGTGAAGTTAATCATATTGTGTCAAAATAACACCAAAATTTGATTCCCTCATTATCATATTGTTTTGTTAGCTTTAGTAACAGCATTTTCTTCACTGACATATTCCAGAGATTTTTTTTTTTTTCTGGCTCTGCCACCATGGTCACCAAAACGTCATATTTTATCGATAGACTCACTCGGATAGCCTGTATGTGTTTTAGAAAAACAGCTACTTGAAACGTTACTAAGAATGTTAAGATTACGGAATATTCTTAAATTGCTGCTTTGTTTTGATAATATCAAAACCCTTGTTTGTAGATTTTGGAAGTACACAAAATTTTGAACAATTTTGTCCCAAAGTAATAATATTATATTCAATTAAATTGCAGTGGAGCACATGCTTCGGTGGCAATTTCCCTACGCACCCATCTTCTCCCTTTCCTGCACCATCCTACATTTTCCCTCTACAAATTTTAACTTTACATTCTTTCAATGTTTTTGGTAAATTATTCATCATTTCCCTTGGTAACTTATTCCAAGCCCTGACACCTTACCTAAAAAAGAGAATCTTCCTACACCCTTGTGCCTGAAATCCAGTGCCAGCTTGTGGTCTTGGTCATATTTTCCTTCCATGCATTACTTTTCATTCTTACATCAATATCTCTCCATGCCTCATCACCAATATATACCTTGTACACTCCCATGACTCTCTTCACCCTCCTCCTGTATTGCAATGAATCCCATTCCAGTTCTTTTATCATCTCTGTTACTGATTGCATTCTGCGATAATTTCCAGAAACAAATCTAGCAGCCCTTTTTTGCACCCTCTCCCACTCCTGTATTTGATACTCAAAATGTGGGTACCTTATTATACTACCACATTCAAGCAATGGTCTAACCAAAGTTTTGTAACCCAATACCTTTACTTCTCTCGTACATCCCCTCATCACTCTCTCCAACAAGTGCAGAATTTTGAAACCTTTTCGTACTACCTGTCCAATGTCTCCTGCTCAATTAAGCTTATTATCAAATGTAATGCCAAGATATTTACATTTCAAGTCTTCAACAAGCACCGAGCGTGGTGGTGTAATGGCTAGCGTTCTGGCCCCCGCATTCGGGAGGACGGCGGTTCGAATCCCCATCCGGGCATCCAGATTTGGGTTTTCCATGGTTTCCCAAATCACTCCACGCAAATGCCGGGATGCTTCCTTCAAAATGCCATGGCCGAATTCCTTCCCATTCCTTGCCCCCCATCCTTTCCTGCCTCTAAAGACCTCGCTGTTAGAGAGACATTAAGCAGATTAAAAAAAAAATCAACAAGCAATTCTTTCCCCACCTTATAATCACAATCAACCTTTAGTTTTTTTATTTGCATATCTAATAAGCCGACTCTTCTTTGCATTTATCTTCATCACATGTTTACCAACCAAACTAGATATCCTGTCCAGATCACCCTGCAACTGTTTATAGTCCTCTACCAATTTGACCCTTTTACATAGCACTAGTGATCTCCCAGGGGTTGAAATTCGACTGTAATTCATTATTTTTTTGTTTATTTGTAAAAGAGTAATAATCATTTACTATATTTTTTGAAATTGTTCTATTGTGTTTGCTGCGAGTATATATATATTATATACTGTATACATTGATGTCTTTGGCTGCGAGCGTGTACCAATACGTCATTAGCTGGTGTTGTATGACTTAATTCCCTGTAATACCTATAAAATTAAAATGATACACTCCACGCATGACTGTATCCGAAATTTTAGCTTCTGAACTAACCATAGCAAATGATGAATTGTATTTACGAATATTTTTAAAGTAATTTTTTGAATTTCTTTTTATCGATGTTTCATTTGAATTTAGTCCATCATGCAATGATTTAAAATATTCATTTTGACTTAAAGCCAACAAAACTGCTTTAACCTCTTGACAACATGAATTGAACGCCGTCCTTTCACCTGAAGTGATTTCTGAATCGAAATGTTTTGCATTGCAAAACCTGCATTGTAAATTCAAAACTATCAAAATTTCATTCAATAGCATTTAGTGCACATTTAAGTGTATCCATCAAAATAATTTCATCATTTTGTGAACTATTTAAGTTTGGTTCATTATAATTTTGAATTTCACACAAGTAGGTATTCCTTCTTCTTTGTCTCTCATTCCTACCTGTCAGTGTTCTATGTCGAGGCATAATGGAAGTAGGCATGAATATCCGAATATTTAAAAAGAAATGAAATTACTGAAATTCAAAAATCAAAAGGCCCCCTAACCAAAGTTTAACCTTAGTAAAATAATAAATTGTACTCACTTTTTTTAACTGCCAATCCAATTCAACTTTTTATTTTTGTCAGAAATCTTAGCAAGACTAAAGTAAATTCAAATTATCTATTAGGATGTCGAATTCTCTGTAATATATAAAATATTCCTTTTGAAAATGTTCCTTTTATAAGTTCAAAGGTTAATATCTACTTTATGCAACTGTCTTGTTTCACCAAAGACCATAAAATATCTCAATGCTGCTCCGACCCAATTTCATACATACGTATGCTCAAGAATTTATTTTTTATTTAAGAATGTATTTGTAACACATATATTAACTATGCTTATTATATATTTTTCTTTACTGTTGACCAAAGAACACAGACATTGGCAGAATTGCTAAGTGTCTTTGCCATAGTAAAAAAAAATTGAACGTAAACAATGAATGTTTTATGTTATTTAATTTAATGTAGTTGTAACACATGTCTTATATACATTTTAGCTTTCTGCACTTCTTCACCATATAAACTTTAACTATGCCAAATCTCAGACTCCTCCGTGCACTCAATATTCTTAAAAAGGGATCCAAAGTTTTCGCTTCACGTATTAATATATAGATTGGGTGATCTGCAGACAATCTAATTTCTGATATTAAACAATCAACACAATTATTCATTAGAATAATGATTAGCAATGGTCCCAATATGCTACCCTTTCCTACCCTAACTTTCTGTTTTCTACCTTTTAAAAATTCAGCAAATCACTTTCTTATTCACTTCAACAGTTTTTACCTTATTTACTACCATTGTACGGCTCACTCTGTCAGCGACACTTATATAAATTTTAATGCCCTTCTGAAAAAATAAAAACATAAATTTGAGAACTGTTTCAGGACTTGCACAAAAAATGTGAATGTGTGTGCATTTTTTGTTTATAAGACTTGTTAATTGCATTTGCAGGGAGTGATTCCAGTTCTCCTGAGCTATGTGAGCAGAGAAAATGTGAATGAGAAGCTAATGCTGAGTTCACTGGTCACTCTGACAAATTTGGCTGTTCTTCCTGACTGGCACGATGAATTTTACCCTGTACTACATACTTTGTACAACCTTATCGATTCTGCTCCGCCACAGATCAAGCTTCAGGCGCTTAGACTTTTAGTTAATCTTTCTTGTAATGAAGATATGGTCCCAAGTCTTCTGGCTGCACAGGTAACTTAATGGCTGCAACCAAAGCATTAGCTAGAATTCTAAACAACAAGATTTATGCAATGAAGTCGGGTGTACCGCCATGTTGAGTCATGAAAACACGATATTTCGACTGCTAGCTTACTAGCTCCATTCTCTTTCTCAGGTGCAAAAACATCTGTACTGGTCGGCTGACCGACGGATACTGAGTAAGCTCACGTTCCTCACTTTCTTATATGGCCAACGGCTCTGTTCGCCTCTTGCACCCGGCAGCTGGCTGCCAGTGGGCGTGGCTGTAGATCCTGTAGATCTACATTGCGAGCCACAAACCGTAATATGGAGCTGTCTATAGTGGCAGCTGTACAGCTCCGTATTAGGGGTTGTGGCCCGCAATAAAGATCTACAGCCATACCCACTGGCGAACAGAGCCATTGGGCATATATGAAAGTGTGACACCTGACCTGTCTCAGTATCTGTTGGTCAGATGACCAGTACAGATGTTTTCGCTCCTGAGGAAGTTGACTGAGCAAGTCGCTGAAATATCATGTTTTCACAACATAATCCGGCAGTGCACCCATTAAGACTTCATTGCAGTTATTTGATAGGAAAGTCTCTGTTCTTACATTAAGATTTATTCCAATAATGATATAAAAGTGTGCAAAATAGGTTGTTCTAGAAATCAACTTGTCATCTTTCTAATAGCATGCATATTCATAAAAGTTTTAGAAATCTGCTTCGCATAAGAACTCCGAATGTAACTTGTAGCCTATATTCATTGGTTTTAGTAACAGTTCAACATCATTTTTGTTTTATGATCACTGTTAATTTTGTGGTATTGAAGTAAATCAATATTCACAATTATGTTCTGAATTGCTCTTATCATTTATTTAAGGATTTGTGTGTGTTCTGATAATATTTTTCAGGCTCCTCGAAGGCTTATCTATTTACTAGACCCATCTACAAACGAAGAAATTCTTTTACGTGTGACTACTCTCTTGGCCAATTTAACTACGGTTGCAAGGGAACAGAATCTTGATCCTACGATCGATTTACCAGCAGAAGATAAAGCAGCTTCTCCAGAAACAATGTTAGTTTTTTAGAAAGTTTACTTTGCCATATTAAAATGTAATTTTATTGTTTATTGGGACAAGAAGAAAATTATTAATATAATCTTGTAATTGACACTGAAAGAGGCCATCAATTACCATAGCTGACAATATGACTGTAGCAGAATAGACATAGCTTGACAACAAAAGAAATTTACCATAGACCTTGAAGTGATGAAACCACCATCCATATTGATAAAAGAACTTTCTGAAAAATGTACATTTAGATTTCTGTGTGTCTTTTCTACTGATTTTATGCTGTCTTCTGTGTAAGTGATTGCGTTTTTCTCTAAGACAGTGTTCTATTAATTTACAAATAATTTGTTATAGAACATAGTTCCTTTGCACAGTTTACTGTTTTAACTTTGCATTAACATTTTTTTAGTAAATCCATATTCACATATAATGAATTACATTATATGGAGAACACAAATTTAAAAAACAGTAAAGATATTAAGACAGAATAAACACTTTTGTGTGCAGAATAGATGGTTTTGAAGTAAAGAAATATAAACAAAACCGCTACATAAACTTTCATTTATATAGGTACATGTTACTAGTTAGGTGGTAAAGCATAGTTATGATTTCTATTCCTCCTGGTGATACCTGGACTCGTTATGTAAATTTTTCATGTAATGATCAGCGGTTGGTAGTAGCTTTTGGCACCCTTTTTCTTATTCATGGACCATGGTTTTGGGCTGTAGAGTATGCAGCTGCTATTTGTGTCGTGTAAGAAGATAGGAAGTCAGGATTAACAAAGTTGATTGTTTAAACATGTGTGGAGAGGTACATGCCTGAAGCAAAAATTGTAAAAGGTCTCACCTTACATACTTTTGGTTTGTTACTGAATGAAATAATATGGTTAGGCTGTTCATTATCTTGATTCATTTGTTTATTTGATAATTGAATAAATTTTATTTAAGGCTCAGATAATTTGATTATCATTTGCCCAAGGATAAACAACATCTGTTGCTGATTTTGATATTACACCAAGAGGGCAAACCACATTAGAGTGGAATTACCACCACACATGTATATTAGCAGTGTGGTATAAAACCACTACAGAAGACGATAATCAGTTTTGTTAGTCGATGGTCCACAAAAGTTACTCATTGGAAAATAGATGCTCATAAATATTAAAATGTAGAGAATAGTTATTGATTAAAAATAGTAAACAAAATTTTGTAACACACAAATATTATTATTTAAAAGTGTATGTATACTAGCTAAAACAGGCTGCCTTAAAATTCAAAGCCATGCAATTTAGAATCAAAGTAATATTCTTTTTGTAGTGCTTGAATATTAAATTTTCATCCAGTGTCTGTTGTGTCTAGTTTTGAAGAGATTTTGCATATATAACTCTGCTTTTACAAACAGCTTTAGTCTTGATTATATATTAAGTTTTGAGTATAGAAAAATTCTTTAAATGGACATCTCATTTTCTGGTTGTTGGTATGACTAAACAAACAGTTTACTCTTTCTCTGAGTAGTAGGTAAGATGAGGAATGTTATTTTTGCTTGATACCCACCAGTGTGGCTGCGCACATTAAGGCACCACCAGACTAGAGTGGGGAGGTACAACAAGTCCTCACCCCCTCGTACTGGCCGTCTTGTTTGCGGTTTTTAAACAGTTTTCTGCAATCATCAAGACAAATGCGGGTACAGTCCGCAATCTCCAATTTGTAAACCATACATTACACAAACAAAAAATACACTCACTGCACACAGAACATAGTTATACATTTCACAGCCAGATGGCAACACATCGACTTCCACTTTAGACTATGACAGGCCCAACAAGCCAGTAGTCTGACTGATAAATATGCTTCCAAAATATGTACAAGCCTCTGAAAAGGGGATGTGGAAAATGTCTTGACAAAATATGATGATGATGATATGATATAGGAGGCAGAATCAGTTATCTGATGTAGCAGAAATCTTCTGTCTCTTGAAGTTAGGTAACATTATCCAATACACTAAAATGTTCATGGTTAATGTCACATATGTAATGTGGAATATTGTCAAATACCATTAATATCATCTATGACTACATGTTTGATTCCTTAACTTAGCTGTTGCATGATTTTATTCCTTACTAAAAGTATATTATCCCCTATAAGCCTATTTATTATCAGTGTAGTTTTGATTTATAACTTTAAACTGGTTAGTATTTGCTACATATATTTTTAATTTCTGTGGTTCTTACTGGATGTGTTCTCCTGTAATCTGTAGGACATATATATATCTTTTAAAAGTAATTATGTCCAGATGTTTGCTTCTGCCTGATAACTTTTGAATTTTATTATTTTATTAACTGAAGGCTGTTACGGTAGGGAGAAATATTTTCACAGCCAGTTATTTCCTGCTTGATATTAGGTCTAAATGGACATTTAATGACCCACAATTTTATTTGGTAGCTCAAAAGTATTTAGCAATAATATATTATATGTTAGAAATGCTTTTAGATAATAATAAGAGAGACAACACATTTAGACAGAGAAAATATGGAAGGATAGGTATAGTAATCTTGGCACATTCCATAGATGAAGGTAGTGGCAAATACAAAAAAGATTAATATACCAAAGTATTTCAGTAATAAGAAACAACTTCTTCTCCTGCAATTCCTAAGTGTACTACCAAATAAACAGCACTGCCATGGTTACCTGTGTGGCTCCATCCTGTGCTAACCTATTCCTGGGCCATCTGGAAGAACAGTTCCTGCATAAAATCCCATCTAAATCCCTTGTATATTATATTTATGTCTGGACCTACAGTTAAAACCACCTTCTCAGTTTCCTCAGTTGTCTAAACATTAGTCACATCATCAACTTCACCTGGACTAATTCTTCCTTGAGTTTGACATGTCCTCTGTCCATATCAAGCCTACAAATTTATAACAATACCTTACTTTCACAGTTGTCATCCTTTCCTCACTATATATTCCCTTCCTTATAGTCTTGCCCATCCTATTCCACTGGAGAATCATTTTCCAGGTTCTCTCAAAACCTATCACAAGCTGTCATTTCCCACTGCTACCACCTTGATTTTTTACAAAAATAAATATCTCGTGTTACCATAATTATTTATGCAACTACTCCATCCTTCACCTGTAAATACTAACCATAGCCCCATGTTCATTACTCAGTTCCCTTCTGGTCTCGATAAACCTTTGTTGTGAACATGACTTCCTTCATTACTTCCCAAAAGTGCATTTCCTTCTCCACAAAATCCTGCTTCCTGCACATGGTCAACAAATACTCACCTTGTGATTCTGCCAAACTGCAACATGGATTTTTTCCTGTGCAATGGGCCCCACAATAAAACTTGCAGCATGCACCCAATCATCACTACCTACTCCAGTCTGATCACAGGGGAAACTTTTTCCATCGTTAGACTAGCCACCAGCCCTAGAACATATCTCATATATCAACTCAACTCCCTACATGGTACCAGTTCATATGCAGTCCTCACCAATAACCTTATTTCCTTCAGAAGGACTGGCAAAGGCAAACAGTTGTCTCTAGAAACCTAGACCATCCAGTGCCACTTCCCACAATTCAAACAACCTTCATAACTGTTTTATAGCTAGAGTTGTCAGGGTGTTCCCAGAAATTACAACACAATTCTGCAGATGCAACCTTGACATCATGCATCCACCTGACCTTAACCTCCAGCAAGACGCACCAGTATAACCATCACTTATTGTTTGTTAACTTTTTTGTAAATCACTTCCTTGTTTCCTATATATATATTTGTTTGTTATAAACCTTTTTTTATCTTCTTTTCATTACTTTCTCTATGTTCCCCCAATTCTAGCAGTAATATTTCTCCATAGTTATCTATTACCTAATCAGTATTCTCCCTCCCCCACCACCACCACTGCTTCTCGAATTTCATTCACATGGTGAGCATCAGTGGTGCACACCTAATTCCCTTGCCATGTATCTCATGTACTCAGAAGAATAAGGTTTGATACCCACTTATTGGAATAAGTGATCATTTTTTGTGTCACTACTCTCCTGCCTTCATCTACACTACTAAGTGTAGGGTTTACATTCTCTTTCTGTACTTAAAAATGTTTAGTTTTGAAATAATTGCAATGGTGGATTTTGATGTTAATAAGGTATCAGGTTACAACATTTAACATCACCTATGGCATAAACAGACACACTTTTGTCTCGTGGATGTTTTTCGATCACCTGGCTTGTGTCACTTTTTTTATCTTAGGTTTACTTTGTTTATGCCAAATTTCTAATTAGTATTGCTAACCACCTGAAACCATAAAGGTCAAATACAGGTTATGGTAGTAACCCACTGTTTTGGCAGATCTCAGCAGCAAAAATCCTGAAGTTCTCATACTTCTTGTAGCTGCAGTACAGAGAAAACTTTATATAATTGTTGGTCAACCTTATATCTACAGTTTTACTTTGTAATTGACATTTAAGAACAAAGCAGACATCTAAAGAATTATTATGTCCTGATCCTCCCATTCAATTTGATTCCCAATTGTGTTGGAATGAAATCAGTTTGATACTGGCATTTTTACATTTTTTTAAATTATAATTATTTATTTTTTAAGTGAATATTAGTGGCATTTTGCTAAAATTAACCATATATGTGGGCAATAACATTAATGATGGATACTCACAAAGTTTAATTCACTGTAGTTAAGACTGGGGTTCTTTTTAATGTGTTTTTCCAACAATATGGTATTATCTAATTTTAATTCCTTTAGCAGGTATGCAGCAATTTATGGAGTCAACATTCACGAGAAAATAATGAGTAAGGTGTTTGTTCTGATGAATCAACACAGAAATGAAGACATTCGTTTCCAAGCCAGAAAAATTTATGAGGCTATCAAGTCCTGAGATGAGGCTGATGCTGTGAGAAGTGAAAGTAAAAGGTATCCAGCGATTATAGTCACAAATCACTAACACAAATTGTAGTTAATGCACTATACATGTATATGTGTTGAAGTTGTATAAGTGTTAAAAAAGGATTTGCATAACCCATGTTTGCTAAACCTATGCTCTAATTCTGGAATTGAACTTGTAAAAGTGTCCATTCTTGTAATGTACACTAATAAAATAATAAAACTGTTTGTGTTTATGTGAGTGTGTGAGAGAGAAATAAAGATAAAGAAGTAGCAAAAAAACAAAGAAAAAAAAGATTCTGATTAAATGTGTTTTTGAATACTAAACACTCCTGTAATGCTATTGTAGAGCAAGCTATTTTACATGTGCTATGTATTCATGCACTTCTTTAAAATTATTGATGTCTTATATAGTTGAATAAATGAGACCATATAAAATTTAGTCATAACTGCAGGCTTAAAGTGAAACATGATATCTGCCGCATGATTGGTGCTCACTATATGAGACTTGCTCTACAGAGTGATTATGTAGTATTAAAAACCATGATCCATTAAATGATATTTTATTTTATAATTAGTGACAGTATTAAAATATTTTACAATTGAAATTGTGGTAAGAAAAGTATGTTCCTATTGCCAAATGTGGATTGTTAATGATCATTATGTCTGGTTAAGACACATTTTACGAGAATGTGTCAGAATATAAAGTAACAAATTGATTTTCGAAGTGATATCATGTAAGTTATGCTTTTGCCCATCATTTATATGTTTCATTTATTTTTTCTATTGTTTTATCTTTGTGACTGCTTCCCAACATGTTTTCACGTCTTTCTTCAAGACTACTAAAATCAAATCTTCTTTCTTCATTGCTGTAATTGTTTAAAAAAAAATTTCAAATGGTGACTTTGTTTAATTTCACTTGATAAGGATGTCAGCTGCTTGCAGAAACATTATAATATTAAGAACAATTGTTAATGTTCAGAAATGTCTCAGTTAACATCTTACCATTTAAATATTTAATCTTCAAATTGAATGGAGATTAACACTGACTGTAATCAATATTATTGTTTTTGAAAGTACTTCTTTAGTTTTCGCTTACAAGATTCCCATTTTTCTATTTCACATACAATTGCAGTGTTCATAAACAAGTTCTGTTAGTAGACCTGTTTATTAGCATGTGGTGTGATAACTGCTAACAAGCTGCAAAAATGAATGAAACATTACTATCTTTCAGTTTAATAGGAGATGATTTCATCTTAATATTGGGGTTTTTGGGAATGGGAGGGTAAATATTTCTCTTGGGTTGTATAGTAAAATCTTAAATCTTATGTACTTAGTCTTTTTTTCATGTTATTCTTATAGTCTGAATAATGTGTAACATTATTTCGTAGTATTTTATTATTCGGATTGTGAAAGTTAATCAATACATTGTACATCATTTTATGTTTTTCAATTTTAGAACACACATTCCTGGTATGATAGTATTTTATAATTTTCAACACACTTCTAAATCTCCTAATATAATTCTTGAAGTGAAGAATCTGATTGTTAAATGATTCAATTCTTTTAAAACAGATACAGAAAATCATTTACTTTGTATGCTGTAAGGTATGATGAGTGTGCAAAACTGGTAACTGTAAGTTAGTTTACAGTGTTAATAATGACATAACAGTTTTAAAAAAATCCATTTTTGTTTCAGTAATAAAATTTTGTGACAAAAGTTGTCAGAATAATAACTTCTGATATATTGGCTTCTCTGGTGATCCTGATTCAATTGTGTATCACATTCAAATTTTGATATCCCAACTGCTGCAGGTTTTTTTTTTCAAACCAATAAAACTACTCTGTGACATTCCTCCTTTTTCCCCAACATCATACCTCCTCCTGTATGGCCTGTCCATACTAAGCACTTTTCCACCTTGCTAGATTTTTTGGCCCTACTTTCGATAAGTACAACTTTTATATATGTATATTAAGTGTTCATATTTTATTCAAAAAATATGCAAAGGTCTGTCTATAAAGTCTCTTAATAGGTTTTCATGTGTCGTAAAGAAATCACTTATTGTAATTTCACTGTTCTGGGGAGATCAGCACACATGGAATAGATGTCCTAACAATATTGAAATTGTGAGTGACTGGAACTTTAGAGGTAATATCTTTTTCGTTCAAACTATTGCTGACAGCCTTAAAGAATTTTTTACAAGGCACAACATTAAGGAGAGATTTTTGGGGTGGCTGGTCTGACAGAACTCTAAAGTTCTGGAATCTTGTGGTAAGAATATTTGCAGTAAATGCAAATGGGAAAAGCAATTTTTCAGAAGCAAATCAGATGAGGTCTGGTCTAATAATGGAAAGTTTATTGAGGAAAGGTTTTATGAATATTTTGGTAAGACACTATAACAAATATAGTAAAGTTCATATTACATACACCATCAAAAGTATTAAAAAAAAAAGAGAGAGTTGGTTGATCATACTTCACGATCTGCTCTTAATGATTTTTAGCTCCTCACTTTAGTTTGTGATTCTGCATGTTCCTTCTACTGCTGTGGTAATAACAACCAGCTGCCACGCTTTTATGGCTTTAATTGTCAACAAATATATGGTGTGTGCTAGTCTAGAATTCAAGACAAATTTTCCTAAGTCTCATTTTCTGTACAAAAACTGCATTTATTGCTTATTTGAAAGAGTCTCATTAATATGAATGCTTATTAGTGAATCTCACATTTGATGGCAAGGTGTATTTCCCTAGTATAATTGATCCCTCAAATTTAATAGCATTATGTGCAAATATTCTCAAAACTTAAATTAGTCTTCTTTCTTACAAACATGGTATAAAACTGTATAATTTTATTTTTTCCATTTCTATACAGTTTTTAGTTTTTTCTCATTAATTTTTATTTCTTGGATATTTTTGAAATCATGGCTTTAATTTTGTTAATGCAAAGTAAGATAAGCCTTAAAATTTTAGTGTTTTCATGTACAGTAAAAGCTCCTTATTCGTGGGGGATACGTTCTGTAAATATGCCGCGAATATGGAAACTGCGAGGTAATTTGTATGGGATTATAGGGGATATGTTCCAGGGTCCAAAACAAAAAAAAAAAAAAAAAAAAAAAAAAAAAAAAAAAAAACACAATTAAAATCAATTTATTTTAGCAACATGTTTTAATTATTATTGTCATGCTTAGGCAATGTTTTTTTTTAAAAAAAAAAATGAATTTAGTAATTTTTCCTTGTTTTGCCACTTTTAAACGGTCTTTCAGTTCGGATTGATATTCAGCAAAACTTCTTTCCATAGACGGATCAATTTTCATGAAGAAATCACAAATCTCATTTGCCATCCGTAGACCTTCACCTTGTTGAAGCCTCTCCATCAATGGGTTGGTGATTTAACATTTCTTCCAAGTCAATTTCAATAAAATCTACATCTTGTGATTCAAACTACTCTTGAGTGTCACTTGATTCCATCTGTTCAAAATCTTTTTTTTTTTTTTACTTATGTTATTATGCCTCATCGATGTCAAAGTCATTAGAGGCGAGATTGGACTGGGGACTAGGAACGGGAAGGAATTCGGCCATGGCCTTTCGAAGGAAGCATCCCGGCATTCACCTGGAGTGATTTGATTCAAAACCATGTCGTTCTATGCCATTCGCAACTTGAGCAATGTTTGCAGTTAAAGTTTGAATTTGCACGGATTCTCCATTTCCGACTGAGTTGAGGCCACAGTTTTTTCCAGCATGATTTCAATGTGTGTAGCTTCAGTTTTCACAACGATTCTTGTATTGTAACAATGCATTATGCTATGTCAAAATTTTTCCAGCATTGCATAACATTCATAAAATAACATAGATTACGAACAAAGCAGAGGGGACAAGTCTTATGCACTCAGACTTATTGCAACAAAGTACTGACAGCTTCGGTGGTAATAAGATTTTTTATATTTGTTTTTAGTTGTTTCCGCTTGATAGTGACTCTCGGCATGTGCCAGCAATACTCAAACGATGCCGACAAGTTAGTAAAGGATACAGAATATGCTGAAGGTACTGAATGGATCCGCGAATAATAAAAGTTTCAAGTAACGAATACAAAAAGTTGTCACAATTATTCTATCCATGAATACTGAATCCGCGAATACAGAAAGTTGTCACAGTTATTTTATCCGCGAATAAAGAGCTTTGACTGTAAATTTTTTTTTACTACCATGCCCATCACTGATGAGCAGTAATTTATTTCCTTATTAAAGTATTGTTATTTTTTATTTATCTATTTTATGTTATAATCATACACAGCACACAGCAACAGTATATTAACGTGATAATTTAGAAGAGACATGTGGCATATTGATACCTGTTAAAAAATATAGTAAAATATGAAGACACAAATTTTAAATTTTGGAACATTACAGAAAAATCTGTATTGCATTCAGTGATCTCTACACTTTAGCCCATGCTTAACTGATAGTGCACAGGTCAACCTATAAACAAGACATGCATTTGGTCATTACTGCTGCAAAATAAATTTGCCTTTTAAAATTCTATTGGTACACCATATATTAATTCCTTTACGGCACTACCACTGTACATACTATCTCTTCATGGTACTTCTGTGACATTTTCATGTTCATGGTTTACACATCTCACATCTTAACATTTTTGCTAGATTTTATTCTAGTTCTAATATTTATTTCTTATTATAATTTTTTTTAAACTTGGTTAAAAAGATATTAAAAGTTCACTTATGTAAGAATTATGGTTTAAAAAAACCAAGAAAGTAAAAAATTAATTATTGTTTCAATTTACGTAAAATTTACAGTTGACATTTATTGTAAGGGTAAACTAGCGAATTTCCTTTGAATATCTGTTTACAATATATTTTAAATTCCACATCTTATATATACTTTTATACCATGTTAGGTTTAAATAAAATTGTTTAACAATTTGACAATTTTACGTAACATAATACTTAGGGAAATTGCCACCAGAGCATGCACTCCATTGGAATTCAGTCCAATTCAATTCAACCTTTGGAACCTCTAGTTACACCATTATGGTTAATAATTTGAAATTTCTAGAGATATGCTTATCTGAACAGCCACCTTTAGACTTACTAACCTATTTTAAATAACACATAAGCTGCAGATTAATAGCAGTGTCGGTTGAATATATGCTTTATCTAATGTATTTACAGCATTATTATAATCTTGTGTTAGTGTTTGTTTCATGTTCAGTGGTGTTGAATATTCAACTACAGTATTGTATTTAATCATATAAGGGAAAAATATGATGATAGCACACTAGAAATAGAGGGTTGAAAATGTATGTACCAGACTAGGGACAGAAACATAATGACACTGCAATATGAATAATTTACATACTTATTTTGTTGCGCCTTGAGTGCAGAGGTGTTTTCCTGGGGACAGTGTTGCAGGTCCAGAGAAAGTTTCATTCCTACTGATTGCAGTGATAAGGAGGAACTACATTTGTATTGACATGAAATTGAGATAGTTAAAAGAAGAGAACCACACAGTATTATAACTAATCTAGTACAATGAATCAAAGATAATGGTATATATGAAGACTTGTTGAGGACTTTTGCATGAAGAAAACAGAGAAACGGTTTCTAAATAGGAGGGGGTGAGAGAGACTGAGCACGGAAAGCTCTATTTCTGTTTGAGCTTCAGAAGTTATGTTAAGTCTGGAATGTCTGTGCGAGTTTAGGAGAATCAATGTTTTAGAAATTGTCAGTATTTTAATTGATTTCTGTAACTAGTCTTATTCCATTTCTTAAGAGTTTTGGAACCATATGATTCTCTACATCCCCTCAAATCATGGCAGCTTATACCTGGCAGGCTGTCTGAATGTATTGAGGTGCTATTATACTGGACCTAGTTGGCATAAATGACACAAGAACTTCCTGTTGTCCCCTGATTACAGTTTTTAAACAATTAAGCAGTTTTTTTTAAAATTGTTTATATGAATACAGGGTTAGTCCCCATATATGCCACAAAATCACACATATCACAAGCATAATAAAAATAAGGAAGGATAGGGAAAGTAGCTCAGTACTTACCAAAAATGAATGCAGGATGAACACGAAAACATGAACACACTTTACAGTATTTCGGTGAGTAACGTTACTCATGTTGGAGGTAACAAATATGGCAAGGAGAAAGATTTGTACCCATCCCCATCACATGTGTCTCTCCTCCAATGTGAGTAAGGTTATACACTGGTATACTGTAAAACAAGCTCATGTTTTTTATTCATCCTGGCTCTCCTGTTTTACCTGTGTGGTAAATGACGTGTTAATTTCCCTATCCTTCCTTATTTTCACTGTCACAATTATCCAATATCACTAAAAAATTACTATAATGAATACTATTGAGTGGTTTTTCTAATTTCCATAGTCTACAGGCAGTTTGAAACACACAGTTTCTTCCCTTAGAATAGCTGAGTCTATAATGATTCTGCTGTAATTTGGATGTGTAACCCTGAGGGTTTAAAGAATATTACCATTCACCTACCCCATATCCATTTGCAATATTCTCCTCCATTGTTCCTTATGCTGCTGTTAGAAAAGCCTAACACTAAAATTATCAACTCTTTTGTTCCTCCAACATCCCTTTCTTGTCTCTGGTATATGGCAATTTATTTTCGCTCTATCTTTCATACAATTATTTTTTTTTTTTTTTTTTTTGTGGAAGAGATTCAAGACTTCAAACAATTTAAATATGTTTTAAATATTCTGGATGTGATTTAAGACAAATTTGTTTCAGAAATGTAAATAATGCATCACCTTATTCTGAGAAAAGTTAAGATGCCCAGTTCCTAGTTTCTACATTTACATCACATAGTTCAAAAATATTTTTGGATGTTTGTTCTAATCCAATGTATTTATTTTTGTCTTATCACCATTTTTTGTATAATTTGTGTGAAAAAGATTTAAAAAATGCAAATAAATTACTTTTGTAGATGGCACATTATAACATTTAGTTGCTTCCTTGCTGAGTACCATTATCATATACACTTGTGCAGGGTACACCAAATTGCTTGAACTATATAGTGTATAAAAATAATTCTATAGATGTAGTAAATATTTAAATGACTTTTTTCTACACTTCATATCAGTATCCTCTGTGTGTACTAAATTTTCATCACAGATATTGTACACACTATGTGGTGATGAGACTGACTTAGGTTCACCCACCTCCTCTCCAAACATCTTGAAAGTGTGGTCATTATGTTAACATTGACATTCAATTTAAATTATAACAATCTGGATAAAACAAACATTAAGATAGTTACTTTTATTTGCATTTGTAGTTCATTATAATTGGCAGTACTTGTCAGTGTCTTAATATTTACTAAAAGTGTACTGTCATGAAAAACAATTGAGTTCTTAAAATAATGTTTTCGTAAAGGGGAAATAGTAGAGAGTCATGAATCGTACTTCATTTAATTAGTATAATAAAGAGTGTGATAAGATGTAGATAATGTTACGCCATGTGTACTTAAATGTATGGCGGAAGAGAAAATATTAGGCTCATTTTATTGACAAACTCGTTCATTTCCATTGCCTGTTACTTCACATTTTTGTGTTTCGTTTTTACTACAGATAGATTCACATATTTTCAAATCGTTAATTCGTTAGTGTTGACAATAATCATTTTGTCTTTTTTCTGTACTTAGTAAAAAATACATATATTTGAGCATCAGTATAATGCCAAATTTATTTTATTAAAAACAAGTTATACTGGTGAAGAGAAAATTGTGATGTTAATTTTAAATGTGAGTTCAATAAAAAAAGTATGAAAATTAATAATAGACAATATGTTCTATTGTAGGTAAAAAATAAAAATAAACTTTGAACTAAGAAAATCCAGTTCTTAAAAAGAAGAAGAAGGGAAAAAAGAAAAGAAAATAGGAACCATGATAGAGACCCTGTTGAGTTGTGGTTGGAACTATATATTTTACTTAATGTTTTTTCATTCAGGGTACAGTATACATTAGTACCTATAAATTTCATGTAATATATACACTAAATGTCATCGAAATATTTATTTAGTAAGTCAGTATTGTTTCTGTGTGGATTTCTGTAAAGTTGTTAATGATACAGCACTGTTTCAGAGAAACTGCAGATATACTTTTTGTTTTTAATTTTATGAATATGTATCTTAAATATCAGATGTAAAACCCCTTAAATATTAACATATTTTAATTGTAATAACTACAATAAATTTTGTCTGTTCTCCTGATATTCCCATCACCAGACTCGGGGATTTTCATGTGAACAGTTTTAATCTGAAGTTTATTTTCAGTTTTGCTTACATCACCTTTTTCCCAACTCTACCCTTGGTATCTGAACATTTTAGTCACTTGTTATATGTGGAGCAATGTCTTAGGTTGTGACTTTATCTGTATGTCAACTATGTAATTGTGTATTTAAATAATGAAAGAAAATCTTCATTATAATGTAGTTAAGATAGCTTCATACATATATATTCCTCAGACTTGCTTACTGTCTGCTACAAGATATTCTTTTTAATTTTTTACCATGAAAACATTAAACAAAAGAAAATAAACTAACTAAATAAATATATACTTATATATACATATATATTTGATGATGTTGTCAATAGCTACAATGTGTTATTTTAATTGTTGTTATATTTTTAACTGTACTGTAGTTAATAAGTTGTTTTAAGACAGCATTCAAGTGTAAGAATTGTCAACAGTGTATTTTAATATTGTAGAAGCACTGGCCTATACTTCAGACTACTGTGCATTTGTAACTTCAAGAACATATATTAAATGTTACCAGACTTTGTTAAAGAAACATATTTTTAACTGTATTTAATTCATCTGCTTAATTCTTACTGCAGGCTGTATTATGTTTTAGTTGCTGCCCAGCTGGTAGAACTACATCTCACAACGTTTAAACTACTGTTACAGTTAACCATTATAATTGTACAAATTTGTCTCGAAGTTATTTTGCATTTATTATAATTTTATTTGCACATTGAGGTGTTTCCATGCTCAGTGGCTTACATGTAAAGGTGTACTGGTATCAGTGTCTGTCTGTCTGTTTGTCTGTATTTGCTTTCTGAATAAAATACAGATACTAAGTGTATTGATTTAATGTTTTCTTTAAATATAAAATAATATTTTTCTGTACAATTAGGAGAATTTCATCCTTTATTCTAGTTATTGTTACATGGACATTTTTTAATTGATGTGTTATAAATCTTACATTCTTATTGCTATCCAATTTTAATAATAAGTGCTTAAGAATTATGGTCAGATAATTTATGTTTGTTCTGTTATGGAGTTTAGAAATATGTATGAAATTATCATCTTCCATTATTAATTACCATAGTTAAAAAATTTGATGTTTCATTATGAGACCTTAAAGAAGAGGTTAGTGACACAAGGGGGTGGAGCACCAGCCAAGACAGGGTACTATCTGATTCCCTGAAAAGTCCCATATCACCATGCACCTCATTGCGAAGGTGATAATGCTGTGCTGGAAATCTCATTTTTATGCCACAATTTTGTCAAGATCTCAATATGCTACAGTTCTTCAGCTATTTGTTGCCAAGGTGTAGTTCTCAATTGTCACACTTTGATAATGATCGTTATGTCAAAATGCCTCATTATTTATCATATACTGTATTGATACACATGTCTACATATACACACTGGTCTGCAGAAGTTAACAGGTTACAAGTTCCAAACATAAGCTGATAATCCATCCATTTGCTTCAAGAGACGGATAACAGTTAAAAAACTTCACCTATAGTTTCCTCGCAGAGAAAGGCATTACATTCCTCTTGTCAGATTCCCTACACTCACACATAGCTCTCTATCACATATTGCTGTTCCCAAAAGTTATTTAGTGGCTTTTATAGTCTTTTAGCCAACCTCATGGCCCATACCAATAAAATATTATCACAGTGTCTGGCCCTCGACATGGGGTTAGCTGGTTTGAGTTTTAATTGTATTGTGTAAGAGAGATGGTGGTGCACAATCTCTGATCACTAGATTGTATACCAAATACCTGGTTTAGTTCCTAAATCTCTCCATGGTTTGTACAAAGTGACGGTGTATGACACAGGGCACTGCTGGCCCTACATGCACACTGTTTCTCTGCAATCTTACCCACTTATTGTGTTATTATTTTCCTTAGCATGTCATTACTCTGTTCCTTGTATATAGTCCTTGTTTCTTCTGATTTATTACTCAGCCATTGATTGAAAGCATTCCTTTTTTTCTTTTACTGCTAGCTGTATTTCCTACTACCACCACTCTGCTTTATGTTTGTGTTTCTTTCCCTTAATGCCCAACACGCCTGCTGCCTTTATTTATTTCATGTTAAATTTTATGTTGTTTTTTTAGTACTTCCATCAAATGATTCATCCAATATACTTCCCATTCTAATAACAAATAAAGCTGGTTCACCGCCCGTCCGTGCTAACTGGCATGTATCGGAAAATAAAAACAATATCCAACAGTTGTAATGGTGTATTATTAAACAACAAGTACTAATTTACAAAGCAACTGTAGAAGAAAATGGCCTACAATAATCAAAAAGTTCTTATACTTTCATCTCACAGGTTATCAATATTATGACATTTATTTTGATCCTTCTCAGTTTGATTACTTACGATAGCAATGCTATTACTCCTTAGGCTTTTCCATGGCTAGAAACATTTCATTTTTACCAGATAGTGATTTGATCTATACTGGGCGTCTCTGTATGAGCTCACATCACTTGCTTTACAAGAGCTTGTTTGTCTAATGACAAAATAATCTATTATTGATCGAAGTTCTCTAGTATTCTGTTGCCAGGCATATTTGTGAATGTCTTTGTGTTTGAAAAATGTGCCAGCAAATTTTAAATCAAATTGTTCGCAAATTTTTATTAACTGCTCTCCATTGTCATTATATTCTGCTTGCTACTCCTTGTTTTCCCACTACCTTGCAAGATTCTCTTGTTCCTACTCTTGCATTCATGTCCCCCATCATAATCAGTTCTTTCCTTCCTGGGATTTTTTCTATCGTCTCTCAGAGTTGTCCAGAATTTATCTTTGCATTGTTTGTGAGAGAAAATACCCCAATAATCATGATCTCCCTATCAAATAATGTCATTTCAGCTACAAATACATCTTCATTAATAAATTCCAAATTTGTGGTGCTTTTTTTCCATTTTTTTGTGTATCATAATGGAAACTCCTGCTTTAGCCCTTAGATCTTTGGATACTTCACTTCAAATGTGTATATAGTTACCCAGTTCTTTCTCTTAGTTTCAGGGAGTACAGGTCAAGCTTGAGAGTCTTCTTCTTCTTCACACCAAGCGAGGTGGGTGAGCAGTTAGAGCTCTGGCCTCGCACTAGCGAGGACACCAGTTCGAATCCCTGTCCAGGCATCCAGATTTGTGTTTTCCATGGTTTCTCAAAATCACTCCAGGCGAATTCCAGGATGCGTCCTTCAAAAGGCCATGGTCATATTCCTTCCTATTCCTTGTCCCCAGTCTCATCCCGCCTCAAATGACACCGACGTCGATGAGGCGTAAACCCATAAGTTAAAAAAAAGGGGTTGTTCTTCAGCACCTTTCCCAGCATTTTGGAGGCTGTCTATGATGAGTCTTACTCATCGTTGGCATAGTCAAATTTTGAGCTATGGTTTTATGGCCACATGCCCTTGCTGAGGTAAAAGCATTTTATACCTACTGCCGGGTTGTAGTACTAATGGGGGAAGTGAAGTTTTGCCATTGGTCTGTGATTTTTTTTGCTGTCATCAGTCTTTCGACTGGTTTGATGCTATCCTCCATCCTTTCCTATCTTGGGCTAACCTCTTCAGCTCTAGATCTGTGAATCATATAACTATGTTTAGTGTGTGATAAGTGTATTCTTTGTTTGTGAAGTGTGTAGTTCAGGAAGCAGAGCTTGTGAATGGTCCCAGCATTCGCCTCAATGCCTGCGGATAACTGCAGTCAGGACGGCCAGTACGTGGGGTCCTGGGCTTGTACCTCCCTGATCCAGCGTGCACTGAGGCGGGTTTAAATTTCTTCAGTGTTTAGTTTCCTCAGTAATTTAATCCAATATATGACTGCCTTGCCTATAAAATACAATTTTTCTAATCCCTTACACCTGAAACGTGCCAACTTTCCGTCGTGTTCATAGACCGGCCACTTTTATCTCCATCTTGTTCTTCCTCAAACACTTGCAGCTAAGGAATATTAAACAGGAACATTTTTCCAATCTACATGTGGTTTAATCATACTGCCTTGGTCAATAAGGCTTTTCGTAGCAATCCTTCCCCCCCCCCTTTCTTTCTTACTTCTCCAACGAAATGAATGTCCTCCTTTGCAGGTCATTCATTAGGGTGTAACGACAGAGTTCAATGGATAAGCGACTTGCGGCGTTATAAAACCTACCAGCAATATCAGTTCTGTAGCTCCCTCAGCTTGTCAATATAAGAGGGTGAGCCCTGTCGTGCCCCACATGACTTATGGGCATTGACAGAGGTTGGCTGTTTGTTAAGGTATGTTAAGAGGGTTCCTAGTCCATGAATCCCGCAAGTGGTTTCAGATCTTAAAATAACGGGATGGGTTCAGTTGCTAGATTGGTTTTTTCAACTCAGATGGAAGCTAAAACAATTTTGTTGTCAAACGGTGGGGCCACTTCCATTGATAATGTGAAAGAAATAGCCTTGTAACAAAGGAAACTTATTTTTGCAATACGTGAGAAAAGTAATAAGTTAGGTACAATGTTTTGAATTTAGTTAGAAAGGAAATCAAATAGTCTACCACCTACCGAAACATATTCATTTGGATAATTCGTATTGAATGAAGGTAAGAGAGGCATCGATCTCCTACCCATTGTGCTTCTCATTATGGTGCTAGTTTCGTGTGCGCAAACTTGATGTGCAGCAGCAAATGGGATGTTTTTATGAATGGTGGTTGAGTGGGAAGTGTTGGAAGGAACTTTAAAGTCCGCATAAACAAAGAATGGTACATTCTGCTGTGAACAAATTCCTCAAACTTAATAGTTTTATTTTCGTCATCTGCTAGATACACACTAATAGCATAGCCTTGAGGTGTCAATCTCATGACGGCCCAAGAGATCTTTGCCTCAGGAATCTCTCATCGATGTGCAAAATATGTGTGAATTTTGTAATTGATGATTTGACTAGCCGCAATGTGTTGTGAATCCAATAATTATGTAATTTCCACTTCCGTCAAAAATCAACAACATGTTTATATAGTTATTCCGTTTGTCTGCTGTGTGATGGATGGACCCGACAACTACATGTTTATCTTTACTAATTCCCTCCAGACCAAAAATGTTAATGGTGTAGTCTAGATTCTGCTTCTAAAATTTGGAAATATCCGATAGTTTCACTGGAAACTCAGTGTTACAGAAATCTAAAAGGTGGTTGGCATATGCTTCCCTATTGCTACTAACTTGTTGTGCGTGTTCTCTGGCTGCCATTACTGGAGATGCAAGATTGGTTCGGAGAAAACAGAGACTGTCATCGTTTCGAGCATTGAATGTATCCTGCTTTCTACAGCTGTCGATTGACAGACCAATACAGGAAGACCCTCCCCCCATAGGATATTTCAAATTTAGACATTTTCATGTCGAGGGATATGATCCTAGCAATGTTTTTAATGAATTCTGGCCTCACATAGAAATTATCAGTCAAACAGGGAAGTATTTGCTGTGATCTGATGCATCTTAGTTGGAAAGACTGTTTGGGCTGTTTAGAAATGTTGGTCTTTGTGTATTTTGAAGTTGTTAATCACTACAACCTGAACCATTATGGCTGGAGTGGACTAATTATCAATATTTTCAACAATTTTAATGTCCAAAATTTCAAAGAATGCATTTATGAAATAAAATCTTCATTTAGGTTTTCAAAGAGAGGAAGGGTTAGCGAAAGACTATACTAGCCTTTTCCAAACAAATGTCAACCTCTCCTTCGCGTGGTGCACCGTGTTTGCACAGACGAGGCTCTGGCAGCTGAATGATTCCCGGTATAAGGAGTCACCCCCTGCTTGCCAACAGCCTCCGAAAGGAGGGCAGAAGAGCGGGGAGCGGTTCAGGGCACCCTCTTGCCCTTGGAGTTGGAAACGGACCATAAAGGCGGATGAATCAGAAATGTTCAACGGCATAAGGATGCAGAAGACAACGGGAAACCACTGCATTAAAGACCCAAAGGGTATCCCAAGGACATGTAAACCACTCAAATTACATATATCATGATAACTTCTTCCTGGATAAAATATTCCGGAAGTAAAATAGTCCCCCAATCAGATCTCCAGGTGGGGACTACTTAGGGAGGAGTCATCAGAATGGATAGAAACATTTCTATGAGTTGGAACGAGGAATGTTAGAAGTCTGCACAGGACAGGTAGGTCAGAAAACCTAAAAATGGAGATGGAACAACATAAGATAGATGTTGTTGGGATTAGTGAGATTCAATGGAAGGACGCACAGGATTTCTGGTCTGGGGAACAAAGGATAATTAGCACACAAGCTGTCAATGGAGTCACTGGTGTAGGATTTTTAATGAACAAGAAAGTAGGGAAACGGGTGAGCTATTATGAACAGTTTAGTGAGAGCATTATTTTGATGACGTTAGAAATTAAGCCTGCCCCACCCACATTAGTACAAATATATATGCCAACAAGACGACGAAATAGAGAATATTCACACCGAAACTGAAGAATTAATGCAATATGTGAAGGGGGAGGAAACTCTAATAATCATGGGTGATTGGAACGCGACAGTGGGAGAAGAAAACGAGGGGAATATTGTAGGAAGTTTTGGTCTAGGAGCAAGAAATGAGCGAGGAAGTAGGTTGTTAGAATTTTGTGAAAGAAACAAGCTAGTTGTGGCAAACACACTGTTTAAGAACCATGCAAGAAGGATATACACTCGGAAACGTCCTGGGGATACAGGCAGATATCAGTTAGTATATCATTGTCAAACAGAGATTCAGGAATCAAGTTCCAGGGTGTAAAGTGTACCTAGGAGTAGATATACACTCTGACTATAATGGCGTGCAGGCTGAAATTCAAGCGAATAAGGAAGCAGCATGAGCAGAACAGACTGTAGGTGAATAAACTGAAATAATTTAGTACGATAAAAAAGTTTGCAGAAATGATAGACTTAGATCTAAGAAGTAACCATGAAAGGAGCTCAACCGAGGACGAATGGAATGCATTAAAGACCGAAATAATGAATGCTGGTAAAGAAACATTACGCTTTAGGGAACAAGCTGCCTGTAAACCTTGGATCACAGAAGAAATTTTGGAACTGATGGATCAGAAGAGAAGGTACAAGAATGCTCAGGATGAAGCAGGAAGAGAGCAGTACAGGCAATTTAGAAATCAAATAAATAGGAAATGCAAAATAGCAAAAGAAAAATGGCTACAAGCGAAGTGTGAAGAAGTAGAAAAGGAAATGGTCGTAGGTAAAGTAGATTTTGCAAACAGGAAGATCAAACAGAATTTTGGAGAAATCGAGAAAAGATGTGTCAACATTAGAGCAGCTTATGGGAAACCTCTTTTAAGCTTAGACAGTAGAGCTAACTGATGGAAAGAATACATTATGAAACTGTATGTTGGGGACGACCTGAACAATAGTGTAATGGAAAAGGAAGGTGATGTCGACATTGATGACTTAGGAGATCCTGTTTTGAGAACAGAATTTTATAGAGCTCTGAATGACTTGAAAGCAAATAAGGCAGATGGAATTGATGAGATCCCTGCAGAGCTTCTTAAATCCCTAGGAGAGGAAGGAATCGAAATATTATTCAAACTTATATCAAAAAGTTATGAAACGGGAGAAATTCCAACTGATTTTAATAAAAATATTATCTTCACACTTCCAAAGAAAGCACAAGCCGACAAATGTGAGAATAATCACACCATTAGTCTAACATCACATGCTTCAAAATTGCTGACAAAAATAATATACAGAAGAATGGAAAGGGTAGTAGAAGAGATGATAGGTCAAGATCAGTTTGGGTTCGGATCAAGAAAAGCAAAGATACTATTATAGCATTTGTTGATTTAGAAAAAGCTTTTGATAATGTTAGGTGGGACAAGATGTTCAAAATTTTAAAGACTTCAGATCTAAAGTATCGAGATAGAAGAATACTCTATAAACTATATAAGAATCAAGTGGCTATAATAAAAGTAGAGAACCATGAGAGACATGCATTGGTTAAAAAGGGTATGAGACAAGGTTGTAGTCTGTCCCCGTTAATATTCAACTTGTATCTAGAGGAAGCAACAAAGAAAAATTTCCATGTGGCATAAGTGTTCAGGGAGAAAACATCAGTATGCTATGATTTGCTGATGACATTGCCTTGTTAGCAGAACAAGCTGAGGATATTGAGAAGTTACTGAATGGCATGTATAAAATACTGAAGGATGATTTTGGACTGAATGTAAATCAAAGCAAGACTAAAGTGATGAAATGTAGCAGAAATGTTACCAACACTAGTAGATTAAATATAAAAATAGGATCGAATGCAATTGGAGAAGTAAGTGAATTCTGTTACTTGGGATGCAAAATTACAACCGATGGCAGAAGCAGGAATTTTATTTATATATTTATCGATCTTGTTTCATGGATACATGCTGAGGAAGGACCTCTGAGATGTGAAACATGTCATGATGTCACAAGCAGAATAGCACTAGCAAAAAGAGCCTTCATGAAAAATAGAAATCTTTTAGTTTCAAATTAGAAAGAACTTTTTAAAACTCTATGTGTGTAGCACAGCACTTTACAGTAGCGAAACATGGATTTTAGGAATACCGGAAAGAAGGAAAATTATAGGATTTGAAATGCGGTACTACAGAAGAATGCTGAAAATTAGGTGGACAGACAAAGTAAGAAATGAACGAGTTTTTTAAATGATAGGTGAGGAAAGAAGTTTGTGGGAGAAGTTTACAGAATTACAGAAAGAAGAGACAGGTTGGTAGGTCATATTTGGTTAATTTGCTGGTGGAGGGAACAGTCGAAGGTTAGAACTGTAGCGGAAGACGGGGATTAGAATGTATGAAGCAGATAATTGAGGACGTGGGTTGTAAGGGATATGTAGAAATGAAGAGGTTAGGACATTATAGGAAGGAATGGAGGGTTAAATCAAGCTAGTCAAAAGACTGATGACAGCAAAAAAAAAAAAAAGTTTTCAAAATTTTTAATAGTTCCGGTACATAATCAAAGAGCTTGTCCTGTTTTTAAGGGTCAATAGCGTTGCATTCGAACCATCCCTGGATGTTTGATGATTGGGTGAACCTGCTTAGTGGCCGCTGGTGGTTATAGTTGGCTGAGAACTGTGTGATGTTACGGCCATGAGCTGCCATGTTGAGTTAGTGGTTTGTCAGCTCTTGGCTTGAAGTGGCTGCTGATAGTGGCGGGCTTGCATGGACCCCGCTCACGACTCCCATGGCACTTCCTCGTTGACGAATTACCCGGCCGACAACGTTGGTTTCGTTTGTAGACCAGATCCTGTAGCATAAAAAAGTTACCTAGTAAACTGAAAAATTTATGCTGTAAGATAAAAAAAAGTAACGAACAAGTAACATAGTAATGTCAAATAAACAGATTATGTAGTATATTGAACAAGTTGTTGAATAAATGAAAAAAGGTAATGAACGTGTTATACATTAACGTTAAAAAAATTTACCAGTAGTTCTAAGCCTTCAGATCAGCAGTTGTATTGATAGACCCGTCGTTGATAATCCCTTAGGATCTGATGATCGTCTACTTCGTATCGGTTGCCTTCATAATGTTGACGGTTGGTCATGCGGCCCCATAAACATCCCCGTCGATGGTAGGCTACATCGTGATGTTTGCTGTTAGCCAGACGACCCCGTAGAAAACAGTAGGACTATCGGCGGTGTATACCGTGGTCTGGGCCCTGCATATATATATATATATATATACTGTCGTAAAAAAAAAAAAAAAAAAAAAAAAAAAAAAAAAAAAAAAAATTGCATTAACTTTGTGAATATAAAAGTAAATACTTGCCGTTCGTCAGTCCCCTTCGTTTTGAAGAAGCATTTATTGTTCCTGGTTCATCTTCATATGCTCCATTTTCTTCTTATCATCGTGGCTGTCTCAAACATGCTGACCATCTGAGAACAAAAATAGAACACAATTTATTATAATATGTAATTTGAGGTAAAATGATTACAAGTATGGAATATTCTACTTAGCAGTATCCTCGACGAGATCAAGCTCTTGAGAAGATATAGCAGCTGCTGCTGGAGATGTTGACGGCATCAGGTACAAGATGTAACTCAGATTAGTCCAACAGACGTCATTTGCATGGGGTATACCATCCTGTGAATAGTGTGCTTCCAGAATAACGTGCCGTGCCTGTTTTCGAGGCAGTTTTGTTTTAATATGTATATCGGCTGCAATGCTTCATATTTTTGAACCGTATAAAAATATCGGTTGAATTATAGCACGGTACAGGAGCATTTTCGTACCCATGTGTAGTCAGTTAGTGAATAGGGAGTACCACATGACTCAAGTAGACGACACAATACTGCGTTAGTCAAAGCCATACTTGGAATCCCCGTTGTATGCGGCTCTCCCTTCGACATCTGCCACTTGCCAACTCATTAGCATAATACTTTTCCTATGGTTTGGCCCGTGAAGACTATTTCCATTTGTCATCAAAATTAAGCAGTCTTTGATTATAACTTCCCTACCCATCTGCTTTCACCCTTTACGAATTTTAATTCTACATTATTTCTGTGCTTTTGGTAAAATATTCAGCACTTTCCTTGGTAACTGATCCCAAATCCTGACTAACTTACCTATAAAAGAACCTTTCCTACCTCTCTTATGCCTGAAATCGAGTGCCAGCTTATGGTTAGGATCCTCTCTTCAGTTTCATGCACCACTCCCAATTCTTCTATCTGAACTCTCCGAAGCCTAGTCTCCAATAAGGGAGCGTGCATAAACCACGTAGCTCCATTTTGCCCTCCTGTGAACCTCCCCTCCTCCCCACGTAGCCCTACGTAACTTTTGCCTCTACCCCTCCCCCTCCCCCACGTAGCATGTAGCTTTTTTCCCTTTTGATTCCAGTCGACATTTTGTGCTGTTTTCTCTTGTCAGACTATTGTAAATAGATAATTAACTGTGGGAAAAAAATATTCACATGCTGTTGTGGGTTCTGTTACTAATTTTAACTAGGAAAAATGTTATGAAAGGTAAGCTACGTGGCCTGGCTCGGAACCCCCCCTCCCCCCACGTAGCCCAGCGTAGCCTTCCAGCAAACCCCTCCCCCCCCCTGAACCGAGCCACGTAGTTTGTGCACGGTCCCTAAGCGCCCTGTACACTACCAGGACCCTCTTAAAGTACCCCTGTCTTCCAGTGAATCCCAATCAAGTTCCTTTGTCAATCAAGTTACTTACCGTGATCTGCATTTATTTCCACAAATAAATGTAACTCCTGTATATGTTGCCGATAGTGTGGATCCCATACTACACTGCCGTATTCAATCATTGGTCTGACCAAAGTTTTGCATTCTATTTCCATTACTTAAGATGCGGTAAAAATACTATCTCAGTATGTCGCAAAGCGTTGTTCTCTACTCAAGATCTACGAAATAAAATTTTTCCGATTAATTAAAAATAAAATAAACCTGGTACAAGTCCTCGCGCTTTCGCATCTTTTTTACTGCGATATTGTAAAACAAAATTTCAACGGGAAAAACAAAATAGAACTGATCTGCAAGTGTCAGTCGCGGCTTAAGCCTGTATGATCATGTTTCTACATCATTTGAACGTCGACTGTTTCACCGCCTTTTACCTCTGAAAACTCCTTCCTATCTTTGTTCCGACTGGTATTACATCATCACAGTGTTAACAGCACTAATCATCTGCTTCCACAGCTCGGAAACTGGATGATGATTCCTTTTTAATTTCTGCTGGAAGTTTGTGGAATAAACTCCCATCAACAATAGGAACGACTAAAGAAATATTTAAAGCCGTCTTAAGAAAATATTATCTGTCCCAACCTATCTCTCCTAGTCACATTTTGATATCATCTTCAATCTACAATTTTTTTGTAAGTTGTTGTTTGCCGTTTGTTTATAGATTTAGTCGTTAGTAGAATATTATTGTAGTTATTGATTCGCGTATTCGTAGTTAAAGTTTTCAGAAGTTGAAACTATGTTTTGTACAGATCCTGATATTACGTAAGAGAGAGCCGTACTGTCGTTATCTGCCAGGCTAAACAAAGCTTTAAATAAGACAGACATAAAAAAGTCGATAATCATACTTGTGTGACGTTTATAAAAATTATTTTGACTGCGGCGCCTTATTGTGCTATAGAGACAAGGATTCGTAGTACGCTCATATTTTTATCACATTTAATTCAGGTTAGTGGTGAACATACACATAACAACACCCTGGCACTCAATCATAGAATTATTCCTGTGACACATGTTTGCAATGGTAAACACCTGATATCCTGCCAAAAGACGCCAAACTCCTCTTGTCATAATGATTCACCTACGTGCGTATAGTAGTTGACAGAAGGAAGATTGCTATCTATGATTAGCACCTCAGTATTCGCCAGAAACGAAAAGCAAGAAATACTGTTTTAAAGTGTTATTGAAAATAACATCGCAATATTTTTCTAATAAATGAGACTTTTAAATACTTGTGTTTTCATTGTAACATTCTCTTGCACAGTATACAGATTGCATTTCATTGGAGGTACGAGCAGTGAGTGTAAAGGAGCGGCATTGTGAAGTCTCATGAAGGCACCAGCAGATCACCTCGCATTCAGGAGGCCGCCGGTTCGAATCCCCGCCCAGGCATCCAGATTTGGGTTTTCCATGGTTTCCACAAATCACTACAGACGAATGCCAGGATGCTTCCTTCAAAAGGCCATGGCCAAATAAATGTCTTCCAGTTCCTTGTCCCCAATCCCATCCCGCCTCTAATGACCACGACGTCGACGAAGCGTAAAGTCATATGTTAAAAAAAAAAAAAAAAAAAAAACATTAGTGGTGTTTTGAAGTAGGTACAGTAGTTCTTAAGTGTTAGTAAAGTTTTTTAATTTAATATAAATCAGCAAATTTATAATCAGGGTTTTTCTTGTTTTACATTTCAAGGTAGTGGTAGGTCAAAGTTTCCTTTGGAAGAATAAATTTTATTGTAATTACTTAAAAAGTTCTTTTCATATCATTTGTGTTGTTTTGTTGTAAGTTTTATGGTTGTTAAAAGTTGTGTTTAATTCGCATCTCAAAAGAATCGAATTATTTACATAGGTTGTAGCAATTTCGTATTCAGCCTGCTTTCACTTTTCTCGAGCAGCTTATATACAAGTGGCTAATTCTAAAATAAACAATTTATTTACTTCTTAAATTCCTAAGCTTTTCTCAAGGCATCAAAATAGATTCTAAGTGTGTAAATTGCCTGAGATTAGTAAAGAAAGGAGTGACGTGCCGGGACTGCAGTGATGCTACGGGCTGCATGATTTCTACGTCCATGTTTTGTTTTTTAATAGAAATGCAATTTTATGTATAATTACTAGTAGAAGAATACGGTTCTGCTCGGTTGACTATCAAAATATGGCCGCAAGTACTTTTAATTAAAATTTCAAAAAAAATCGAAAAATTCATTCACTTTTTTTTTTTATCATTTCAAACAGAGACATGTAAAGAACTTGTAAGTTTGGTTTGCCTATGTAAAAGTGACTGCAAGTAAAGGTTGCTAGATGTTAAAGATATGTAAAAACGAGAGAGAGTTAAGCTGGCAACCCATACTTGTAGCCACTTTGACATAGGCAACCTAAACTTTTTAAATTCCTTATATGTCTCTCTTTGAAATGAATGATAATTTATTTAAAAAGCAAGTGAACGAAATTTTTCGAAAAAATTAATTTTTTGAAATTTTAATTAAAAGTACTTGCGACCATATTTTGATAGTTAACACGACAGAACAGTATTCTGCTATTAATAATTATACATAAAAATTGCATTTTGATTAAGAAACAGATGGACTTAGAAATCATGCAGCCTGATCTCGTGCGTCGGTGTGGCCTGGAACTGACAGGATCAGGAGCAGCGGATTCAGTCTGACGTCTGCGGAAAGGAGTTTAAAGGCCTTGAAAGCGGAAAATTCTGTTCTTAAGCCAGGCCCGCCGCTAGCCTGTGCAATACCGATTATGCAGCCCCCTGTTTAACTACAGCTTCCTAGGCTCAGTGTTTGAAAGGCGGCAAATTTATTTCCCGGCGGCTTTTTTTTTCTTCTTTAAGTTCCGCTACTGTTCCCGGCGGCGACAGTCGATTGGCCGCTCCCCTGGACGTGCCGCCCGCGTGCGGTGCATTCCTTGCACGACAGCTTGCGACGGGCCTGCCTTAAGCTTAGGCAGAGTTGAATGGAAAGATGTCAGCTCTGGCTGTATGTCTGATCGTTCCAGCTGGGGACTTTCCAATGAGTTTCGGCTATTGAAAAACCTCGGTGGTAACTCTGAGGACCATTAAGTTGAACTAAACGTAGTAATCTTAAAAATAGAATTTATAAGAGGGGGTCAAAAATCAAACACATGAAAGTACCGTTACATGAAAGCAGTCGTGGAAGAGGATTTGGTGAGATGATTCAGTCCAACTTGGGACCAGGTTATGAAGTCTGCAGCATTTTCAAACTCAGTGCATATCTTGGAAGACTTGTAGCAAATCCAAAGTATTTAGGGAAAAACTTGTCAAAGGAAGGTCATATCGTAATTGCGGGGAACCAGGAAAGTCTTGATAAAAACCTCAGTTAGTCAGTTGAGAAAGACGTTGCTCACATTTCCAAGAAAATCATCAGACAAATGTGGGAATTGTTTGTATGCTTCGTTATGTTAAACCCTGGATGTAGCATCATATGAGGCGTACAAGCACACCGTTGGAAGTGTTCTCTTGCAGTCTGCAAATTCGCATATTTGATTGACTGATAGGATCAGCATTGGGAGTGACGTTTATACTCGCCATGGACTTCATCAGAATTTGTATTTAATTTTATTGAGATGCAGCGCACGCTCCGGTGGAAATTTTCCTACACACCCACTTTTCCCCTTTACTATACCACCCAGGGCCGGCGTTAGGGGGGGGGGGTAAGCGGGTCAAACTTACTGGGGCCCGCGCGTCTGATGGGGGGCCTCCATCTGGTTACGTAACTGCTAAGAACGCTTACCCCGGGCCCCAAAATCCTAGCACCGGCCCTGATACCACCCTACTTTTGTACTCAACAAATTTCAACTTTAAATTCTTTCAACGTTTTTGGTAAATTATTCCAATCCCTGACCTCCTTACCTACGAAAGAAAATCTTCCCACACACTTGTGCTTGAATTCCAGTGCCAACTTATGACCATGGTCATCTTTTCTCTTCCATGCGTTACTACTAAGTCTTACACAAATATCTTTCCACGCCTCGTCAGCAATATACACCTTGTATACTCTCATGACTCTCTTCACACTCCTCCTGTCTTCCAGTGAATCCCATTCCAGCACTTTTATCATATCAGTTACTGATTGTGTTCCGCGGTAATTTCCAGAGACAAATCTAGCAGCCCTTCTTTGAACGCCCTCCAACTGCTGTATTTGAAACCCAAAATGTGGGTCCTATACTACACCACCATTATTATCAAATTATGGTCAGAGTCTATGTCTGCTCCTGGGTACGCTTTACAATCTACAATTTGATTCCTGAATCTCTGTTTGACCATGATATATTCTAGCTGATATCTGCCTGTATCCCCAGGACGTTTCCAGGTGTATATTCTTCTTGCATGGTTATTAAACAGTGTGTTTGCCACTACTAGCTTATATCTTTCACAAAATTCTAGCTACCTGCTTCCTCTCTCATTTCCTTCTCCTAGACCAAAACTTCCTACATTATTCCCCTCTTTTCCTTCTCCCACTATTGCATTCCAATCGCCAATGATTATTAGATTTTCTTCCCCCTTCACATATTGGATTAATTCTTCAATTTCGGTATATATTTTCTCTATTTCTTCCAGTGACGTTGGCATGTACACTTTTACCAATGTGGTTGGTACGGGCTTAGTTTCTAACATCATCAAAATAATCCTGTCACTAAACTGTTCATAATAACTCACCCGTTTCCCTACTCTCTAATGCTTTACAAATCCTACACCAGTGACAGGTTGTGTTGCTAATTATCCTGTGTTCCCCATACCAGAAATCCTGTGCGTCCTTCCATTTAATCTCGCTAATCCCAACAACATATAACTTAAGTCGTTCCATCTCCCTTTTTAGGTTTTCTAATCTACCTGCCCTATTCAGACTTCTAACATTCCACGCTCCGACTCGTAGAATGTTTATATCCATTCTGATGACTCCTTCTTGAGCAGTCCCCACCCGGAGATCCGACTGGGGGACTATTTTACCGCCGGAATATTTTACCCAAGAAGAAGTCATCATGATATATGTAATTTGAGAGGATTACATGTCCTCGGGATACCCTTTGGGTCTTTAATGCAGTGGTTTCCCGTTGCCTTCTGCATCTCCATGCCGTTGATCATTTCTGATTCATCCGCCTTTATGGGAAGTTTCCAACCCAAGGGCAAGAGGGTGCCTTGGACCACTCCCCGCTCTTCGGCCCTCTTTTCGGAGACCGATGGCAAGCAGTGGGTGACTCCTTATACCGGAATCTTTCAGTCGCCAGAGCCTCGTACGTGCAAACAGGGTGCAACACGTGAAGGAGAGGTTGACATTTGGTTGGAAAAGACTAGTATAGTCTCTCCCAAAATCTTACACCCCTTACATTGGTTGTTGACGTCATTTCGTTTGTTTGAGAAGCGCGCCACGGTACAATGGTACTTTCGGCGAGTCGAATAGCGAATAAATTAGTGTAAGTGCAAGTGTGGTGCATATATGACTGTTATGCTAGGCGTGGGTGTGAGCAGGAACGCTAGGGTAATCGAGCGTTTATATTTTACGTCTGCAAACCGGCTACAAGTTTCAAATCCAGTTCATGATTGATTTCAATATTTATATAATTTAACGTTTTTACTGATATAGTAACATAGTTTGTGTTGGTTTGAAGTTTGTTAGTGAAATACTTGAAATTGATATTGGTTACATGAATACATCATGGAAAATGAAGACTAGATACTGTTAGCGAAAGCAGCAGCGCTTGCAAGAGCAACGAGAAGATTAAAAAACCTTGGTCAAATTTCTGTGGTTATATTGCATTAAATCAAAATTGGGAGAACAGTTGATTTATGATTTAGAACTGTGTTTGCCTAAACTTTCTGCAATCAAGGCTCAGGTTTATAGCCTTAATAATCTTAAACGACACATGAGGAGGAAGCAGAGATCCAAATATTTACAGTTTGAAAAAAAAAAAATGTGAAAACAGGAGCAACTCCCTGGAAAAGGAAAAACAATACAAAGCCTTCTTCAAGTGGTGTGGATTCTTCTGATGTAGATAGCAACAGTTTTTTTTTTTTTTTTCATCACCATCAGTTAACAAAGGGTTATGTCAACTAAACATTGGTGAATCTTATGGCATCGTAGCTACCTATCTCAAGCTGGTGTGGACCAATGCATTACAAACTTTTTCGTTGCGAACATGATTCCGCTACATGTTGTAGAATACGTTTGAGAAACTGATTAAAACGTTGAATCCCAGTAAGAACCCAGTTTCCAGAGGGATATTGTTGTTGATGGTTAACTTCTTTCGGATAACTGTTACCTGAGTTAAATTTGCAGAATTGTAACGCTTTAACCATTATCGAAGTTAACTTTTTAAGTAGCGGATTAACGATTAACGAAGTTAACGTTTTGATAAACTGTGCCCAGCTATGACTACGACTACTACTGCTTTAGATATAAACACTATCTCGCAAATACAGCAACATAAATCGAGATATAAAACAAATATTCACAAGCTTGCATACAGCAACTAGCAAGGGACAACTTGAACCTCGAACGCTCGGAACCCCACGAAAACATGTTTAGAAAAGCAAGCGATCATAAACAAAACAGTGGTGCGTATCATTTCCATGCAGAACTCCGTACTTGTCTGCTAGCGCCATTCAAGAGCCATGAAAAGAGCCTATTGTTGTGTGATTGCTGGTCAGGTCATACAGATCGTACCCTTGTAGATGCAACTTTTCCAAACAAAGATGTTATGCTGTAGATATTGCCAGCGGAAACAACAAAATATTGCCAACCCCTTGATGTTTACTTCTTTCGGCAATATAAGCTCTGTATCAGAAGGATTACTGATTTTATAAGACTACAATGTGCCAAACCACAAATGAAGATACATGATTGTTATTTCATCATGAAACTCCACTCTGTGATTTACAATCAATTTGCTGCACTTACGTATAAGCCTATGTTCCAATATGCTTGGCGAAAGCCAGGTTATGACATTGACATACCAACATCATCATTTGAAAAACTAATTAGTGTGGCTTTTGATATTGGACTGCGTGAATTCGAAAGTGATTTGGAATGTGGTAATAGTGAGATGTGCACATTGTTCTCTACCACTTTGTTTTAACCACTTCATCGAAATCCCGCATCTGTACTTTGAGGACTAATATAAGCACTATCAGGTGTGTGGTACTGCTGTATATGCATGTTTTCCACTATTTTAAGTACTTTCAGCATAGAGTTTTTGGCACTGTTGATAGAAAATGTAATGATACACTGACGCCATTGAGTTACGTATAATATCCTTCATATGGCATAGATATCTAGTTACTTTGTTTCTCTCTATTGAAATTTTGATTAAGGTAAAATGCAACGTTTTTCATGTTTTGTTTATGATCGCGCATGTTTTCGTGCGGTTCCGGCGTTCGAGGTCAAAGTTGTCCCTTGTAAGGCACGCATAGCTTACTCGGCGAATATTACTGTCCGGTTTTGATCGACAACCGCAGGGACCTAATTGGCAGTAAGCTGAACCATAAAATAACGACCATCAAAAGATCCCGAACCACGTATAACTACCGCACACCTGAGAGAGAAATCAGTTTCGGTGAGAGAATGGAGAAAATGCAAAGAAATTTAACGTCTTCCCGTGCACTAAAAAGTGTAAATCAAAACGACCAACTAAACTCTAGGAAGCCACTGTAAAAACTCGACCAGAAGCTGCTCTAAAAATAAGTTAAAAAAAGAGTGATATCAGAGTAATCGCGACATCTACCCGTTAATAAAAGACTTGGTAAAACGCGCTACAACCCTTAACTATTTTTGCGGAGAAACAAGCTACTGGGCTCACAAATATGGAACGGCAAGCGGGACTGATTGCGAATGGAGACATCAATAGTATACTCGGCGTTACATAGCCAAGGAGGGCATGCCATAAAAAATGGAATTTCACTTTAGCAACTTCATTAAGCATAGCAAGAAGCAATAGATGTACCACTCAACTCAACGTCCTGTTATACACATATTGCTGTCGTTCATTGTAAATCGGCATTTAATTGTGTATCTTTATACTAATTTTTATTTATCTAAATGTTAAATGATAAACGTATGCTGCATATTCCCGCCTAGTTAGCCGAGGTCACGGAAACACCATGTTGGTGTCCATACGGTTGAAGCATCGTTGGTGGATGAAATTTTCTTCATTCGGTATTTATTCAGTAAGGTAGGGTAGAAGAGTTGTTCCTAATCACCAGATTGTATACTAAACACTTGGGCTAAGCACGAAAAATCTCCACTATGGGGGCATCCATAAATTACGTGAGGTGAAATATGGGAGGGGGGGGTCCGGCGAAATCTCACCAGATCTCACCAAGGGGGAGGGGGGGTCTACGGAAATCTCACGTGAGATTTTGCGAAAAATTTGGAGACAGTAGAGCAAAAAAAAAAAAAAAAAAAAAAAGGTCTCAAATTTGCGGCAAAGTCGATTTTAGGAGGGTGTGACCTAAAAAAAATATTTGCAGGGCGATTTCTAGGGGGGTTCTCACGGACCAGATCTCACCAGAGGGGGGGGGGGTCCGGCCAGATCTCACGAAATCTCACCAGGGGGGAGGGGGGGTCCAAAAATTTGGAAAAACACCTCACGTAATTTATGGATGCCCCCTATGCTTATAGAGTGAGGACGTGATTCTCCCGTGAGGCTGGGTTGTAAACCTAAGCGGGCACCGTTAGGGAGCGTCCATAATCTACGTGACTCGGTTTAGGGAGGTAGGCGTTTTGCCGCAGTTAAAATAAGGTACAGAACAGACAACAGCATGTGAATTTTTATTTCCGTCATTTAATTATCTCCACATGTAATTTGCAATAGTCTGACAAGAGAAAACAGTACAAAATGTCTTCTGAAATCACTAGCGAAAAAAGCTACGGGCGACGCCGGTGGCGGGGGGAGGGGGGGGGGGGAAGACACAAAAGCCACGTCGGGCTACTTGGGGGGAGGCGGGTTCACAGGAGGTCAAAAAAGCTAAGTGGTTTATGGACGCTCCCTTGTTGCCTAAATGAACCACCCTTTCGTCTTGATATACACAATACAAAACAACACATTACTCTTTACAACACCCCATCAGTAATGGACACAAGAAGGAAAGGTGCAGGCCGTCATACCTCTGATATGCCACGTGCAGGAGGACCAACCAAACATTTATTAAATTTATTTATTTATTGCTTTTAGCTATACGCATCATCGAAGTCAGGGTCATCATGGGCGGGAAAGGAATTGTGACAAGGAACGGGAAGGAATTCGGCCTTGGCCTTTTTAAAGAACCATATCTGCATTCGCTTGGAGTGTTTTGGCGAAACCATGGAAAACCGAAATCTGGATGACTGTACAGGAATTTGAAGCCACGTCAACACGAATGCCAACCACCGTTTGGGTTCTGGTCAGTACTCACCAGAGGCGGATCCAGTGGGAGGGGGGGGGGGGCTAGGGGCCTGAAGCCCCCCCAAAAGTATCTCGGTCCAAATCCGGCATTGTAATTTTCGAGACCTGCCGGTAGTAGTGCTCTATTTCTCAAGTGAATTAAAATAGAGTTTTGTTGTAAAATGTAAAGCTCAGACCTGGCATTCGGGATGACACGAATTCAAACCCCAATTCGGCCATCCTGTGGTTTCCCAGGCGAATACAGGGATGGTTCCTTCAAAAAACCGCGCCCGAATTCATCTTTCGTCCACAGCCCTCTCCTGCCTCTAACGAGACGTAAAGCTCAAAGCAAAAAACTATATGTATCCTGGACCGTACATTTTAAATTTACTATATAAACTAACTACATATGGGACAAAGGGTGGTTCGGATTATCGACTTGTGTAGTTTCTGTTTACATGGTTTTTATTTTGACTTTAAAATTACATTAGGTACATTATAATTTTACGTATGCCAAGCATAAGAAGTGTCTTATTTTCTCCTGCTTCATTTTGGAGACACTTATACTTCCTTTTAGAAGACGACATGATGCTATTATAGGCGTATAATGTTGGTACAAGATACTAAAGTAACAGAACTCACCAACACAGTAACTCAATAACAAAGGCTCAGGACGAATACGGCGTGCTTCAGATTTCTAAAATAAACTCAAAAGTACCGGCACATTGAAAGAATTGTTAAACAAATATTCAGCATCAAAGCCAGGTCTGGATGATCACGAGGATATTGCGGCGATAATACAATAACAAACGCAGGGTGTAAATCTCATTATACCTTGTTCCTTGTTAGTGGAATTTCCTTACAAAACATGTGAAAAATGTACTGTACTAGAACAAAGTTGGCGCTTCTGTGAAATAGTGCACAAATCGTAAAAAAAACTGATAAATGACGTTTCGGATAATTAACGTTCGTATTATCGGCACTCTACTGTAAATAGGAGAGTCTCTTTTTCAAAAAATTTCTTGTCTCGCTGAGGAATCGCTGGCTGTGATGACTTTCACGATACGCCGAAGCCACTAAAACATTGTGACAGGATGCAGACGAACACAACAATGTCTCATAGGTCTCGAAGATAAATTTTGTCTGCTCCAGTAATGAGAACTGATAACTTATGCAATTCCAACAATATTGACCCATTAGCGAAGGGACATTTAATTCGGACGGCCAACGATACTGATCAATAAATCTCTGTAATGGGGGTAGCGGGGTACTGCGGGATTTATCTTCACGATCCGGTTGGGAAAACACACCCCTGCCGGTGGCGTTCAAAGAGGATTTTATCTAGCAGCAGACTGCTGTCTTTTTTTGGGAACACCTTTGATGTACGTTGCCATCTGGTTTTAGACGTTTCCAGTGAAGGAGGGGCTTTGAAGTCTCTTGGGTAATGATGAGATAGAAGCGGCAGAGAGGATCACGGCTGTGAGCGAGTGACTGTAAAAAGTTGAAGCCACCGCATTTCGTCCCTTTGGCGGGTTTCTCCTTCGTTAAACAGTGACTATTGATGGAGATCAGTCGTCGGTATCGAACGCAATCGTTTCTGGAGACTGCAACTGAAGGTGGGATTGTGACCGTGCGCTTTGTTGAACTAATGACTACGCGCAAAGAAGTGTTAGCACGAAATAGAGCAAATGCGCAATTGACACACGGGCATAGTCAAGATTAGTCTTGATCGACCCATTGTCGGGTCTTTGACCTATTCGTGGGAGCTGTATACTGCACGACCTGTACTCTCAAACTCGCGTAGTGTGACGTACCATTCATGTTACGGCTACGTTCGACAGGTGCAAATCAATATCTGAATCCGGCATCCAAATACAAGTGTAGTTACAAAGAAGTGTTATGTTGAATTGAATGTCTTGTTGACCGAAATTTTTTACTGTAATACTTCTTTAATTTTGTTTCTAATAGAGGGGATGGTTGGGCTGTATACTCAAGTGAACACTGCCATATTAGAATCGGAGGATGCAGTGTCGCAGTGCCTTCATTCAAAATACAATTAATTATACTTCTTGATATCGAAAGCACCAATGAATTTCTTACACCGAGTGGGGACACTGTCAGTTTCTGTACGTTTAAGATTTCGTTCCACTGCGTCTGGAAAACTTATCAGCAGCTCGGATCAACATCTATCTAATTCGTATTTAAACATTTATGTCCAGTGATTCTGGTAAACCAACCCCCGTGGCACAGTTATTTGCAGCACCATAATAGTGTCTTGATCATGACATGGGGTTAGGTGTCTGTCCGGGCATCCAGATTTGAGTTTTACATGGTTTTCCCAAATGACTCCACACGAATGCCGGAATACTTCCTTCAAAAGGTCATGGCCGCATTCCTTCCGGTTCCTTGTCCCCAGTCCCATCCCGCCTCTAATGACCTCGACGTCGACGAGGCGTAAAGCAAAAAAAAAGGCTAGCTGGTTCGAGCACAGTGATGGAGTAAATTTTTACATCGGGAGATCACCGGCAGGGTAGGAAAGATGGTAATGCTAGAATCCTAACCACCAGATTGTGTACAAAAGTCCTTAGTCAAATCCCGAACCCCTCCGCGTTGTCTATGGTGTGAGGGGATGATTCGTACGACGAACGGGGACGTAAAACGAAACAGACCAATTCGTGTCTTTCAGGATAGGCGGCCTAAATGGAACGGCACATAGCTTCAACCTTTACGTTCTTTCACCTCTCATCAACAACACCAACGATAAAGACACCATCACAGTCATCCAAACAATTACACCGAACACTTTCAGACTGTAAAAGGCAGCCTAGTTCATCTTCCTGGAGAGGTAACATCCTCCATAGTTACTAGCTACGTCCGGATCCCAGGTATGGCATACGCTTTTACTTTTAATTATGCTAAAGTTTATTGAAGTAGAAAACAGAAGTCAGCACACTGTTGGCCTATACTCGTCAAAAAACCACTCGAAATACATATAGCGTATACGAATTAAATGAGCGTCTCACCATTAATCCAGTAATACCCATAAAGTCCAAAAGATGTAATTAAACCGTATCGGGAACACAAGAAAATCGCATCGGTGGTGTTTGACCACATCAGCAAGGGCAACGAGTCGAAATCGAGGCACCTAGCAACACGTCATCTTTTAGTTTCAAACATTGATCTAGGAATTAGAAAGAATTTTTTAAAACTCTATGTGTGGAGCACAGCACGGACTTTAGGAATACCAGAAAGAAAGAAAATCGAAGCATTTGTAATGTGGTGCTACAGAAGAATGTTGGAAATTAAGTCGACATACAATGTACGAAATGAACGAGTTTTGGAAATGATGGATGAGGAAAGAAGTTTGTGGAAGAAGCTTACAGAAAGAAGAGACAGGCTGGTAGAACATATTTTGAGACATGCTGGGTTGGTTAATTTGTTAGTGGAGGCAACAGTCGAAGGTAAGAACTGTAAAGGAAGACAGAGATTATAATATATGAAGAAGATAATTGAGGACGTGAGTTGTAAGGGATATGCAGAGATGAAGAGGCTAGCAAAAGATGGAAGGGATGGAGGATTGCATCAAGCCAGTCGAAAGACTGATGACAGCAAAAAAAGGAAAACAAAGCAACACTTCCCAATACAAAGTGGCTCACATTCTGCGTCTTAAAGAGCGCACGGTGAGAGAAAAGACACACGTACAATCGTTACGGCCATGCTCCTCAACATAACACTACCTGTTTTTTTTTGTTTTTTTTGTTTTTTTGTTTTGTTTTTTTGTTTTTTTTTGTTTTTGAGATATCATTCCGATACTGAGTTTGTAAGAAAGTATTGTTGATTTTATCATCTTCTATACTGTTATTCTCTCTTTCAACACAACAATTAATTTAAAACACTTGTCTCCTACGCCAAGCTGTAAAAACTATGACCAGCTCAATAGAATGACTTTATTTATTTAAGTGTCTCTCGGCGTTGAGAATTAGTCTTCTCGGGTGACTTCAGCAGAAGATGGCGACAGAGTTCCCATCGCCGAAGTATCGTGTGAAAACTCCCTACTCACTCGGCTAGATTATATTAGTTTATTTATTATTATTGTTAGTTATATTGGAGCTTATGCCACTGTGGTAATTTCCTTACATATCTACCTAGGCGTCACAAACATTGCTCTTACTATTATTGACTGCGATGCAGCTTATGCTCTGGTTGTAATATCTTATACCTAAGTCTATTTCCGCATTACACAAACTCTCAATAATTTATTCCAGTTCCTGACTCTCTTACCTACAAATCAAAACATTTTATACCTGAAATCAAGTGTGAGGTTATACTCATGCTCATCTCTTCCTTTCACATACTGCTCACAATTCTTGCACCACTATTCATCTATGGCTTATACACACTTCACATGCCTCTTGTCTTCCATGGACTCCTAACCCAGCAACTGCATCATGTCAGGCTTTGTTCTGCCGTAATTCCCGCAAATAATTCTAGCTGTCCTGTGAACATCCCCCCACTCCTGTAGCTGTGGCTTTTCTATATGATCATAGTCAAAGAAGGATCTGAAGATTTTGTGTCCCAGTTGTATTATTTCTTACTTGTACACTGCTTCATCACTATCTCCAATAGATGGAGACCTATGAAAGCTCTCTATTGTGTTATACCCTGTTGAGTTTATTCTTCGCTTGCGTGAACTGTTATTTTGTGAACCACTTTCTTAAACAGATGCTTTGGATAAGCACTATTTCTTGTAATAGAGTACAGTTTATTTTATTCAGAGGTCTGAGCAGAAAGCATGTGTTCAAGTTTGGGAGAGAACTTCAAGATTATAAACAAACTGTCATTTGAACACCCTTTTTTTTCTTATGGCTTTACGGCTCGTCGACATCGAGGACACTACAGGCAGGAGAGTACTGGCGGACAAGAAACTGGAAGGAATTCACCATGGTATTTTTTAAGAAATTAGCGCGGCATTCGCCTGGAGTAAGATCGGAAAACCATTGAAAACTGTAATTACACGGTAGCATTCTATGGCCGTCAATCGTCTCGAACCTACCGATTGTTCCTTATTTCTACCGATGTCTGTCCTACCGAAATGGAATGATTTTTCCATGATTTCTGAGAATAGAAAAAAAATTCCCACACTTTTTGCCGATTTTACATTTTCAAGTTGGCAATCGTTTTATATTTTACGGATAAATCCTCTATCTGTTATAAGATAAATAGTTACCTATTGCAGAATGTTCCCGATATCTTTTGGGGAATACCCTTGTAGCCTACATTCTCGAAATTTTTAGGGGATTCCTTAGCTAATTCACTTGTCCATATGATCGAGAACTCGGATTTTATTTGTTCATTATTTTTCGTCTCTTAGAAGAGAAACTTTCCCTAAGTTACGAAATAAAAATTTCGTCGGGCAAAGAACCGAGTACAAACGCTAGTGCAAAAAGAAAAAAAATCTACAATTTTATAGAAAAGGAGGGGAAGAAGAATTTCGAAGTCGTAAAGGCGCAAACTATGCCTATTTTAAGAGGTGTAATATTTCACCAGGTAAAGACGCTCTCAAGAAAAACAATCCTTTACAAGCACAGTCGGTATCATAAAAATATACAAAATTATAAACAAATATATTGTCATTAACTGTGGCAAAAACTAAAAAATCTGATAACAAATTAAACAACGTAAAAATATTTATTTTTTACTAAGAACCAGAAATTAAAACTTATATTATTTTGTATTCTATCACTACCTTAGTGTAAATACATGTTTTTAATTCTTTTATAATTTTCAGGTGAAATAAGATTGACCTTGTTTGTTGCGGAACATAATCTACCTTTTACCATTACGAAGCACCTACAGAACTGATACAGTTTGTTTGTCCCGATTCAACATTACAGAAGAAATAAAATGTTAGAATGCGAAACTTCACGCCGTAATTGATCGTATTATTGATAAATAGAGTTTTGATAATTTACGTGAAGATCTGTGGCAAACTATAAATTTAAAACTAATATGACAATTTTTATAGAGATTTGATATTATGGATAAGCACTAGTAAACACTAGCAAACATATGAAATCAAAGTAACAAAATCAACTTCGTAATTCGTTTATTACGTTATCTAACAAAAGCTATCAAACCTCAATCAAATAGAAACACAAACTTAAATCTGCTTAATTTTTACAATCCTTAGGATCGTACCAATATTCTTTGGCCGTAGCCGCAGTCATTTTTTAATTAATTTCGAAGTCATAGCACTTAGCGTCATTAAGCAGTCTTTTTGCATGTAATATACCAGTGACTGACTCAGTAGACAGCCTATTTCACTGTTTTGTTTTAATAAGATTAATATGCGAGAACATACGGTCAACATTGGTGGGTGAATGGGACAGTGGTAAAGTAGTAAATATGAAAGTAGACAATAAATGAAGCATTAGGAGGTCATCACCACGCTTTAGTAAACTGACATTATCAAAAAACAGTTCATTGTCATCAGGAAATGTTTTGATTTGTTCACAATTTCCTAAAATACGCCACTCTGTATCAATTTGTTGGAAATCATTGCTCTGAACAATATTTGGAAAAAAGTTTACTAACAGGAATTATCGAGGCAGTTTTGCCATTTTTTTTTTTTTTTTTTTTTTTACATTTGATGGTTTAACTATGTCTAAACATTTTACTGAATAATTTTTCAATGGAAACCACGCAGTTATCTGTTGGGAAGTTTCGGTATAGAAACCTGGGCATCTACAGTTAAACAAATTTACTTAATATGGGCCTGGAACTGAACTAAGTAGTGTATTAGTTGCCACAGCACCATAATATACTTCATCGGTAATCCATAAAATTTCTAGGATTTTTAAAATCAACTTTTTCGATTAGAGCATAGTACTGGTTAAATATTCTCTTTTTAAAAAGAGTTGAAAATGTTTTTAATGTTTGACTTAGTTTTTCATATAAAATATGAATTTTCAGAAGTTCTGCCTGCATTTCTTTGTTTAATTTTTTAAATAATTGTAACATAAAATCGAGTAATTCCAGAATGAGATTTTGTAATATATGTTCTGCAGCTAAAAGCTGATTATTAGATACTTGGTCTATGAAAAATAGTACTGGAGCAGAAATTTGCTTTTATTGCTGCGTGTGCTGGTTACCAGCGTGTCTGAGAGGGGTGAATTATTTAAAAGTCTCAAAAAAATTGAAAACTTTTAAACTCTGCAATTCTTTTTGGAATAGAAGACACGCAATTGTAAATGACCTCCTATTACTTGAAAAGATAAAGAAGTTTCAAATAATGTAATGTAGTAATATAATGAAGTTTTAAATAAACTTAAATAACTTATATTTCATATTTTAGCTTAAAAATATACTCACTGTCTCCTAATGACTTCGATTTATACTGCACTAAGGTAAAAAAACTGTATCATAGTCAAGCTCATCTTTGAATGCAAGTTGAAGCCAAAATTTTCTCTCTAACTTTTGGTGACAATTTGTCGTCCAATTTCGGCAGCAGAGTGGCATCAATTTGCTGCACAGTTTGATGTCAAAATGGTAACAAGTATTGGAGTTCCAACTTTGGTAGTCAAATTGGAATTAAACTGATAGAAATTCTTGGACAGCAAATTTTGCCCAACAAATTATGGTTATTGAGGTTGTATTTTTCTCATACACCGATATTAGTCGGCAGCTCTACCGATTTCGAATTTTGACATTAGAGACCACTGATGGTCGTTCATGTGATGAACTCCCATGTTGCCTGTAAAGTAGTAAATTACTTTAAGTTTCAGGCAATCAAAAATATACAGTTAAATATTCGGACACTTTTCTTTATTTCCTCAGGTTCCCGAAGTCGCATGAAGACTAACTGTTACTCCTGAGGCCCTGAGCTGCACAATGTTTTGAAATCCATGAAAACTCATCCAGTAATTTTTGCGATAATCATATTGCTAAGTGTAAATGTATAAGTGATTTGCTTCGATATCAACACCTTACGCCTGCAACAAGCAATTCTTACTTCATCGTTTAATCATACAAACGTTTATTTTTATACCTGCCTTTCTAATAATTTTACCATTTTGTACTTATCTTCCATCCATATCCATCCAACTAGATATTCTGTCCAGATCCCTTAATAGTTGTTCACAATCCTATTATACAAAATTGTCGTGCTTTTCCACATTTTTTAAAGAAAATTCACGTAAGCACCGTTGGAACGGATAGCGGTCCAGCAGATCCGCCTGGCCGAGGACTCACCTGCTGCAGGATGCGCAGTGCTGCGCTCTGTTGGCGGCCGCGGCTTGTAGCGCCTCGCCGGGTCCGGCGTCAGTTGCAGTGATGGCGTCCTCACGACTGGTTGCAGCATTAATAGCGCTCGCCGGCGTCGCTTTAGCCGCTTCTCCGCGTAAGTTATAACGCTTTTTTTTGTGATCTATATTTTCAGCGCTCACTCGCCCACTTGCTAAGTAACAATGTTTCTTTAAAAAAAAAAAAAAAGTAAGATGCGAACGGTGACTGTAAGGGTGAACAGGCGACGAGGAAGTCCCGTTACTTCCAGCTGTTGCTGCCTTTCACTTTGGGCGGCGCCGGGTGAAGACTCCTCTTTTTTCTCTCTCCGTGCGCGCGCTATTCTTAAGTCAGTGACGCCAAGTCGTGGCCGTGCTCATCAATTGCTGTTCTCTCTCTTTTCAGCTGCCCGGAGTCTTGTAAATAATTTAGATGCTGTTACATATCTCTCTGTTCGTTTCATGCGGCCAATAATGTATCCTCAAGAATCCATAAAACAAGCCATCCAGTACGCAGCTGAGAGGAGCCGAAGTGTGTGTTTAGTAGAAATATTACTTTCTTCATAATTTAATATAACTCTTCACCGTTATCCATCCTTGGATGATTGTTTCCAGTAAACTTATCATAAGGTTTTGAAAGTACTCCAGAGGGTGCTGCCCAAACGTAGTAGAAAGAAGGCGTCAGTTATCTCTTCTGAAATTGACGTGTTGAAAGAAATTTTTTGCTGTCTGTTGTTTAGCATCTGTATCATATATTTCTGTAAGGTCAAATGGTTAAAAGATACGTAAAAGGCCATAGAGAATCGGTATCGCGGGAAAGACTTATTCATCGTTACCCCAAATCATTCCAGGCGAATGCCGGGATGGTTCTTTCGAAAGGCGATTCCGTTCTTTGCCCCTGCCCTTTTCCGTCCCTAATGACATCGACATCAACGAGGTGGAAAGTCAGAAGAAACGAAAAAAATAAAAAGAAAGAATGACTTAGTACCTCGTTGTTCCTACTCAATTAAGAAGTACTGTAAACGTTTGTAACGTTTCATCTACTGTCAATCTTAAGGTTGCTGCCACTTCTATTCCCCACAAAACAATTAAAATGTACCAAAGTATCTTGAAATTACCGTAGAACACACTCGTTAATTGACGATAAAGAATCTGGGTTGGGATACACTGGAATACAAGAGGGCGGGTGAAGACAATGTTGAATGTTATAATACATTCACTGGCTTATGCAGTGAGGTTTGATTTTGGGAAAAGGATTAGGAATATCAAGTGAAAGGAAAGTGATGACCATAACTACTGATTTTACTTATTAAAGGATTTTGAAAGCTTTAATTTGAAGCTAAGGGATTCAGGAACTTTAAAAAGAGGGAGGTGCTAAACAAGTTAATATCTATGATACAATTTCCAACGAGTGTCGCAAATATTGCAAGACACTTTGTTGCAGACTTGAAAGGGATAGGAACCCCGCTGGGAAAACTGTTCTTAGGGACAGCTATAGAAAGAAGTAACAAAAGGAAACGAGCGTGGTGAGTGAGCGGTAGTACACTGGCCTCGTATTCGGACGGAAGTGTGTTCGAATCCCCGTCCCACCATCCAGATTTTGTTTTTCCAAGGTTACCCCAAATCATCCAGGCGATTGCTAGAACGGTTCCTTCAAAAGAGCATGGCTGAATTCCTTCCCGTTCCTTGCCTCAGTCCTTTCCCGCCTCTATTGACCTCCACGTCGATGAGGCGTAAAGCCATAAGCACTAGCGACAAAAAATGCCCTAGTGGAGAGTGAAGGCAGCTATCAGAAAGACTTTAGCTGAAGCTCAGTGCAGGAATTTATAATTCATCACGGAGACAATTTTCTTCGAAGAGAGGACAGGAGAAAGTTGCGGAAGGCTGTGTGTTGTGCGGAGGTGAGCGGCTGGGCAGTAGTACACTATAGTACTCAGAGGGCTGGTGGACAAGGAGTAGATGCAACGAACGTCGAGGTTTCGAGAACCAAGTCTCGTAGTGCGATGAAGACCTGGTTAACGGGAACTGAGTGAAGAAGGGGTGTGGCCGGCCATACGACATACTCAAGCTTTCACCGGCGCCGCCAATATAACTTCTGCAGAGGGTAATGTGACATTCAACTGATTGACGCATAAACTCTCTCCAGAACCATATAATCCATAAACACGAAAGATTTCCTTTGACTCGTTGCTTGCTGGCCTGACGAATGGTGAATACATCCTGGATTCGTGTAAAATTTATTTAAATAATTTTTACTAGCCTGGGTCTTAAGAATTGTTTTATCCATGGTTATTTAATTGTATTGCTAGCCTAATACTGTTTTCTGTGTTTTACCCATGGTTTTGTGATTGGTTTACAAGTTCGGTGCCAATGAAATTATTTTCCTTGAATGAAAGGTTTTGACTGAAGATGCGTTTTATAGTCTCCAATAATTTAAGAAATAAAAAATAAACTTAAATGTATGGAATATCTGCCCATGAAACTTCATATACTAAGCAGTGCCAACACAAGATCCACGATGCTTAGGAGAGAAACATGAAATGGATTGTAGTAATTTTTCTTTCCACTGACACTGATATTGCTGAGTAAGTAATTCCGTTCACGTTACTATAAGATTAAAAGTTAACAATCTGGTATAAACCTTGAAAAGTAGATGAAATTTAATGATAATATGATTTTAGTTTTCACTAAAACTTTTGGCAAACATAGACTCCTTGGATCTGACCAAAATAATTTGATTTTAACCGAAAGAATAGTATAGTATCTTTTTTATTAAGTCTAGCTTTGTCTTCTCGCATAGTAAGACGTAGTTTTGGTACAAGGAAAACAAATATCTACTGTATCTTTTTTTAAAGAAAAGAATAAAACTGAAAGCAGACATTAAGATAGTGCTGGCTTTTTATTAGTTATTTCAAGTGCTGTTGTGCTTATGACGAGATATTAATCTCCCTACGAGCATACTTTTGGATTACGCGCATATTTAATGTAAATTCTTTCACTTTTTAAGGTTCTATAGACCTTGTATTCAAAATATTGTTTATAATTAACTGATAGCGGGATTTTTTTTTCATTAAAAGGGCTTATATACATGTAATACATTTATTATGCTCTCACGACAAGGAAATATAACTTCCATGGCACTTAATTATTCCAACCAATGAAAACCACTGAGAGTAGCTTTGCTTGTACCAAAGTAATGATCTCGTTTTCTAAAGCAGTGTTCTTGTTCTTCGGCGCGTCAGAGCTGTTATGTTTTTTCTCCTATTTTTTGGTCGTGTCTTGTTCAGATACCGTCACAGTACAAAGCACAACTGTTCGATACGCAGAAAGAGTACCGTAACATATGACCAACGAGACAAAGCACCTAGTCAAATCTTCAGAACGAGTAGCGGTTGTTAGGAATATACAGAAACACTATAAACTCATTTCTGATGATGGAGTGTGACTTTTTATAGAGGCAAAAACTTGGCAGCTTTAAATCTATACTTACAGAGTTCTTACTTCAAAACCCATTTTACTCTGGGAAGTAATTTTCTTCTTGGATTTCTATTAACAAAAGACTGGGAGACTAATATATGTTTCGGTGTAAGGAAGAGAAAGTGGCAAAGTTATTCACAATCACTTGGCGTACGATTTTTTACGTACAAGTATAGCACAAACCAAGAGTCTTCGGAAATTAAAATCGAATATACATGAGACATTGTATGTTTCTAATTGACACCGGAAATTGTGTGTTTTTTTGTGTAAGTAATTAACAAGTAATCACCATATGGTAACATTGTTGGTTTGTTACGAATGTTCACATTACGGAGACTGTTCGTTCATTGGGTCGAAGCGAACGTATTTAATCAAAACCCAGAGGATATAGAGTAAAATAGCTCAAGTTTCCGAATTTTTTTCTTTTTTTTTCGGGCTTTCCATTTCAAGTTATGAGAAAACTCACTTTCTGGGGAGTTGAGAAAGTTGTAAAATTGCTTATGTATTTAACCCACGTTACAATACTTTTGTACCAACATTAAACTGGCATAAACATTTTACAACAGTATATTCTGGCATTTTGTATGGAGAGACCGAGATTTAGAGTAATTCCACTAAACACAAGCAATTAATAAGTGATGTTGTTGCTCTAGCTATCGTTCGGAGTCTTTGAGAGCTCAATTTAATAAAATTGGACAAAATATTGGTACGGCTTACTGAAACGCCATATTTAATTTTTTTTAGATAATAGTTAATTATTTGTTGGAAGAATGCTTACAGAGGGCGATCAGGGAAACACACACACACATATATATACACTCAGTAAGCCACCCCGTTGGTTCGGTTGGTTGCGGGGCCGTGTGGTGCCCGGCGCTGACACGGGTTTAGCTGCTTCGAGCCCTAGTGACGGAAGAAATTTTCATCATTAAGACTTGACCGACAGATTAGGAGAGTTGATGGTATTCCTAATTACCAGAATTTTTGGCATTGATGGTGATTCGCCTGTTGAATGGGGACGTTAATTCTAATGGCCGCATGGCTCGTTAGGAAGAGTAGGCCTCTATGGGCCGGCACCCTCTCCCATAATTCATTCACTCACAACAAAAAACAACATACTACAGTCATCTCAGTCATCCGCACGAAACAATAGTCGCGTAAACACACTTCCATCACTGGGGAGTTGGCCCAGGTCAAATTTCCCAAGTACTCACCAGCTAGGTTAACAAGGGCTCCGGTGCAAAAAAATATTTTGGCCCCTCAGGCCAGATGGGCAACTTTCTTTTTTAAGCTCTACCAAGTCTCGTGAGGTTTGCTAGCAGGGGCTCCCTCGGCTGAGCTTGGACCCCCTGAGCTGCACTTGGGGGGGCCCCGATGCACGGCACCGCCTAGCTCTCCGATAGCTACGCCCCTGTTACCGGGCTACACTGTTTATGCTAATATTCATTTGTAAAGATAACTTTGAATTTCTTCTTTTGTTATGATAGTTACAATGAATTTTGCTTCATGTTTTAAAGAAAGAAGTGTGACTTCAAGAGACACTGACGAAAGCGTGATTATCTAAGTCCTAATTTCTGGATTATTCTTTTTAGGACGTTCTATTGGTTCGCAGCCCATAATTTCCGACGTGGGCTTCGAAATTCTTATTCGCAGGGATCGTATTCTTTACGACATTTTTTAGCGGAAGTATGCGAAAGAAATTACGCCATGTTTAGTTGTTCTGTTAAAGAAACCTTTTCGGCTTCAGCAAATTGGAAATAAGTCCACTTCAGTTTTCATTATTATCGACTGTCACCTCTTAATGATAAGCAATTACTACCGGACAATTATGTCTCCTAACTGTACTGAACTTCGTATACAGAGAATTGTAAATATACAGGCCGTTACGTATGAGCACTTTAATTATGCAAAATGACCTGTTGTATAGCAATGGTAAGGATTGTTAATCGTTATTTTTATTAGCTGCAAAGGGAAAACATTGCCATCACATAATTATTTGAGACTGTTTGGAAACGGGTTTCAAATGCGATGGTCCATCCAGGCAAGAAGTTGTTTCTCTGTGAATCTCTTGGGTCTAAGCACATCTGCTCCCCGTACTGAGTCACCAGTGTTTATCTTCACAACTGTCCTCGGCCCAGCAACCTCATCTACGGTCTCATTGATGGTACCTTGGGTCCCTACGGCTCGAAAATATGGCAATCGCCACAGCTTGGGTTTTGGGTGAGGACCTTTAACGGCTTGTTATCAAGCAACGGGAAGGAAATTAGTCCGAGCTTTTAGTAACAAATTCACCCAAAGTGCACAGCAGAATACAAAAATCCGACATCTGGATGCAGAATGGAATTCAGTGGTAATCCACTAAGAAAGACGCAATGTTTCCAGAAATAGGTTACACGATGCATAAGCTTTCTGGAGTTGAGACTTAAAATACCCCTCAACTGAGCTCTTGTTGGCAGCATTAGTAGTAATGACAAAGATGGCTGTATTGCTTCGTTCAGAAGGCAACACTTTTCCGAGGTAATAAGCCACAGTGTACGGCCCGAATTCCGCATACCACTTTTTCACTCCAAAATTTCTGGTTCTACTTATCATTCGTGGATGGCTTCACCCTTTCTGCACTTAGGAAACGTAATCAGAACATAACAGCTGTTTTTGTTCAGTTGCCTCATCCTTTGTCCATTTTCAACGTGTTATAGTCTTTCATCTTGTGTATATTTATACTTCAAATCCATTTATAATATTAGTTTTATATTCCAAGCATATTCTGTTTTCATAATCTAGCAAGAACCGTGCATTAAACACGATACAGTTGTTTCATGTTGATGTTATATCTTACTGATTTTTGGCTTTATGCTTTGTCCACGTCGAAGTCATTAAAGGCGGGGAGGGATTGGGAACACGGAACGGGAAGGAATTCGACCATGATATTTTGAAGGAATCGTTCGCCTATTCGGTAAAACCAAAATTTTATACAGTTTTCTTAAAAAGTTTATATTCATCCTCAAATCCTTCTGCCCGTCGTATGATTTACATAAATGTATAAATATTACTGTAATTGTTGCATATTATCTAATGAATGAGTAAAAACATGAGATTTTTGTTCTGAGAATTCCACAACAGAGGCCTCGCTTATATTGTACCGTTGTTCGCACACCATATGGAGCTTATTTAGGCTATCGACGGTTAGTAATATCATTTCGCCTTCCATTAAACTTTACGTGGCTAAAGCTGGTATCTAATTCTTTAAACTACAACTTCTTTTTCTGTGAGCATATCTGTGGAATATTCTTAACGTATTTTTACTGCAATTGGATCTATTCTTCGTATCTCTCCAGATTTTTTTTAAGCGATATTTTATATATTAGTAGGGATTTTAAGCTTCAGTTCAATTGATATAACTCGCTTTCTTTCTTTACATTGAGAAACTTGCTAGTTCATATTTAAATCTGTTGTACAATATTCACTTGTATTTTCTCCGTTACGAAACATGTAACTTTAAATTTATCGGATATTTTTCTCCTCCTACAAAGCGGCCGGCTTCACTGAAAGCTCCTCTATACTCTTACAGCATTCCATTTTATATCAGCGTTTTGCTTCGCTAAATGTAATCAGTTACCTACTTCACGTCGTTTTTTTGTGTTATTAACAATGCATATTTATGATTCAGAGACTAGTCTAGGATCTTTTTGAGTTGACGCTATACCTTTCAAGAGGACACACTGATTTTAAACCGAGCGTGGTGGTGTAACGGATAGCGTTCTGGCCTCGCATTCGGGAGGACGGCGGTTCGAATCCCCGTCCGGGCATCCAGATTTGGGTTTTCCATGGTTTCCCCAAATCACTCCAGGTGAATGCCGGGATGCTTCCTTCAAAAGGCCATGGCCGAATTCTTTCCCATTCCTTGCCCCCATCCTTTCCCGTCTCTAAAGACCACGTTGTTAAAAAGGGACGTTAAACTGTTACAAAAAAAAAAAAAAAAAAAAAAAAAAAAAAAAAAAAAAAAACTGATTTTAAGGGTTTACCCCCATAGCTTATTGTCTCCCCGATTCTTCCCATTTAGGATACATATTCTGGTTCTTTGACTATCGTGACCGTTAAGACTCTGGGAGTCTAGCCAACTAAACCCTCGCTCTTCTGCAGCGTGGCTTTGGCTGGTTTCGCAGAGACAATAGTTAATTAAGAACTGCACATGAAAGGGCTTGAGCTGGAACTGGTGTTACTGCACAGAGATGGCCACTACAGAAATGTCCCATCGAACCTGGTAGCCGAGCATTCGATCCATGTCGACCTACCTAGGTTTAGTTTTTCAGAAGTCACTACAAGGAGATTCCACCCCTATCCTTGTCAGTTCCTCAACTAATGGCCCAGCTGTCGACGCTGTAATTAAGAAAAAACCAGATAGGAAAGATGGCAGTTAATGGTGTTAATCAGCTAACGAGCGTCTTGCGTGTCCCACGAGTAACTGGTATTGTGATTACAACGAACTTTATGGCATCGAAAGTTCGATAGTTACTCAGTATTGTGAAACACTTAGACTTAGATTTCAGCTGATGTGTGTGTGTGGTTTTTTTTAGTGAAAACTTATATAGGCGCGTTGGGCCATGATTGGGCGGGGGTAATTCTGTAGCTGTAAATATGACGTGTTGCGCTTGGACAGCAGTAAAGTAAAGTTATACTTGTATCTAATTTATAAAAATGATTTTTTCCCCCCAATTTTTTTCATACAAACAGTTTTTTATACGATTTTGATGGAATTTTGCATACGTATATTCTAAAACAATTAGAAAAATACTGTTTACGTTTGATTTACAAAAACCTAAACCATCTCCTTCTTTCCCACCTTACCTTAATATCGGTCAACGTTGTTCATAAAAACCCACAATTTTTATCCGAAAGTTTCTCTCTCCGGTGGCGGGTTCAAATCCCCTGGTGAGCAGGAATTTTTAGGAGTTTATATGAGCTACGCCGGGACGTTCCGTGGTTCTGATTCCGCGTTAAACTGCAGGCCCCTGAGCAAAGGAATTGACCTTTCTGCCTCTGACACAATAGCTTGGTACATCTCCTTCGGGAAGATTCGACCAATCTTCGGGTTGTGGATTAAGTTAGATTTCTAGTTTTTGAAGTGAAAACTTCTTTAGGTGCGTCGGGCGATTTTGATATAGGTAAAATCTTTTTATTTATTTATTGTAATGAATGGTCTTTGGCTTTCGCCAATTTGACCAACTATCAGAGATACATTTGTTTACACAAAAATCCAAACACTTGTAATACAGTATTGATCATTGGCCATCATTATGATGCAGTTTAGCAATAGGTAAAACCTTATGAGTTCGCGTTACCAACATGCTAATGTTAACAGTATATCTATAGCGGTCTGGTAGCTCAATGGTTAAGGTGTCTGACTACGGAATGACAGATCCTCGACTTTAATCCCTGTCTGGTGGAGGACTTTTATAGATCATTAACCCGACCTTCACCTCTGGCATAGCTTGCTGTGTAATGTGAAGTACGCCAGAACGCTTCCATGGTTTGGATTCCACGTTAAACTGTAGGACCCATGTACCTGGTAGCACTACCGGGTTAGGTTAAGGCGGCTAAGAGAATGGATGAATGCGCAGCCAATAAAAATCCCATCACCAGGTCATTACGACCACACGGAATTATTATTTAATATATCTGTAGCTATAAGTGTAGTGTGTTGCTTGGATGGTATTCATAGTTTTTTTTTTTTTTTTCTCGGCTGGTTTCATGCAATCTTCCATCCCTTCCTATCTTGCGCTAACCTCATCATCTCAACATACCCCTTATAACCCACGTCCTCAATTATCTGTTTCATATATTTTAATCTCTGTGATCCTTTACATTTCTTCCCTTCGACTTTCCCTCTACTAACAAATTAACCAATCCCACATGTTTAAAATATGACTCACAATCCTGTCTCTTCTTTCTGTTAGACTCATCCTCATTCATTTTCAACCTGTATGTACACTGATATAGAAAGTTGAAAATGTTTCACCCTCTCTTCTCATTCACACTAGGACAGCACGAATAATTTCGTTATGCAGAGTCGAACTGGGAAATTGTTTAAAAAAATATAAAAATAATAAGATTTTCATGAGAAACAAAATATAAAGTAACAATTTACTTAAAAAATGCTCTTTATTAAAATTCCAAATAGGAATCAAGGTCTCGAACAGTAAAAATGTTTCCTTAGAACTTCCGTAGAAGTTAGATTTTCGTATTCATAGTAAGAGTAGCGTCTGGGAATCTGATCGCTTTTGTTCACGAAATTAAAAATGGGTATAGATACCTAAGCCATCTACTCGAGGAAGAAATGTTCATGCGTGTGGAGTAAGCTTGTATTATTGCTCTGGCCACGCATTTGGGAGGATGCGGGTTCGAATCACCGTCCGGGCATTCAGATCTGGGTTTTCCATGGTTTCCCCAGATCACTCCAGGCGAATGCCGGTATGCTTCCTTCAAAAGGTCATGGCCAAATTCCTTCCCGTTCCTCGCCCCCAGTCCTTTCCCGCCCCTAATGACCTCGACGTCGACGACGTGTAAAGCCATAAGCAAAAAAAAATGTATTATTCCATAGCGGATATAAGGGATCGTTCCTTCCTTCGTCTAGACTCTAGTTTTTTCCGTTTCTCTAGACTCTAGAGAAACGGAAAAAACTGTCTGTAATCGTGGAGAAAAAGTTTTGTAAGTCATTCGTCTTTAAAAATCTAGTAAGACGTTGAGAACAGGAACTACCTATATGTCGAAATTGCATTCAAATCTGCCAAATAGAAGATTGATTTCTCAGGTTTCATTAAATTGCCGTGGTTTGCCATACATTAGAAATGTGGTTGGTTTTTAGCTTGTGATTAGCTAGTAATTAGTAATTAGTGATTAGCTTAGTAATAGAGTATTTATTTTTACTAATGAGGGACCGTGCACAAACTACGTGGCTCGGTCCAGGGGGGGGGGGGTTGGCTGGAAGGCTACGCTAGGCTACGTGGGGGGAGGGGGGGTTCCGAGCCAGGCCACGTAGCTTTCCTTTCATAACATTTTTCACAGTTAAAATGAGGAATATAAGTCACAACAGCATGTGAATATTTATTTCCCTCATTTAATTATCTCCGTATGTAATTTACAATAGTCTGACAAGAGAAAACAGTGCAAAATGTCTTCTGGAATCAAAAGGGAAAAAAGCTACGTGCTACGTGGGGGGGGGGGGGGGGGGTAGAGGCAAAAGCCACGCAGGGCTACGTGGGGGGGGGGGGGTTCACAGGAGGCCAAAATGGAGCTACGTGGTTTATGCACGCTCCCTAGATAAGCTCTGCACGAGTTGACCTTTCTTCGGTTACTTTTTCACCGGGATTGATTTTTCCGTTATGTTCCTTCCGCGTCGGTAGCTTTTGAACAAGGTGAAACGACTAACCTGTTCTCGCTGCAGCTATGCTGATCAAGGAGACCCAGGTTCGAAACCTGTTGGAATTTTTCGACTTCACCCTTGTAAAAGCTTTGCTTCTTTCATGTGGGGCGTACAGTTTTAAGGTTCCACGTAAAAATGTCTATCCCATTTTCCCGGTAGAATTATTGGGTTAAGCAACCAGAAACTCTGTTACTCGGAAGACGACTATTTACTTCAATAAACGCATCAGCGTTTGGACAGGAGGAATTTTTAGGACGTGTAAGAGAGGTAGCAAACGAACTAGTAGAGGAGTAATTTTTTGATTTATGACCATTGGCTGACTTTCTGCTGTTATTGTCGTTTGTTTTATTATAGTTTGGTGGAGCCATTTATGAACTCAGCTGCTGTTTATAACGTATTTTCATTATTTTTGTATGGTTTTTGCAAATAGATTACGTACAAAACGAACAAAAATTGACAACCAGCTCACAGCTTTTGGGTTATTCAATCACAGGCGTCGTTGCCGCACCTCCCCTTGCTTATTCTAAAAATGTTAATTTCCGACTATTTGCTTCGGTGAAAATGAAATCCCTCAACATTTCTCGTTGAATTCCGAATAAGGTTGATAATATTGCTGTATTTGGTAGAGAGTTGTTTACGTAGAGAAGGGAAATTGCTTGGCCTTCTTTAGGCCAAGATCTGCGGGAATGATGTTTGCTAAGAGGGGTGAACCTGACATATTCAATTCGATATCACTACTAATTACAGTATTTGGTTGCTGTTTCCTACAGTACTCACAGGAATAAGTTTAGCAGATACCAAAATATTTGTCTCTGCTTCCTGCTAGTTTGAGCTTAGTAACAGAATAAAACAAATATAGCGATGTTTCAAGTGTTAAAAATTCGGAATTTTCAGAAGTCATAGACTAGAATCTCGAATCAAAATCGTTAATTTTACCATCTTGTTTGATTTTTTTAATCTACTTAACGTCTCTTAACAGCGAGGTCTTTAGAGACGGGAAAGTATGGGGGGCAAGGAGTGGGAAGGAATTCGGCCATGGCCTTTTGAAGGAAGCATTCTGACATTTGGCTGGAGTGATTTGGGAAACCATGGAAAACCCAAATCTGGATGCCCGGACGGGGATTCGAACCGTCGTCCTCCCGAATGCGAGGCCAGAACGCTAGCCGTTACACCACCACGTTCGGTGTCTTGTTTGAGATAGTCGCAATAGTGTCTCTCTTTCTTTAATATTTGTAAGTTTGTTTGTTGACCGCAGTAGAGACGTACACATGATTTCATTGCAACCAGTAATACCTTGGGCCTCCGCCCATACATTGCCGGGGCCGACAATACGACTTTCATAGAATAAAATTATTTTTTAGCATCCAGATCTGTTACTTAGTTCAGAGAGAGCTATGCATGTAGCAATTACATCTCGGCTATCTTTACGATACTGTAGATAGAACATTCCATCTTGTTATTCCACTGGACATAATAAGGTTTGAGTACCACATAAAGATTAACTGAAGTAAATCTCATTTCGAAGAAAAAGAATTTTCTAAAGAAACGACCCAGGATTATCATGCACTAAAGTAAAAGATCCTCCATCATGTGCACGATGACGGTGATGTGGAAAGTATCTACGCTATGCATTCCAGGACACAACCCTTAGGGCAACGTGAAAGAATGTTCTAAAAACTTTCCTGAGAATAAGATGGTGGTTTTACGGCTTTTAGGGATCGGCGTCATTAGGTTAGGGTTCTTCGGAATGGGAAGGAAGTTTTCCGCCAAACTGTATCCTGAAACCGAAATCTCGATAGCGGGATAGGAATTTAAAACAGTAACTCTTTCAATGGAAGTGGCCGGTGAATGTTCAATTCCACAGTGACACACGATTTTTCCCAGTATATTTCAGACGGTTTTTCAAACTGTTTTGTGTGAACATTTCGATAAAAAAAAAAGTAGTTGGACGTGTAGAATTACTGGCCGTGGGAGGTCTGTTTTGTAGACGCCTCAATTGGCCTCGTAATGTACCTCTGCTTTTTTTTATTCTTAATGCTTTACGCCTTGTCGACATTGTGGTCATTAGAGGTGCAAAAGGTCTGCGCACAAGAATTCGGCCATGGCGTTTCGAATTTGGAGTGATTTCGGGAAATCATGGAAAGCCGAAATTTGCATGGCCGTACGGGATTTTGAACCCTGATTCTCCCGTTACCACTCGGTGGTCATCTAGCGTTACTTACAGTTTGAAGAGGAACGTTGAAGGCGCACACAAAACCAAACATTGTCACAGGACAACCATATTAAAATTTCCTTCGTCATTCAAACCGTTGATCTCTTGGTCTCTGTCAGCCTTTACATTATTATTTTTTTCCATTCTGAGTGATCAGACTTTGTTTGTTCTAATGGTCTCCCACATAATATTCAGATATACAATACAATTCATTAACGGAATAAGCTCTCACAATTACATTTTGCAAAAAAGGTAACTAACAGGACTCATTCAGAAAGGAAGGGCCTTGCACAAGTTGGCTATTGCACGTGAACCATATGTCGCCAGTAACGTGTTATCAACTACACTCAAGAATCTGGGCTCCTTTTTCAGTACGCATGCCTCTGCTGGGTCCCTATTTGTGATGTTCCGATATAAGTAAATACGAGTAAGTACTCGATACTTTGTTTCGATACCGAGTACTTTTCATATTCGAATAAATTCATTCGATACTTACTCGGTATCGAAAGAAAAGTACTTGTATCGAATCGAAAGTATCGAAACGCACCGGGTGCTAAATTTTAAATGCATCATCCCCGCTGCGCCACTCCGTCACACCTGCGAAATTAATTTCCCGCTGGCGTCAAGTTGGTAGCATTGAAAATGAAACAAAATCAGTCTTAGAATAGGCAATCTAAGCTCAAAAGAATTTGTTTTAGGTCCCTATTTAATTGTAATAAAGTCGTACTTGGCGCGCATTTCGTTATATCTGGCCAATGGTCGCTCCCACGCAGCCCCACACAAAAACTAAAAGATATGGTTCATAAGCAACTAAGTAGCCCATGTGAATCGGAAGAAGAAGCTGCTTCAGCTAACGTTCACAGGAATATCACTTCTGGAAACATCACAAAGAAAAAGAAAATGCACCGTAGTGACAAAGTCTCTCTCTACTAGTCAAACACTGTAATGTCTCTAAAAAGCAATCCATTTACAGAATGGGAAGAAATGAAACTTATATTTCCTTGTCTGTAAAAATACGCACAACGGTATCTTATTGTTGTAGCGACGTCAGTACCGAATGAATGTTTGTTTTCTAATGCGGATGAAACAATGACAAACAAAAGAAACAAGCTGTCCCCAAAATATTTGGAACAGTTTTTTTTTTTTTTTTGAAGCCTCCAAAAAGCGGACTTTTATTGTTTAAAAGTGTTAAAACTACAATAAATAAATATTTAAGCGTAAGACAAAACCCTGCGTACAATGTGGGCTTTATTATAATTTTAACAAATAAATAAAAATGTTTACTGAGTGTTTTCTGATTTTATTACACTAGGCAAATAAAATATATATATATATATATTTCGACATTAATTTAAAAAACTATCGATATGAGTAAGTATCGATACTTTTGCAGTACTGATATGAGTAAGTATCGTAAGACAATTTGAGTACTACTCATTTAAGTAGGTATCGATACTTTGATGGTATCGGAACATCACTAGTCCCTATTGACATTCTTATAGGCTGGCAATATGAGTCGTGATGACTGGTCTTTGACGTTATTTTATTGGTTGTTTATGGGTGGTTGCGAAATATTGCACTGAACACCTGGTCGATTGCGTGCCATACTACAGACACTCGCTAGTATTTCACTCTTTAAACAAAATATCTGGTGCGTTCGGTTCTCCCTATCTATAAAAGAGAATTAAATAATAAAACTGATACTGTGCTTTATTTTTGTCGGAGCGTAACATCTTGTCAGATTAAACTATGATGAGGGAAAGAACCAACTATTGTATCTGTCCCAGAATTGGTTGAACTAATGTTTGTTGTGTTTGCTATTTATGAATATGTTGCTAACAATTCTGGCATTCGTCTACAGAAATCATCAAACCTATCGCTGTTGTGGCCACCCATGTTTCCGGTTTATCTAACAGCGTACAGAAGATATCGTACATTTCGACTTTGTGTTATGCTTGTTACATTTATGATAATTGTGTAAAATACTTTCGCAAATTCTGCGAGTAGAGTGGGCATATACACAGACGGAAAAAAAAATCCCAACACCAAGAAAGACTTGTGTTAGATAAACGAAATTTGGTAGGCGTGTTTATACATCTGAAAGATGACATCGATTCAAATTTCGCGCTTCGCGCATAAGTGTGGCGCTAGTAGCGCTACTCAGAGCTTGCAAATCAGGTTTGCTTTAAATACGCGCTGTAAAGTTTGTGAACGTTATTTACCGCTGAGATTTGACATAGTGAGTTGATGTTAGCCAAGAATGCCTTTAAGAAGACGAAGAAGCCATTATCAACAGCTCACCGAGTTTGAACGAGGTCGTGTAATAGGGCTACGAGAAGGTGGATTTTCTTTTCGCGATATTGCAGAAAGACTTGGCCGGAATGTATCCACTGTGCATGATTGTTGGGTGCAGTGGTCAAGGGATGGTACTGCCTCAAGAAGACCGGGTTCCGGGAGGCCACGTGGCACTACTGAGAGGGAAGACCGCCGTATTCGGCGTACAGCTGTGGCGCATCGTACTGCGTCTGCGGCAGAAATTCGAGCTGCAGTTGGTACCACAGTGACACAACGAACTGTTAGAAATCGGTTACTTCAAGGACAGCTCCGAGCCAGGCGCCCTGTAGCGTGCATTCCACTGACTACAAGCCATCGCCGTTTGCGACTCCAGTGGTGTCAAGCCAGAGCTCATTGGAGGACGGAGTGGAGATCTGTTGTGTTTTCTGATGAAAGCAGGTTCTGCCTTGGTGCCAGTGATGGCCGAGTGTTGGTCAGAAGGAGGCCAGGGGAACGCCTGCAACCAAACTGTCTGCGGCCTAGACACACTGGACCTACACCTGGAGTCATGGTCTGGGGAGCAATTTCCTATGACAGCAGGAGCACTCTTGTGGTTATACCAAACACACTGACTGCAAATTTGTACGTCAGTCTGGTAATTCAACCTGTAGTGCTGCCATTCATGAACAGCATTCAAGGGGGAGTTTTTCAACAGGATAACGCTCGCCCTCATACCGCTGTTGTCTCGCAACGTGCTCTACAGAGTGTCGACATGTTACCTTGGCCTGCGAGATCACCAGATCTGTCTCCAATTGAACACGTATGGGATATCATTGGACGACAACTCCAGCATCATCCACAGCCAGCACTGACCGTCCCAGTATTGACAGCACAAGTACAACAAGCATGGAACTCCATACCACAAAGTGACATTCGAAACCTGTATGACACAATGCATTCACGTTTGCAGGCTTGCATTCAAAATTCTGGAGGTTACACCGGCTATTAATTTAACAGTATTTCACATTTGAAATGCATTTTCTTGAGCTTAAATTAACCTGTGATCTTGAAAATTTAATCAATTAAACATGTTAACTTGACAAATGCATTGTCCAAATTTCATTACTCTACAATAATTTTTTCTTGGTGTTGGGATTTTTTTTTCCGTCTGTGTATGTTATACTGCATTTACCCCAAACGTTGTTAGCGTGTGCTGTTGGAGCACACGCAACCCTATTTAACCAACATTTTGATCATCGGCCCCCGTAGACCACAGAAGGCAATTTATTTTTTCATGAAGGGAGTCTACAATAAACTGTAACTTCACTCATACGATGCCACTCGTAACCATGATGAATAATTGGATACTAATTTTTCAATTTTATTTTAATCCTTTAGTTTTTGACGTCACTATCGTAGCATCCATAAACTACGTAGCTCCATTTTGGCCTCCTGTGAACCCCCTCCCCCATGTAGCACGACGTGGCTTTTGCCTCTCCCCCCCCCCCCCCCTCATCCAGCGTGGAACGTAGCTTACATTCCTTATTGATTCCAGAAGACATTTTGTACTGTTTTCTCTTGTCAGAGTATCGTAAATTACAAACGAAGATAATTAAATAAATATTCACATGCTGTTGTGTGTTCTGTTTTAATTGTGACAAATAGTATTAAAAGCTACATGACTTGGCTCAGAAACCTCGCCCCCTCCCCCCTAACCCCCCCTCCCCCCACAAACGCAGCCCAGCGTAGTTTTCCAGCCAACCCCTCCCCTCCCACGTAGTTTATCGACGCTCCCTTTAAAATAAAACTTCCCTTATTCTATTCATGGCAGCACGGTCTGTGCGTTATAGAAACCACATCAAAATTTAAACTGTTGTTAGTGTGTGAATCGCGCTAAGCAAAAAAATTATCTTAAATTCAACAGCTTTAAAATGCCACATCACGAGCAAATATGCCCTATTCTACCCGCGGAACCACCTTTAATCAGAATTTCATCAAAATTCGATCAACAATTTTTGGTTTAATCAGTTTCAGAGAAATATTATCTTAAATTTCTTGGCGTTTGGACATCGAATCAAGATGAAACATATCATTTTTTTCCGTGTCCACATGGGATACAAATTAATAGAAACCCCATAGAAATTCGTCCAGTAGTATTTGCATCAATTGTGCTCAACAAAACCCCCATTAAAATCCTACCATTATTTTTTGAATTGTCTTAAATTTATCACTTTACGATGTCACATCAATTTGCAGCATCATACACTATTTTACCAGTGGGACCAACTGCTATTAATTAATCCAATTTCAAGACAATTGATTTATTCTACATTTCTCATTTTTTCAACGTCACGTAAAGTGAAACATACCCTATTTTACCAACGAGGCCATGGGTTGTTTACTAAACGAAACTCCTTCAAAATCTGACCAGTACTTTCTGCATGAATTTCATTCAACAGATACAATTTTTTTTTCCTACGTCACTTCAGTGTGAACAAACCATCCCGACGTTCGCCTGCAGAGAGCTATGAAAATCGAAATCTACATGGCGGTACAGGGGATCGAATTTCAGCCTCTCATGTCACCAGAATGTGTTATATCTTTCAGACGTTTGTTCAAGTACAATGGCCACTTGAGGTGTCTAAATCGGTTAGTCATCATGCAGTATTCTGATACAAATCGAGATCGCCGCTTCCGTGGTTTGTTGCTAGGTCTATAATTTGGTACGATGATTCAGGCATGGCGAGTTTGAATCTTGTGTAATATTAGACATATAATACTGATCTGAATAGAAACTTGTTAAAACGCGGTGAAACATAAATGACAGGAATAATAATTAGAGAAACAGAGCTTCAATAAAGCATTATTAGAATCACCAAAGGCCTTTGAAGTAAAACTACTGTAATGTCATTATGGGAAATTCAGTTACCTTCCAGTAACTTCTGAGGCTATCTTTGTCTATGGCTATCGAACAATGTGTATTTAAAACCAGATAGAGTGCTCGGATGTCGCAAAGTTACCAAGCGTGGTAATCAGGCACGAGGTCGGAATATATAACATAAAAATATGAAAAAGAATAGAATTGAATAACAAACAGTTGACAGAAAACCGTGCCGTAAATATCGAGGGCGGAAAACGGCATTTCTTCGATGTTAACTTAACTTTGTCGTCGCTTTCAGTGTCCGTCTCATGTTAGTCATTCAGCAAAAGATACTCCAAATAATTCATCTGTATGCCGGACCTCACAGATAATGGCACAAGATATTGGTAACTGGAGTTTTTTGTAATCTGGGTGGTGATAATAACGAGCAAACTGCAACACCTATGTTAAGTGCAATAAACAGTAAATACGAGAGGTGATCAGAAACTAAGGTTTCAAAGCCTGTAGTGAAACGTGTACAATTTATTTCATACAACTATATCCAACTGAAAGTACATTTGATTATTTTTCGACATAGTCTCCATATCGGTTTAGGCCCTTGTCACTTCGTGGGATGAATTTGAATATTCCCTCCTGTCCTTCCGTGTTTAGCCACGTTATCGCGAAGTATTTCACATCTTCGTCTGAAGCGAATCGTCGGCCTCCTACGTGCTCCTTCAAGTGAGAAAAAAGATAAACGTTGCTTGGAACGAGGTCCGGGCTGCAGGAAGGGTGGTCAAAGATACCCCGGCAAAACCGCTTCAACTGCGATCTTTGTCGGTGACGTTTTCTCTACCGGCCGCAAACTTTCGATTCCATTCTGCGACATTCTGACGAGACATAATAGTTTCTCCGTAAACCTTTACCAGATACCGGTGAATTGCAGCCGCGGTTAAATCTATCGCCCACAGTATTTTATACTTGTAATTGAGCTGATTTCTTCGCGGGACCAGTTTTTTTTTTTAAATCGCCATTTTTTATATCTTTAACTAAATCTGAAGGTGGCCAGTGGCTAATGCCAACCGCATACCTTAGAATTACACCAATTTCTATATAACGAAAAATAAATAAACAATTTAAAAAATTAAAAATAAATAAAAATAAAAAATCGTTTCAGGCGAACGCATAGATTATATTTGTAACAGATCATTTCATATTTCCTTATCGATTGGCAGTGTTTCCTCCCGGAAAACACTTCTAGTGCGTCCGTATGTTTACAACTGCATTGACTTTAGGCAGAAAAAAAATTATCAACGTTCGAAACATAAAAGACAGCCTTCTTCTTCACCAACTTCTCCAAGCTTTAAGGGCGGCTACCTCTTATGAACTTTACTCATCACTGGTTAGGAGGCATCCATAAAGTACGTGAGGTGTTTTTTCCGGATTTCCGGACCCCCCCCCCCCTTTCTCTGGTGAGACTTCGTGAGATCTTGCCCAACCCCCTCCTCCCCTCTGGTGAGATTTGGTCCGTAACACCCCCCCCCCTCGCCCCCTTGAAATCACCCTTGCAACTTGTTTTTTTAGGTCTCACCCTTCCAAAGCCGGTTGCACCCCCACTTTTCAACGAAATACCCCCTTAAAATCGACTTTCGCGTAATTTATAGACCAATTTTTCCAAAACCTCACTTGAGATTTCCATTGACCCCATCCCCCCCTTGGTGAGATTTCGCCGGACCCCCCCCCCTATTTCACGTCACGTAATTTATGGACGCCCCCTTATTGTCAATTTGGGATCTTTTGTTTACTGCCGTATGCCCTTGCTGACGCCAAGCATTTTGTACCTACTGACAGGTTGTACTACGTACCAATGGAGGAAGTAAAATATTGCAATCTGTCTATGAAACGTGTATTTATGTTTTGAGTGTGATAAGTGTATTTTTTAATATAGTCATCTCGGGTGACTAGCCGAGTGAGCTGCACCAGAAGATGGCGACAGAAATTCCGATCGCCGAAATATCTTGTGAAAACACCCTGCTCACTCGGCTAGACTATATTAATTCTCAACGCCGAGAGAAACTTCCATCTTATGTATATTTTTTGTTTGTGAAATTTGTTGTAATGAGGCGGATAATGGCTACCGTCCCAGCATTCGTCTTAAAGGCTGTGGAAAACAGTAGTCAGGACAGCCGGTACGCTGGGACCGGGCTTGTGTCCGGTCCCAGCGTACCTCCCTGATCGAGTGTGCGGCTCCTCTGGCGGGTAAACAAAGAAGACAGTGAAATGGCATAAAACTAAAGGGCTTTGTTACGTAGTGATGAAGTAAATTAATGCGACATTCTCTACGAGCAAACCAGCCAGCAGTTGTTTGCTCCTTCCAATTCAGAATAGTAAAAATACGAGGGTAATTCGGAAAGTAACCTCCGTTTGGCTATAAATAAAAAACTTGGATAGTAAAAAATATTTTGCTATATACATCTTAAAACTACAGCTTTTTACTATTTTTCAGCATAGTCACCATTTAAGTTTAAGCATTTGTCATAGCGTTTCACTAATTTACAAATTCATTCTTCATAAAATTTAGTCGCCTGGGCACGTATCCAATCTTTCACATCATTTTGAAGTTCGTCGTCGTCATCGAAGTGCTGCGACGCAAGCCACTTCTTCATGTGAGTGAAGAGATGAAAATCACTGGGCGCCAAGTCGGGGCTGTAAGGGGGATGATCGAAAACGTCCCATATGAATTGCATAAGAAGCTCTTGAGTCTTACGGGCACTGTGAGGACGAGCGTTGTCATGCAAAAACACAACACCGAATGACAGCTTACCGCGACGTTTGTTTTGAATGACTCGCTTAAGTTTCTTCAAAGTTTTACAGTAGATATTTGAAGTGATTGTGGTGCCATGTTCCATAAATTCAACGAGCAAAACTCCCTCGGCATCCCAAAAAACTGTAGTCATAACCTTCCTCGTTGAAAACGTTTGGCGGGCTTTCTTCGGCTTGCATGGAGAATTGTTATGACCCCAGGTCTTCGACTGTTGTTTCATTTCGGCGTTTACGTACGCCACCCACGTTTCGTCACCAGTTACAATCCTCTTCAAAAAATCTTCTCCTTCCGCGTCGTAGCGTGAAAGGAAGTTTAAGGCAGAGCCAATTCGTTTGGTTTTGTGGACCTCTGTAAGAATTTTCGGTACCCACCTAGCACAAAACTATCGGTAGCCTAATTCATCGGTGACAACCTCTTAAATTTGCGGGAATTGTTCAGAAAGTTCAGAGATTGTGAATCTTCCATTTTCACGAACTTTTTCGTCAACCTTCTTGACAAGATCATTACTCACAACAGAAGGTCTACCACTCCTGTCTTCATCATGAATGTTTCTTCTACCACTTTTAAAACATCGGACCCATTGCCGCACAACACCTTCACTCATAAAGTTCGGACCGTATATAGTACACAATTGACGATGAATGTCTGCTGCTGAAACGTTTTGCGCGAAAAGAAATCTTATTACAGCACGCACTTCGCATTTCAATGGATTTTCTATTGCAGCGCTCATGTTTTAAGGTTAAAACAAGACAATGCGCAAAAGAACCAGTTTCGTACTGTTACAGCTGGATGCTTACTGAATCGGGGAACATACAGATGTGAAAATGACTACTAGCGCCACGCTAGAACGGAGGTTTCTTTCCGAATTACCCTCGTAGTATGTAACCCCTTGCCGCACTGGACTCAGCACAGATTCTAGTTACCGATCCGGCGTACGGACCATTCTGATTACTACTTTTAGGGGGATTTCCCTGATCACTTTGCCGAGTGCTGGGACGATCTTCAATTTCCGCCTCCTAAACTGCGTATTTCACAAATAAAACACGCATATCATACAGAACACTATTCACACATTTCACAACAGCTGGCAGCGCCTAAGCAGAGGCGGAAGCCACGCACAACCAATCAGAACTCTGCCACCAGCGTCTCGCGACCATAACAAGAAACACGGAAAAATATCCTGGAGATATTTGATTATCGCCAGAATTTGAGCCACTTTTTATTTTGTAAGGAGAATATATCAGCACAGTAATTGTATTTCATTGCTTATACTTTTATTTTTAAACTTTTGCGTCCACATTCAGTACCAATTTTAGTATACAGGCAGTCAGTTATATTGATACACTGTAAAAACAGTTTTCGCTGTATATTATCATCAGAATTGTATTCGTTACTTTTATTTTATTTTTCCTCCATTCCTTTCAAATTTGTCTTCAGTTGAAGTGAGTTGGTATGTTGTTCCTAGTTTATATTAACCATGTAGTATTATCACAAATTATTGACTGAATACTTACGACGGCCAGGTTTATGGACATAATGTTACAAGGTTTTAAAAGACTCAGATTCGAACAGTATAACGAAATAAACGAGATTCTACCTAATAGTTACAAAAAACTCAAGGAGAAATTTACTAAAATCTATTAAAAATTATTAAACACGAGAAATTTTTACACATTATTTCCACGCTTCTTAAGAAAGAACGCGCTAAAAATGGAAAAACTAGAGTGCCATTTGTTTCATATCTCACGCTTCAAAATTACCGACTACCATAGATTGACAGTGATATGATATTTAAAATGTTAAACAAACTAGGTTTGAAGTATACAAAATGTAGAATAACTTATTTGCTTGTAGTTATAACAATCGCGTGGTTATAATGAAAGTCCTTGCAAGCAGTCAAGCAACTGGGTGAGGCAAGGAGGTCTATTAAACTGGTAAGGAACTTTTATATGGAGAAAGCAATCAGGATGTAGAAATGAATTTAATATTGGCATAAATGCTCAAATATAATTAGTCCATATGTTACGATTCGCTGATGAAAATCTGCTTGCAGAGTTAGTGAAGATACAAAGAATTACTGTACGAAAATGGGGAAAAAATTTGATAGACGAATTTTGATTAAAAATTATCGAAGCAGGAAGTGTAATAGAAATTATAATATCGATAAAGTAAATATCAAAATGGGATCAGAATAAATAAGAGAAAAAACGAACAGAATTTTTATTTTTGATGAAAAAAATTTGGCTGTGACAGAAAACTTAGTACTGACAAAAATAACCTTCAGAATGAGAAATCTTTACTCTCAGACACTGAGAAATAACTTTCCGGCATTTTATGTATAGATCGCTAAGTTGAACGTAAAAATTAATAGGATTTTTGGAATCTTAGAAAAAAGGAAATGTGATGGTACAATGGATGCTGAAAATTAAGCGTACTGGTAAAATAAGAAAATAATACTTTCTGGTAGTGATTTATAAAGAAAGGAATTTATGAAGAATGTTACCGAAAGAACATGTTGGATGGTTGCCATATTTTAAGACATGAGGAGTTGGATAATTTTTCGTTAGACGATAATGCTTTTAATAACCCTATTTAATTAAACGTGTTGATTTTATTTATCATGAAACTGTTATTGAATTCAAGGAATTTAGTCATATTAACATTAATTATTATAATTATACTGGGTTTTTTAAATGAAATGTCTTTTACACATCTGTGCACATTTAATATATCTTCGAAGTAAAAGAACCGAAATTTCATCGTTTATTGAAAAATTACACCAAACATTTTAATTTATACCAGGCTATCAAAGTCAAATTATTATGAACTAAACCTGATGTGGCATTGCAAAGAACGTGAAACTGGGTTAATCTTTTACGCTTACGGGTTGAACAAGTTTAAATCCCAAGTCGTCAGCACAAGCAAGAATCCCCTCTCAGGCCAGTCAGTGAAAAGTATCAATAACCTCCCCTACTCCTAGATAACGTGGCTTCACATTACTTGCAGAAAATAACTAGGAAACCAGAGTTCCCTGGAACTTAGACTAATTTCGATTGTTCGACGTCATTCCTGATTGTGTGATTTCTCACACTGTCATAATATTCTCAGGACTGTCCACCGAGTTGTTTTCCAGTATTTAATTCTGTTTTCTGACATGAAAATATTGCCGTAGTGAATTATAAAATACTGGCTTTTGGATACACGTGAAATGTTTATTAAAGGCTATTATTTACTTCACGTTCGAGTGAGGACAGCTTTTTAGCTATTCAAGCAGTTGTCTAACCACAATATATTCTGGCAGCTAACACTCTAAACCCCCCATAACTTTCACTCGGCGACACTGTGACTGGTGATCCCCGTTAACTGCCAAGTGAAGTCGGTCACAAAACACATCCCGACGCTGCTCATATGCAATGCAGTAAGCAGTCATAACGCTGAAGCCAAGAACTGCAGAGGAAGACAAATATTAAGGTACGTACGGGAGGGTACCCAAAAAAATTATTTTTAAAAAGCTATCTATTTTCAATTTTTTTTCAAAACAACATTCTCTCCTTCAAAATACTCTCCATTATAGAAGACGGTATAAGTGATCACAAGGCGGTTGTGGTAACGTTAAACTCCAGTCTGAGTCTGAAGCATGACAAAGAGAAACTCGTGTTTTGCTTCGATAAGGCAAACGATACCGAGCGTGGTGGTGTAACGGATAGCGTTCTGGCCTCGCATTCGGGAGGACGGTGGTTCGAATCCCCGTCCGCGCATCCAGATTTGGGTTTTCCATGGTTTCCCAAATCACTCCAGGCAAATGCCGGGATGCTTCCTTAAAAAGGCCATGGTCGAATTCTTTCACATTCCTTGCCCCATCCTTTCCCGTCTCTAAAGACCTCGCTGTTGAGAGACGTAAAGCAGTTAAAAAAAAGGCAAACGATGCGGGTATGGTTGACCACTTTGCGAAGAATCTTGAAACGTACACGCTAAATACAAATGTTGAGGAACTTTGGTTTAATTTAAAAGAACTAATATGGACCGGTTTAAACAAGTTTGTTCCTAAGAAGTGTATTAAGGTCAGTAATAACTTCCCTTGGTTCAATAGGGAAGTGAAACGTTTGCTCAGGAGGCAAAGGCGTTTACATGCCGCGGTGAAAAAATCGGGGGACTCATCTAATCGTGCTAAATTAGTCCAGTTGCGTGCGGAAGTGCGTAAGGCAATGCGCGATGCGTTTAAAGAATTCCAAGCCAGGAATTTATCCGAAGATCTGATTACTAATCCAAAAAAGTTCTGGTCGTATATCAAAGTAATAAGAGGCTCTCGTAAGGTTATGCCGTCGCTGATTAAAGAAAATGGTGAATTATCAGAAACAAGCGTAGAGAAAGCAGAAATTTTGAATGATATATTTAAAAAGGCTTTCACGATAGAAAACTCAGAGGAGATACCGATATTTAACAATCGTATCGACAAAATTATGAATGATCTCGTTCTTGATGTCGAGGGAATAACTAAACTGCTTATGAATGAAAAAACCAATAAGGCTCCCGGACCCGACGGTATTCCTACAAGATTCTACTCAAGATACGCAAAGGAAATTGCACCGTATTTGATGAAATTGTATACCGTCTCTCTGGATCAAGGAAAAATACCAGCCGAATGGAAGACCGCTATCGTAACTCCAGTGTTTAAAAATGGGAATGTTAGTGATCCTCAGAATTATAGGCCGATCTCGTTAACTTCAATATTTTGCAGGATTTTAGAACATATCATCTATTCGAATGTCATGCGGTTCTTGGATGAAGGTGAGCTTTTAAATCCAAATCAACATGGATTCAGAAAAGGCCGATGCTGCGAAACACAACTTGCACTTCTAATTCACGACTTGTGCCGAATTATAGATGAGCAATCCCAGGTTGATTTGGTTCTATTAGACTTTAAAAAAGCTTTCGACACTGTGCCTCACACTAGGTTACTTAGGAAACTTCGCGGTTACGGCATATCTAGACAAATATGCGACTGGGTTGCAGACTTCCTGAAGGGCAGAACACAGTGTGTAGTTCTTGACGGTGAGCGTTCATCACTTACTGAAGTGGGGTCTGGAGTTCCCCAGGGAAGCGTGTTAGGGCCTCTGTTGTTTCTCATATACATCAATGATCTATGCGACATAATAGGGGGAATGAAAAGATTATTTGCCGATGATGCTATAATTTATCGCGAAATCAAAACCCAGGACGACTGCGCTTTGTTACAAGACGATATTACGAAAATAATTGCGTGGTGTAAAGATTGACAGTTGGAGTTAAACGCTAAAAAGTGCCAAGTCATGCGTGTAAGTAAAAAGGTGACACCATTTAACTATGAATATACGATTAATGACACTGTCCTTAGAACGGTAGATTCCGCTAAATACCTAGGGGTAACAATTCGTAATAATTTGTCGTGGAATGAGCATATCGAGAATGTAATGGGGAAAGCAAATCGTATGCTCCGATTTCTAGGTCGTAATTTAAATCAATGCACTCAGGAAGTTAAATCGATTGTATACAAGTCACTAGTACGTCCTCACTTAGAGTATTGTTGTTCTGTATGGGGTCCCCATCAAAAGGGGTTAATGGAGGCTTTAGAGAAGGTCCAAAGAAGAGCCGCCCGATTCGTGACAGGTATATATAGTTGGAGGGAAAGCGTAAGTGCGATGTTGAAGGAGTTAGGTTGGGAAGACCTGGAACAGCGAAGGCGTTGCTCTCGACGGAAGCTAATTGAAAAATTCACGACAGATGTATTTCGGAATGACAGTCAGCAAATATTGCTACCAGCAACATTCATATCTCGAAATGACCGTGAAAATAAGATAAGAGAAATCAGGGCCAGAACCGATTCATTTCTGTACTCATTTTTCCCACGAGCGATTAGGGAATGGAATAGAAAGGATTTACCGGGCGAGTAAACTTAAAATCCGACAGGAGTAGCTTTCGATAAAGCACTCCAGCCATCCTGATCTGGGTTTTCCATGGTTTTCCCGGATCACTCCACGCGAATGCGGGGATGGTTCCTCACAATAGCCCATGGGCGCCTCCTGCCATATCCCTTATAACCCTTCCAAACCATAACCCTTCTCGATAGGTGCTATGCACCCTCCGCCACACACTTTTAGTGAATCGCGGAGTAATAATAATAATAATAACACATTAATCCCACCAGTGCTTCCACTGTTCGAAACATTTTGTGTAGTCATCTTTAGAAATGGCTGACAGCTCCTCCCTCGTTTTTTTTTCTTTCTTGACCTCTTCAGTTTTGTCAAATCGGTGTCCTTTCATGCCCATTTTCATACGTGAAAATAAGAAAAAATCGCACGGAGCCAGGTCAGACGAGTAAGGTGCGTGAGGTAGCGGAACCATGCCATTTTTAGCCAAAAACTGCCTAACAGAGACAGCTGTGTGTGCAGGTACATTGACGTTGTGGAAGAATCAGTCTCCTTTATGCCACAAATAGGGTCTTTTTGACGAACACTGTTGCGTAGTCTTCTCAAAACTTCCAAATAAATGATTTGATTGACGGTCTGATGTCAAACTCTGAATGAACTAAGCCCTTGGCATAAAAAAAGCAAATGAGCATTGTTTTGATGTTTGATTTGACGAGATTTTTTTGGATGGGGTGACAATGACGTCTTCCATTGGCTTGACTGTTGCTTTGTTTCTGGGTCGTAACCATAGCACCATGACTCATCGCCAGTAATGACCTTTGACAGAAAATCTGGATCAATTTCAAGCTGTTGTTTCAAAGCACGACATGTTTCAACTCGACGTTCTTTCTGATTGTCAGTCAGAGCACGAGGAACAAACTTGGCAGCAACCATTTTCATTCTCAAATCTTCGGTTAAAATTCACTGAATCGAGCTCCAAGATATTCCACTAATCTCTGACAGTTGATCAGTTGTCTGTCGACGGTCTGAGAGCACAAGCTCTCGATTTTTTAAACATTTTCGTCGATTCGGGTAGCTGATGGACGTCCAGAACGAGGTTTGTCATCAATCGACATGTTGCCATTTTTAAACCGAACGAACCACTCTTACACTTGAGTTTTTCCCATAGCGTCATCTTTGTAATCTGTTTTTAACATTAAAACAGTTTCAGCAGCATTTTTACTGAGTAGAAAACCAAATTTCACAGCTGTACGTTGTTCATTTAAACTTACCATCATCAAAAACGAAACAATAACAAAACAGCGCTAGCAAAAACAATCACTGCAGATTAACAGATGGAATCAGGTCGACAACACAGGCGGCACTGAACTGACAATGAGTTGTGCTATAAACGCCTAGCGGCAGAAACTCTTACTACACAAGTTCCGCCCACGGCAATGCTATTCCTGTTATTTTTGGGTACCCCCTCGTATGTTTTGAAGGGATTAGCTCAATATGGAAAGAGATGGAGTTGCTAAATCAAAACAAATGAGAAAATTTCCTGAACTTACATTACTTGGTTTGTAACACTAGTTTTTGTTAATCATGTTGAACACCTTCCGGGTTGACTGTGGTTGATTGGAGATGACTCAGGTCCATTGACCACACGAACAGAACCTGGCGAGTAGAAAGATTTTAACACAAAGCCTGCTCGCTCCAGGTTGTCGTTCGACTCACATTTCGGAGGACTAGGGTTCGATCACTGAATCACCAACCTAGATTTCGGTCTCCACTGTTTCCCAAAATCACTAAAGCGATTGTCTGTTAGTAACAACTAGCTCGAGGTACATCTCCAATTTCACCATTCATACTGATGAGGGATAACGCTCGGGCATGCATCAAGGTTTAGATTTGCTATCACTCCAGGCGAATGCCGGGTTGGTTCCTTCCGCACTTCTTATGACAGTACTTCCAAATCACCTCCATTGTTCGGATTCCACGTTTAACTAGGTCCAGCCACGACAGAGGCGCATGCGGTGTAGGGTAGTAACGGAGGTTATCTAAGCGGATGCGGATGTTCAGGGCTTGACATCCGCGGATGAGAATGTTTTGCGGAAGCGGATGTTGCAAAATAAATGTATAATTATTTAGATTTTAGTATTTTATTAAAAATAAACTTTTTTTTTAAATGGCTTTCGGCATCTTTGGCCTGATGAATTTTTCCAGATAATTAGACACACCACAGGACGGACATGACATTCACAGACACAACAGTTAAACACCCATGCCCGCGGCCGGACTCGAACCGGCGACCTTCGGCACGCGGAGCTAACACTCTAGCCCCTACGCTACCGAGGCCGGCAAAAATAAACTTAAAATCAAAATAACTGCATTTTTAATCACAAATTCTACATTTTGCGTAAGCAAAGTCTATTTCCATCTAATAATGCCAAATTATTTTCTGCCTCGTCTTTCAACAGCAAAAAACTTTGGATGATTTAATAAATGAAGTAAATTATTTACATTACTACGAACGTGTCAACGAAACAATGTTTGTCATATGAACTTTGCAGAGTTCGTGGATTGATTGATTGAAACGTGCCCGCCACCCGCCTTTTCATCGCTCCAGCGGCCCATTCACAGTCCAGTTTGTAGGACCTACGATGATCAGATTTTCCGATATAGGACAGTTGTTGGACCATGAAAGCGGTTGCAGGACTACATGCAGGACGTGTTGTATGTGGTTGGACTCCCAAACAACCATCAGGGGCTCTTGCCGTACAACAAGTTATGACGTTGGATTTTAATTGGAGGAAATACCCTACGAGTGTGCGATAAGGACACTGGTGCGCCGCTAGAAAGTACGAGTGGAAAGGACAGCTTGCACACCTTCTAGTAGCGTGAATGGGTGAGTAGTGCATCCTACGGTAGTTTTATAAGGAGGTCCTACAAGTTGGACCGTCAATAGGCCGCTTTACTTTAGATGCAAGTTCTAACTTGTAAATTCGTACTTCGTACTAGGTAATAACATTGTTCAGTTCAATGTTACCTTTATTACAATGTAGTAAGAAAGGAAACAAACACGTTTATACCAGCTTTGCAACGATAGGACGATTCTCGTACAAAGAGAAAAGAAAAGGATATATATTGCAGTAAAAAAAAAAAAAATCCGCTATACTTCCACATTAAAAGTTGCGGATGCGAAATCTGAGGAACAATTTCATGCGGAAGTTCCGCACTTACGGATGCGGAGCTCTGTTACTTTTTTTTTCTTTCATTGGTCTTTCGACTGGTTTCATGCAATCCTCCATCCCCTCCTATCTTGTGCTAATCTCTTCATCTCTACATATCCCTTACAACCCACGTCCTCAATTATCTGCTCCTTATATTCTAATCTCTGTCTTCCTCTACAGTTCTTACTATCGACTGTTCCCTCCACTAACAAATTAACCAATCCAGCATGTCTCAAAATATGACCTACCAGCCAGTCTCTTCTTTCTGTCAGCTTCTTCCACAAACTTCTTTCCTCACCCATCATTTCCAAAACTTGTTCATTTCGTACTTTCTGTCCACTTAATTTACAGCATTCTTCTGTAGCATCACATTTCAAATGCTTCAATTGTCTTTCGTTCTGGTATTCCCAAAGTCCACGTATCGCTACCATAAAGTGGTGTGCTCCACACATAGTTCTTTCTAAGTCCTATATCAATGTTTTAAACTAAAAGTTTTCTCTTTTTCACGAAGGCTCTTTTTACTAATGCTATTCTGCTTTTAACATCGTTCCTGCTTCGGCCAGCGGTTGTAATTTTGCTTCCCAAACAGCAGAATTCACTTACTTCTCCTATTGCATCCATTAATCTACTAGTATCGGTATCATTTCTGCTACATTTAATAACTTTTTTCTTGCTTTGATTTTTATTCGGTCCAAAATCATCCTTCAGTATTTTGTTCACGCCATTCAGTAACTTCTCAATATCCCCAGCCCGTTCTGCGTACAAGACAATGTCATCAGCAAATCGTAGCATACTGATTTTTTCTCCCTGAAAACTGATGCCACATGGAAATTTTTCATTAGCTTTCTTCATTGCTTCTTCTACGTACAAGTTGAATATTAAAGGGGATAGACTACAACCATGTGTCTGTCATGGTTCTCTACTTTTATTACAGCCTCTTGATTCTTATATAGTTTGTATTCTTCTATCTCGATATTTTAGACCTGACTTCTTTAAAATTTTGAACATCTTTTCCCTCCTAACATTATACAAGGTTTTTCTAAATCAACAAACGCCATAAAAGTATCTTTATTTTCTTGATTCGGTTACATCCCTAATGCGACACTCTGTCTGGCAGGCGGCCGAACTAAAAGTCGGGGTTTCCCGGCTCACAACGTCATACGCAATTTAATTTTACCTCGAACCTTCACTTAGTGTGCATCCCAATAAATTAGAAGCTAAAGGTGAAAATTCACAACTAAAAAACAAAATGAAAGTTGACCATGGTTCCCGACAAACATATACAATTCTTACGGTGTGTATGAAAATTAAATAATTTTTGTTTAATACGTCTTCAAAAAGTAACAGACCAGTAATTAAAATACTATTTTTTTTCTGTACATTAGCCCCATGTTTCTGAGTTTCTTATGAATTAATCTCATTAGCCGACTTTTTTTTGTTGTTAGTCAGAGTTACGGTTCTCACGAAATCGTCTTCTACGAGTAAGTCTTTCACAAAGTTCTGATTCCTTCACATTTCCTTGTGCAAGACGTTCAACCATAATATAAACCACTGAAACCAGTGCTACCAACTCTGACTCTTATTTCTTTTATTCTTCTTAGCAAGAATAAAGACATCATTTGATATAAAAAACCAGTCAGATAGCGGTAAGCAAGAGCTACTGAGAGAAAGCCTTGGTTAGCCCGCGTGATGGGGTAGTATGGGACCTTACCAATACAGGAATTGGAGAATGTGCTAAATAAGGCAGTAAGATTTGTATGCGAAAATTACCGTAGAACACAGTCAGGGACTGATATGATGGAAAAGCAATACTGGCTGTCGTTAGAAGACAAAAGGTTGGGGACTAGTCTTCTGGGAATGTATAAGGCATACATTAATGATAAGGCGTGGATGGATATTGGCAGAGGAATTAGAATTAATACGTGGAATACTTCAGTTCAGGCAAAAGGTAGTTGAAAATTTAATATCCTAGAGAAGGATCCTAGGGATATGCTGAACATGTTACCTCAAACATGAATTTAAAGTGAAAATTCCTGGATGCAAAAGCAGATATGTAGGGAAATTGTTACCCGGGAATATGCTCCATCCCGATTAATTAATAATAATGATAATCCATTCAGTTCTCATTTGGGGAAAGGCGTTCCCCAGCTCTTTCCATAGTCCTTTGTCGTATCAGACCTCCACCTTCTTCTGGATACCTCTCATTCTATCCTAACAACTAGTCCAATTCAACATCTTATCTCCTAACCTCTTCTGGACATCTTGTGTGCCCCCTTCTTACGTCACTTCTTTATTACGTAGATAGTCTCGCAAACAGACACCCAACACGATCTCTCCTCTTCTTTGATAAAATCTGGATTTTTTCTTCTGTTTTTTTTGGCCAGACCACCTCTCAACTGCAAATCATTAAATGAATATTACTTTATGGGGCAGGGACATAATACAAAGAGACTGACAAAGATTGGTATCTGTTTAAACGAATTGTATGAAAAGGAGTCATCTGTTGCTAGAATTCATAGGGTAACTAATAAAGAAGAATGGATGTAGAAAAAGGTATGGAAATGGTAAAAAATAACACAATAAAACTGCGGGAAGAATTGGTAAAAATAGATACGTCAAAATATTTGGCGAAACAGAGAAGCTTGTAGAAGGAGATGCGAGAAATTACTGTGTGCTGTAACAAAATCATTTCTACCTACAGCAATTCAGAATTACATCGCTTATACATATTTTAACGTTTCCCCTACCTGAAGTGGTTGTAATTGTATTGTTTCTTAGTATTAATTTATAAAACAAAAATTTCTGTGTAATTTCGAAAATGTACATAAATTTTTATGACGTAAGCTTCTACGTAGTAAGTCAGTCGATTGGTTTGCAGTAAATCTCAAAATCATCCAGCCACGGATGGTTATATTTTAATAGACATGCAGATAATCACAGTAACTATTATACACACATAGATCAAAGCTACAGAAGCGTGTTATTCCTCGATTCCATTATCCGCTGGTTGAAGTAAACTAATAAAACCGTTATATCTCGCATGAGTTGAGAACAGCCTACAGTCTCACCGGATACGTTAATTAGCGTTGAAGCTATGACCAACATTTGATTACCACTTGTTTTGTAATAATGGCTGTAGAGCTTTCTTACGGTGAAGTTAACTGGCTGATAATCATTTAAATTTGTTTCAGTTTTGAGTCCAGCTGTCGAGGCTTGTTTAACAGTTGCTTGCTGAAGAGTTAATGATGCAGTGCCATCATATAAACAACTTCTTGCGGCTAAGGTATTACAGTATTTCGTTCCAAATGATTGCATGTGAATTGGGAGAAAAGTTTGTTTTTGCAGGGAAGCAAAGGAAAGTTTTAAATCACGTGCTAGACATTCAACACATAAGAGGGCTGGTGCAGATAATATTACTACAGATATCTTAAAGGTAGCCAGGTGTGACATTGTACCTTATCTTGAAATATTATTTAAATTGAGTCTGGATACTTGATGCTTACCACAAGACTGGAAAAGTGCGATAGTAGTACCGGTACATAAAGGAGGGGTGAGAAATAGAGTCGAAAATCACAGGCCAATCAGTTTGACTTCAGTGGTAGGTAAATTAATGGAAAGATTGATATGCAACCACATCAGAAAAATATGTGAGGAAAGTAAGTGGTTTTCAAGTAGGCAACTTGGGTTCAGGCAAGGATATTCATGCGAATCTCAGTTGGTGGGATATATGCAAGATATTTCAGATGAGATGGACAAGGGAGGCCAAATTGATAGTGTAGCACTAGATCTTTCAAAGGCGTTTGACAGAGTAAGCCACAAAATGGTAGTAAATAAGATAAAAACTATTGGAGTGGATGAGAAAGTGATTTACTGGGTAGAAGAATTTTTAAAAGGTAGAATACAGAAAGTTAGGGTAGGAAATGTGGTATTAAAGGAAGTGGAAGTAAAAATGGGAGTGCCGCAGGGTAGCGTATTGGGACCATTGCTATTCATTATTCTAATGAATAATTGTGTTGATTGTTTACTATCTGAAATTAGATTGTTTGCAGATGACATAATGATGTATAAAAGGATCAAAACGATAGAGGACAGTAAACAGTTGCAGGGTGATCTGGACAGGATGTCTAGTTGGGTTGATAAACATGGGATGAAGATAAATGCAAAGAAGAGTCAGCTAATTAGATACACAAATAAAAAACTGAAGGTTAATTATGAATATAAGGTGGGGGAAGAATTGCTTGCTGAAGACTTGAAATGTAAATATCTTGGCATTACATTTGATAACAAGCTTAACTGGGCAGGACACATTGGACAGGATGTAGGAAAAGGTTTCAAAATCCTGCACTTGTTGGAGAGAGTGATGAGGGGATGCACGAGAGAAGTAAAGGAATTGGGTTACAAAACTTTGGTCAGACCATTGCTCGAATATGGTAATGTAGTATGGGACCCATATTTTGAGTATCAAATACAGGAGTTGGAGAAGGTGCAAAGAAGGGCTGCTAGATTTGTTTCTGGATATTATCGCAGAATGCAATCAGTGACAGATATGATAAAGGAGCTGGAATGGGATTCATTGCAAGACAGGAGGAGGATGAGGAGGGTCATGGGAGTGTACAGGGCGTATACTGGCGATGAGGCATGGGAAGATATTGCAGTAAGTATGGAAAGTAGTTCATGGAAGGGAAAAGATGACCATGACCACAAGCTGGCACTCGATTTCAGGCACAAGGGGGTGGGAAGATTTTCTTTTTTAGGTAAGGGTGTCAGGGATTGGAATGAGTTACCAAGGGGAATGATGAATAACCTACCGAAAACGTTAAAAGAATTTAAAGTTAAAATTTGTAGAGGGCAAATGTAGGTGAGGAAGTTGGGTGTGTAGGGAAATTGCCACCGGAGCGTGCGCTCCATTGCAATTAAATTAAATTAAAAAACGATTCATCGTATGGCATTGTTGGCGAGAAGAGACCTACAGCTCAACGTGGAATCCGAACAATGGAAGCGTTCTGGTGTTCTTCACATTACACAGAAAGCTGTGGCAGAGGCGAAGGTCAGATTAAGGGATTCGAACCTGGTACCTTTCGATGTCGAGCCAGACGCCTTAACCACTAGACCACCAGACCGCTCCTGCTAGACATTAAGAAAGTTCCATTTAGTTAAATTGTAAACTGAATCTTCTTGCAGTGTTCGTTCTGTTTCACTTGTACCTTTGTTGTCCCCAACTAAGGAAATCCTTTACCAAAGAATAGCCCTAGCATAATCCACATCTATACTGTGTGGGCGAGAGATGGTGATCTATGCATTCAAACACGAGTCAAAGAAAAATACATATAGGAATCATTGCGCCAACTGATTTCCCTGACCTTATTCATTCTACTGCAACTTAAATCCTTGATACTTAAATAATAATATTAAATCACATTGAGCCTTCAAAAATAAATATTTTGCAAATTAATAAATATCTTCTGCTATTGGGGATAACTTTTCGTTGAAAGTGATTCACGCGAAGCACTGGTGAGATTTTGATGGAGTTTAGATTTATGTACAGTCCTTGTAGACGTGGGTAAAATGGGGTATGTTTGATTTTGATGTGTTGATGGAAAATTGAGAAATTTACAAAATTATTACAATTTTTAGTTGAACACAATTCACAATATATATATATATATATATATTTCGCAATTTGATTGAGTTTTAATTAATGCACAGCCCGTGGTTCCGCGGAAATGTATAGTATGTTTCAACAATTAAATAAGAGTTCACAAATTAGTATTAATTTAAACGTAAGTCCAAATGTCAATTATTACATGATGATTATATATACATGCATAATAATGGAAGTAAGGGTCCAGATTAGTTTCTGGGCTATGAGTGAATGGGAAAATAAATTTAAAAAATCTAGAAATAAATTTACAGAATGAGAAATGAAACTTACCATCTACAGTCGAAGCTGGAAACTTTTCAGACCATATTGTTGGTAAATAAAGTAGAAATGAATGCTTAATGGCAAGAACAAGTAATATCAAAGTGTTGGATCCTGCAGTAACAGAACTGACGAATCCATACTTGAGAGACTAGTTTATTATGAGTATGTGCGTTATAAAATCAGTCACAGTCCCTCGTTATTAATCTTTGCAATGTTTTTAACTCTGTGCATATCCGCCAGTAAATACTACTATATATTTCCTTATACATTACGTTAAAATATTGCTTAAAAAAAAAAAAAAAACAGTTTGAGGAATCGAACATAGGTCTGCAGAGCCAGAACTCAACTCTCACAAAGCTTGACCACGACATGTGCTTCGTTATTACCGTGAAAGTCACAGGTATTTCAGCTACACCACGGACAAAATCAATTATAACTCAAAAACTATAGGTTTGCGACCCCCACATGTATTAGTTTTATTTGATGATTTTTTTTAGAGATCTAGATATACCCCTCGGTCCGAAACGGATCCGACGCCATGACCATTGATCTCAGTTTTTGTGACAGCGGGTGGCGATCTAAACAAACGCCTGGACACGTGTCTATTTGTTTTCGGTGGAGAAGGTCTATGCAGAAGCGCATCAAACTCGGTGACCCACACATCTGGAACTCCCCTTGTTAGCATAGTCGAGCAGAAAAGCTAAGGCGTGACGTCAGAAATGAGATGCCTCTGTGTTTCAACCATAAAATTAGAAAACCGATAAAAAATGGCCAGTCGTGCGAAACTGGAAGCATCTTCAAAATAAACTCTCTCTCCAGCGAACGTGTGTAATATCTCAGCTCTCCTTCCTCCTGCCACCAGAGACTGTCGCATAAGTAACTGAACGAATTTCAACGAAATTTAGCATAAGTGATCTCTTATTTCATCAGTTGGCATATAGGATACATTTTATCCTGATTAAAATCATATTTCATCCTTGATGCAGCGGTCTAAACGGTACATTTTGGAAGTTTGTACATCCTCTTAACTGTATATACATTTAACATTACTTACCGAATGGTCTGGTGGCTCTAAGGCACGTGGGTGGGGGTAAGGTGGAAGGGAGAGGGGTATGGAAGGTCACCGATTCGAATAACGGTCTCGGCTGGAATTTTTACACGCTTTAAAATTGCCCTTCACCTCTTGCTAATGTGAAGATGCTATGACGCTCCGTGATTCGGATTCCAGGTTAAACTGTAGGTACGATTTTCAGGCTAGGTTAGGCGGTTACGATAGAGGCGCATTGCGCAGCCGATAAGAATCTGAGACTACACTAAATTATATATTGTCTGGCGGAGCTTTCTCGCAATCGAAATGTCTTCCACGGTAAGTGCTGTATATGTGACTATGATGTGTTCGACGTGGCTGTTATGTTGGGAGTAGATATTACAGTTCGTATACATACAAGTAAAGCAATCTGTTCATACACACGCCAAGTATTGTTTGCGAAGAAGTCATGTGAACAATAATGAAGTGTGCCTATGGTCCTTAAACTTACCCAATTAGTGGTAATTTCAAGAAGCGGTAGAAACAAACCATAAGCTTATTATTATTATTGCTTATGGCTTTATGCCTCGTTGACGTCGAGGTCATTAGAGGCGGGAAAGGATTGGGGGAAGAAATGGGAAGGAATTCGGTTACGGCCTTTTTAAAGGAAGCATCCCGGCATTTGCCTGGAGTGATTTGGGGAAACCATGGAAAACCCAAATCTGGATGCCCGGACGGGGATTCAAACCTGCGTCCTCTCGAATGCGAGGCCATAATGTTAACCGTTCACCCACCACGCTCGGTAAAAAACGTGATTAAAGCATTGTATACAATGTAAATTCAAAAGGAAAGGAGGAGATCCAAGAAAACGGAAAAAAAACAGGATTACTCTTCTTATTTTTCTTTGAGAGTTTATCTGTGAATTAACAACACACATTTCAAATCGTGCTTGACGAAGCTGCAAGCACGGCTAGTATAGAACATACACTGAAGAGCAATTGAATTAGACACAGCTGACGTTATCCAAACATAGTGCTGTAAACAGAAAGGAAATGGCGTAAGCAGAGATCCGACAATATAAGTAGTAATGCTCATGGTATCAGTAATAGTCTAACGCATTATAATCTAATGGATACAATTATTGATGCCCATCTCCGAAGTCGTACGGACATCTGACTTTTCAATAGCCACTTTATCAAGGGTGCACCGCGAGATAACCATTCCTGTTACGGTAAACTACAGCAAGTGGTCATCATCGGCTAGTTCACGGTGAAACTGGTCACTGTTTTTATTGGTATTCGGGTCAGGTGTGATTATGACGCTTCAAGCGTTCCAGTTTCTACAGTACTTTGTTTTCACTAAGTATAGACAACACAGGACGGACACAACACCATCACAACACTTAAACACCCATGCCCTCGGCAAGACTCGAAGCGGCGATCTTCGGTACGCGGAGGCAGTACTCCAGCCCGGTCACTTAGAAGCAGCCACGCCATATCGTGTCTATGAGGTACCGTAGCCATCGTCCCACGAGGATAACGCAGGGAGGAGGGGGGAGGGAAATTGCAACTGGAGCCTAGAAATGTGGAAAAATGTTGCATGGACTAACGAGTTGAGACTCACGTTGGTAAATGCCAATCGCAGGGTACGAATACGGCACACACATTGCTGGGAACCCCTCAGAAGTCAAAGTCACCGGGTTACCTTTGACGTCCATGAAACCGAGCGTGGGAGGTTAGCTCTGGTGCCGCATTCGGAAGGACGCAAGTTCGAATCCCCATCCGGCCATCCAGATTTCAGTTTTTCCATGGTTTCCCTAAATCACTCCAGGCCAGGCCAGGCGGTTCCTTCAAAAGGCCATAACCGAATTCCATCCCGTTCCCTGCCCCCCTTTTTCCCAGTCTCTAATTGCTTCAATGTCGACGAGACGTAAAGCTCCTCCCCCCAAAAAATATCCCCCTAGGGGTTCGTCAATTGAACGAAAACTAATACATTAACACACTTAATAATCACAAACAGTGAGTTAAACACTGAAACAAAGAGATGATTTAATAAAACATATAATACCAAAAACTATGTTTGCACTACTGTAAGTAAGTACACACACAACAACTAGGTAAACAACAAGCCGAGTGGAACACATATGTGTAAATCAGCAGAAAAATGTTCACTATAGGAAGTGCGGTATGCATACAAGAATGTTCAACTGGAAATTCATTGAACAGTGCTGTGAAAAGTGTATGAGGTACTGTTCCAGACCGGAATGTGAGGATTACCACTATATCCGTGAGTACAGTTTGTGCATATTTGTTTATATATATATATAAAGATTTTTACTGTTGATAGTAATTGTAATAACACACAAGTAAAAAAAAAATCACCTTTACAGCCATTGATAATGCCTTACGCCACAAGGGTGAAACGCGTCTCGGGGGTAAAATAAAATAAAAATTCATCAGGATGGTTGTTTGTAGACAGAGTTATTTATAAAATTATCGAAGGCGTTACATCATGGCAGCTGACTGGGTATGTTGAGAGTGCATCACGCAACATGATGAATTGAGATTGAAAATGAGCAAAATTGCCACTAACATCGTCTCAACTTGCGATAACAAACAAGCCAATCCATGAAATTAACTAATAACATATTGTTCTTTGTGATCGAATTACTTTTTTAAACAAAAGTCCTTATTTAAAAAAAATAAAAAGTCAGTTTTATAAGTGGGTTCGCCATTGATTGGGAAATTTCACGGGGGCATGTGGAGCTATGAGTCTAGAGCATCCCACAGCATACCTCGTTCTTCAACAAGACAATGCACCTTGCCATCGCTCCAGGGTGTACCTGAACTTTGGGATAGAAACTGTAGATATGAATTTGTTTCCCTGACCAACAAGGTCACATGACCTCAGTCCCATCGAGTACATATGATATGTCATCAAACGAGACGTTTGAGCCTCTGATCCCCATCCATCAAATCTTTGTGAACTGTGATAGGTTTTTCAGGGATCGTAGATTCGTATGGTTTCCCAGCGCTTCAGTCCTGTGTCTTTCCGAAGAATCACTGCAATTTTATCTCTTAAGTCCACATATTCCTGGTAAACATCATTAAATAAATATTCGTTGCAAAATGCTGCCAGCCGATTCTGTGCTGTACCTTTTAGTTTTATAAAGATATAATCAATACTATTCTTATCGGAAAATGTCTGTCGGCTAGCAGATTTAAGAACTGCAGAAACCGGAGAATTCAGCGTGGCTGGAGTTTGGATGACCTCCGTGTTTAACGAGCAATTAACCTCCTTTCCTCCTGTCTAACGAATTTGTGCCAGCTGCTATCGGTACTGGCTATTTGGTCTAATTTCCTTTTTTTTTCAATCTGATATTTACTTTCGCCTTTAATTTTCCTTATATCACTGAAACTACAGTTATTTAAATAATATTTGTGTTTAGTATCGACAACACATCTTTGTGTGGTTTTTAGGATTCAGTCCTAAAATCCAATTACCTCAATATTTCTGCGTTACAGATAGAAAACCGACGGGCTATGCATTTCGTAATCATTTCACTTTAATTTACACCTAGTTTGGTTTAGAATAAACCAAAATTTCCTTTATTCTAAGGTATCTTCTGCTCGATACTTGCCACATTCCTTACGCTACCCAAAAAAAGTAAGTTAATGATAAGTACAGGAAAGAACGAAGAGCGTGTATTACAAGTAATAACTTTAAATCTTGAATTCTTGTTACTTCATAACTGTTTAAAGTGTTTTCGATGGCGTGTATGCACTGAGTACTAATTTATTTCACAGGTAGGTCGAAATGCACAAAATCTACTCACATACAGTAAATATCAGAATAAGCATTACAAATGGCTCAGCAGAACAGACGTCATTCAAAGTAATGTTTCGGTAATTGTTACCAGCTTTTCAATACCTTTGGGTGCTTGCAGTTAAATTGAATCTCCACAGCATAACCGTATTTCATTTTGATTCCTTTCTATAGTTCTCAACTGCAGGGAACATGCACAATCCTTGTTGCCTGTCTTTTCAATATTAGTATTCTCAGCACTTAATTTCCGGCGTACACTCATCTTACATTCATACCTTCCGGTGCACCAGCATCTTAAACTTATACATCTTTCCCGAGAGTATGATGGAAACATGTCCTTAACAGATGTCATTCCTTTATATTAGTCGCTGACTGGTGATAGATTTTTTAATTTTATTTCCCCATATCTTAAATGAACATGGCAAATACTTCTTCATCTTTCATTGCGGAAATCACGACGCCACAGTTGGCATAGTACAAGAGTAACATCCCAACGCGTTACTAGGTTGAATGCAGGGATCTCATGTTAGGTCGTGTCAACAGAGTACGTCAGAATAACAGCCATTCTTTTTTCCTGATCACGAAGGTCTTTTTTTGAAAGATGTATAATATGCACCCACGCCTTGTCTGCACATTCGTCACACGTCAGTATGGCTGCCACACTGGATCGGGGAAGTACAATGGGACCAGGTTCGTGTCCTGGCCGTCCTGATTTCCCACCACCATCTAGCCAAATGCTGGTACGATTCCCAATCTCTATTAATCATACAGAACACAGGTTACACGTTTTACAAGCCTCCCCCCCAGAATAGAATGGGGCTCACGGAAGAAACGGAAAACGTGAGCAGTAGAAACTCTGCCACTAGACGATACGGGAGCGTCCATAAATTACGTGGCTCCATTTTGGCCTGCCTTGAACCTCCCTTCCCACCCACTTGGCCTCACGTGACTTATGCCTAAACAGCCTCCCCCCCTCCCCCCTCAGTGTGGCACGTAGTTTTTTTTCCCCTATTAATTCCACAAAATATTTTGGACTTTTTTTTCTCTTGATAGACTATCGTTAAAATTATTACTTGTATAATGGATACAACTGATTTTTGCGTTATGATTTTTTCTATAATTATAAATATTCTGAATGAAGTGTTGCCACTAGCCACTTCTGCAAATTACCAATTATTGGGAAAAACCTCTTTCTCAGGTACAGTCAGGGGTCCTTTTGTTCTTGAAGTGTTACTAAAAGCATTCTCCTAATCTCATTCATTGTTCATTATTTGATAAAATAGATGAAACTATCTATACCTGCCGCCTAAAAAACTAAGAAGAGCTGCATTTTTTTATTTTATTTTGTTATTGGTATCTTTCTTTCTACATTACTAGGGAATGATTTTTTTATCTGCTTAAATTATTAATATATAAATTTTTGTACGGTGAAAACTAGTTGGAAAAACATTTTCGATGGGCTTCGTAAGTCTATTGGACAGCGCCTCTTCACAACACACTTTGAACTTGAATTAACACTTCAGCGAACACTATAATTCAAGTTGAACAGAAATTCACTTCACAGAACAAAATTCCAATTATTTTAGCAAAGAGCGATGTGGTCACACGCGGGCGATCCTAATCAAAACGGATTTATTTCAAACAATAAAAACTGTAACTGCCTTGGAAAATGCTTGGTGACATCTGTAAGGGAATTTGAGTCCTGGTACAGCATGTCTAATGTTTTTCGAACCGTAATGCGCCGTAGAATCTCGGTTGATTCAAATGCGCCAGCCTCGTGCAACCCAACGCTACGACTTCAAGTCACTCACATACGCAGCACTGTTAGTACATTTTTTTTTTTTTTTTTTTTTTTTTTTTTGTAACTGCTTTACGTCTCATTTTAACATCGAGGTCTTTAGAGACGGGAAAGGATGGGGGCAAGGAATGGGAAGGAATTCGGCCATGGCCTTTTGAAGGAAGCATCCCGGCATTTGCCTGGAGTGATTTGGGGAAACCATGGAAAACCCAAATCTGGATGCCCGGACGGGGATTCGAACCGCCGTCCTCCCGAATGCGAGGCGAGACTGTTAGTACAGATATGGGATATCTAAACTACTTACGGAGATGATTAAATTACGGAAATTAATATCTACATGCTGTTGTGTGTTCTGTACCTTATTTTAACTGTGACAAATAAAATGAATGAAAATCTACGTGGCTTGGCTCTAACACCCCCCCCCTCCCCCTTAAGTAGCACAGCGTAGCTTTCTACCCAACCCCCCTCCCCTTTTCCAACCACCAGACCAAGCCACGTAGTTTATGGACGTACTCTTTAAAATTATACTTCAGGCATAATCCATTAAATAATGTCGGTAATTATGGCATTGAAATTTATAAACATAAAATGACTTTCTACTGTCCGGTTAGGTAAATGAGTTCCTCATGGGTGAGGAATTTTTATCCAGGCTCCTATGGTAACATGCACTAGACATTAAACATTTTAATCATCTATGAGTGTTACTGTTTCCGCTAGAGAAATTGTATTAATTAAAACATAACACAGTAATCATGATTACTAAATCTATAAGTTTAAAATCGGTACATTTAAGAGAAGGAGATTTTCAACGATTAGCCAGAATGTACAATCTAAATTATCAAACGAGGAGTTTGAAAATTGCTTTACCGTAAAAAATCTTGGGTATACATTGCTGTCATGCAGTGACAATAACGTTAACTGCGAAGGAGTAACAGCAGTTGCAGAAGCACAGAGCAGTCACAAGACAGGTATTCCTATAAGCATTCACTTAAAAAGGAACAAATATCTTTCACATCCAACAGTTAAGTAGCAGTACTCAAAAAATATTTCCTTAAAGTATTTTGTAGCAGAATGTTGTAAAACATTTAACGCTACAATGTCTTATTTTTAACATCAAGAATTGGTGAGTGAGTATTAACATTTGGTAGGGCCCGAGTTCGATCGATTTTGATTTTCCATGGTTTCCTGAAATCGTTCCTGGTTCCTTTGTTAACACCATGGCAATTTTCTTGCAGTTCTTTGTCAGCATTCATATTCCAGTTCTAATGCCCTCGCTGTCAACGAACCAAACAAGAACAACTGAAAAAATACTCTAAAAATAAACTGATATACAAAAAATTCAGAAAGTGTCTGTATGAAAGGAAATTCGTTTTCCGCTCACTCTTTCATGTCAAGGGACCTGACAAAATGTAATCAACACTTCAGACTTTGGAAGAGAATGGGAGATGGAATATTTGCCTTAATGGGTTTCTCATGTCGTAGTTGTTTTTTGATTATCTACAAAATTGCTTATTAGGTCGAAATCTTTTATTTAATTACATGAGAATTATCATCAAAATTTTATGTCAAATTTGGAGTGTGGAAGAGTAATGTTGTAAGTGTGTTGCTATTTCCATTATTCTTAAACGATATTGTTAAAGATGTGGTTATCAAGCTCGCATAGATGGTGCATAGAAAATGGAGAATTGGAAAAAGTGCGAACTTCCACTGCCATCCAAATTATATTTCAAAATGTAGAGAGGGCTGACATTTCAATTTTATATAGAAACGAAGTGGAGTACGAATTGCTAAAAATAGTGGTTGACCCACGATTACATGATAAAAGAGGCAAGTTAGAGTGCTATATGTTTTTTTCAGTTTCCAGGACAGTATGATGGGAAACGATCATATCAACTGTTGAAAAGCGAATGGTAAAGAGCATTTTAAGCTATATTGTGACGAGTTGCAAGGAAAGAAAAAAAGGAGGGATCATTGCAACCATTATTACGAAGGTGAAAGAAGATAACATAAGAAACAGGACAATATCAGAAAAGGGCGACACTAGGTGCAAAGGTGCTTACGAAAGAATAAACGGTGGTTTGGCTAGTATGACTTTAAAGTTAAAATAAATTTCTAGCAAACGAATTTTCAAGGGTGAAACCAGTGTTACGTATCTGCCCACTTGCATATAGGATGCGATGAGAGTCTATAGCATCTGAGAAAAATGATATATAAGTCAGTAGGAATACTACCTTTTCCGTCGTGCAGTCTGGAAATTAATGTGATATAGCACTATGCCATTAGCTGATAACTTGTGCGAGGTACTGTTATCATTCTGCATAAATATTTTACCTGAATTCTGTGTTGTTTCTTGAATGGTGCACTAAGTGCATGTTTGCTGTAATATAATATTCCGTAAAGCCTCCAGCCTGATCTTTGAAGTTCTGTAATGACAGACCTAGCAGTTGGTATTTTCCGAACTGATAACTAATAGTCTCTTCACCTGTTTACGTCGAAGAAGAAACGATTCTCGACAGCTTCTCCTAGGAAATATCACTTCAAACATATGGGTAACTTTTTCAACCTCCGATATGAAGAACCACACTTTTTGATGAACATGCGACATTATTTCCGTACGCAGTTTGTAAGGTGAGGACGTTCATCTTGCCGCACGTCCATATGTGGCGAAATATAATCCCTGCCCACGGAGACATGCCGCATTTGACACAGAAGCGACGTGACACCTGCTACCACACACAGGGGTCTTAAGAAAGTCGGCGTTGACTAACAAGTGAACATCGCTTTGCCATAATGATGAACACATTCATTCAGCATCTTGTCAAGGAAACCAATTCGTATGCAAACATGTACATTTTTTACGACCTTTAGCCGAGAGTTAATGCGCCCCGTTTTAAAACAGGAAAGTGTAGCAGAAGAAAGCTTGGTTTAAAAATTACACTGCTCAGTGTACATGTTAATTCATTACGTATCTCGACGATGATAAACATCACCAACTTCTCATAGCAATAAAATTTGTGGGAGACCTATCTGCATTTGGTTGTTAACTTGTTACCGTCTAATGCGAAAGAAATATTGCTTTTTAAGTATCGAAAGCATTTGTTATTTTGGCCCACGTAACATAAAAGAAACATGGTTATGTTAATAATTTAAGAAATAAACCAAACTAAAACTTAATTTAGAGTTTGATTTTCATTTAATGATGACTATTGTTTGTAGCTAGAGAATTTTCTTTCTTTTTCGTCACCAAATTCTTGGTGTTAGAAATTCCATTTCGCGAAATAGAATTGAAGTAGATGCGTAATCATTATATATATACAGGGTGGGGCATTTAATATGTTTTCTGAAAATATTTCGGAAAGAAAGCATTTTAACAAACAATAACCTATATAAAAAATAATCGTACAGTAGGGGGCTACAATTATGTGATATTGGTTTTTTCACAGGTGGCGCTGTTGTCGTTACAACAAGGTCAACTTAATTCTTTTAAATGGGAACCCCTATTTTTTTTTTTTTTGAAGATTCCGATTCCTCATGAAAAAATAAAAATAGTTTGCTTAAATCACTTTTCTGTTAGCCTCACAGATGGCGCTGTAATCGCGAAAAATGAATATTCGAGTTTTTTGTGTATAATTTTAATTATTGTTTAAATAATTACATGTAATTTTCATTCTGTAAACATGGAAGGTAATTTTAAAGGATAATGACGAAATTGATTTTTTAAATGCTTTTTCTTACTTATTTGCAGCCATGTCTACAGCAGGTGCTCAAAAAGGTGACCATTTACTTCCAGACATTTTCTGACACTTTGCAGAAATGATGCCTGAACAGCTCGAAGTGTGTCAGAAAATGTCTGGAAGTAAATGGTCACCTTTTTGAGCACCTGCTGTAGACATGGCTGCAAATAAGTAAGAAAAAGCATTTAAAAAATCAATTTCGTCATTATCCTTTAAAATTACCTTCCATGTTTACAGAATGAAAATTACATGTAATTATTTAACAATAATTAAAATTATACACAAAAAAACGCGAACATTCATTTTTCGCGATTACAGCGCCATCTGTGAGGCTAACAGAAAAGTGAGTTAGGCAAACTATTTTTATTTTTTCATGAGGAATCGGAATCTTCAAAAAAAAATAGGGGTTCCCATTTAAAAGAATTAAGTTGACCTTGTTGTAACGACAACAGCGCCACCTGTGAAAAAACCAATATCACATAATTGTAGCCCCCTACTGTACGATTATTTTTATATAGGTTATTGTTTGTTAAAATGCTTTCTTTCCGAAATATTTCCAGAAAACATATTAAATGCCCCACCCTGTATATTAACAATTTAAAAAAATGATTATGTGGAAAAACAGTTTTTTAAAAAAATTATTCAACATATAGTATGAATATACCATCAAGTAAACGATCTTGGGATGACTTTGGTTCAGAAACTTCAGTTAGAGGAGGGAATTTTGTTGTAGTAACATATGACACAAACTATTATTTTAAAAGATCTTAAAGGAGAAGAATAATTATGAATGAAGAGCTATGAGAAGTATAAATGAGAACCGTTCCAAGTCGAAAATCTCTTAATCTGAGATTTTTTTTCTTTTCTTTTTGCCACCAGAACTGAACAAAAACTTTGCTCTATAATACTGCGCTTTGTTACTTTTTGGATACTGTTTAGTATTATACCGCCGAGATTTTTTTTTTACTAATATTTCGTTTTAAATTACGAAGCCCGATTAAAGGGTTTGTATATCGCCGAGAATTCGAATCAATGTATTAAAAATTGAAACATTCACTTGGGCGAAAGTAATTAGAGATCTGGGTATTTTTTCCCTATAATTTTTAGCGACTGAAAAAGGAAACTAAAATGAAAAAGCTACGTCTACTGTAGGTAATTTGTCATTTAAAGCAAATATTGAGACATCCTCACATGAATAAGATCGAATATTCATAGTTGTTGCATTTAATGTAATTATTTTGGGCCAAGCTAACCGCTTCCTTACAGTCTCCTGATGTTGGAAATGGAGAAAGAGATTAAATGATTTCGGGTGCACGCGCTAGAGCACGTTTGAAAAGTCATGGCTAACCACTTTCGCTGTTCATTTCCAAATGTGAGGAATCAATTGCAACCAGTACACTAACTTCTCATTGCAACCTTTTGACCATTTTCGCAAATCTTCGACGTAAACAAATCAAACGTTATGTGCGGCCCTGGGCTTCTTTTAACCACCCAACTCCATACGAGGCACGATGTCTTTTATTATAGACTCATAACGGATGGAAAAGACTTCAATGTAGACCTAAACAATCGTGCAAGTTATTTAATCAATTGGTTCTATACACAACACAATTAAATTCACTGTCAAAAGTGTGGCTACAGCATGAAAAAACAAATCGCTATATCAATAGCGTTCTGGATTTTTTTTTTTCTCTATAGACAGTCTCATTAGGTTAAGCTACTAGTTTATAATAAGATCGGAATTTGCTAACCGCTTCGTCTGCGTGCGGTTAAGTGTGTGGAGTAATACGTTTACAGTTTTTTTTTTTTTTTTAGTAACAATTAATATCCAGAAGTAGGAAAAAACCTAGATATCATGTAAGAAGTTTCGTTTTTACCTACTTCCCTATTTCAAATGTTCTTCCAGTTATCAGGATTTTCGCTTCCAAATATCAGGATTTTCGTTTCCAATATATTTTAACGTAAAGTAATTTGTAAAAATAAAGATATTAACTAATTAAATATTCATAAAGCTACGTGAAAATTAGTCATTTTAATGCGAAGAGGAAATATTCTACATAATTGCAATCAAGTTTTGGTATCGATACAAAACACAACATTGTTTGATTAGGATTCTTTTTTTGGTATAGTTGTAACTTTTACCGTAACCATCACAATTGGTTGTTCCGTTCATCTTTAATATAGTGGTTTTATTTATATTTTCCCTGTATTCTAACATACTATATTTTATAAAACTTAAAAAATAAATAACCGTAGTTACACAGTCGAAAACAATATTAACAGATTCCAAAGAGTGTTTATCTGGTTGTAATGAGGGGTATCTTTTGAGGTTAAGAAAGGAGTGATTATCTTTAGATGCGTTGTGATCTGTTTGTTCTGGTTACGAACAGGTTCTCATTTCTTTCTTCACCATCGGTCTAGGGTGATAAAATAGATACGCCGCAGAATTTAAGCTAGATCCTAAGCTTTCAAACTATAGTAAGCCCATCCAAATCGATTCGATAGTTTTTGCATGCTATGGTTACAAACCGACAACCAGACACAGACATTTTACGGATTTACTTTTTTTTTTCTTTTTTTTTTTGCTGTCGCCAGTCTTTCTACTGGTTTGATGCAATACTCCATCCTTTCCTATCCTGTGCTAACCTCTTCATTTCTACATACGCCTTACAACCCACGTCCTCAATTATCTGCTTCATATATTCTAATCTATGTCTTCCTCTACAGTTCTTACCTTCGACTGTTCCCTCCACTAACAAATTAACCAATCCAGCATGTTTCAAAATATGACCTACCAGCCTGTCTCTTCTTTCTGTAAGCTTCTTCCATAACCTTCTTTTCTCACCCATCATTTCCAAAACTACCTCATTTCTTAATTTGTCTGTCCACCTAATTTCAGCATTCTTCTGTAAAACCACATTTCAAATGCTTCAAGTTTCTTTCTTTCCGGTATTTCTAAAGTCCATGTTTCGCTACCGTAAAGTGCATTGCTCCACACATAGAGTTTTAAAAAAATTGTTCTAATTCCAAGATCAATATTTGAAACTAAAAGGTTTTTCTTTTTCATGAAGGCTCTTTTTGCTAGTGCTATTCTGCTTTTAACATCATTCCTGCTTCGGCCATCGGTTGTAGTTTTGCTTCCCAAGTAACAGAAGTCAATTACTTCTCCTATTGCATCCGATCCTATTTTTATATTTAATCTAATAGTCTTGACATCATTTCTGCTACATTTCATCACATTTGTTTCGCTTTGATTTATATTCAGTCCAAAATCTTCCTTCAGTATTTTGTTCATGCCATTCAGTAACTTCTCAATATCCTCAGCCCTGTCTGCTAACAAGACAATGTCATCAGCAAATCGTAGCATACTGATTTTTTCTCCCTGAAAACTTATGCCACATGGAAATTTTTCTTTGACTTTCTTCATTGCTTCTTCTACGTACAAGTTGAATATTAACGGGGATAGGCTACAGCCTTGTCACACACCCTTTTTAACTGATGCATGTCTCTCGTGATTCTCTACTTTTATTACAGCCACTTGATTCTTACCGGTATATAGTTTATAGAGTATTCTTCTATGTCGATACTTTAGACCTGTCTTCTTTAAAATTTTGAACATCTTGTCCCACCTAACATTATCAAAAGCTTTTTTCTAAATCAATAAAAGCCATAAAAGTATCTTTGTTTTTCTTGATCCGCTCTTCAACTATTAATCTTAAAGACAGAATTGCTTCCCTTGTACCCCGATTTTTCCTAAACCCTAACTGATCTTCACCTACTATCTCTTCTACTACCCTTTCCATCCTTCTGTATATTATTCTGGTCAGTAATTTTGAAGCATGTGATGTTACACTAATGGTGCGATAATTCTCACATTTGTGGGCTTGTGCTTTCTTTGGAAGTGTGAAGATGATATTTTTATTAAAATCAGTTGCAATTTCTCCTGTTTCATAACTTTTTGATTTCAACTTGAATAATCTTTAATCTTTCGATTCCTTCCTCTCCTAGGGATTTAAGAAGCTCTGCAGGGATCTCATCAATTCCAACTGCCTTATTTTCTTTCAAGTCATTCCGAGCTTTATTAAATTCTGTCCTCAAAACCGGATCTCCTAAGTCATCAATATCGGCATCGCCTTCCTTTTCCATTACACTATTGTTTAACTAGTCCGCCAGATACAGTTTGTCAATGTATTCCTTCCATCGGTTAGCTCTATCTTCTGAGATTAAAAGAGCTTTCCCATCAGCAGCCTTAATGTTCATACCTCTTTTCTACATTTCTCCAAAATTCTGTTTGATCTTTCTGTATGCAACATCTACTTTTCCTACGACCATTTCCTTTTCTATTTCTTCACACTTTTCTTGTAGCCATTTTTCTTTTGATATTTTGCATTTCTTATTTATTTGATTTCTAAATTGCCTGTACTGCTCTCTTCCTGCTTCATCCTGAGCATTTTTGTAACCTCTCCTCTGATCCATAAGCTCCAAAATTTCTTCTGTGATCCAAGGTTTTCGGTCAGCTTGTTCCCTAAAGCCTAATGTTTCTTTACCAGCTTTCATGAATCTCTGTTTGACCATGATATAATCTAGCTGATATCTGCCTGTATCACCAGGACGATTCCAGGTGTATGTTCTTCTTGCATGGTTCTTAAAGAGTGTGCTTATATCTTTCACAAAATTCTAGTAACCTGCTTCTTCGTTCATTTCTTTCTCCTAGACCAAAACTTCCTACAGTATTCCTCTCTTTTCCTTCTCCCACTATTGCATTCCAATCACCCATGATTATTAGATTTTTCTCCCCTTTCACATATTGGATTAATTCTTCAATTTCAGCGTATATTTTTTCTATTTCTTCGTCATCTTCCTGTGACATTGGCATATACACTTGTACTAATGTGGTTGGGACGGGCTTAGTTTCTAACCTCATCAAAATAATCCTGTCACTAAATTGTTCATAATTACTCACCCGTTTCCCTACTTTCTTGTTCATTACAAATCCTACACCAGTGACTCCATTGACAGCTTGTGTGCTAATTATCCTGTGTTCCCCAGACCAGAAATCCTTTGCGTTCTTCCATTTAATCTCACTAATCCCAACAACATTTAACTTCAGTTGCTCCATCTCCTCTTTTAAGTTTTCTAACCTGCCTGCTCTATTTAGACTTCTAACATTCCACGCTCCGACTCGTAGAATGTTTCTATCCATTCTGATGACTCCTCCTTGAGCAGTCCTCACCCGGAGATCCGATTGGGGGACTATTTTACCTCCGGAATATCTTACCCAAGAAGAAGCCATCATGATATATGTAATTTGAGAGGATTACATTTCCTCGGGATACTCTTTGGGTCTTTAATGCAGTGGTTTCGCGTTGCCTTCTGCATTCCCATGCCGTTGATCATTTCTGATTCATCCACCTTTAGAGAGTGGGTGATTCCTTATACCGGGAATCGTTCAGTCGCCAGAGCCTCGTCCGTGCAAACAGGGTGCACCACGTGAAGGAGAGGTTGACATTTGGTTGGAAAAGGCTAGTATAGTCTCTCCTAAATCCTTACACCCTTTACATAAGAACAGATTAGAACTTTTGCGATTTTATTTATAAAGAGTGGAAAAATTGTACCTGAAGGGTTACTTGATGTAATCTGTTGTTTTTAAAACAAGCAATCAGAACACACAATAAACTAAAATACAACTAAAATATTTTTCAACGCAGGGCTGTATAGTTGAATATCAATGTAGATTACCATTTATTTGAAGGCAGGGCACTGATCTTTTTTGCCTTCCTATATCTGTCAGTGCTGAGGAGATTGTTAAACTGCCTGCACTCTGTTGTGACTGTCGGGCCTAATTCAGTTAGGGTTCCTTCACAGTTACAAATGTGTCAGTTGGTATAGCCCAGTCGTTCAGTTCTAATCATATAGTATCTGTTTGGATGCAATGCACTGTGAAGAAAGAGCACTTTCAATAAAATAGTATTACTATATACCAAAGTAACCGTAAAAGCTTTTGCGTGCTGTGCTCTCAGTATATATACTACGTTAGATGTATTTTTAGTATTATTATTTAAATTCGGGATATGGTAAATATTGGAAACGAATTTTTTTTTTAACTGCTTAACGTCTCCTATAACAACTAGGTCTTTAGAGACGGGAAAGGATGGGGGGCAAGGAATGGGAAGGAATTCGGCCATGTCCTTTTTGAAGGAAGCATCCCGGCATCCACCTGGAGTGATTTGGGGAAACCATGGAAAATCCAAATCTGGATGCCCGGACGGGGATTCGAACCACCGTCCTCCCGAATGCGAGGCCAGAACGCTAGCCGTTACACCACCGCGCTCGGTTTGGAAACGAATTTCAAGTTTCTGGGCAATAGTGTTTTTAAGGTAGGCTTGGTAACAAAAATAGTCTCAAATTTACAACTTTGGCGGACGATTTTTTTAATTTTTTTTTTAATTTTTTTTTTTTTTTTTTTTTTAACGGCTATTTTTGCATTGGAACACCTAGAATATAATTTTACAAAATTTGAAAAGCGATATTCGGTTTTGGGTCATTGAAACATATGACATGTGCAGAATTGAAGTATAATCCCAATAACTGAAATCTATTAGAATCGAAATGCAATCCGTGACTGTAGACGTGGAGCTATTTTTTCCTGAATGCTGGAAGCAATGATCGCTTAATTTACAGCTTTCTGGATATCTTTCCAAACCTCCAATATGGCGAAAGTACTATCGCGATCGGTTTTGTTTTTGCCCTGAAATGTGAGAAACTTCTTTGTTTTTCCAGACATCAAGGGGCTTGAACTGTAATCAATGCTAGGCAAGAGGATTCGTTTTTTAGTGGAGTTGTGTCAGTTCATTTATGCTTGATATTGTTGATGACATGAAACTTGCACAACTGATTGTAAAGTTCTCGTGACTGATAATTATGGTTTCATTTTGTACTTAATAATTTTTGGGATTCAATTGTAATGGAACCAAAAGTGCATTTATCAACATTATGCTGTCTCTAATCTTGAATCAATGCAACCCCGCTTTGTTAGATTAGTAGGATAGCAATTCTTGAATCAGGTATGTGGTGCTGAATCTAAGGTAACTACAAATAACATACATGTTAACCTGGGATTTGTTATAACTTACTTTTGGTACAATGTGTGTATTAGTGCAAGATAAAGTTTGGCAAACAGACATGAGTACATTCGTTGCCATCAAATTTCGCTTTGACAATTTCTTGAGTTCGTGTTGGTAGATTTTTTAATATCTGACTTGACGATTTCAACCATGACTTGATGTAACTTAATTGTTACATCGACCCTGGCGGAAATAAAGTGCGTTTGGCCAGTACGCTAGTCTTCGTATGTTAGTGCAAATAGTTGGTGACTTTGGGATTCGTTCAGTCGTCAGAACTGACACCGCGAAAGTGTTGATTCGGTTAAAAGTTTTTAAGAATCTTGTTTTTTTCATGAACCCATGAATGTTAAAACGCAAAGGCATTAGGAAGTAAGTAAATAAAGTAAAATAAATTTTTGTGGACTTTACTACCTCATGACAGATTTCCAATTAGCGGCGCATTCAGGCTTGATCCTTACTATTCCTACTTTATAACGTAGAATCCTAACCACGGAGCATCCTACCTTTATCAGAGATGGTGGTAAGGTTACGTGCCCTTAAAAATTACTTGTTGGCCTTGGATTCTAATCCAGTACAATGAATTTTCAAAGCCAGCACATTAACCATTGAGCTGCCATACCACTAATTGGGAAGTATTTCATTTATACGCCAAATATTGTAGCAAATGTGGATACTTCACTTTTAAGATCATTACCTCAATTTTATATTCTTCCCACAAATTTAAGTGCAGTATGTTCTCAATTTTGTACTTTATTTTGGAAATAGGTAATAGTTTGACGAATTTCTAGAATTATACTTCCGATTCTTTCTTAATTGTCTTAGGATTAGAAGTTTTAAAAAAAAAAATTATAGGTCGTCATTACTGAAGAACATTTATCAGTTTAGTTTATCACAACGTATCAAAGTATTTCAATTACATAAATAAAAGGTCTTTTGAACTCAAAATTATAAATTAAAAAGTTCTGTAGGCCTACTGACTGAAACGTTGTAAGACCAATATACGACGAATTTAAATTATGACTCTGCGGTTATTGACTTCCTGGTTAATCCCGCTGAGCCTGGATTCTCATTGTGTTTGACTTAAGTCGGAACATGAGTAGCAATAACTTTCTCTAGAAAGTAGGGCGCGGACGAAGCTCCGTCGTCTTGCAACATTGCGCCTGTTGAAGCAAGTGGAAAAAACAAGTGCACTGTGCATCTTCAGTAGTGTAGCTTCAACTTTTCACTGTTAATCAAATATACTCCTGGAAGAATTAAAGCGTTATGGGTACAATGATAAAATGGGAAGCTCGTGTAGAAAGCATGAAGCAGGTGGCGTCCCTTCAAGCTATAATTGTTGTATACGTGACAGTAGTATCTAAAATCTGTCAACTCTCAGATTTATCGCCTTTCTTTTAATTTTACCAGACACTATTTCCTTCCCCTCGGCGCGTGTTGTAGATAAGATTTTTTTGTAACTTTATCAGCTGTCGTCGTGTCACACCTCTACTTAGCACATAATTTTTTTGTTATCTGGGGCGTTCTAAACATTGTCCTGCATTCATGCTGCACACACAGGCCTCCTCACGATCTGATGATCTCTCAAGAAGCTAGATTCGATTCCCGGGCCGGTTTTCTATGGTTTACCTAAATCAGGCGAATGCAAGGGTAGTGGTTATAAAGAGTCCCGCAGTCCTCTTGCTCTAATGACATCGACATGCTATAATTAAAAAAATCGTCTTCGGGAAGGTTCTATTACCGTTTCTTAATATACATTCTGAATATTCAGTGAAAAGATTGCTTTTTCATATTTGCAATTATTTTGAGCAGATCCAGGAAACAGTCAAAGGTAGATAGATTGATAGATAGATATGTTCACTTTGGTCCCATGTGAGAATAATCTCGGGGATGTGGAACAGTACATACACTTATTAGTAATGTCAATATTACTAAATAATTGATAATATTATATATTGACAAGAAGTTAGTAACGACCCATTAGTATAACCAATATTTCCTGTAATCTACAAATACAATCCCGAGTTAGTTAATACTTATGTGGAACAGTGTATAAACTTGTTACCAGCATCTAACAACCAGTTATTTTCTTGCAAACCATTTACCACAACTCATAAGCAGTCAATTACTTAAAAACCTGTTAGTATCATAATTTTTACAGCAGTTTTTGAGTGCATGCTATCCCATGTTACTTACTATATATGAGTGAAATTTTGTAAACAGTGTAATTACTTCATTTGTCAAAAGTTTCAACAGAAAGAAAAACCATATATCATTTTAGTAATTGTGGACAACTTTGTCACTTTCCCCTCCATACACCATATATACTATTTTATCAGTCATTCTTAGTTACCAAATTCCAAGAAGAAAATTCTTTCACAGAGTAAAATGGATTCTGAAGCAGAAACTCTTTCAGTTTGGACTTAAAGTAGTTGGGTTTTTTGTAGATAACATTTAATTTCTGTTGGTAAGACATTGAATATGGAAGCTCCAGTAAATTTTAACCCTTTCTGTACAATTGACAGTGATTTGTAATCCTTGTGGATATTATATTTATTCCTAGTATTATGGCTATGTATGTCAGCATTAAGATTGAAGTGTTCAGGATTTTCCACTACAATGATAGTACGGAGTATACATACTGTGCTGGCATTGTTAGTACACCCAGGTTTTTAAATAGATTTCTACACGACGTCTGTGGGCTTGCTCCACAAATAGTTCTTATAGCACGTTTTTGCAATTTAAATACCCTCTGTGCTTGTAACGAGTTTCCACAGAATGAGATGCCATAAGTGAGCAGGGAATGAAAATATGCAAAATATACTAACTTTCTGGTTTCTATATTGCAAAAAATCGTTGTCGTCTGAATATGTGACTTTATCATGATGTCATTCAGGGCCAGCCAAATGCCATGCAAGGCTTCATAACGTAAGCCGAACAGTAAAGGTTGAAGTAGCCTAAACAGCCTTGGAAAACTCGTCTTCTGCTTCTTAATTCCGAAGAAATCTCTTGGCCAGTCTTTCAGAACAGCTTATGTACGACACGTGAGTCTGACAATGTAAACGTGAATGATTTAACTCATAACGTGGAAAGAGCTGATAACACGATGAAGAACGCTTAGCGAAAGTGATTGCCCAAAATTCGTAGGCAATGTTGTTGATTACAAACTGAAAACGAAAAAGTCCAAGTACCATTACTACTAAAAAGGCACAGTTTCGTAAGTTCTGGCAGCCTGTGTGTAATCGAAATATACGGTTGCTCTCGTTCTTTAGTATAGAATCACCTTCCGTGAATTTGTAACAGTCAGTTCTGAATACTTCAGAGGAAATATTTCTTTACATCAGCATATCCACGAGGCTAGGATTAATCATAACAGGACTCTACAACTGAGAGGATTCAACCTTTCTCAAACTTCCGTGATCAATATATTCCGAAGGTGGGTAGCAATGTCTTGTCAGATTTTAATCCAAATTTGACTCCACGGATCGTTTTTAGTGTGTTCGTAAACTTCTGATTTATGCGTTTACTTCAATGATAAAGAAACTATTTATGATGGCCACACCGAATGGTTCTCCGACGTGATTGTAAAATCATCTCTACAAGGAAAAAATCGTGTTCAATTGTTTCAGCTAAGAAGCTCAGAATTAATACCTGTGGGATTAGCCTTAAAGTTGTTAAAACACTGTCATAATCACTTGCTCCTTCTTAACTGTACCATACAGTACATGCATCGTAACTGGAAACAATACAATTTCATGTGAGATCTCAGTAGTCAGGAGCATCACACATTTGTTTCCTGAAGCAATAGTCGTTTCAATACTTACCATTTCTTCTTACATAGCCTTCCTTTCTTAAGTAAGGGGGTTACGGATTGGAATAAGTTACCAAGATACATGATGAATAATTTACCAAAAAACGTTTTAAAAAAATTTAAAGTTGAAACTTTTAGAGGGCAAAAGTAGGTGGTACAGGAAAGGGGGAAAATGGGTGTGTAGGGGAACTGCTACCGGAGCGTGCGGTTCATCGCAATTAAATTAAATAAATGCAACTTAACTGTCTCTCCTAATGTTCGAATGTGGTGCATTAAACAACAGATATCTTGGTTTGATTCAGGAAAAGCCTATAGCCTGATATCGGTCTTTTTTTTTTTCGTGTACGAATAAGCGAGCAAATATCGTAGCAACCGTTTTCAGTGCATGGATGTCAGGTATAAATATTTTAATGCTCCTTCATGCTTTGATCGTTTCAACATACTAATTGATTTATTAATACTTTCAATCCCACCGGAGTTAATGCTCCAGTAGAAATTTACCTACAAACATACGTTTGTATTACGATAATTTTATTTTAAATTCTTTCACTGTTTGACGTAAATTTATCAGCACATTCCTCGATAATTTATTACCTAATTTATTACTACTTTGTTAAAAACCTAAAAAAAAAAAAAAAAAAAAAAAAAAAACTTTACCACTCTCTTACACCCGAATTCCAATACTAGTTTATCGCCATGGCCATTTCTTTCCTTCCACGCAGGCCTCATTGACAACTTCTTATACACCACCATTCTCTCTTTCACCCTCGACCTGTTACCCTGATTTTGGTTGATTGTGCATCTTGAGGAGGTTCACCGCAAACCATGATCGTGAATTTCTGAAGGAACTTGTTAATCAAAATTTGTATTACGCATCTGAGTCGATTTGTATCAGCAACGAGTTAGTTATTTTTAAATTCTCAGTAACGAAATCTCATCCACAGTATATTATAATTTCTATTTAACAGTTTCTATTTATTAGTTTCTATTAAAAATTTACCTCGAGATAAAACGGCAACGTAATTCGTGCTTTAGACGTGAGACGAAGAATATAAAGAAAGCAACAAGTGAGAATAATATAATTTGTTCTTAATTTTTCATTTAGGCGTGGATCATAGATCATTTCGCCTGCCAACAAGGAATGACGCTTGTAATACAATGACTTATGTACCCAGATATCGCGTTCTGGCATTCTGTCATGACTTTGAATTTATTTTTCAAATACATGGTGTTGCTTGATGTGCTGGAAGAGCCAGTTGTCGGTTGTAGGGAGTGTACGAGTGGTATCTCCCTACGCCCTACACTGGATGTTGATGCTGCTACAGAAAACGAATCGGAAAGATAAAGCGCTACTTCAGCTCCCTTGCTTCTGGCTTGAATTATAGTCCAAGGTAAAAACAAAATAAACCTGCAAATACTTTTATTCCAGCATGAACAGAATGTGTAATCCCTACCAATGTTATTTCAGATACATAATTCCTACAAATTAAAGATGTAATGGATTTAGACAACATTTTCAAAATATAAATGGAGTTAAAAGTAATACATAGAAGCCTTTATCAAAATAGAAGTTAGATCATATACAAAATTATTGTATTGACGATAATATAGCGATGACGGCAGTGTATTAACGTGATCATTTGACACATATTCCACTAGCGTGGGCGGTATTAATTCTGGGTTTGTGGCATTCAATACAGTAATGTGAATGAAATGCTTAAATGAACACTGGTTAGTTCGATAACAGTGACCTTTTATGTAATTATTTCACCGTCTTTTTTGTTAAACAAAAAGAGAGAAGGTGGCATTGAACCTAATATTTCGATGAGATGATACTCATATTAGTAATTTTAACCATGTTGGTTTTACTATAGTTGGATATCGTTGTGTTAACGTTTTAATAGGAGAAATCACCCACAGCAATTGAATTCAAGCTATCTGGTAATACAGTATCTACGCCGAACATCTTAGATGGGGGAAATTACATGTTAACAGCTATTTTCGCAGTAACATCTGTAATTGTAATTTCCTGTATAACGTCGGAGGGCGAATTGCAACCACATTTAAGAGTAATTGTCGAGCGCTCTGGGAAACTACTCCCGTCACAGTTACTTCGAAAATTGCTTCTAGCGTCAATCCGGTATTACCCGGTCGTATCAGACACCCAAAATGGTTTTTTTCCCCCCCTTGTGCACGTCATATGCAGAAAACAGAAATAACGATAGTTTAGATCCTGTGACATCAGAGGCGGCCTTAGCAAGTTTTTCAGGTGGTGCGAGATCTCATTGTGGCGCCTCAAATGTGCAACCGCTTATCCGTGTTTAAGGTGTCCACATAGACAGATTGAAGATAACATTCATTTTTTACATCCTACTAAAATCATAAATGTAAAAGTTTGTTTTCTTTAATATTTGTTACTGTTTCACATCGAAACGGCTGAATGGCTTAGGATAAAGTAGTTTCCGTTGGATTCGAATACGTGTATGAATGCGTTATGAATTCCAATAGAGCAAAGCCGAGGGCAGAAAAGAGTCCTTATACATTAATAACATCTGAAAGATTAGTGTATAGGATAGCAATGGTATGAATGAGAAACAACAACTATACATTTGAAAAGGTTAATTTAAGCTACTATAGCGTACGCAATGCCATCACGTGTACGTCAAATTTACATAGTATTTAAGAAAAATGTTTAAAACAAACAAATGAGGACATAACATCATAACTAAAAGGCCTAGATTGCTAACTTACTCGTTTTTGTCCTTTGGAAATATTATTTTCTATAGATAAAATTGCAAGATTTGGAAGTCTATTTAGAGTCAGAGTTTACTATGAATAAGTTTAAAAAAAATTTTTTTATTGAAACTTTGGTCTCCTCTAACGACAGTTACAGGTGTCGTTAACAAATTTGAAGTGCTGTCCACATATTCGGAAATATATCGTAAAAAATCGAAATAAAGCGTAAGTGCGATGATGAGGGGGATAGGTTGTGAAGACCTGGAACATCGAAGGCGTTGCTCTCAGCAGAAGCTAATTGAAAAATTCACCACTGACGTGTTTCGGAATGACAGCAAACAAATATTTCTACCAGCAACATTCATATCTAGGAATGACCATTAAGATAAGAGAGATCAGGGTCAGAACAGATTTATTTCTGAACTTTTTTTTTCAACGAGCGATTAAGGAATGGAATAGGAAGGATTTACCAGGTGAGTAAACTTAAAATCTGACAAGAGTAGTTCTCGATAAATCATTTCCGTCATCCTGATCTGGGTTTTCCAGGGTTTTCCCAGATCGCTCCGGGCGAATGCCGGGATGGTTCCTAAAAATAGCCCATGGGCGTGTATATCCCTTCCTATGTTCAAATGGTTACACATTAGGATTGGTATAATGTACCCTCCGCCACCCACTCGAGGAGTAATAGTAATAGTTACATCCTGCTAACCATTGGTTTTGCCGATTCAAGTCCCAATAGTTTCGGTTAGAAAGTCCCTCAGTCAATGCACAACCCGATATGTTATATTTTTCTCCATTTGTTAAACTCATTTCTAAGTCTGCACAGGATTATTCCAAGTATTACAATTCAGGAATTGTTTTGATAATGTGTAAGAACAACACTGTATCATAAAATTTAGATAGTTGTGAAAACTGAGTGACCTACGCATTCTTAATTGTACCGATCAGATGCTAAACCACGTTCACTATAAACAATTCTTCGGGTTCTGTTACTGTCTCATCTATGGCCTCGTAATCAAAAATATCTGTTCTTCCTTTGGTGTCTGACTTATTTGATAAAAGGTATGTCCCAGTCTGGGAAGCAATTTCTCTAGGTGTTAGAGCAGGCGAATAACACCGGTAATCTCTCTCAAATTCCGAGATCTTTCACAGCAATTTTGAAGCCTTTCATGAATCTCCTTTCATCCTGGATAGCCTTGATTACAATAATACTTTAATCAATATCAAATCACCATTGTAACTATAAACTCAAATTGCTCAATGATCTGGCTCAGGGACAAGGCCTCTGTTGCTGCAAGTGAATAATTCGTTTCCGGAAGGGCGTCACGAATTGAAGAATAGTGATAAACTGATAATGGCCTTCAGCAAGGCTAGAAACTCTATTGTGCGAATGAATTTGGCCTTTTTTTTTGGCGATAGTATTAAGTTCTTGCATACCAATTCGCATACCTTTGTTGATCGAGAAAATGGAACAAATATTCTTTAAATAAATCCGGACGAAGAAGCCGATCTAATTGACGTTTTGGTGGTACCTGCCAGACCAACTTTAATGACAGCTAAATGGATTAAAAATACTTGAGAAGATGTTGGTTCAGAATTCTACTTTGGACACCTTTGTTTCTTCCTATCATATTGGATCCATTGCCATATCTTTGGCCTAAAAAATCGTTTATATCCAAATCGTACCATTAATATACAGGCCTGTGTGTACAGCTCTCATGTCCCGAATAGTCACTTACCAACTTAAAAGCAACGAAACACTCATGCACTTTGATTTCGTCATCAACAAAAGCAATGTTAAAGATAATAGTTCCACGCGACTGACAACAGGAGTTCAATTCAGTATGATGGAAAAGTAGTTAGATGACTTAACCATAGTAAAAATATTATTAAAAACTTCAATCGTTTTAAATACATTTTTCAAAATAATAGACATTAGTCTCCTTATTAGCAATAAGGCGTAGATGCTCCATCATCACAGTGCCATATTTTCCTAGCAGTTGAAATATATCCAGTTAGTTACCATTATTAGAAGTATTTAGTGTTTTAGATCCAAAGCTTCCACTGAAAGAGAATTATTGCTTGATAAAAGGAATATTTTGGACATCATTCATTCGAGGATAGCAACCTACCGTGATTTTTCGTCTTCAATCTGTGTTTACAAATGCTTGCCTATTATATTGAGGTTCTTCAGTCTAATCAACGCTTCTGTCCAACTCAGTTGTACTGGCGATGTGAAGAAGTTTCCTAAGTTTTGAGATGCTCTGATAAGTTGCTCGCTCGTCATCAAATTCTTCTTTTCCCAAATAAGAATAAACAAAGGTAAAAACAAAATACTTTATCTGCAGTCTGCAGATTTAGAGGAAACCAGCCATCTTCTTTTATAAGTTTCTCCATTTGATAATACTCTTTGAAAATGCGTTTTTAAGAAAAGGCGTCCATAATTTTTTTCTTGAATTTTTCCGTTGCTCGAATAATTATTTCATCTCTGATTACAGGGTCAATGAGCAACCATTTTGAAATATTATCATAATTTGCGACGGTGTATATCTGGTATACCCCATTTTGAAGTGCAGACGCCGTTGCGGCCATAGCTAAATCTTCTTGCCATGCTGCTCTTTATCATTATGAGCCTCATCTGAAGAACATCTATAAAATAAGTTTCCTTCCATCAGATGTTGAAGTAGTTGTGATGACGACGATTCAGATAACACCTCTAAGAAATTATGCAAGCAATTTTGAAACCTCCTCAGTTTTACCTTGGTTTAGTTTATTTCTTTTAAGAAAAAAATGTAGCGGCATGTCTTGTCTATAAATGACACATTATATTTTGTAAATATTTACGCTACCGACATTAATTGCAGTCACCTAAGGTCTAACATCGTAGAAGTAGATAAGTAGGTTGAATCTCGCCTCATGCACACGCACCTACATGACTGTACCGTATCTAGAGGGGTTAAACCGGGGAGCTTACCCCGGGCGGCAAAATTGTGTTTAAAGGGGGTAGGAAATGCGGTATCAAAGGAAGTGGAAGTAAAAATGGGAGTGCCGCAGGGTAGCGTATTGGGACTATTGCTATTCATTATTCTAATGAATAATTGTGTTGATTGTTTACTACCGAAATTAGAGTGTTTGCAGATGACATAATGCTGTTTAAAAGGATCAAAACAATAGAGGACTGTAAACAATTGCAGGGTGATCTAGACACGATATCTAGTTGGGTTGGTAAACTTGGGATGAAGATAAATGCAAAGAAGAGTCAGCTAATTAGATACACAAATAAAAAACATAAGGTTAATTATGAATATAAGGTGGGGAAAGAATTGCTTGCTGAAGACTTGAAATGTAAATATCTTGGCATTACATTTGATAATAAGCTTAACTGGGCAGGACACATTGGACAGGTGGTAGGAAAAGGTTTCAAAATTCTGCACTTGTTCAAGAGAGTGATGAGGGGATGCACGAGAGAAGTAAAGGAATTGGGTTACAAAACTTTGGTCAGACCATTGCTCGAATATGGTAGTGTATTGTGGGACCCACATTTTGAGTATCAAATACAGGAGTTGGAGAAGGTGCAAAGAAGGGCTGCTAGATTTGTTTCTGGAAATTATCGCAGAATGCAATCAGTGACAGATATGATAAAGGAGCTGGAATGGGATTCATTGCAAGACAGGAGGTGGATGAGGGGGGTAATGGGAGTGTACATACTGGTGATGAGGCATGGATAGATATTGCAGTAGGTATGAAATAGTAGTTCATGGAAGGGAAAAGATGACCATGACAGTAGGAAGATAATAAGAGTTCAAAAACACCGCCAGGTGGCAGCACGGTCGCGTGACGTCACAACATGGCCGCCCCCGTTTGGTGTGACCAAGATGGCCGCCGAGCGCACCGCCCGGTCAAGATTGCCGCCCCCCGTTGGGGTGACCTAGATGACCGCCGTTAGTTCACAGATCGGCCGCACAGATGGCACCATCTCCCAAGGGCTTAATTTCTAGTTCATTTGGTGGCGGCTAGATGGCGTTCGGTGGCATTATTTCCGGCGCGCTTTGCGAAATGTGTACACTGTTTCAACGACTGTTATCTCTGTTTACTAAGCGTGACGAAATATGTATTCCTAGCGTCCTGTTAAGCAAGCACTGAACATCTTGGCTACTATCGACACACAGTAAAGTATTTTCTTCGGTACTTAAGCGTAAATCATTGCAATTTTACTAAAAACAAAAAAGTCCACATTAAAACGACCTCGGCAGTGTTGGGGCTAGGTCGCCGGTTCGAGTCCGGCCGCGGTGTTTAAGTGTTTTGTGGAAAAGCCGCAAAGTTACGTAATTTCCACGCCTCGAAAAGCATACATTCTTCCATTTAACGTTCGATATGGAAAAAAACAGTCATAAACTCCAGATATAAAACCGAGTAAGAATTCTGTGTGTACCTGTTTTCATGAAATTATTTAGCGTTCTGGCCTTGCATTCGGGAGGACGGCGGTTCCGGGGCATCCAGATTTGGGTTTTCCATGGTTTCCAAAATCACTCCAGGCAAATGCCGGGATGCTTCCTTTAAAAGACCATGGCCGAATTCCTTGCCCCCCTTCCTTTCCCGTCTCTAAAGACTTCGAGTCCGGCCGCGGTGTTTAAGTGTTTTGTGGAAAAGCCGCAAAGTTACGTAATTTCCACGCCTCGAAAAGCATAAATGTTTCCTTTTAACGGGAAAAAAAGCGTCATAAACTCCAGATATAAATTCTATGTGTACCTGTTTTCATGAAATTATTTAGCGTTCTTGCCTCTCATTCGGGAGGACGGAGGTTCCAGGCATCCATGGTTTCCCAAAATCACTCCAAGTGAATGCCGGGGATGCTACCTTCAAAAGGCCATGGCCGAATTCCTTCCCATCCTTTCCCGTCTCTAAAGACCTCGCTGTTAACATAAATTCCGTTCATCGAAGCAGGCAGACATTAAAAATTAATTCACCGACGAAGAGACGGGAAACAAACTCACTTTTTCATTATGAACAATATAATATAACTCACGAGTGTCACCTACAGTCCGTGTATTTTAAAGGATGTATTAAATTAGGGGTATTTATATTTTTATTTATATTTCTCGTGTCCAGGACATAACAAGTTGAAAAAACAAATAACATTAATTAATTAATATTAACTATAAACACAATTATATAGAATGTGACCAGAATTCCGCAATCTTGATGGCCTTCTCGTTTGCCCTGTAAAGGTCGTCGATATTGCAGGTTTCAGGGAGATTCCTGCATATCAGAAGATGTTGTGGGTTCTGAAGCTCACCACATTCACATAGATCGTTGTCATTAGTGTACCCCCATTTTTTAAATATTATATTTACATCGGGACACTTCAGTTCTTAGTCTGTTTAAAGCCTTCCATATAGCATATGGCTGATTACATCCCGCAGCCGGTGCCTCTTTGATGTTCCTCCACCAGGACAAATTTCAAAATTAGGGGTAATGAAATTGTGTGTCTCCAAGTGAATGCCGGGGATGCTACCTTCAAAAGGCCATGACCGAATTCTTCCATTCCTTGCTCCCCATCCTTTCCCCATCTCTAAAAGGCCAGGTTGTTAGAGAGACGTTAAAAAGTTTAAAAAATGAAATTATTGTGATAAAGTATAGCAATACCACACATACGTTATTCCTTTCAAAATTCGTAGCCTCAAAAACCCATCAATGGTGAAATCCTTTCATTGAAACCGAGAGACATTCACCGATGAAGGTAGGGAAAACCATAAAAAAATTCCGTTCATCGAAGCAGGCAGACATTAAAAATTAATACACCGACGAAGAGACGGGAAACAAACTCAATTAGTCACATCATGTTGGATAAAATTCCAATCAATCCCTTGTGACACATCAGTGATTGACTAGAAACAGAGAGATATACCCACATTTAACTGTATTTTACAGCACAGCACGTATGTTCCAGGAACGAAATACGTCTGTTAATCTTACTAATTTCACCCCTGTCGAATCGAAGTACGCCAGTCCTATGTGATAAAAATCGAGTCACGCTAAGGCAGTGCTTTCGCAAAGTCTTCTGCTAATCAGTAGCCAGGTACCAAAATGTTCATTTAAGGTGGTTCTACTGCAGTTTTCAGGGAAATTCTCCCCTTTTCCAGGAAATTATTTTTCAATAAATCAGGGGGACGAAATACGTCTGTTAATCTTACTAATTTCACCCCTGTCGAATCGAAGTACGCCAGTCCTATGTGATAAAAATCGAGTCACGCTAAGGCAGTGCTAAGCACTGAACATGCCTGAGACCATCGCCTGTGACCAAGGTGGAGATACTCCCTTATAGAAGAAATCCAGTGCCAGCTTCTACTGATATTCTATTCCTAATTCTTTCACCAAGATCCACCCCTAGCCTCATCACCAACATACCCACAGCACTTCCTCAAACCACCTTCTGTTTTCCAATGATTCCCAATCCAACCCCTGATCAGTTACAGACAGGGTTACCTTCTGTTCGTGCGTTAAAGTAAACCAAAAATTCAAATTCGCAAAGTCTTCTGCTAATCAGTAGCCAGGTATCAAAATGTTCATTTAAGGTGGTTCTACTACAGTTTTCAGGGAAATTCTCCCATTTTCCAGCAATTTATTTTTCAATAAATCAGGACCCAGGGGAGTTCTCCATTCGGCTTAAAATGTTCCCATTTAACGCCAACCTTCGGATTCAGGACCAAGATCTGACATTTGTTTGTAATTGCATGCTTTGTTCAAGTAACCACGATAAAGTTACCATAATGCTCTTAGCTCACTGATAGTTTCATGGTCATCAAACAGGCATCATAACCCACATTTTCATAGAAGATCCCCACACATCGACAAGTATCCAAACGGTGCAGACACTAGTTCTATTAGCGCCGAAGATAGGCTCCACAGCTTGAACTGTCGTAAATTGTTAGGTCAAAGTGGGTGTTTGGATATTTTATCCATTCAGTCCTCATCATCTAAAGTCTAAGTGCCAGATTGTGGTCATGGTCAACTTAGGCTTCATACACCACTCAGAATTATTTCAGCCAATATCCATTCTAACAGCATTATACACCACATACAGCCCCTGACACTCTTCCAATGACATCCAGTCCAGTTCCTTTATTAAGGCACTTGTTGAATATTTTCCACTAATAAATCTAGCTGCTATATTTTGCACCTTGCATTTGATGTACAAAAAATGTGGTCTCCATACTACACTTATATATACAAGAAATGGTCTGACTGTGGGTTTGTACCCAAGTCCTTCGCTTCTCGGGTACATCCCCTCATCACCCCCTCTGTTAAATGATTTTTATGTAGTGAAAAACGTGAGAAACACAATTCGTATGCCAACACAAACGGCAGTAAACTGTAAAGAGTACAGTGGAAATGGGAGATTGCCAAAGCCCTGAAGCAATGGTTAGAAGCACACGTTGATGGTGAGCATAATTCTATAACCATATATTTTAGACTCAAATTAACAGAGGAAGTAGACACACGCACACACTTGTACATGCATACAGCGAGGTCGACAGAACTAACAGCAAGCATCATGGAAACGATGAAGTGGGGCAGAATTGTCGTTACCACTGATTTAACTGGACAGAACTATCGTTACAAAAATCATCAGACAGACGAGTTACTTACGCTTACATGCACAAAGAGAGACGCAGATACACATGTCCAAGTCTACACAACTACCGGTACCAATCATGGGACCGAGCGTGGTGGTGTAACGGATAGCGTTCTGGCCTCGCATTCGGGAGGAGCGGTTCGAATCCCCGTCCGGGCATCCAGATTTGGGTTTTCCATGGTTCCCCCCAGGTGAATACCGGGATGCTTCCTTCAAAAAGGCCATGGCCGAATTCCTTCCCATTCCTTGCCCCCATCCTTTCCCGTCTCTAAAGACCACGTTGTTAAAAAGGGACGTTAAACTGTTAAAAAAAAAAAACAATCATGGAAACAAAAAAGTGGTTTAGTACTCTCTTGCCTCATGACTGGCTGAAAAAACAGAAGTCTCCTTACATATCATCAGCCTGGCGAGATAGAAGGTGTGCAAAAGATGGCATGTTTTCACCATAAACCTCAGTGTTTATACCATAAATAGTGTTCATCACGCCCCAGTTGATTACATTTACCATCAACACGTCTCTCCCACACCACAACCCTTTCTACCATTCAGTAAAAAAGTGACGCAGGTACCATGAGTTGCAATAGACACTTGACTATCAGATCTCACCCACAAATCCATACATCTCAATACACTAGCACAAACAAACATAAGTGGAGGGGACAGCAAAATCATTCGTCCAGACAGACGTGTTTATAGAAGGTATTACCATATTTACACATACAGACACAGAGAGAGACGCACAAACACTCACATTTCCATGCCTTCAGCGAGCTAGACACAACAACCAGCCCCAATCATGGTGACGAAAAAGTGGGGTAGAACCCCCATGGCTCATAACTGACCAAAAATCATCAGTAACATATGTTCCCAGCACCATACTCTTCACATCAACATCATCTCATTTATTTCACACTACAGACCTCACTACCATCCAGTATCATGTGTGCTAGGTACAAAACTGTTCGCACCAACACGTCTATCCCACACCTAAGCTTTTTCTGCCATTCAGTAACATGTGCCCCCCCCCATGTACCACGAGTAGCAGTAGACACTTGGTTATCAGACAGATATCATAACTCCCATATTAATACTAGGTCTCACCCACAAATCCATATGTCACCTCACACAAGCATCAGTGCAGGAACAGCACATCATACATCCAGACAAACGAGATAAAGGAAGGTATCACCACATTTACGCAAAAAAAAAAAACTCACACAGAGATAAAGACGCATACACACGTACATTTCCATGCCTACAGCGATCTCGACTCAACAACTAGCCCAATCGTGGCAACGAAAAAGTGGTACAGAACACCCATGACTGGCCAAAAATCATAGAAAGACACACATACACACACACACACACATGTCAATGCATTCACACAGTTCCATTCATCACCACACATAACTGGAGGAAAGAGACTGAACATGCTAGATCCAAACTGAAGAGTTACAGGATGTGTGAAGTTTGAAATCACAGCCACATCTCGCCCACACCGCAACCCTTTCTGTCATTTAGTAATATGTGCCCCCATGTACCACGAGTAGCAGTAGACACTTGGTCATCAGACAGATATCAAAACTCCCATATTCATACTAGGTCTCACCCACAAATCCATATGTCACCTCACACAAGCATCAGTGCAGGAACAGCACATCATACATCCAGAAAAACGAGATAAAGGAAGGTATCACCACATTTACGCAAAAAACACACAGAGATAGAGATGCATACACACGTACATTTCCATGCCTACAGCGATCTCGACTCAACAACTAGCCCAATCATGGCAACGTAAAAGTGGAACAGAACACCCATGACTGGCCAAAAATCATAGAAAGACACACACACACTCACATGTCAATGCATTCACACAGTTCCATTCATCACCACACATAACTGGAGGAAAGAGACTGAACATGCTAGATCCAAACTGAAGAGTTACAGGATGTGTGAAGTTTGAAATCACAGCCACATCTCGCCCACACCGCAACCCTTTCTGTCATTTAGTAATATGTGCCCCCATGTACCACGAGTAGCAGTAGACACTTGGTTATCAGACAGATATCATAACTCCCATATTCATACTAGGTCTCACCCACAAATCCATATGTCACCTCACACAAGCATAAGTGCAGGAACAGCACATCATACATCCAGACAAACGAGATAAAGGAAGGTATCACCACATTTACGCAAAAAAAAAAAAAAAACACACAGAGATAGAGACGCATACACACGTACATTTCCATGCCTACAGCGATCTCGACTCAACAACCAGCCCAATCATGGCAAAGAAAAAGTGGGACAGAACCCCCATGGCTCAAGACTGACAAAAAAATCATCATTAACATGTGTTCCAAGTAACAAACTCCTCACATCAAAATCATATCATTTAACTCACACTACAGACCTCTCTGCCATTCAGTATCGTTGGTAATATGTACAAAGCTAATTTCATAAGTTACCACATACATACAAGTAACTGCAGGAAAGGGACCCGACACACGACGTCCACACTAAGGTGTTACATGATAGGCAGATGAAAGCATGTCTTTACAATACATCTCAGTGCTCACCACACATACTTGATTTTTAATGTGCCATCAGTATAGCTGGTGGCTGGAACTAAGCTCTTGGCAATGTTTTGGCCAAAGGTCATTTGTTAATAGCAGCTCATCAAAGACAAATTTTGTGTGAACCTGCCCGGGCGGGCGCGGCGGGAGGATGACTGTTTTCCCGTTAAAAGGAAGAATGTATGCTTTTCGAGGCGTGGAAATTATGTAACTTTGCGGCTTTTCCACAAAACACTTAAACACCGCGGCCGGACTCGAACCGGCGACCTAGCCCCAACACTGCCGAGGTCGTTTTAATGTGGACTTTTTTTGTTTTTAGTAAAATTGCAATGATTTACGCTTAAGTACCGAAGAAAATATTTTACTGTGTGTCGATAGTAGCCAAGATGTTCAGTGCTTGCTTAACAGGACGCTAGGAATACATATTTCGTCACGCTTAGTAAACAGAGATAACAGTGTACACATTTCGCAAAGCGCGCCGGAAATAATGCCACCGAACGCCATCTAGCCGCCACCAAATGAACTAGAAATTAAGCCATTGGGAGATGGTGACATCTGTGCGGCCGATCTGTGAACTAACGGCGGTCATCTAGGTCACCCCAACGGGGGGCGGCAATCTTGACCGGGCGGTGCGCTCGGCGGCCATCTTGGTCACACCAAACGGGGGCGGCCATGTTGTGACGTCACGCGACCGTGCTGCCACCTGGCGGTGTTTTTGAACTCTTATTATCTTCCTACTCATGACCACAAGCTGGCACTTGATTTCAGGCACAAGGGTGTGGGAAGATTTTCTTTTTTAGGTAAGGGTGACAGGGATTGGAATGAGTTACCAAGGGGAATGATGAAAAACTTACCGAAAACGTTAAAAGAATTTAAAGTTGAAATTTTTAGAGGGCAAATGTAGGTGGGTGAAGGATAGGGGGAAGTTGGGTGAGTAGGGAAATTGCCACCGGAGCGTGTGCTCCATTGCAATTAAATTAAATTAAAAGGGGTGGTAAATGACAAATTCGTGAGCGGTGACCTTCTTTCTTAGCTCTACTGCTCTGAGCGGCACCGTTCAGGAGGCGGAAAAATCAAATAACAGCTTTAAACTGCTGCGGGCGGCAAATTCATAAATTCATATTCGAAGGGGTGGCAGTAGCAGGTCTTTGCCCTGGCTCGGGAAATTCGTAGATCCACTGCAAGATTAGATCCGAAAAGGCAGGAAACAGGCGTGGCGCGACTCCGGAGAGTGCTAACTATGGACGATTTGTGGTTTTCTGGAATAGAGTAACTCGAGCTGACTCGGACTATATATTAAACGGAAGCTCTTACGTTTATAAACTCTCCTTGATGATCAATTAATTTTTTTAAATGTGAACAGCAAGCTGGGTTCTATAGAATTTATTTTTCATATTTTACACAGACGATCGCTCGCTGCAATATCGGCGCCCCCCATACGACGGCGCCCGGTGCGGTTGCACCGCTCGCACCGCCCTAGGGCCGCTCCTGTGTGACACTGCAGTCCTCAAACAAAACTCGACCAGGAACTTTAGTGTCATGTTTGTGTATCGAGTTCACTGGCACTCACTGCCAATGAACAATATACATCAGGCAGTAAACTAGTTAAAAGTAAAAATCTGCCACGGAAAGTGAGCGCCACCGTAGTTATAATAATGAAACATGACTTCCGTTCTGAGGTATACGTGTTCTCATTTTGTGGGTTATTTTTGTTCTGAAATAGATACAAAATGATTTTAGAAATCAAAAGCAAACCGAAATTAATAATTAAATTTAAAGAAAGAGTGGCTGAAGTCCAAAGAAACCAATATCTGATAGTTTTAAACAACGAATTGACAAAGACATAAGCCATTTTCTTATGTTGTGGTATTCACATTAGTAACGCTGGAACACAGACAAAATTTGGAGAAAAAAATTACTGGTCCAACACCCTACGGCACTGTCATGAATTTAGGAGGTCCAGCTTTGGATCAAAGACTACCTTGTGTGTATCCGGGCATTCAAAGGCGGAAGCTGTATTTGACTGTGGCAGCTACACACCTCAAAAACAATGAGGCAGTGTTCATCACTAAAACCTCATTATGCCGTGTTTTCTCTCTCTCTGAATCGCTTGGCAAGAACACTTTATTATCAAGATAAAAAGCTCCACTAAGTTGAGAACCATTTTATGTGGCCTAACCGTATGTATGATCACTTAGGAAACAAAATCTTTCGAATAGAACGGAGTTTTTAATATTTATTGTTGAAATGTTTATGGATTGTTCTACCGCCAAATAGTTTAATTTACGGCACATTCAATGTCGTCGCAACTTGGAAGAGAATTATCAAACAAAATAAGACAAATTATTGGCGTTTTGGCATGTAGTTCGTACTTCCGTGATCATACGTTGGAAAAAATGTAAAATTTGAAACAGTTAACCATACAAGAACTCACTTGGTGGGTATTGTAGGTTGCCACTGAGATATGCTGCAGGATAATTAATCCCAGTTTTTATTTACTGCTTCTTTCCTATATGAGCATTACCGCTCACCCATAATGTTACAACCGCTGCTATTTTCTCTTTAAATGATACTGCTACTTTATCAGTGTTTCACAAAAGTATCTAAAAATTTTTAGAAGTAGGTTGCACAAAGACAAATTTGAATCATTCAGCAATGCAAGGTAAAAACAGTTTTCGTGCGGTAAATGTTGTTAGGGAGTGCTCGTTTCACCACAGCTGAACTTAACATTCCTGGATTACTTCTACTGAGATTGTACGATACCCAGGCTGAAAGTGATGGAGGACCTTGTAGCTGCTGGGCAGATCCCAGACACAACGCTCTTCGCCGTCTAAGCACGTGGTCACGTTTATGAGGACGTTTTGTAACTTGGGAATTTATTACGCAAATTTGTTGTTGCTGAAAAAAATCTTTTAGCTTCGTTCGCGTTCCTGCCTCATTTCTCGTCCTCACCATAGACTAGCAAAACCATGCATTTGTGAAACACCTTGTATAAATAATATTGGTAAAAACTACTGCTAACCTTGATTGCTCAGCAAGTAATACGCAGCTGCACATTCATAAAATTCTTCTTATGAATTTGTACAAATAATAAAATAACCTGATAAAAGTTACAGCTCATTTTTTCTTAGGAGAGAGCTCCGCGGTAGATATGCCCTAACGTTCTTCGTACAGGCTCCATAAGATTGACGGCAACGGGAGAAATAGATTTACACGAACGTAAAAAGTATACGCCATCTTTATTAACGTTTAATCTGCTCGTTAGCTAAATGAATATATAGTCACCGAAGTTCTGCGTTAGAGTTCGCGGTCTGCCACTAAATCTTCAGCTGAGAATAGATGTGGTGTACTACGGATTCCAACTTGGGTTCCAACATTAATCTCTGGCTCCAGTGACCTCGTCATTGACGAGATGTAAAACTTTCACCTACAACGACGTCAGGAGAAACATGGTGCCTTTTATTCTAGACGGCTGTTAGTCTCGAAGACAAAGCTAACAATATGAACTGGTTAATAGTAGGATAATATAATATGTGCAGGCTCAATATGTTATTTGTACCGAGAAGAAATTCTACTCACCCGCGTGACCTCACCACTCAAGTTCTTTGCACGATGCCACTTTCGGTGACGGAAAATTTTGTGGGGAAAATGACGCCAGATGACGTTTCGCAAATTGGCGGCATGGTGACTGCGTAATTCAAATTGCCTTGTTTATTATCATTATTAGTTGGAGCAGTTCTGTCAATGATAAATTTTGTCACTTATTTTTCCAGGGAAGTAAGGACTATCTTATCGTAATTATAACTCATATATATATATATATATATATATATATGTAGGCCTATATCTTACAAATGACCGCATATTATCGAACATGTACAATTATGTTTGCCATATTATTAAAATCCATAATCGTTATTTATACAGACAGTTATGATGTTTCAAGAACAATAAAATGATAATTATCAATAATAATTATTACTATACATATTATGGTAATTATAACAGTTATTTTTTTGCATTGTACAGAGATGGTGTGCAGAGTGCAGCATACACTGACTCTCTCTCTCTCTCTCTCTCTCTCTCTCACACACACACACACACAGGTTTTCCATGCAGCAGAGTTAGCTGCAAATCCTGCAGCATGCATTCACTTACCACGACCTATTTCAATCCTGTCACAGTGAGAAACCTTCCCCATCATTGAACATGGTACTTGTTTCACAATGCACCTCTATATATCAACTAACCTGATGTCATTGCAGTAGTTCGTACATAGGCCTCATTGCAAATAAATTCTCAAAGAGAAAGACATGCCCACAACCTATACCTTCCAGTAACAGAACATGCCAATACCCATAACTCTAACAACCTCAATGACTACTTTACTGTGCGAGCAGTTAGAGTTCTCCCAGAAACCACCACTGCATCAGAACTTAAGAGATGGGAACTGGCATGTCAAAATATCCTGAATACCAGACATCCTCTTGGCCTAAATCACCAATAAGACTCTATCAATAAATCCATCACTTATTAATGATTACTAGTTTTTTCTTTGATAATCTAAGCTTCTGGCTATCATTCTACAGCCTTCGTCAGATGAAGGCTGTAGAATGTGCAATATCAATAGTTCAAAATAGTTTACCACCATCACCTCAATCTCCTCCATCCTGTTCTCCACGGACTGGAGTGTTGTGTGGTAAACCTTGGTGTCTCCACATCCCCGTTGCCAAATGGCTCAGTACTACCTACTTGAATAGGGGTTAAAATAGAAATATTGCAAAGTGTGTTATTATTTTTGTGTTCATCTGGCCTTCCTGCCTTCATCTGCCATCCTTCCTTATTAAGATACGTATAGAAATTTCTACCCTTATCATTCAGTGTTTCCTATCCAGGCATGTTATTTTTCATGAATTCTCTCCTTGCTGCTATTAATTTCCTGTTTAGTTGTTTCATACATCCTCTATTACCATGCTGCTTTTTTAATGTTTTATGTTGCCTTCTCACCAACCTCTTCATCCTTGACACATCACTAGTGCAGCACAGAGGTTCTGTGCTCTTCCTATTTTTTTGTTTCATAATTCACTTGAGTTGTCGCAGTTGTTGCAGAGACAGCCTAATATTGCAATCAGAGTAGTTGGTGTGACAATAAAAAAATGAACTTTTGTCAGCAGTTTGGTGTTACATTCAGTTTTTGATTTAACCAGTAATTGGGATTCTGGATTCAAGTAGAAGATTCCACTTTTTTTTTTTTTTTTTTTTTTTTTTTTTTTTTTTTTTTTTTTTGATGCTATTAAACATGTTTATATTCATTCTTAAAACTTGAATAGCAACTACTTGACTAAAATTACATGAATGTGACACTTTCCCATTTTTAGCTTAACCGATTTTTGTTGATGGATTTATTGATGCTGATAAACAATACTGGTATACCAAATGCTGACAGTTCATGGCTGAGTAAACAATTAACATTGCAGATTGGAAGGCTGTCTGTGTATATGAGCAAAAGAAAGACTATGTGATGATGTATAAATGTGTTTGCCTGTGACATAAGAGTTTTTTTATGACATTGTTAGCAGACAGCCTGAATGATGTGAACAGAATAATCAGTGATGGATTTGGGTTATGAAATTTAGTGATGTAATGTAATTTAGTGCAGTCTTTGATGACAGGATTTCTTACTGACTGTGCAAACCACCTCTACCCTAAGGAGTAACATGGAATCTGAAGCATTCTGGTGTACTTTGCATTTGTAAAGCAGGCTATGCCAGGTGCAGGGTCTCTGTCAGATGAGTTAACCACTGAGCCACCAGGCTGCTCTTACGTTCAGCAGATATACTGTATATTAAGGACAAAATTAAATGAATATAGCCTATATCAAAAGGAGAGGGTAACACATGGAAAATTTAATATATTTCTGAACCAGGAGGTGTATTAAAGCATTATATAATATACATCCTTGGTTTCATTCCAAAAGTTGTTCACAACAAAGGATTGTTACATGGCCTTAACATTAAAGTACTACATTCGCCTCCAGTCAACCAAAATCCTGATATGTCATATGATCCCACTTATAAACATGTCACCGAGCGTGATGGGTGAACGGTTAACGTTCTGGCCTCGGATTGGGGAGGACATGGGTTCAAATCCCCGTCCGGGCATCCACATTTGGGTTTTCCATGGTTTCCCCCAAACAAATCTAGGCGAATGCCGGGATGCTTCCTTCAAAAAGACCATGGTCGAATTCCTTCCCATTCCTTGTCCCCAGTCCCATCCCGCCTCTAATGACCTTAGCCGTTGATGAGGCGTAAAGCCATAAGTAAAAAAAAAAGTAAATAAACATGTCAGTTGGGTGGCCACTTGCTGATGACAAACTTCTGTTCCTGTAGCATACAGCTAATACCGTATGATGGTGGAGAACAGTTCCCCCTTTGTTTGAACTTTTCACTGTTTGTAATGTCGTAAATAGAGTGAGAAAAATGACAATTTCTATTGACCTATCATATTTTTTGTAGCATCATGTGATGACAATGCATAAACGGTTACACCTAAGAGGTTGCATTTCTCTGAGAGATACCTACTAAAATCTGATGGTCAGTCGCTACCATTTTTGATTGAAACAAAACTAAATGGTCAAGTTCATTTTGTACATTATTTGTCCACTTATTTTTTGACATCAATCTATAGCATCACATTTCAATTTCATGTCTTTCTGCTATTCCTAAAGTTCAAGCCATGCAAAGAATTTGAGCTTAATATCATTTGGGAGAGTGGTATATCTTCGTAGTGTCCAAAGGTTATATTGTACCAGCACATATGTTGTTCTGTTACTTTTGTTTATTGTAATACATATCTATGGAGTTGGTTACTGTTGTATCTTACTAAAGTTAATGATTAAAGTGATTGACAGATCACTTGTTTTGGCAATACGTGCTTGGAAACATCATGCAGGCAAAGTAACTAAAAGAATACAGTGCACATGGTAAAAGTTGGACTACCCGAACCACTTGAGTATTTTTGCATCAGACTAGATGAAGGACTACTCTGAAGAGTGCATCACCCTGTCTCAGATTAGACAAATATGCCTAATCCTACACCCACTGTCTTACCAGCCATCTTACCACTCATCTCGTGTTTGCTTAAATTTCATTGCTTGTTTTGGGATTCTTCGATTCATTTGAAGTGGTCACCCTTGAGGATGCCTATATAATTTTTGCATCCCTGAGAGGTCTTACTCAAAGATCTTTGTGAATATCTTCATTTCTAATTCTTTCAGCTTTGGTGCATCCTTTGAAAGCCTTTAGGAATTGCATTTCTGCTGCTTCTGTTTTCTCAGTCACTTAATTAACATATATTAGAGTTGACATTGCCATGGATTTATAGAGCAGTAGCTCTAATTGTTTTTGTGGATTTTTTCCTCCAGATTTGTTGTATTGTGCAACATATGAATTGAAATCAGTTTAAATATTTTGTTTTCCATATCCTAATTTTTATCATTTGCAATGTAACAACCTAATAAATTAAATACATCTCTTTCTAAAAATTTGTGCAGCATTGTTGTTGAAGTTTCCATTAATTCTCTGTGAACAGTTAGGTTAATTAAATCCTTTGACTTCCCAAATAATCAAGTGTGTGTTGAGTTGGTGTAATGTTGCATAGTGCTTTCTAGGCATATCAGCCATGGTAAATCGTACAATTATGTCCTTTAGAACCTGGAGTTCTAAGTGTGCACTGATACAACATTCTCACAATATTAAGGTTTCACGCGATAGTCTGGTGGGGTGTGTCATAGTGCTGCCATTTGAGAAGCAGGTTCAGTTCTGTGTCCCATTCAGACTATTTCCATAGCCTTTTAGACCAGTTCTGGGATGGTCTCTATTTTGTACCTTAGTTAAATCATTTGAATGATCTTGCTTCTTGATAAATCACTATTCATTTTGCTGCAGTATATTGCTACAACTACCAACATTTAATATATCCACTGTGTCTGAGGAAAACATATTTTTAGTTTGGAAAAGCATATTAGAACAGCACCCAGAGAGCTATGGAAAGGTCAGTGGTAGGCTTAACTAGAAAAGAGCAACCGACATTAGGTCAGTTACGAAGATCACAGACACATTAGAGAAGAAAGCATTCTTGAAGTGGTAATGGGACAGCCATATTGCAGGTGAAAAGACCAAAGATGGGACAAAAACAGTGTTAGAGTGGAGCCCAAAAGATCACCACAGACCAAAGAGGAAGACCATCAGACTGATGTAACAAGGGCATAGGTGGAGTTAACTGACAGAGGATCGCCCAAGGTCGTTCGACCTTGAGAAGACTGCTCAAGTTCAAACTGAACTCATGACTTTAAAGAGGCCACATCAGTAAATAACTGAACTGGCTGATAATAGATTAGATCAGCAGATTTTTACGAAACATTTCATTTGTAATTGCATGTGAACAGTATGATGACGATCACCATACCTCATTTTATTGTGAAATTTAATTGTTGTGGTTTCCCCTATCCTTCCCTAGTGATGGAGTTGTAAGTAATTGTTACTGATTGTGTGTATGTGATGTGTAGTTAACTGTTTTAATTGTGAATGAAAGCTGAAATGAGGGAGAGGATGAAATGCAGTGTTCGCCAGCTCGTGTCTACTTCAAATACACTGGAGGCCACCAAGTTTAACATTCCCATTCAGTGGATAAATTTCCAACAACAGCGCCATATGTCATCACTATGTATGCACTGCAAAGGCTTTTTGGATTTAATCAAGAACTTCGATAATAATCTGGTGACCTGAAATCACTTCTCCTAACATGCCAGCCAAATGACAACCATCAAAACAAAATTCCAGCACCAGTTTTCAAACCAGCTTACCTCATGTCAGGCACTGCACACAGTCATGATGCCACTAAAAACTACTGCGTTATGTAAATAAAAAATATGAAATGCTAATCTGTTTTAAATTTAATTGATTACTTTATTTCTTTTTTCACAAAGTGTACACTCTTGACTCCAATCTTAAATTGGTCTCTTTCTTTGCAGTTGAACACAACAAAGTAGTCGTTTGCTACGTGTCTGCCTGGGCTGTTTACCGACCGGGAAGTGGCGCCTTCAGTGTGAATAACATCGATCCAAAGTTGTGCACTCATTTGGTTTATGCATTCGCTGGGATCAATCCTTCAAACAATTCCATTGTGTCACTTGATCAGAATAGTGATCTGGAAGAGAATTATGGGAAAGGTATGAATAATGTTAATTTGCAAACATGGTTTTTTTATTTTTTATTATGGAGTAATTTAATATGTACTCTTGTTTCTTACTATATTGGTTGCAGCAAATTTTTGTCTAACAATTGATTTATTGAACTGCTTTGTAAAAGTCGCTGTCAATTTTTTTTCAATGCTATCGCTTGAAAAGATATATTTTTAAATATGCTGTATTTTTTTTTTTTTTTTTTTTCTCCAGTGATATATAATACTAATGATTTCCGAATTGAGTCATCCTATAAATGTAACGTTTTAACTGCTTGTAATAAATATTAAGTCACTTATTTCTGAGCTCTCATTTTTAACTAATTTAGTCTCTATACTTTTGCTACCACCAATAACTATCTTGCAGTTAGCAGTACAAAAATATCTTCTATTATATTTGAAAAACTCCCTAAATTGCCAATTATCATTTCTGCGTATTTGGGTAATCTGGCACATCCACTTCTGATGCCATGCTTATTTTGTAAGAAAGGTTCCATCTAGTACCAGCTTGCCTGGACTGTTGTGTTTTGATGGGGAAAGGGGGAGGGGTGTGTGAAATGTGTAACTTGTGTTCTATACAACTAGTGTAATTTTTGTGTGTGAAATGTGTAGTTTATGAGGTGGAGATTGGAGATCATCCCAATATTCACATAGCTGATTGCAGAAAACTACCTAAACATTGGAATAAGGACACTGGAATGCAGGGCCCAAGATTTGAACCTAGTTCTGTTGTACCTATCTGATCCATTGTGGTGGTGGTTTAACACATGCAGCTACACTGATGAGTATGAATTTGCCAATGGTGAATATAAATTGAGACTATACATCAGTTTCATATTCTGTGAACAAGTTGTAAAGCTGGGAAAAGCAACTTGCCTTTTATTTTCATCAATAATTAGAACATTCACTGAAATGCAAAAAAGTCATATAGTAGCAAGAAACAAATGTACAGGTGATAATGGTAAAAACAAGGATATGTGAGGTAAATATATATTTAATTAAATTGTGATTGAGCGCATGCTCTGGTGGCAATTTCTCTACACAACCATGTTCTCCCTTTCCTGCACCACCTACATTTGGCCTCTGCAAATTTTAGCTATAAATTCTTTCAACATTTTTGGTAAATTATTTATCATTTCTCTTGTAACTTATTCAAATCCCTGACACCCTTACAAAAAAAAAAAAAAAAAAAAAAAAAAAAAAAAAAAAAAAAAAAGAGAGAATCTTCCTACACATTTGTGCCTGAAATAAAGTGCCAGCTTGTGGTCATGGTCATCTTTTCCCTTCCATGCATTACTTTTCATTCTTACCCCAATATCTTTCCATGCCTCATCACCAATATACACCTTGTACACACCCATGACCCTCTCCACCCTCCTCCTGTCTTCCTGAATCCCATTCCAGTTCTTTTATCATATCTGTTACTGATTCCATTCTGCGGTAATTTCCAGAAACAAATGTAGCAGCCCTTTTTTGCAGCTTTTCCAACTCCTGTATTTGATATGCAAAATGTGGGTCCCATACTACACTACCATATTCAAGCAATGGTTTGACCAAAGTTTTGTAACTCAATTCCTTTACTTCTCTCATACATCCCCTCATCACTCTCTCCAACAAGTGCTGAATTTTGAAACCTTTTCCTACTACCTGTCCAATGTGGCCCGCCCAGTTAAGCTTGTTATCTAATGTAATGCCAAGATATTTATATTTCAAGTCTTCAACAAGCAATGCTGTCCGCACCTTATAATCATAATCAAACTTCAGTTTTTTATTTGTGTATCTAATAAGCTGACTCTTCTTTGCATTTATCTTCATTCCATATTTACCAGCCCAACTAGATATCCTGTCCAGATCACCCTGCAGCTGGCTACAATCCTTTACCATTTTGATCCATTTATCTTGCAATATATCATCTGTAAACAATCTAATTTCTGATAGTAAGCAATCAACACAATTATTCATTAGAATAATGAATAGCAATGTTCCCAATACACTACCCTGTGGCACTCCCATGTTTACTTCTACTTCTTTTGATACTGCATTTCCTACCCTAACTTTCTGTTTTCTACCTTTTAAAAATTCTTCTATCCAGTAAATCACTTTCACATCCACTCTAATAGTTTTTGCCTTATTTACTACCAATTTATGGCTCACTCTGTCAAAAGCCTTTGAAAGATCTAGTGCTACACTATCAATTTGGCCTCCCTTGTCCATTTCATCTGAATTATCTTACATGTATTCCATCAACTGAGATTCACATGAATATCCTTGTCTAAAGCCATGTTGCCTACTTGAAAACCACTTACGCTCCTCACATGTATTTCTGATGTGGTTGCATATCAATCACTCCATTAATTTGCCTACCACTGATGTCAAACTAATCGTCCTCTAATTTTTTACTCTATTTCTCACCCCTCCTTTATGTACCGGCAATACTATCACACTTTTCCAGTCCTGTGGTAAGCAGCAAGTATCCAGAATCAGTTTAAATAATTTTTCAAGATAAGGTACAATGTCACACTCGGCTATCTTTAAGATATCTTTAGTAATATTATCTACACCAGTCCCTTTATATATTTTTCAGCTTTCTTATTTGCTTCATGATATCCTCAGGATGAATTTCAAATTTTTTGGTCTGTTCATTTCTAATTGTGTTGTTAAGCTTGTTCTCCGAGTTAGACCCTTCCGTTTCTACCTTTGTTAGTGATGTAAGTTGAACTCTTGAGTGTCTAGTAAAATGTTTACAAACATCATAATGGCCACCTAACAAGAATATTCTAAGTTGGAATGCAGAATGATAGTTGGAGCCTGACACGTGGAACATTGCATTTTGGAAGCAGTCGTGAAATTTAAGATTCGACACTCGTCAGCGTCAAGGGTATACCAACAACAACTCACAGACAGTATTACTGCCCAATGATATGTACCTGTGATGGATGAGCAGATATGACTATGCTCACAGATGTACAGCACTCGATTAACTGACTTCCACAGTGAAGGTGAGTGTGCTAAGTATGTGTCTGTGCAGTAAGAGTGACAACGCTTGCTGCTGATGGGATATGACAACAGAAGACAGGCTTTACTTACAGCTAAGCAAGGGTATCAGAAGCTTATCTATGAACCTTTGCTTTGGGCCAGAGATGACCAGAAGAAGATAACTTTGTTCAGTGCATGTTTCCAGTTGGTTCACTTGGATTGTTGGATTTTGGTTTGGTCCAAGTGACATGAAGCCATGGATCCAACAAGGCAGCAAGCTGGTGGTGTTTCCATAATGGTGTATGTTTACCTGGTATGAATTAGTTACATTAATCAAACTGAACTAGTTGATGACAGGACATCACTATGTTCAGCTGTTTCATGATCATTTTCAGCATTTTGTTTACTTTGCATAACTCAATAATAATGGGAAGTTCCAGAATAATTTTTTTCTGTGTCTCCAGGGCCAGATTGTTCATATCCATATCCATATTGTTAGGGGCCTATCCCATCTGATGTCGCATGTCACTATGATTGAAAATGAAGCCAAAGGTATAGCATGTATTACCTCAATTTTGCAGTCACAAACCAGCTTAGTAACTAGAGAAGAACTGTGGCCAAGGAGGATGTGAATATTATTAGCATATTTAGTATGTACATATATGAAACCTGGTATGGCCATATATGGAAACTTCACATGAAATAAATAGTAATTCAGAAGAAGAAGAAGATGTGAAGTGTGTGGAAGTTGAAATATTGGAATCTCTGGTGCACATTGTAATTTGTAATGAAAATAATAATGGGGCAGTTTTGATGCAGAAATTTCCAAAACTTTTAGCTCAGAGAAACTGTGACCCCAAGTTGTGACAGTAAATGTGCTGATACTAATGTTTAGTTATAACTTTAATTTAGTCTGCTGAGGATAAATTTATCCATACTTGTTTACTCATGTTAACCTACTAAATCTTCTAGTATTTGCTATATTAATTTTTTGAAGTATTCTTTCTTGTTACTTAAAACAACTTTTGGAAAATCTTTGTTTTTATCATTTTTCATAAACTGAGACATTTGAAAAAAATTGCATTATGCTTTTATATATGATCATATTTCTGAAATGGATTTCAATTAATCAGTTCTTTTATCACCAGTAACAAAATAATCCATTCATTCTCAACTATTTTTATATATAATCAAGGCTTAAGCCCTTCACTTACCTTAAAGTACACTACTGTTTGTGAAAATTTCAGCTGAAGAAGGCATGTGATTACAATTAAATTTATTCCACAGATTATGGACATGGCATTACAAAAATGATAGATTTGCAGAACTGTACATACCCTTTGACTGTGATCATTTGGTACAGTGTGAATTTGCCATCGCTGCAGTCGGAGCTTCTTGGCGTCATGGCATGGAATAAAAGAGAGCCTGTATATGCTGTTAGGGAACAAACTGCCATGCAGTTTGTAGGCACATCCACAAAGCATTGACAGTGGTTGTAAGATGATTAGAATGACCAAATTGCTGACTGACCAAATCCCAGACATGTTCTATGGGTGACACATCATGTGAATGTGCTGTCCAGGGAAGCAGTGGTCCCCGATATTTCTTTGAAGAATGCTTCCACGTTCCTTGCAACATGTGGTCAGGCATTGTCCTGCTGAAAGCATCTGAGGCCATATGCAGGAGAGGCAGTGCCTCGGGCTCTAGAACTTCCCCGATGTAGCGGTTGCAGTTCAGATTGCCTTCAGTATGTGGGAGCTGATATCGCATGTTATAACCAATGGCGCTCCAAAGCATGCTGCTCAACATCTCTGTCTGCCTGATTGCAGTCACCATGGTAGCATCAAACCCATACACAACCATGACTGTAGGACATGTTGAATGGGATTCATCCAAAAACATTACATTTTGCCACTCAGCACACCAGTGATAGGAATCACATGCCCATTGCAGTCTAAGACATTTGTGATTTCTGGTCAATGGAATCCATTGCAATAGCTTGCATGCAACCATTTCAACCCTCAGCAAGCGGCATCGATCCATCGAGGAAGCATGTCCACACCTGTTGCAGTGCTCCAATGTTGAGCAAAAACTGTGGCTGAAGCTGTTCTGTCAGTAATGCCCATCCATGCTGTGGTCACATTGTGTGGTCCATTGCCCACTTATAGCTGTGTGTGACCTTTTTGTATCCACTGGTTCCACATACATGTCACAGTTGTAGCAGTGTGCCCTGTATGAGTTGCAATATCACGGTATGATAAACCCATTTCCCAGAGACCAATTGTTCCATCACATTCAAACTCAATCACTCACTTTTTTCTTGACAAGGTAACAGTACACATTTATCTGATACTTTTTCAAGTTCCGTATATTACTTTGAAATATTGTCATTGTTTGTGAAGGAGTGTGCTCTTTGATGTCAGCGAGGCTTATCAGCACTTGCTTGTATGTTTCCACTTCATTTGACAGCTCTGCACCAACTAAGTGTGGCATGACACAGGTATGTCCAGTCACAAAAGAGGGCACTGCTGTCCCTACGTGTTTGCAATCTGTCTGCAATCTTAATCACTTATTATGGTTCTACTGTTCCACACATGCTGAGTCAGGCCATTCCTTCTGTATATTACAATTGTCACAAACAGTAGTGAATATTTGTACTAATTTTAATTCACATTGATCTTATATGTAGGCAATTACAAGAAAATAACAGGACTGAAATCACAATATCCACACCTGAAGGTCACAATAGCCATTGGTGGATGGACAGAAGGATCTGCAAATTATTCCCATATGGCAGCTAGTCCAACAACACGTGGACAGTTTATAGACAGTGTTGTCAAATTTGTAAAGTAAGTTTCTGCAGTTAAACATAGAATCTAACAGTACATTTAATTCCTTCACTTACACTGTTAATTATAAGCAGATGAATACTGCTTCCACCTGAAAAATAATACATCATAAATATAATGTAAATTGGTTTTTGGTAAGTTGGTATCCTTATCCCATTTTTCTTTTAACCTGAATGTTTTCTTGTCACAGTAACATTACACTTTTGTCTGCTACTTTTTCAAGGTTCATTCATTTTTTTGAGATATTGTTATTTGTGAAGTAGTGCATGCCCCAGTGGCAACTTTGAACACACCTACTTATGTATTAAGGATTTTTGAATATTTATTATTCCAATGTCAGAGGTACAATGTTCAGCATCTCCACTCCACCTATACCTTACTTACGAATGAAAACTTTCCCACCTCCTCATGCCTGATATTAAGTACTCATTTCTTGCACATTTTACTGATAATTCTTCACTCAATATCCATATGTAACTCATCTGCAATGTATATCTGATATACATGCGCACCATTCTCTATACCCACCTACTATCTTCCAGTGACCCTCAACACTGCTCCATTGTACTATTGATAACAGAGTCTGTTCTATTGTTATTTTCACAGACAAATCTAAGTACACTAATTTGCATCCCATCCAACTCCTGTATTTGGTACCTATAATGTGAGTCCCATACTATCCCATCATATTCCAGCAAGGGGCTGACCAAGGTTTCATAGCCCAGTTTCCCTACTTCTCTGGTGCATTCCATTGTTACTCTCTCTAATTGATACAATACGTTTAAGTTTTTCCCTACCCCCTCTCCAGTGTGTCATAACAAAACTCAAATCATTATTAAATAATACGTCAAGATACTTACATTTCATGCCTCCCAGTAGAAAGTCATCCTCTTCTGTATGGTCATACAAAAGCTTTGTTTTCTGTGTGAACCTTTTTAACATTTATCTTCATTCCATGCTGATCTATCCAATTAGATATTCGGTCTAACTTTCTGTAGTTCTCACAATACTCTTCCTATAACTCTATCATACAGCATTATTTTATCTGCAGACATTCTAATTTCTTACTGTAACTGAAAAAGAATCATTCATTAGAATAATGAACAACAGTGGTCCTAATAAATTACACTGCAGCGCTTTTTTCCATCCACCTCTAATGACCTCGACATTGACAAGGCATAAAGCCATAAGTGAAAAAAAGTATATTTATTCTTTGCTTCTTTTCTCTTAAGAATTTCTACATCCAATATGAAACATCATGATTCACCCTAAATAGTTTTAATTTTGTTTGTATCCTCTATATCACACACTTTTTCACATGCTTTGGAAGACCTATAGTCATACTATCAACTTGGATTCCATCATCCTCGTAATCTAAATTAATTGACCTGAGATCCAGATTAATATCCTCTCCTGAACTTTATAGATGACTTCTTTTCTTTACAGAATTTCCTAATGTATTTTGATATCGAGCACTTTATCAACATGCCTACCACTGAAGTCAACTAGTTGATCTGTAGTTCTTAACTGTATTTGTCTCCACTATCTTTTGAACCATTACTAGATACTATGGCACATACCCAGTTTTCCAGTATACAGAACATTTCCAGACCCAATCTAAACAATATTTAGGTATGGTATGAGGTGGTACCCAATAGAAACTGAACTATTTTTTTAAATTCATGTATTTAAGTTTTTGGGAAAATACAATCAATCCCCTTCAGAGAACTCTCCATTGGAACTGATACACTTGTCCAATCTTTTATTCCATTGCTAAAAACATTTTTATACCCTTGTTCTGAGATGCCTTGCAGTATCTCTGTCATTTTTTCTTCACCTCATCTATGTGGGAAAAATGTTTCTCTTTCAATTCTCTTTTATTCAAGAGAATAAAAAGAAGTCGTTGGGGGGAAGGCATGGAGAATTGGGGGGGAGGGAGGGGTCAAAGTGTTTTTGACAAAAGTCTGTGCTTTGTGAGCAAGGGCATTGATTGTCATGATGGAAGAACTAGTCACATGACTGCCAGAAATCAAGCCTTTTCCATCGCACATTGTTGTGAAACCTTTTCAATACTCCAGGTAAAAGGCCTGGTTAACTGCCTGACCCTGCAGAACACACTCTGAATGGAAAACTCCTCACATGTAACAGAAACAAATCAGGATTGTTTTGATGTTTTATTTCACTAACATTTTTTTGGTACCAAGCGAGCTCAGAGTTCAGTTGTTGCTTCATTTCAGGGGCATAACCATAGCAGGAGTATTGATCACATGCAATGACCATGAAGAAAAAGTCTGGATTGTTTTGGCGCTCTTCCTTCAAAGCACAGCATGCTTCCAAGCGATCTTGTTTCTGCTGTGCAATCAGCAGTTCAGCCACGAATTTGGCCTCTGCCCTTCTCATACCAAAATTTTCGTTTAAAATGTACTGAATTGAGCTCCAACTTACTCCAGGCAGCTCTACAAACTTCTTTGATTGTATGTCATCAATATTTTAAGATGATTTCATGAATTTTTGTGAAATTTTTGTTGGTTCATACTAATGAAGGCCATCAAAAATTAGGTTGGTCATCAATTGACATTTCACCTATTTTTCTACAGGAAAACCACCCAAACTCTTGGGTTTTCCCCTTAGTATTATTCTTGTATGCTGTTTTCAACATTTCAAGAGTTTCTGTGCCAGTTTTTCTGTGCAGGAAAATAAACTTCACAGCCATGCATTGTTCACAAGAATGAGCCATCACAATAATGACAAGCACACAAAACAGCAGTCACAATAAGATCAACACCGGCCAAACACAACCTTCCCTTGTGACGACAATTGGTATACTGACTCAGGGATGGAAGGACTACATCCTCCATGTGGCAAAAGCCGGTATTACAAAAACTCCGCCCTCCACATTTCTGATGGGTACTCCTTCTTATGATATTGCATCCACCTATCCTTAACACATTTGTTGAAATATTGTGAATACTAGTCTCTTTACAATTTTGTATCCTGCCTAGTTCCCTTGTAATATCTTCAAAATTTATTTCTTTTTTCCTACTTATAGTATAGAACATATCATATCTAACAATGATGAAAGTTTAACTAATATGCTGGTAGGAAGTAAATGATACTGAAAATTAAAAATATGCAACCGTGAACAGAAATTAACTTCTTATGGTAATATTGTGAACCTCTTAATCATCTGAGAATGTGAAGTCATCTGTTTTTGTCATAGCCCTAATGCCTAACTTACATAGTGGTCAGCATTTTTTACTTTTCCATCATAAGGTGTTTAATGCATTTGTACGCATTTGTACTGAATATTGTGATTTAACAACAAAGTAAATATTTTAATACCTTGCACAGTACCTTTATGTTCATTTCAAATGCTCCAAAAACTCTCTTAAACACGATATTTCTGCACTGTATGGTACTGAAAACAATCAGCTTTGTTTAAGGTCCTAATATACTGTATGTGGTTATTATTCACCTTTTGCCTTGTTACACTGTCTAAAAAATTTTCCAGAGAAGATACTCTTGATATTATGATTAAGTTAATCCTTAATCTTGTTCTTAATGTGCAGATAGTCTTAAATTAATGCTATTATTTATTTGTTTTGAAAGAACACTACGTATGTTAATACTATGTCAACAGGAAATACAACTTTGATGGACTGGATTTGGACTGGGAATACCCAACTCAGAGAGGAGGTGTTCCATCTGACAAAGAAAACTATGTTGCCTTAGTGAAGGTAAGATGCATTTAATAAGAAACTAACATGTAGCCAAAGTAAGGGAAAGATGCTGTTTTACTACAAACATGACTTTGCTCTTCTTAGTGACTTATGATGGCTGAGATGTAAAACGTATACTTATAAGTGAGGAAATAATGCAGGGTTAAGATATTGCAAGAACTACACTCAATAACTGTTAGTTATCATGAGTTTAAAGGCAGTTATTTTTTTATTTTTTTTATTTAACAATCTTTTATTAATAGACAAACACACAGAAACAACCTACACCTATTGTAAGTTTGTGCTCTTAAGATGACATATTTACTCAGCTGTCATGAAGAAATGCCAAAAATATCGCTGCCACATGAAGAATATCTATTAAATAAACTAGTGAATTATGTGCCTGTCAAATCTACATAATTCTGTATTCATCTTGGCATCAAGTTCTAATTACTCTGTAAAAAATATTTTTTCAAGAACATTTCATAATTGTTATTGTAAAATATATTTGTTGATAACTGTTCATAGCTGTCTGTCCATCGTTGCACATTATCACAAATATTTGCAGAGGTTAGCGGATTTCTTGAACTTTTAGTCTTGCACTGCATTACAAAAATTTGTCCAGGGAAATTTATCTTCATGGGCAGCAGACTTTCAGTCTCAGAATGTTATTGAAGTAATGTATACTAATAATGACGATATTTATTGCTCCCTAACCCAAGAGAGCAAAACCTTGTGCTGGCATCAAATGTCTAAGTGAATGCAACACTCATGAGGCACTTCACCATGTTCTTGTCTAATGATGATGACCTTCTCATTCTTGCCTTACTCCGTATAGCCCATATAAGGATCATGACATTCAGCTGTTGCACCATTTGGAGATTACTATAAGCATGGTTGTCAGATTGTAATAAATAGTGAAAAATTATTGTAAAAGGCAATTATTAATATTCTCCAATCATACACATCAAGCACACAGTTAAAAACATTGTACAAATTAACAGCTTTAAACACATTTTGCCCAGTACTTCGCAACCTCTAGTGCATTCGGTGTTGCTCGAAACAGGTCATCTTTGTCGCATGACGATGGGCACATAGGGCACTCGAGCATATGGTTCATCGTTTGGTCCTCACCACATTCGCACTTAATATTGGCAGCATCAGTATAACCCATTTCACTCGATTTTCCTTCGACCTGCCCACTCCTGTTCACAATCGGTTTAAGGACCGCCAGACATTACAGTCCTATGCAACTGTCAGTGGTCCCAAGATGTTAGGGACCTTCATTTTCCACAACTGTACTTTTGCCTTATCAGGTGACCCAATTAGTTCCCGCAATGTTCTCAGGAAGCTTTTCCTGTATTTGAGTCTCTGGGCTGCTGGTGTATGGCCGTGCAGTGGATGAGCGCTTTCACGTTCTACTTTTGTCCTCTCCTTGTTCACAGCCACTTCTCTCTGGATACTGGGTGGTGCAAACTCCGAAAGCTGGTAAAGCCTGTCAACTGGGGTAGGCTTTAGACAGCCTGTCACTAGTCTACAGGTGTTATTAAGGGCTACATCCATCTGTTTGGTGTGAGATGATGTATACCAAGCTGGGCATGCATATTCTGCTGCAGAGTAACAAAGGGCCATTGCTGATGTATGTATAGTTTGTGGTTGACTGGCCCACTGTGATCCAACTAGTTTGCGCAGATGATGATGAAGCAGAGTGATTATTAGCATCCTTAAAAAAATCACAATTCTATCCATTATTAGTGTGTATATAATTTTTTTAAATTTTTTCATTGTGTGGTTTCGCATTCTTCAATACACTCTTAGATTAGTCTTTGTGCTAAGGAGATTAAAAAAAAAAAATACTTTCTCTCATGAAATTCCTGTTTAGAGTATCTCAGTTCGAACCCCAAGTGACCATCCACATTCCACTTTTCCAGTTCCTCAGTTGAATTAAATTGAATATTAGGATAGTGCCTCGATTTCCTTCTATTATATAATAGAAATTTATTTAACGGCCCACGCTTGATCACAATCTCTTGTGACTTCATTATCAATGAGTCAAAAGCCTTTAACTCACCACACTTGTAATGGTTAAAAAAATGTCCTTGTTATGAATCCTGAGCAATAAATAAAAAAAATAATTTAAAGCATTATTAGAAAAGTGTCCATTATTGATAAATGCTTCTGGCTATGTTTCAGGAACTACGACAAGAGTTTGACAAGTACGGATGGCTTCTTACAGCAGCTCTTGGTGCAGCTGTATCTGTAATTGACCAAGCGTACGATGTTCCAGTGCTTGGAAAATACCTCAATTATATGCATATCATGTGCTATGACTACCATGGTACCTGGGACAAGATGACAGGTGCTAATGCACCTCTGCATGGAACAGCACCTAATGACACTCTGAATGTTGTAAGTTTTAAATTAAATTTTCTTATCCTTTATGGTTTAACTATGACTGATAACTATATTAAATGTATAGCTTACCATAATTCTAATCTATTGCAAGATCTCTTTCTATTGGATTGTCTTCAGAATGTCAAAAATTTGTCACAAAAATGTAACATAAAATGCATAGACATTGTGCAAGAATTTTTATTCCCCTAGAAAATATTTAGATATACTTCCAATCCAGTGTATAAACACAGCTAAGCACATCAGACTCAGCTGTAATAAAACAATGTCAAAAGTTAAAATTTTTAGGACAAAGCCATTGGTCAGTAAGTAGAGTATTTATACAGGTACATTACCTGAGCACCCAGAATTTGGGTGTAGGAATAAATGTAATACTCTTAAAGAGCATAGAGAGTTTGGGTCTTTGAGGAGTGGAGCAAAAGTTGGTTTCAGACTACTTGGGTTTTGGTGCTGGTTTAGTAAGTGAGGGAGGAGGAGAGAAGGATGGGAATGTGGAGACAATGAGGATTATGATGCATGGAATTAATAAAACATGATGGTTGTATTATGGGTATAGGTTATCATCAGATTATGAGGTAGAGTTATAACATAGGAACATGATCTGTGAGGAAAGTTTGAAAAGGGGTTTCCTGGCATTACTTAAAAATTTCTGATTCACTTTCTATATGATGTAAGACAGCCATGTTTATAGTGCAGTGTTAGGAATTTGTGGTGGGAAATTATTCCTTCTACGATGTAACCATAGACATACAAAGAAGTTATGTTTGGTGTTATTTCCTCCATATGCAATCCAGCAATTGCTGCAAACAATTATAACAGGATATCACATGGGTCTTTATCATGGCTTTGATATGCATTATCCTCTTCTTTAAAGCATTTTAATTTAAAGTGATTTGGTAGAAATGATGTGAAAATAAAGATAAAATACACCAATCACTCACCAAAGTTGAAGGGAGTAGGGTGGCAGCTGGGGAGTGTTGAGTGTATTTTAACTTTCTTTTCCATATTAATTTCACCACATGGCATTTCATCTGACTCCATTGTTGCTTTTAACACTGATAGATGATTTATTCACATTTTTTTTTCTTTTGGTGTTCAATAGAGACTAATATATTGCTAATTGGTCTGTAAGAAATTAACTGGTTATCAGATGCTGGTAACAAGTATATGCACTGTTCCACATATATAGTAACTAACATGGGATTGTATTTGCAAATTACAGTGGATATTGATTATACTAATGGGTTGTTAAGTAGCTAACTTGTTATCAATTGCTGGAATATAACTGATATTATTAATAAGTGTATGCACTGCTCCACATCCCCAAGACTGTTCTCACATGGGTTCAAAGCGAATATATCTATCTATCTATCTATCTATATGCTGGCCTAAACTGTAACCATAACAACTGAATAGCATTACAGTCAACATCTTTAGTTATATTCCAAATGCTGCACCGAGCGTGGTGGTGTAACGGATAGCGTTCTGGCCTCGCATTCGGGAGGACGGTGGTTCGAATCCCCGTCCGGGCATCCAGATTTGGGTTTTCCATGGTTTCCCAAATCACTCCAGGCAAATGCCGGGATGCTTCCTTAAAAAGGCCATCGCCGAATTCCTTCCCATTCCTTGCCCCCATCCTTTCCCATCTCTAAAGACCTCGATGTTGAGAGACGTAAAGCAGTATATAAAAAAAATAATAATAAAAAAAAACAAATGCTGCAATTGCATAAAATACAGTTCCAGCTCATTATTTTTTTTTCCGGTTTAGAGCTAAAATAGAACCGTAAATATCATGATCTAAGTGGATCAGAATCCTGATAGGGAACATGATAGCCTGAGAATTGTTGGAATCAAGTCATTAACCAAATACAAATACTGAGTTATTTGATGTGATTGTGTATAGTAGAATATTATAATTTATCTCTAGACCCAAAGGTGCTAAATTAATTAGGTATAAAAATCTATATCTAATTACACCAAGAACTTTGTAAAACTTTGAATGACATTTCTTAGAGATGGGTTAAAATTTCATATTCATAAAGTGTTTCACATGTAGATGTACATCATGGGAAAATAATCAAAACAGATTTAGGAGGCCACAGGATGTATATAGCCGTTAAACATAATATTGTCATTCTGGTATTGTATGTATGTTCGTCTGGGCCAAGTAGGATCACATTAAGCCATTGTTTGGCTTGAATTTGCACAGTGTTACAACTAGGGTTGTTGGCCCTAGAGGAGTCCTATAATTTAATGTGGAATCCAAACCATGGAAGCATTCTGGTGTATTTCACATTATGCAAGAAGCTGTGCAGGAGGTGAAGGTCGGGGATTTGAACTGGGGACCTTTCAATCACCAGTCAGATGCCTTAACCACTGAGCCACCAGGACACTCCTCTCTGGTGTTGTGTATAAAGTCGCAAAGTAATCTTAATGGGTATCCATCTGACTGGACACATTGAAGATTGTGATGCAACATTATGCCATAAAAGTCTTCACTAACACAGAGTAGAAAGATGATGTATTGAAATTAATCCATATATATTTTAACAATCATTATCTGTATTTTGGGTATAGCATTGTATTAATTTAAAGTAAAAATGTGTACCATATATAATGTCAATAAACATTTGTGACGAAATTACTTGTCAAGCAGTACAATCTTTCATATTATTACCTTAAAGTAAGAAAGGATAGGGAAAATAAATCCAACATTCACTACAGGTGGAGACAGGAGGGCCACAGTGAACAAATAAACATGAACTTTGCAATATTTTGGTATAAACCTTAATAAGGGGATCAGACTTAGAGACAACATCATACCAAGACTCACCACATGCCTGAAGCTGGAGATGAACAGGGTAGGAAGAAGGAGGATAGGCAATGATGGGGAGAGATACAGATAATTGCAGGGTAGAATAATTCTTGGAAAGGCCATAAAAAGTAATAAAACATAAAAGATATGTATAATAAAAAATAAAATTATATATAGTAAAAAAGAAATGATATGTTTAGTGGTAGGGTCTTACCAGAGGTTAAGGAATGTCTGGTTTCAAGAATATTGTGGTTGTCTGCTGCCATCTATGGATTTCATAAATGGTAGTAGTATCAGGAAAAAACCTTTGACAGCCATCACTGTAATACAACTGTTGAGGTTGTTTGAGTTGTGATAACTAAAAAAATCTGCACTGGATGTTTTAGGTTTCCAATTAAAACAGTTTGCCCTTTGCTGTTCATCCTGAGTAGTGAGGCCTATATAAGAAGAGATGCAGTGAAGGCAGTAAGTTAGTAAATGCAGTTAGTTGTGCAAGTGGTATGTTTAGTAATAGGAAAAGGTTCTACTGGAGTAAGACTGGAATAGATAGTGGTAGCTTAATGCATGAGGCACATTTTTTCAGCAAGGTCTATAATGTGGGAAAGCCCAATGTGGAAGTTTGGGGGGAAGCACAAGGTGTTCTTGAGCTTGGGTAGGTCTGCTGAAACACATATGGGGGCACTGGCAGGATCTGGGGATAATAGATGCATGTTTTGGGGAAGGAATGAAGAATGGCGAAGGCTCTGATTAATGGACTCAAAACCAAAACGGAATTATTTGATGAATTTGGGGCTGCATTTGTTTTTGTATGTATCCAAACCATATAAGGGGCCTGAGTTGGAGTCTATTCAGGAATTGTTTCCTGAGGTGACCCGAGAAGAGGTTAACGTAAGGTGGGGCCATTTGAGTACCCATGGCAGTGCTGTGGATCAGATGATAAAGTTGAGAATTGATGTAGAAGTAGTATTTGGAGATGATTAAGTTAGCCAAGTATGTGTGAAAGGATTTGCTGAGAAAGCTGTGTGTTTGCATATGTGGAGGGTGATAAAGGGTGGGGGGGTATAAATCTAGGAAGTAGGGGATGTTTGTATGCAAGAGGTGATATCAATAGAGACTAGGAAGGTGTTTGGACATAGAGGAGCAGGGATTGTGCACAGACAGTTGAGGAAGTGTTAGGTTGGCGATATTGGTCTTCCAAGGTTTAAATCATTCAGTGAGTGATCCGTATGAGCCACAATAGGTTGCCCAGGATTGTTTGTCTTGTGGATCTTGGAAAGTTGGTATAGGGTTGGTGTATGGGAATTTTGAAGAATGAGGAGGAAAAAATGTTTGAGACGAGATGACATATAATGGACCCTGGAGGCCAAGGAAAATGTGCATTTTCTGACAAATAGAAACTGTCAGATCTGTGGAGTGTGGAAGATTTGGTGATCTATGGGAGATTATTCAGGGACCATGGATCTAAATGGCTTCCCAATGCTTCCAGTGACTTTTTGAGCCCATGTGGGGACAAGCTGCTGCCATCATAAAAGAAAATTGTGGTATACACAATACTAGACATCTATCCTTCATTCAATTGCTCTTCAGTCCATTATTGTGATGGTAGTAACTAAGTATGTACTGACCATACTAATACACATATATCTACCAATTTCACAATATGTTGATGATAAAATAGTGAGAATGTATACAAAAATTGAAGTGCTAATTCTATATATGAAGGTTGCGGAATGTCTAGTGATCATGGGTAACTGAAATGCAGTAATACAGGAAAGATAAGAAGGGGAATATTGTAAATTATTTTGGGCTAGTAGAAAGAAATGTGTTTCAAAAATGCAGGCTTTTAGAATTTTGAACTAACTACAAACTAATCATATCAAATATGCTATTTCAGAATCATTCAAGAAGAATATCCATATCCAAGGAATACAAGTAGGTGTCAGTAGATTATATTGCTGCTCATCACAGACTCAGAAACCTGGTACTAGTTTATAAAGCATGGCTGTATGCTGATACATACTCTGACCACAATGTGATAGTAATGAAGTGCATATTGACATTGAAGAGAGCAAATAAGGAAAAACAAGTCAAACAGACTTTAAGTGGAAAAAAATAAATGAAATAAAAATTTACAGAAAATCTTAATGCAAATCTCAGAAATAATTGTGAAATAAATTCAAGTGAAGTAGAACAGAATATGTTGAAGTCAATATGAAATCTGGTAAATACAATAGGGAAGAAGCTGGTGGAAAAACTTACATCACAAAAGAAATTTTGGAGTTGATATATCAAAGAAGGGCAGCACCTTTTCCAAATTGTGTCAAGTATTAGGCAGAGAGTATTAACAGAAGTTAGTTTAAGCAGTAATGAGTTTTCAGACACCAAAATCAAAAATTGTGTAGGGATTAATATATTACATCAAAATATCAGAGGGTTATCAAACAAATTGAATGAGATGCTAGTTCACATAAAATGAATTAAATGCTATGAATAGAACTAATATTTTACACTTGTCTAAACATCATGTAACTACAGGAATAAGTATGTCAAATATAACTGACTTTAATTTAGCTTCTCATTACTGTAAAACTAACTTGGAGAAAGAAGGAGTTGTCACTATAATTGTGGCTATAATTTTGACCATATAAATATTAGCAACTATTGTCTTGATCAACATTTTGAAGCCTATGCTACAGGATTAAGTTTCAACAATGGAAATTTCATGTGTCTTTACACCTTGTCGATGTCAAGGTAATTAAAGGCGGGATGGGATCGGGGACAAGGAATGGGAAGGAATTCAGCCATGGCCTTTTGAAGGAAGTATCCCAGCATTTGCCTGTAGTAATTTGGGGAAACCATGGAAAACCCAAATCTGGATGCCTGGACAGGGATTCGAACAGCCATCCTCCCGAATGCGAGGCCAGAGTGTTAACCGCTCACTCATCATGCTCGGTGGAAATTTCATAATAGTAACTGTATACAGAGCACCCTCCAGAAACTTTCCTCTTTTTATGAACCAGTTTGAAAGCTTGTTAATATTTTTAAATAGAAAAATAGGTAACATAGTCTTGTATGGTGATTTTAATGTAGATTTATTTTAAAAAAAGCTTACCACATTGAGATTTGTTGGAATTGTTAGTTAGGTCATACACTTTAACTCAGCTAGTGTTAATTTTTCCACTAGTGAATAATAGTTACTCAGCTATAGGTAATGTTTTCCTAGATACCTTAAGATTCAATTATATAATCAAGTCATTTATTAATGGACTTTTGGATCATGATGTCTGGTTATTAGCCATCAACACATTAATAAGAACTTGTGCCAAGAATAATGCTTTTTAAAGCTCAGCCAGCAATAAATGATGAATTAGTTAATTTAGAAATTACCTTAATACCACAAACTGCAGAAATGTCTATAATGCACAAGTTATTATTGAAAATAAAACATCTTTAAAAGCATTGTCTTAAATTATTTTTGAAACTTGCTTCCCCATAAAATGGTGCATGTTTCTTGAAAAGAACAGAAACCATGGACAACCGTGGCATTAGAACATCATGCATTTCTTAAAGGAAGTTATATATTGCCTCTAGGAACTGTCAAAATGTTAATGTTAGAACTCATTACATTCAGTACTCCAAAATACTGAAAAATTTAATAAGGAATCTAAAAGAATGTACTAGAAACTGATGATAAAATCAAGAAAATATGGGACATTATAAAAAGAAACAGGGAAAAATAATCAGACCAGTAAAGGCATTATTTATATCAACCAAAATTCAGTAGAATCAATTTTTCCAATTGTTGACATATTTAATTAAAATTTTTTTATCTGTTGCTAATATGTTTACTGCCAGTAGCTCAGTGACTCACTGTAGGGATTTGCCAGTACAGGCTTCCAAGAAAAATTTGACCCTTTCTATAAATTTAGCCACTCCAGAAGAAATAAGGAAAATTATCTGTATCTTAAGAGCAAACATTTGAGTGGTTATTATGAGATCTCCACCAGATAAATTAAACCGTGCTCCACATAATTAAGTAATATACTAAGTTATTTGTTTAATATATCTTTACTTGAGGGTACCTTCCCAGAAAGGCTTACGTGTGTAGTAATGAAACCACTGCATAAAAGGGGTATAAGTCAGTCATATCAAATTACTGCCCTATTGCATTACTAACTGCCTTCTCCAAAAATTTTGAGAAAGTAATGTATTACAGAATTCACCAACACTTTAAAAATAAAAATATTCTAACTAAATAACAATTTATTTTTTGAAAGGGCCATTCAACAGAACAGGCTATATTTGCATTCACTGTGTCAGGGACTTGCCGGGTATTGGGGGTTAGATACCGGCTAATACACCTGAACCAGTCTGCTTCCAAAATATTCTAAGTCCAAAAGAGAAGTTCTGTAACCGTGTTAAAATATTTATGCTAACTGTTTAATTTGACCACAGTTGCCACTTGTAGTTTTAAACCCACCACAAGAAGGGTTCTTAAGTATAAATGAAAGTCACAAGTCGAAATCACAGAATTATATTTTCCAAAATTTTTGCGTAAATATTACATGTCACAGTTAGCAAGGCAATCGGATATTAATCTTCACCAAACATCACAGGTTGAGAATCAAGAGCAAGAACCGCAATCCCCCAGGAAAACAAAACGATAGTTCGAAATTCACATGTCCAGAAATTGAGTCCGAAATGAAGATGGTTCCAACTTTCAAAAATGGCCGCCACTAACGCGTCCTATCCACCTAGACTCGTGTCCAGCCTGACGTCATGATGTCAAAACTTCCCATGACCGCCCGCTCTCCCGAGAGCGCCTAGCACGAACGTGCGCTCACCACCGAGTTGTAATTCAGACTGAAGACCAAGCGCCCCAAGCGTAGTAATGTCCCTGGCCACTTCACTTATATAGGCTTGCCTCACGTGAGGCCGTATTACTATAGTGTGCATCCGCGCTGCTACACATAACCTTACTGTTTACTCTAATAACTTTCTTATTATGAGTTTAATCTCGTCGAGGGAATGGGAAAATGATGTGCGTTACTAGTTGAAGTGTTTAGTGTCCGAATATCGTGTCAATTTTGTCTCTCAGAAAAATTGTCAAAATGGTTGATTTTCCGAAGTCTTACGGCGTTAGTCAATGTTTTGTTACTTTTAAATTATCTGTAGTTATTAACTCGAAATTAGGCTTGAAATATTATTCCCGATTTTAGTATTTCCCAAAATATAAACTTTGTTTAAATTTGTTGAGTTAGGGTAAAACCAGTAATTTCTAACAATCAGTTGTAATTATTATTTATGTTTTATGGTATAACTCTGAAGTTTTATGGATTATCAAGCCGGAAAAATTATCAATGTGTAGCCTAAATTAAACTGCGTATTTTAGAGTTTATTTCATCTTTGTAGCTGTTATATTTTATACGCAATAAAATAGTTTGTTATTTCCACGTGGGTTTGATGTCGAGTAAGATTAGAAAACCTATAACACCGGTTCTATTGCTTCAAATGTCATAAAATTTTTTTGGTTAGATTTGATTTGTATTTAAATTATGTGTTTATTTCTGCCATAAAGTTTAATAACCATGATAAAAGGTTTATTTAGTGACTGTATTTACTCATATTCATCATTTCCTTCGTTTAAATTGGTTCAGAATAACTCGTTAAACAATGTCAATATCTGGTATTACGAGTTTACTTTTACATGAGGTTACCTATTTCCTATTAGAATATCGTTGATTTAATTCCATTTATATGTTATTTACATTGGTTATGGATTATTTATTCACTTTAGTGTATGGAAAGTGTTGTCAACTCGATTTTACGTGTGGTATCTGATACTGAAGTTAACCTTAAACTTGGCCGGAATCTAACTAAATCTTGAAAATAGAATGAGGGATACCTTACAACTGACAATATTTTAGAAGGAATGAATGATAAATTAATGCCTGTATAAATCTTCTGTGATTTTTGTAAGGCCTTTGACTCAAATTGATCATGAAAATCTGATACAACAATTGAAGTATTATGGTAAAGATGGCATTATTAATAAATAGCCTAGTTCTTACCTTTTGAATAGTGTCAGTGGCACATTTAATGCTTAGTCATGTGGTGAACTGTTTTCTGAATGGGGATATATCATATGTGGAATGCCTCAGTGTTCTATAATGGAGCCATTATTGTTTTTAATATATGTAAATGATCTATCCCTTGTTATATCTAAAAAATCAGAATTTCTCTAATTTGCAGATGGCACAATATAGGAATTAAAAATACTCAAATTTCTCTTCTGAATATAATTTCAAATTATGGCTTTGACCTTATTAGTAATTGGTTTACAGGTAATGGGTTGGCTTTAAACTTTGATAAAACTCAGTATATGCAATTGATTACATCACACAGATTAACACCAGACATAGACATAAAATTTGCAGGCCAGTCCATTCAAGAGGTAGAGTGTGTGGAATTTCTATATTTGCATATTGGTCATAATTTAAATTGGATGGTGCATGTCTCCTAGTTGCTAAAGAGATTGGGTGCAGCTACATTTGCAATTTATACAATTTCAGCAGTAGGTGATCTCTGTGAAAGAAAACTAGTTTATTTTGATAAATTTCATTCATTAATATCATATGCAGTAATATTCTTGGGCAATTCTACTCATAGAGACAAAGTATTCATAGCTGAAAAGCGAGCAATAAGAATTGTGTGTGGGATTAGCAGTAGAACGTCATGCAGGGAGTTGTTCAAGAAGTTAGGAATTTTAAAATTGGTGGCTGAATATATATACACATTAATGTCCTTTGAAGACACCAATTATACTCTATTTAGAATAAATAGTAAAATAAACAGTTATGGCACTAGAAGTAAAAATAACCTTCACGAGGATTAGAAATTGTTATAAAAGGGGTCCAATATACGAGGATATACAGGGTGTTACAAAAAGGTACGGCCAAACTTTCAGGAAACATTCCTCACACACAAACAAAGAAAATATGTTATGTGGACATGTGTCCGGAAACGCTTACTTTCCATGTTAGAGCTCATTTTAATTTCGTTAGTATGTTAGTACGCTCTCCTGACCTCAACCCCCTTGACTTCCATTTATGGGGGCATTTGAAAGCCCTTGTCTACGCAACCCCGGTACCAAATGTAGAGACTCTTCGTGCTCGTATTGTGGATGGCTGTGATACAATACGCCATTCTCCAGGGCTGCATCAGCGCATCAGGGATTCCATGCGACGGAGGGTGGATGCATGTATCCTCGCTAACGGAGGACATTTTGAACATTTCCTGTAACAAAGTGTTTGAAGTCACGCTGGTACGTTCTGTTGCTGTGTGTTTCCATTCCATGTTTAATGTGATTTGAAGAGAAGTAATAAAATGAACTCTAACATGGAAAGTAAGTGTTTCCGGACACATGTCCACATAACATATTTTCTTTGTTTGTGTGTGAGGAATGTTTCCTGAAAGTTTGACCGTACCTTTTTGTAACACCCTGTATATCTTCAATATGCTCCCAACAAATCTTAAAAGTCTATCATGTTATAAGATTAAATTCAGGAGAAAATTTAAAAAAAATTAATTGGCAATTCCTTCAACTCCTTGGAAGAATTTATTTCTAGTGTATCTACAATAATTGCCGGTTTGTTTTTTTTGCTGTTGTCAGTCTTTAGACTGGTTTGATGCAATCCTCCATCCCTTCCTATCCTGTGCTAACCTCTTCATTTCTACATACCCCCTACAACCCACGTCCTCAATTATCTGCTTCATATATTCTAATCTCTGTCTTCCTCTACAGTTCTTACCTTCCACTGTTCCCTCCACTAACAAATTAACCAATCCAGCATGTCTCAAAATATGACCTACCAGCCTGTCTCTTCTTCCTGTAAGCTTCTTCCATAAACTTCTTTTCTCACACATCATTTCCAAAACTTCATTTCTTACTTTGTCTGTCCACCTAATTTTCAGCATTCTTCTGTAGCACCACATTTCAAATGCTTCAAGTTTCTTTCTTTCCGGTATTCCTAAAGTCCATGTTTCGCTGCCGTAAAGTGCTGTGCTCCACACATAGAGTTTTAAGAAGTTCTTTCTGATTCCTAGATCAATATTTGAAACTAAAAGATTTCTCTTTTTCATGAAGGCTCTTTTTGCTAGTGCTATTCTGCTTTTAACATCATTCCTGCTTCGGCCATTGGTTGTAATTTTGCTTCCCAAGTAACAGAACTCACTCACTTCTCCTATTGCATCCGATCCTATTTTTATATTTAATCTGCTAGCATTGGTATCATTTCTGCTACATTTCATCACGTTTGTCTTACTCTGATTTATTTTCAGTCCAAAATCTTCGTTCAGTATTTTGTTCATGCCATTCAATAACTTCTCAATATCCTCAGCCCTCTCTGCTTACAAGACAATGTCATCAGCAAATCGTAGCATACTGATTTTTTCTCCCTGAAAACTTATGCCACATGGAAATTTTTCTTTGACTTTCTTCATTGCTTCTTCTACATACAAGTTGAATATTAACGGGGATAGACTACAACCTTGTCTCACACCCTTTTTAACTGATGCATGTCTTTCGTGATTCTCTACTTTTATTACAGCCACTTGATTCATATAAAGTTTATAGAGTATTCTTCTATCTCGATACTTTAGACCTGACTTCTTTAAAATTTTGAACATCTTGTCCCACCCAACATTATCAAAAGCTTTTTCTAAATCAACAAATGCCATAAAAGTATCTTTGTTTTTCTTGATCCGCCCTTCAAGTATTAATCTTAAAGACAGAATTGCTTCCCTTGTACCGCGATTTTTCCTAAACCCAAACTGATCTTCACCTACTATCTCTTCTACTACCCTTTCCATCCTTCTGTATATTATTCTGGTCAGTAATTTTGAAGCATGTGATGTTAGACTAATTGTGCGATAATTCTCACATTTGTCGGCTTGTGGTTTCTTTGGAAGTGTGAAGATGATATTTTTATTAAAATCAGTTGGAATTTCTCCTGCTTCATAACTTTTTGATATCAGCTTGAATAATTTTCGATTCCTTCCTCTCCTAGAGATTTAAGAAGTTCTGCAGGGATCTCATCAATTCCAACTGCCTTATTTGCTTTCAAGTCATTCAGAGCTTTATTAAATTCTGTCCTCAAAACAGGATCTCCCAAGTCATCCATGTCGACATCGCCCTCCTTTTCCAAAACACTATTGTTCAAGTCGTCCCCAACATACAGTTTCTCAATGAACTCCTTCCATCTGTTAGCTCGATCTTCTGACCTTAAAAGAGGTTTCCCATCGGCAGCTTTAATGTTCATACCTCTTTTCTTCATTTCTCCAAAATTCTGTTTGATCTTTCTATATGCAACATCTACTTTTCCTGCAACCATTTCCTTTTCTACCTCTTCACACTTTTCTTGTAGCCATTTTTCTTTTGCTATTTTGCATTTCCTATTTATTTGATTTCTAAATTGCCTGTACTGCTCTTTTCCTGCTTCATCCTGAGCATTTTTGTACCTTCTCCTCTGATCGATCAGCTGCAAAATTTCTTCTGTGATCCAAGGTTTTCGGGCGGCTTGTTCCCTAAAGCCTAATGTTTCTTTGCCAGCTTCCATTATTTCGGTCTTTAATGCATGCCATTCGTCCTCGGTTGAGCTCCTTTCACAGTTACTTCTTAGACCTAAGTCTACCATTTCTGCAAATTTTTCTCTTGTGTTAGATTGTTTCAGTTTATTCACTTCCATTCTGTTCTGTTTATGCTGCTTCCTTATTCGCTTGAATTTCAGCCTGCACTTCATTACTATCAAATTATGGTCCGAGTCTATGTCTGCTCCTGGGTACGCTTTACAGTCCAGAACTTGATTCCTGAATCTCTGTTTGACCATGATGTAATCTAACTGATATCTGCCTGTATCCCCAGGACGTTTCCAGGTATATATTCTTCTTGCATGGTTCTTAAACAGTGTGTTCGCCACTACTAGCTTATATCTTTCACAAAATTCTAGCAATCTGCTTCCTCGCTCATTTCTTTCTCCTAGACCAAAACTTCCTACAATATTCCCCTCTTTTTCTTCTCCCACTATTGCATTCCAATCACCCATGATTATTAAATTTTCCTCCCCTTTCACATATTGGATTAATTCTTCGATTTCAGCGTATATTTTTTCTATTTCTTCGTCGTCTTCCTGTGACGTTGGCATATATACTTGTACTAATGTGGTTGGGACCGGCTTAGTTTCTAACCTCATCAAAATAATCCTGTCACTAAACTGTTCATAATAACTCACCCCGTTTCCCTACTTTCTTGTTCATTACAAATCCTACACCAGTGACTCCATTGACAGCCTGTGTGCTAATTATCCTGTGTTCCCCAGACCAGAAATCTTGTGCGTCCTTCCATTTAATCTCACTAATCCCAACAACATCTAACTTAAGTTGTTCCATCTCCCTTTTTAAGTTTTCTAACCTACCTGCCCTATTCAGACTTCTAACATTCCACGCTCCGACTCGTAGAATGTTTCTAACCATTCTGATGACTCCTCCCTGAGCAGTCCCCACCCAGAGATCCGATTGGGGGACTATTTTACCTCCGGAATATTTTACCCAGGAAGAAGCCATCATGATATATGTAATTTGAGAGGATTACATGTCCTCGGGATACCCTTTGGGTCTTTAATGCAGTGGTTTCCCGTTGCCTTCTGCATCCCCATGCCGTTGATCATTTCTGATTCATCCGCCTTTAGGGGCCGTTTCCAACCCCAAGGGCGAGAGGGTGCCCTGAACCGCTCCCCGCTCTTCCGCCCTCTTTTCAGAGGCCGTTGGCAAGCAGTGGGTGACTCCTTATACCGGGAATCTTTCAGTCGCCAGAGCCTCGTCCGTGCAAACAGGGTGCACCACGTGAAGGAGAGGTTGACATTTGGTTGGGGAAGACTAGTATAGTCTCTCCCAAACCCTTACTCCCCAATGCCGGTAGATTATATAAATGGAATGAAGATAAATACCAAGAAGAGTCATCTTATTAGGTACACAGATAAAAACCAAATGTTGTTCATGAATATAGGGTGGGAACAGAATTGTTTGTTGAAGGCTTGAAGTGTAAATACCTTGACATAATGTTTGATAATAAACTGAACAGAACAGAGCACATACAGCAGGTGGTAGGAAAAGGTTACAAAATTGTTCATTCACTGAAGAGGGTGATTCAAGGTTGTACCAGAGAAGTTAGGGAATTGGGTTACAAAACTTTGGTCAGATCATTTGTTGAATATGGTGGTGTAGTTTGGGAATCACGTTTTGGCTATCAAATACAGGAGTTGGAGTTCCATCCAAGAAGAGCAGCTAGATTTGTTTGTGGAAATTATTGCAGGATCCAGTCAGTATCTGATTTGATAAAGGAGTTGCGTTGGGAGTCATTGGAGGATGGAGGAGAGTGAAGAGAGTGCTGGGAATGTACAAGGCACTTGATTTCATGCATAAGGGAGTGGGAAAAAATTTCTTTTGTGGTAAGGCTGTCATGGATTGGAACAAATTACCAAGTGAAGCTATGTATAATTTACCAAAAACACTGAAGGAACTTAAAATTAAAACTTATAAATTGCAATAGTAGATAGGGGAGGAATTTAATGCTCAAATTATATAAGATAATTTAAAAAATAAAAAGGGTATAATTGGATGACTAAGGGAATTGCCACCAGAAATCGTGCTCCATCACAATTAAATTATAATAAGTGTGGTTTGATATAATTAATGTACATATTATGCTGTGACAGTACGTCTTCAGATATATTCATCTATTTTGTTATATAATTGTTTATCTGGAAACTGACAACTTTCCACATCCCACAGATCCAGTTTCTTTTATTGCGATCGATGTAAAATGATTGTGTTGCATTGAAAGAATTAAAATGTTCAGAATGAAGCGAGAAAATAGCAGTACTGACATTTAGGAATAAAATGAACAGGAAATCCAACAACAAAAAAAGTCAAAGAAAAATGTATGCAGGAAACGTGTGAAGAAGTAGGAAAGGAACTATTTGAATTGAAAGTAGATGTGGCATGTAGAAAGGGTTAACAAAATTTTGGAAGAAGGAAGAAAAGCTGCATACATGTTAAAGACTCTTCTTGAAAAACTGTTCTAAGTTTAAAAAAAAAAGAGCTAATTAAGGGTAGGAATATATAAGGGTAACCTGAACAATAGTATGCTGAAGAAAAAGGAAGATGTCGATACTAGTGATGTAGTAAACCCTGTTTTAAGGGCAGAATTTGACAGCTTTAAACAGGTTAGTAAGTACTGATGAGAATTGTGAAGAATTCAAAGATAAGGAGGAATTAAAAGAGTATACAAAATACTGATGTTACATGCTTCAAATTTACTTCATAGGATAAGCTACAGAAGACATGGAGGTGATTTTAGTTGGGGATCAACTTCTGTTTGATCAAGGTCATGGAACAAAAGAAGAAATCCTGACATTAAGATTAATATTGGAAAAGATGTTTCAAGAAAAATGACACATTTCTGCAATTTGTAGATTTAGAAATAGATTGTATAATCTTAGAAAGGGCAAGAGGTTATAAATTTAGTAAAATAATGTCAGGGTAGAAAAATAATGTATAATCCAAATAAGATTGCTAATTATTAGAGAAGTAGACAATCATCAGATAAAATGGTATTGAGTTATGTTGTAGTATACTCCCAGTAATATTCAACTTGTGTGTAGGGGGAAGCTATTAAGGAAGTGAAAGAAAAATACAAACTTTTATCAGGGTTCAAGAAGAAACAATCTACATGCTACAATTGGCTGGTAATAGTGACTGAGAAATCACTGAATGGAACAAACAAAATGTGTGAGGAGGAATTAGGGCTATATGTAAACAAAAGCAAGAGAAAGTTAATGCATTGTAGCAGACATAGTACAATATCAGTAGGCTAAATACAAAAATAAGGTGTTATAGAAGAAGTAAGACATTTCAGTTATTTAAGAAGTAAAATTACAATTGACAGCTGAAGCAAGAATGATCTCAGAAGCAGAATACCACTGTGGAGGAAAAGAAACATTCTTCATAAAGAGATATCTTTTACTTTCAAACATTCATCAGGACTTTGTAAAGCTAGTAAAAAGTAGAACTAGGACTTTAGGAATACCGGAAAGAAGAAAATGAAAGCATATTGACGGATGATAAAATTCAAGTGGCTAGATCAGTTACAAAATAAACATTGTTAGGAAATGATGAGTGGGTAGAAAAAATTGTTGAAGATTCTAACAGAATGTAGAGGCAGTACGCATCCTCACATTTTAAAACATTCAGGATTGGTTAATTTGTTTGTTGCTGGGGAAGAATTGTAAAAGAACACAAAGTTTAAAATAAATTAAGTAGGCAATTGTGGATTTAGATTGCAATGTGAACATTGAGATGAAAGATTGGTTCAGGATAGAATGATTGCTTTGAATCAGATGAGACTACATGAAAAAGGGAAAAATTTTCTTTGCCATCCTTCCTAGATCTTGTGTCAAAGTCCTCTTCTTAAATTCCCCTCAAAGAAATCTCAAGCACTGTATGTATTATAGTGCACACCACGAATGATGGCTTTAGAGAGGTTTTGCGCATGTACTTCATAGCTCCGCCAGTAGCCAATCGAATTCAGTAACAATCTAGAGCCTGTCGTGGCAACACAAGTTTTGAATGCAATCTTTTTGTGAAGTAGACGGTTGTAAATCAGTAAGCATTGCAATAATTCCTATTCTAAATAATGGAAGACAAACAGCAAAAGCGTAGGTTCTGCATGGTCAAAGCAGAGAGCAAATTTTTAAAGTATATAAGCATTTTAAGTGCGAAACAGACGCCAGACTGCCGAACTGCAACGTTCCCAGAACTCAGGAGAGAACTGATGAAGCATGTGATATTAGCCTTAGAAGTGTACAGCGAATAGTTAAACGCGGTAAAGTCTCATATTCTATGTCATTCCTATTTCTCTCTTTCTTTGCGCGACCTGCCATCGTTTCTTGGCGCATGCTATAGCGTTCTTGATTTGACATAATTTGATTTTCTTTCTAATATCTGGCAATGTTCTTAACACATTGTATTGCAGGTGTCAAAGTAACCTACTTCCAGATTCCAAATTATAATTTGAGTGATTTTTTTAGATGAAATAATCATATAAACAGTAATTAGCACAATATCAAAATATTGATTTTGTTAACGAACTGCTTGCTTGGAGGTTTGTGCATAACAACTTCACTAAACTGTGACCGTTAGTGTAGCCTAAGGATATTCAGTCTCATGGTTACCAATCCTCTGTTATAACCTCAAGTGATGAAAGTATGTTCTTTAAATAATGTTCGCTGGTGACTTTCATGGAATGTTCAAACTATATATTCTTCTGATTTTAGTACATCATACAGTAACCAATTTTAAAGCATCAAAAATCTTCTCCAAAATAAACAATTGCAGGTTTAAACCCTGAGACAAGCCACAAGTAAGTCCCGAAGTTGAACTATCACTTTTCTCCTAACTGACGAAAATGATCTAAGATGGCTGCTCAAAATGCATCACTTTCTCCTAAAACTTCCTGCTCTCTATCGCATGGTGCCAAATTGGCTATCTACCAACATAACTGACCTCCACTAAAGCTTTCAAACATGGCCTGCACCACCTCTTAAATAGACAACCTGTGGTTTTAGATTGCAATGTGAACATTGAGATGAAACATTGGCTCAGGATAGGATGATTGCTTTGAATCAGATGAGAGACTACATGAAAAAAAGGTAAAAATTTTCTTTGCCATCCTTCCTAGATCTTGTGTCAAAGTCGTCTTTGTTGAAAACCCCTCAAACAAATCTCAAACATGGTTCAGTGAAATTAGGCAACATCAAACCTTATTTTTGCTCCAATCTTTTTGAACCTTTGGTGGAAGTTACCCCTTTCTCTAATCATTAAAACAATTCCTTATGAAATTTTCTCTCACTTCAACCATTTTTCTGTAAAAAAGATCTTAAAGTTGGTAAACCTAAAATTATCACTTGCACAGTATTCGAGCTATAGTGTTAATTTCTGTTTTAAAATAATCTACTCAACCTTACCGATCTTTTGATATATAATCCGGCTTGTTTACAATTTTTTATCTTAGTGCAAAACTTAATTGTGTCTTAACTTAAAAGTTCTATACCTTATATCTCCAAAAGTATCGGTGTTACAAAGCTGAAATGTGTTCCAAACATTACAGCCATTCCTTTCCTACATGACAATGATTTTTTAAATTGTTATTTAGTCACCTTCATTTTGCTTTCATTTTCCTCTTCAAAATCTATTTTCAAACCTCACGATTTCTACCCGCCATGTTCTCTTAAATATTATGAATTTACTTTTCCTTTTCCTGGCCAAAATATACCATACATCTTTACAAAACTCATGGTACAATTTTCATTTTTTATTTAAAATCATCATTTTCCTACAAAAAGGTTATTTAATCTTTATACACTGACTCTAAATTTTTATATAATGTAGTCTAAAATTTTACGCTTCTTTTGAACCACGAATCTTTCCTGTGGCTTGAAAACTTGAGCCATGAAATTAATTAACTTTTTTTCAACCTTTGTAACCACGTATGATATTTCAACTTTAAAATCAAATACCTCTTCAGTACTATTTTATAGGTCTAAATTGTCCTGAGTCATTTTCATTCTGATCACTTACTGCATCTCTGAACATGAAGGTAATGAATGTATTTTATTCTGAAATAGACAATTCTCCTTATAACACCAATGTTGACAAATCATTATGATTGAATTTTACACTTTACTCCTACTATCTGCCTAATCACTGCAAGAAAATGATTTTAAACATACTTTGCTGTTGGATTGTTACTGGCTCGCAACTTTTTAAACTAATTTTGATAATTTATTAGCAAAATTTAGGTTATATGACAATTTTTCATTAGTGATTGTAACAACATACAATGATGAAATTAATAGATGTATGTATCTTAATGTCTGCTAATAAGCCTTAATTTCACATCTGATTTCCTGTTTGGTAGGTACATTCTGTTGCCTATTTGATTTCAACAGGACAGTACTAACAATAACAGTAAGTCATGCTGGAATATTAACATTTGTACATGTATTCTCAATCTTTATTACAAATGCATGAACGAAAGTGCACAGCATTTTCACCTTAGCGATAGATTTGTTTTCTTTATTTTCTCTGTGCTACTGGCATACAAAATTCAGCAACTCAGTGAAATTATTCTTTCATTCCTCTTGGTCTCCTCATTCCCTTTGATTAATAGTAAGTGTTCTGCTAAAGCAGGTGTTCTCTAAATCCTTTCCTATCTGTTTTATGCCATTCTCTTCATACTGGAGAAGCTGTTCTGCACTTTAATATCATCCACCATTTGATATCTTCTGCATCCTATTTTTCTTTTATAGTCTACATTACCTTCCAAACAACCCACAATAATGCTCTGTAGTCTAATCAAATGCCCTATCCAATTTTTCTTTTTATTTCTAATAGTTTTCAAAATATTCCTGCCCTCACCAACTCTCATCAGATTATTATCATTCTTTAAACTATCCATCCAACTATTCTTCTTCATCCTTTGCTACAACATCTTAAAATACTCAACTCTCCTATTTCCATTAATGGAGTTTAAGTCTCTGTACAGTATTGCTGCATGCTCAATATGATTGAGGAAGGAAATATATGGAGGAGAAATAACGTTAAATCTATGATACTGCCTCTAAACTCTCGGCTGATACTGCGCATGCGCGGTGGCGGCAGCGGCAGTGGCCATATTGCGAATCCATACAAATGCAAAGTTCACATTGTGTTTGATGCTGTGATTATTTCATTTTCTAATTTGTATAAGTGTTTTATAATGCCATCTTGTGTTGCATAAGGGACAAAGAATTTATCTATTATTGTTAGTAATTTCATGAGAACCATGTTAGTGACAAAACGTGTATCGCGATGGAAACTGCTTCCAGCTATTCCCAATTAAGCTTACAATGTATGGTACAAAGATAACAGTTTTTATTCTGGTCTAGGCCGCATTTCATCCTAACCACTAGTGGTAGTAATAAAACTGAAATATCAATTCTGCATGTCCACCATGTAATTCATTGTGGCTTTGGCAGGATTAATTTTTGGTCCAGGCCGCATCTCAACCCAATCCCCTCAATTTGGAGACAGTATATCCCGCAAACTAAGCAAGATATTGAAAAACTTTATTCTTTATTTTTGATTTTTTTCGTCATGTTACATAAGAATCCATCATCAAATTTGACTTTTGCGAAATTTTTCTTCTGCATTTCAACTCAAGACACCTCACTTTTGAGACAGTATATCTCGAGAACTAGGTGAGATATCAAAAAATTTTATTCTTTATTTTTTATTTGCCTCGTCTTTTTAAATAAGAATCCATCATCAAATTTGACTTTGACCAATTTTTTCTTCTGAATTTCAATCAAAAACATCTCACATTTGAGACGGAATATCTCGAAAACTAAGTAGGATATCAAAAAATTTTACTCTTCACTTTTTATTTGTCTCATCAAGTTACATAATAATCCATCAGCAGATTGCAGCGTTACATTTATCCTAGAGTCCCCTTGAGGTTTTTGTACATGTACCCCGTGTCTGTATGGATGCGGCCTAGCCCCCCCACTCCTCCTCTGCCCGGCGTCACTTCAATGCGTGGTGAAGGTCTCTTGCGTCGTCTCCACATATATTTCTTTCCTCCATGCTCAATATATATATATATATATATATATATATATATATATAATTATCCTTTACTTTTTCACGAGGGGACAACACAGCACCTTCTTTGTGTGTGTTGAAAGTTTCTCTAGTTCTGCATTTTATTTCCTGTCCACAGTTTCACTACACAAACAAGGTATTTGAAGAATTTCACCTGTTCTATTACTTCATCACCTATTAGGAGATGTATTTTTTTACCTAGTCTATTTAATACCATGCACTTTGTCTTTTGGATGTTATTTTAAAACCATATTGTTTGCATGCATTGTTAAAATTATTAATAATTGATATAATATTCTTCTCACTTTCAACTAATGAAACCATGCCATTAGTAAATCTGATACATTCTATCCTCCTTCCACCAATTCTCACTCCTTTCTTGCTGTCCAGTCACTTGGCAATAATTTCTTCCAGAAATATGCTGAAGATAATGAATGATAGTCAACAACCTTGTGTAACTCCCTGCCATTTTTTGCTTCAGCCAATATCTCACTTTCAATCCTTGCACATTCTCATTGTATTACTCATCACTTAAGTTAGACCATGGCAGGGCTGCTCAAAAGCACAAATGACATGTAAATGTAACAGTCCTGAAATTTTTGTGTATAAATTATTCTACAGCAGTAGAATATGAGCCAGATGATTTTCATTCTTTTAAACAAACCACATTTTTGTGGATAACTTATAAAAAAAATAAAAATAAGTAGCTATCATAATTTCAGCAGTAACAGTACTAAACTAAACATGGCATTGTTATTCATTAGAAACAAAATTGGTTCTTTATTTGAAACATGGCATTTTTTCATCCTTCCAACCATTGTGCAAAGTATGCAATGATATTAGACTCACCAAGAATAAAATACAAATAAAAATATACACTTTAAAGTGTATAATTTAAATCCAGGTTACTACATTTACATATTTAATACATTATATTTTATTTATAAAAGCCTTGTAAAATGTGTTGATCTGAAATAATTTTCATTATTCTTTGAAAACTATTTTCAGCCATTGAAATTTCTTGGTTGTTTGTATTTTGTTCAAGGTTAAATGATATTTACTAACATATTTGTTTGACATTACTAGAATGGTAGCTGTATAGATAGAGTAAGAGCATGGTAGTCACTTCTCTGTTTCATTTCAATTATTTGCTACAAGTTAAGAAGCTATATAATATTATGTCTTTAAAAAAGGGCTTGTAAGAAAGACTCTTTTATAAGAATTTGAGCTTATAGCCCATGAGTAAAATAAATGACAGAAAGATGACAGCTGATAAGTGCAGTATTCTAAATGATTTGCATTTTCAGGAATAATTTTTACTTATCCCAGTTGCAGATACACTGTTATGTCTGCTTCTTTTTTCACAGATTCTTTTAGCAGTAAGTTATTCTTAGTCTTGTTCTGATACATGATTTTCATTCTTTTTGAAAATGAGAGATCTTTTGGTGTAATTGCATGTCTATTGTTGAAGACTAATTTTTAATTTCAAATTACATTTAAAAAATATTCAGGATTCTTAAATGAAGTAGTTTTTAAATAACATCTAGCATCTAACATCTTTTCTCTAATGATTTAATTAAAATCATAAATTGCATGAAGCATTTCTGCAGAGGAGAAGAGTTAATTTATAGTTGCAAAACATAAAATTTTGCATTTAAATCACTATGAACTCTCTTTATTTTATTAGTTTCAAAAAGTTTCTGAAATTTTAAACTGTGATTTCATTTGTCATATTACTTCCATAAAGAAAAATACCTTAACTGTTCACTGACTTTCATCAAATCATGCTTTAAACATTCCCATGTAGTAGACTTCAACATCATTGGACAAGCCAACTGTCCTGGGACCCATCTTGCACACAAACTTATTTGCTTCCAACATTGAAGCTCATGTACTGGCCTCAGCACCAACCAACTGTCCTTCAAAATGAGTAGTTATAGGCAAATAGCTCATAACCAAAATGTGGGACATCAAGTGGCTGTTATAAATTCACAAACTGCAGTCACCTCAGTAACTGCTTCACTGTTAGAGTCAGCAGAATGTTTATGAATAATGCCACTCTATCTTAACTCAACTAGTGGAATCTAGCCTAATAAACTACACACCATGTACACTAGAACTTCCCATAGTCTCAAACTACAGTAATAGCCATTTTACAAACCTCTATTTGGAAAATCTCTTACTGTTATAATTTTTTTACCAATGGTATCTTTTTTAACTATTTGTATTATTGTAAAACCAAAGAGTTTCACAGCATTTGTATTATTACTCTCCTTTTATAAATAGATTTTTTATATTTTATCCCCTCCCTCTTCACTTGATTGTTTTCTGTTTGCCATTGTTATTTTTTTCCATTTAATATGGTCTGCCACACCACCGGTCTCCATTCTCTATCCCTTGGTGAAAAATCATCTAAGGTTATTCTTGGAGCATAGTTGTCAGCAAGCACTTGCAAGTGATTTGCTGATTTTCCAGCATATTACCCGTATGAAATGTTCTCAGGTCTCCTACCAATGAAGCAGGGGTAGGCTCAAGAACATTTTATATGATTTTCTGCATGTCTCATGAGGAAGGACATGCCCAGAATATTATCCTTGTGGCTTTTTGTCATGAAGTGATGGTTTTAAATCATGTGTCAATGTTTTAATTGATTTTGATTGATAAGCAAAGTTAAAAATTATGATAAATTTTTAATTATTTTTAATCTAATTTAATTGCAATGGTGTACAACACTCTTGTGGCAATTCTCTACACATCAATTTTTTCCATTTCTTGTATCCATTTACTTCTGCTGTGAATTTTAGTTTTATTTCTTTCAGCAGTTTTGGTAAATAATTCATCACTTCCCTTGGTAATTTATTCCAATCCATGACTCCCTTACCAATCAAAGACATTCCTTGCATCCCCTTATATCAGCTTGTGCTCCGGTCATCTTTTTCAATTCTTCCACCAATATCTTTCACTGCCTGATCACCATTATATGTCTTGTATATGCCCAGCACTCTCATCATTCTCTACCTGTCTTCAAATGAATCTCATTCTAGCTCCTTAATCACATAAATTATTAATTGTGTTTTGCATTAACTTCCAGGACATCTCTAGCAGCCTTTCTTTGCACCCCTATAACTGCTGTATTTGTAATCTGAAATATGGGACCGATACTACACCACCATATTCAAACAATAGTGTGACCAAAGTTTTGTAACCCAGTTGCCTCACTTCTCTGGTACATCGACCCATCAATCTGTCCAGTATATGAAAGATTTTGAAACCTTTTTCTCCCACCTGTCTAATGTGTCCTGCCTATCTGAGTTTATTATCAAATGTTATGCCAACATATCTACACTTATGGTCTGCAACGGTAATGCTATGATTGCATCCTCTCCAAGGTCTCGCCGATGATTTGGAAGAAACCAAAATCCTTCCTGTGGTTCTTCAGCACAAACAAGCCTCTGCTTGTACAACTCAGATGGCAGCTGACAGTCTCAACTAAGCCTGTTACTTCTTGCATCCACCAGTTCAGGTTCAAGGCAGTGAAATGACCACAGAGTAATGACGGTTAACATTATTTTATTTCAGTAATAAGAGCACAGCTGAATACACACTACACTTGGTCAAGGCCTTCAAACATCTCACTGAGTCCAGCATCTCTCACCCTCTCCCCCACACCAGTCATTCCAACCCACTGCTTACTTAATGGTATCGCCTCTCCAAGGTCTTCAACAAGCAATTCCTTCTCCCCCCACCCCTTATAATGATAATCACCCTTTAGTTTTTTATCCATGTACCTGATAAGCTGACTGTTTGTGGCATTTATTTTCATTCCATGTTTAACTACCAGCTAGATATCCTGTGCAGGTAACCCTGCAGCTGTTCACAGCCATTTGTTTTGATACTGCATTTCCTAACCTAACCAATTTCATTCTACCCTTTTAAATTTTTCATCCACACTGATGATTTTTATCTTATTTACTACCATTTTATGGTTCACTCTGTCAAATGTCCTAGAAAGATCTAATGCTACACTATTAATTTGACCTCCTTTGTACATTTCATTCAAAATATCTTGCATATAGCTCACTAACTGAGATTTTCATGAACATCCTTGCCTACAAGTCATGTTGTCAATTTTAAAACCAGTTTTTCCCCCCCTCACAAACATTTCTGATTTGGTTGCAAATCAATATTAATTTACCCACCACTGCAGTTAAACTGATCAGCTTGTAATTTTTTACCCTATTTGTCAGCCCTCCTTTATATACCATTACTACTATTGCAGTTTTACAGTTCTTGTAAGCAACAAGTATCCATCATTACATTTATGTAATTTTATCACTTTAGCTTACCCTTGCAAATGTCTGTAAAGAATATCAAGGGACATTTCATCGAAACTCCAAAAAAAAATCATAGAAATATTCAAGCTGTAAAATCAAAATGATTTTTCAACTTCCTTACAATACCATATGTGTGTATTTGTATCTTCTATGATCATTTAAAATTTAAAACTCACTATAAGATTAAAAATTCACAGTAGCAGCATTTAATACTCAGCATTCTGGTTGTGTTACTTGCAGTTCATCTGTCCTTATAACACTTTATATTGCAAAATGCTTTCCTCCCCCTTTCCCCCCAAAACAAACAGCAGCCAATTTTGAGACTGGTACATTAAAAGAAGTGTTACTGGAGGTAGGAAAACATCTAATTTTATTATGAAACAGTGACTAGTACTTGGCATTCAATACATCACTTGTTATTACTAACAACCACTGAATGCTCAAAATAGTTTTGGCACATACAATGTCAGAAATATTCTTCAGTAGTAGAATTATTTATATCATAAAAACAAAAATTTCAGTTTAAAATTTATTTTAAAAAATTACTTCAATGTAATTGCAATGGAAAGTCAATTTCCTTTCCCATCTACATTCACAGATCATCAATTATTATCGTAAATTCTTTAACATTTTTGGGTAAATTTGTTCAGCATTCGCCATCATAATTGATTTGATTCCCGGAGTCCGTAATCTACAAACAAAATATTCCCACTTCCTTATGCCTAAAATCAGTTGTTATTTTGTGGTCTTGATCATGTCTTCTCTTCCATATACTGTTGCTAAGTCTTCTTCCAATATACATACAGCCCTGATTCGTCAATTTATTTCTTGTACATTTCTAGAACCCTGCCTCCTATCTTCCAATGACTCCAGCTTAGCTCCTTTATAATATCAGTTGCTGATACGGTTCTGCAGTATTTTCCTCAAACAAATCTAGCTGTCCTCCTTTGAATCTCATCCTGCCCCTGCATCTGATACCCATAATGTGAGTCCCATGCAACATTTTAAACAAGCTTTTCTATACCACTTCCCCGGTACATTCCCTTATCACCCTCTCCAGTAAATTTGAAATTTTGCAACCTCACCCTACAGCATGTCAATTGAATTTATTATCAAATGCTGTGCCAAGATATTTAAATTTTTTCTCTTCAACCTTATATTAATATAAAATCTTTATTTTTCCTCCTCTTTATCTAATAAGCTGAATCTTATGGCACTTATCTTTGCTCGATGTTGCATTACCCAGCTAGAAATCCTGACCAGATCACCTTGTAGCTATTCATGATCCTATTAATAGCATTATACCATCCACAAACAACCAATCTCTTGATGTATATCATCAACAAAATCATTCATTACAATAATGAATATCAATGGTACCAATACATTACCCTGTGGTTTTTCTGTTTTCACTTCCACCTCTTTTGATACTGCATTTCCTATTGTAACTCTTTGCTTCTTATCTTTTAAAAATTCATCCACCCATTAAATCACTTTTCAATCTATCCCCAATGATGTTTACCCTATTTTCTACCTTTCTTTAAAAATTCTATTATTGAAAAGATTCAGCCCTACACTATCAATTTGGTCTCACTTGTGAATTTCATATGAAATATCTTGAAAATAGTCCATTGAAAGAGATTCACATTAATATCCTCTCCTGTACCCATACTACTGATTTACAAACCAGCATTTCTGATGTGGCTACATATAAAGTTGTCCACTAACTCATCTACCACTGAGGTCAAACTACAATTTTCAGTCCTACTCTCCCCTCCTTTGTGAACTGGTTCTAAGTGAAGTGCTGCTTTTATCTGCAAGTGGAAAGCTGCTTTATCTAATGTATTGACTATGAAAAGCACATATCCTCAGAAACTGCCTTTATCTCATTAATCTATAGAGAGGTAAGGCTTTATTTTCAAATGTTCAGCCAGGTGATAAGCGGGTTGTAAAATAACTACAGATATCTTTTTTTAAAACTTGTTATCAAAAATCAGTTTTCCCTGTTACTGCCAGTCGGTACAAAATAATATCTCATTTATTTCATGGAAGTTGTAAGAAATTTTTATTTTGCTTCCCTTATATGCTAACACTTATGAAATTTTTTTTTTAGGATTATAGTATCAGATATTATCTGAAACTTGGAGCCCCACCAAAGAAACTCGTAATGGGTGTACCATTGTATGGACGCACATTTATCTCTGATGGACCCAGTAACGAACATGGGTTGGGAGTGCCAGCACAAGAAAAAGGTTTCCATGGACCATACATTAGAGAAGATGGCTATATGGGGTACAATGAGGTAATATGTTGTCATTTTAATTTCATCACTAACCTGGCTTCAATATTTATTTATTGATTTAGTTTTGAAAATGTATATTAATATTTATATACTGACAAATTCTTGATAATCTGCATTGGAAATGTGGTGTATTAATTTATTTGTGAAATATAGAGTTTCCTGTAAACACAGTATAGTATTTTTTTATTGACTGAAAAAACTTTTGATTTAAAATCACATTGGATCATGATATAAACTGTGCCAACCTTAACAAAAAGATGATTAGTCCACAGTATATAAAAAGAAGAATGTTCACATTACTAACCACTGCTAACATTCTTTTCTCTTGATTCAAAAGTTTTGACAGGTGTTTTAAAGAAGGTTCATATTTGACTTGAACAGACAGGATCTCTGACACTCAAGTGTTATTTAAAATGTATTGACCTTTCCTATTACAGTTTTAAGTTGCCTTGTAAATTAAAATAATACAAATAGTAACTAAACAAGGTTTTACCCATGCAAACAAACTAATTTACGTGGTCAATTATTTTGATAATTCTGGAAGTGCTGAATTACTTTAAGTTGGAAAAAATTGTTGTATTATCAATATTGTCTTTTAAGTATGTTTGTGTATTTCATTTATGTTCAAAACAAATACTACACTTGAGTGGTGTTTGTTTTGTTGGAAGTGTGAGAATCGGAACTGGTAGTGACATAGTGCAGTTGGATCACAAAAACACAGGTGGAAATGGTCTACTAAATTAATATATAAAATCATATTAATGTATATCTATACTTAATTATATTATTGTCTTTTTGTATTCTTTATCATAAATTTATATGAACGTTACCAATGTCATTTAAAAATTTGCTAAATAGAGTAGGCCCTAGATGGCAATCTTGTGGAACACCAGAAGTAACAATATACTTATTTGACACGTACTGCAAACACCTGTCGGATAAATATGAGCGAACCCAGTCCAAGGCTTTGGATGATACCCCATAATGACTTAATTTCATTACCAGAATAACATGGTTGAAGATTTTATCTGAAGGCAGTGCATGAGGAGTGCCCATCTTGTCCATTATTCACTGTGTTAACTGTGAAGTTAATGTAGAGGTAAAGATTAGTCAATATGTAATCAATGCTGCTTTGAAGTTATGATATTTTTAAACGCAAAAGTTGATAATCTTCTCCAGAAGCTTGGCAAGTGATGATTCAATACATATTGACCTGTAATTTCTGACATCAGATTTATCACTCAATTATGAATAAGTCTAAATGATAGTTTCTACCTTAAGGGAAAATTTCCTGTTTCAAGAGATGTATTGAAGATGTGAATGATAGGCTCACAAAGTCCAATATCATAGTTTATCAATAGAATGTTGGGTATCCGGTCAGGGTCAGTACCATTGTTAATATTCAGTAGTGTTAATTGATGAAATACATCGGAAAAATGGACTTCAAATTTAGAGTTATCTGTCTCCTGATAATTACTGCTGTTATTGATTTCATGTGCTAAAACATTTAGGCTTCAGAATGCTAAATAACAAATTAGTAATGATATGCAAATGTTTTCTTTAAAAATACCACAAAATTATGCCTTGTGTGAATGTGTGGCAAGCTGTAACATGAAAGAATGGCGTCTGGTGTATAAACTGCTCCCAGGCCTTGTACTAGGGTATGCCTTGATAAGATGTGACATTTTGAAGCTGGTCTCACATTAGCCCAGAAGATAAAGTAGGAAACAGGCTTCATAATGTCATTTCCAATTGACGTGTTTCCCTGATAAGAACATATTAAATAAGATAGTTGCGTGATCCTAATAACTAAAAAACTTCTCCATGTAGAACAATCAAAATATTATTTTAACAATATAATTTGTGAAATATTTCTTCCTGGTTTTGATATTAAAAAAATAAAAAATGGTACCCTTGATTGATTGTAGTTTACAGCTGTTAACATTTTATTGTATTCAGAAAACTCTGTGAAATGGCTTGGACTGAAAATTTATCTTGAACATTTTCATACGGAACGTAATGATGAAATGGCTAGTGCAAAGAAATAGTCGGAAACTATGAATGGAGAAGTGTGCACCTATAGTAGGTAAAACAAGTTGTTAAATTTTTTTAAAGGAAAACATAACTGGTTTCCAGCTACTGGACCCTACTTTACCACCTACTTTGCTTTATGCTACCAAACTGATACCACAGTTGTTGTGAGAGATCTGGGGATGATAGCAACATGGCCATGTCTGTAAAAATTTAACATTGTAGGAATTATGTCAGTTACAGTGAAGAAGGAACATCTCACATAGTGAAACACCAGTCTGGAGATGAATTAGCACTGGATCACACACTGACTGCCATAAAAATCAGTCCATGATGAAGCTACATTAGCTTTCAAAAAGATCGAAACTTGTTACAGCTATGATTGATTAAGGTGTAAACTTAAATTCAAACTGACCAACTCTAAACTAGATGTATAATATGGTTACAAAACCAAAAAATTTTCTCCAAATGGTTGCGGAAAGTGAATCTGTTGTGGAATTGAAATCTATGCTTAATGAACCATAGAGCGAGACTTGGAATTGTATAGCATTCAAATCAAGAGTAGTAGAGTTCCTTCATTACCATTCTTAAAATTATGCTTCCAGTACATGTTTAATTTCTTTATAAATTCCAATTATTTTAAGTAATTATATAATCTATAGAGGTGGCAGTTCAGAGCTATTTGCAGTACTTGTTTATTTCCTCATAGTGGTGGGACAGTAAAAATGTTCTTATTCTCCAAGTAAATGTGATTATTTTTATCAAGAAACAGTGATTTAGAACCATTTAACAAATATGACTAACATGCCATACAACTAAAAAATCTTAATTTATTTGTGTATATCCTAACTATTTGTATGCACAATAAGATTGAAATGTCTCTTTTTGTAAGTATTCAAAAGGTGTTAAAATCTTTTACAAAATTTTTATTGAAATAGGATTTTTATTCTCTTGTTTTTTTGGTGTTTTTTTTTTATATATATATTCAGATTTGCTTGGAGCTGAAGGTTAACAGTTCATCTTGGACAACACAGTGGGATGAGAAATCTCTGACTCCCTATGCAATCAGTGGAAACAAAGTGATTGTTTATGATAATCCTGAGAGTTTGACTGAAAAGGTTAGTATTATGTTTTATGGAAAGTAATTTTGAATAGTTAAATGTGGCTTAAGCAGTTTAAACTAGACAGGATCTTCATTAAGAACCAAAATGAATTCAGCTTCTTTGCTGGAAATAATTGCTCTTCAGTTTTGTATCTTATGACTATAAAACTGGAGTATAGAAAACATGCTGCATTCAGTGCAGTATTTTGCTGACTGATATCCTTTTACTGCATATATGATTCCTTTTAGGATTTAAGAAACAGGGAGATACATGTCTTTTGTGCTATAATTTGTTTTAGATTATCATTACTGTCCAAGGTTGGTATGAAAGCACTCACCCTAGAACAAAATTATATTTTTGAAATGATTTTTATTTTTAACATAATCTTCATTAAGACTAACACATTTACCACTTTATCAAAGAAGTTCTCAGCTCTAATCATACAGGAATTTTTCAATATTTCTTTCTAGTAATTGCAATTAAGTTTATATAATGTCTCAGGAAATTTGTCTGTTGAGAGTGATAGTTACAAAATTTCATGAAATTTCACATTTAGTTGTTTTTGCCTCAAGCATCACCATCTATGGCCAATTCTGAGGATTTTCCGACAGCAAAGTACCATATCATTTGTTCTCATAAATTGACGATTGTTTAAAATCTGACATATAATTTTGAAGCCATGTCTTTGTCATAGATATAAATTGATTCACAAAATAAGTTTTATTCTTGCTAAAGAACAACAAATGTTGTTCAGGGATTTTAATTCAAATGGTTTTTGATTTGCTGTTAGCAAGTGCAGCACCTCCTTCCAAAATGGTTTCCTTTAATGTGTGATTCTTTACATAAGACATGTTCTTTTCAAATAAATGTAGCCATATAAATTTAACTCACTTTAATTCACTGGTTATGCATTATCATATCATGTATTTATTCAATGATTTCAATATTTGGAAAATTGATGAAATACCATTTCCCTAGGAAAGATTAAAAATTGCAGAGATTTTGATATACATGTTTTGTGTTTCTATTGCCATCGTTTGTCTGGCACTGCAGTGATTCAACTGTCCATCCCAAAGTATAAATTAAGCTCTCATTGTTGTAGATGTAAAATGGAGAAAGTGGGAGTTGCCATTTTTGTTAGAAACAATATTCAATATAGCAGTGCAGTTGTAAGTATTGTATAGAACACTGCCCTGCATGCTGTGTTACAAAACTGGAATACAGTAAAGAACAGCTCATAGTTATAGCAATCTACAGGGCCCCCTCTGGAAAATTCAGTCTGTTTTTGTCAGAGTTGTTGTTATTACATTTACAAATAACAAACAAATAGTGTTATGTGCAGATTTCAAAGTTTACTTTCTCAAACACAAATTCTAAAATACTAAGAAATATAATCAGAAAGGCCAAAAACATGATTGTATCAAAGAAGATAGAGAATTCCAGCAATAAAATGGAAACCATGTGAAATATAATAACATATGAAACAGGAAAATCTGTTAATCACTCAAAAGATGGTAAAATAGAACAATATGAATCTGTGCATAGTAAAGTATGAGAACTTTGTAAAATATTTAACAAACATTTTACTTCAGTTCTAGAGAAATTAAGTATAGAAAAAGAATCCACAGATAATGGCCTAAAGCGTCTTCAGATGCTTATCCAAATAGATATGTTGGGCTGCAGTTGCCACCAGTAACAGTTTCAGAAAAAAAATAAACTCACAAAGCAATGAAAATATTAAAATTCTCATAGCTAGGACAAAATTTCAAGTAAATTACTGAAAAGATGTTAGGATTATCCCAGTCACATACTTGTACACATCAAAAATGAATCCTTAAATACAAGGTAAATTTTCATATAGACTAAAACATACTGTTGTAAACCATTCTTTAAAAAAGGAGATTTGATTGTCAAAACAATGTGCTGCTCAGGGGTTAGGCTACATCACAGTTTGAACCTTAACAATGACCAGTGCCCTCTGGTACTATATTATTCTTATTCCTGCAGTCACCACATGATTGAAAAGTACCTCAAACGTGAAAGGTAAACGACAACATTTAGAGTGCCATGAAAAAGTTATAATCTTCAGAAAAGTTCTCTTACAAAAGTTAAGTACCAGAATTCTAAACTTTCATATAAGGTTATCAGACCTTCAGTTCCAATGAAAATTTCAATTTCCACACACACGATAGAAGTCAAACTCTCACCCTAGCTCCCTTACTAGGATGTGTCACATAACCTTACTTATGTCAGTATACTTTCAAAAATAGTTCAAAGGTTCCTTAACACACTTAAAACCAACAGCAGAACATTTTAGAAGCATTTTCAAGTAGTTTGAGAGTCTGAAATCATGTTAGTGAGGAGAGTTAGAGCTATTTTAAAAGTTTTCGAAAGTACTACAAGGAAAGTTAAAAATTTTTAGAAGCCTTTTGGCCACATTCATTTTCAGAGGTGTAAAACAAGATGACAGTTCAAATTAGATCTAACACTTGCATTTTGGAAAATTATATTAAGGAGATTGGTGATATTGCAAGCTCATTGAAAATATTGCATAAGAAACTTTTTTCACCTAATTTTCAAAGTGCAGCTATGATTCAGAGCTCAAAATGTTTGGCATAAGATAATACACAAAATATGAAAAGATAGTCAGTAACTGACAGGAATGTATGTTTTTTAGACAAAATAAGAGATTTTGCTCACTTTGCAATCCAACATTTCTGCAGACATACGGGTCTGAGGGCATAGACATGACATTTAGATTAAAGAGGAGCTTTCACGGAACACATGGAGTGATTTTAATAAAGATTCTGACATCACATAAGTCGTAAAGGGGAAATTAAGGTTTAAACGTAATTCCTGCTACAAAACATCATTTTGGAAACAAAGGATTATCATTAAGGGAAATAGATAATGAGGAAATAATATTACCATTAGATAGAGAATCGAATTTAGTAAAGTTTGAGATTTATTACAAATCGGTAGCACTCATATTTGGAAATAATCGACATCAAAGTTTTTAGCTGACTTTGCACTTATAGTCAAAGTCGATTTTCACTGTCAAATACATTTGGGATCTGGATGTCAAAAGTTGAGGAAATTTTTATAGAATATTTTGATAACGGAATCATTTCACAGACTGGAGAATTGTAGGAATGATGACAGATTAAAGCTTTTACAACTTTAACTTGAAATCCACAAATCCTAGGAGAAAAACTCTAATAACTAAAATTGACATTTAAAATATGCTTCACAACATATCAAAATTTCAGAATGATAGAATAAAAATAAGGTTTCCCTTTGTCAAATCAGGCATATGCTGACTCAGCTGGCCCAATATGAATATAAGGAGGCCCCGCTAACCTAGGGGAGCAGCAGTAAATCAGCAGAAACTGAACTGAGAGGACGGCGTGTTGGTCGGTTGTGGAGATGTAGAAAATTTTAGTAGTGACGCAACAGTGGTGCGGGCTCACTCTTCCTTTGAGATGAACTTTTAACTTTCATCTAGGGGTTAGTAGGAATTTGCTTACTGTGAGAGTATGGTTTAACCTGTAATCATTTATTTTGCTTAGAAGTCTGATGCTTTTCAATTAGGCCTACGCTGGTACTGAGTTTATGTAAGAACTTTTGCAAAATATATAATTTGGAATTAATCAGGAAGTCTGAAGTTGTATTATGAGAACATACCTTTATTCCTTGAGGAAATTATGAGAGATTGGCGACCGTAAACAGAATCAGTTAAGGGTACCAGGACACGATCATAGTTAAGACAGCTGCTGTAAGCCACAACCCCAAGCACCATGAAGTTTTACAGATGGATACACTACTTTAGAACACTGGAGCGTACTATTATTGCTGATTATGAGGAGACTTGGCTGCACCCACTGAGCACCACAACCCCAAGCAGCAGGAAGTTTTACAGATGGATGCACTACTTTAGAACACAGGAGCGTACTATTATCGCTGACCATGAGGAGATTTGGCTGCACCCACCGAGCGCAGACCAGACTCGAGTGAAATTCTAGAAAAGACTGATTGAAAGCAAGACGGCTGGCCTCCTTTTATCGAATCATTTGAACTCGTGATGCCAGCTTGAAACTTAAAAAATTAATATCTAAATCAGTGCTTAGTATTTTCAATAGTAATTGACACATGTGCCTTTTAGTAGCCTATTCTATCTATTTTAGCTCAGTTTACTCTCCAAAAAGGCTCCAATTAAATTAAACTTAAATTCTATTATGTCATCATTCCTCCCGCTTTTTCCAAGAATCACTGACAATACTTTTTGAAATTATTATTTATCTTATCAAGCTCTTAAACTCCAACTGAAATTTCTATCTTTCGCAAAGGCAGCCTTGAAGTCAGACTAAAAGGTATTTTATTTATTTATTTATTTATCAATCTTGTTTCATGGATTCCTGCTGAGGAAGGACCTATGGGATGTGAAACATGTCATCGTTAATACACATACATACAATATGAGTCATAATCATACTGAAAACAATCATATGTTACAAAGACAAATAAAGAGAATAAAAAAAAACATTAATTTTTACAACTGAGTTTTTCAAAAGGACATATTGAATACAATTAATTATTTTGTTCAAATTCTTGAATGGAGTAGAAGGAGTTGCCAATAAGATAATCACTCAGTTTTTCTTTAAATATATCTTTATTATCTGCAAACTTTTTTATACTCTTGGGAAGTTTATTAAACAGATGTATCCCAAAATAATTAACTCCTCTTTTACTAATGACAGTGATGTTTGTGTTTTGTGCAAGTTATTTCTCTTTCTTGTATTGAAATTGTGTATCTATGAATTAGATGTAAACAGGTTAAAATGTTCTGTAACAAAGCACATGAGTGAATATATATACTGAGAAGTCATTGTAAGAATATTGAGTTTTACCCTACACAGCATCCTAATAGCTCTTTTCTGTGCTATAAAAACTTTTTTTACTTTGTGAAGAGTTTCCCCAAAAAATTATGCCATATGACATCACTGAATGGAAATATGAGGAGTACACCTGTTTTGTTAATTCTAGATCTGCTTTTAAAGAAAGTGTTCGTATTGCAAAAGTGGCACTACTTAACTTCTTCAGTAGTGAAGTGATATGTTCATGCCAACTGAGTTTCCCATCTACTTCAATACCAAGGAATTTTATACTCTTTGTTTCTAAGACTGTGTTATTTTTATAGCTTACTTGTAAATCCGGCTGTGTATAATTTTATGTTTTAAACCTAATACAGGGTCCGGCAATAAAACATGCCGCATTTGATGTAGCCGTTGTGCAGGTTGTAGTAAGGATACTAGTGTAGAGTGTGTTTTATTTTAAATCAGTGTACGTGCCATTTTCATTGTGTGCCATAACGTGGCTTGGTGAACATCGTGCATTTTCTTGTGGAGGAATTTATTCGTAACAGTGGTTCTGTGATCAGTACTCAGCTAGCGTTTCGGAGACGATTCGAACTTGGCCTACACGATCGTGTCCCGGATAGAAAACTATTCAACTGTGGGTGTCAAACTACAGAAAGACAGGTTCAGCACTGAAAAGAAAACCTACAGGCCGTCCTCGGACTGCAACAACTTCGGAAATCGTGGCGCGTGTGAGAGTGTCTGTGCAACAATCATCAATCCATTCAGCACTTAAACATGCAGCTGCCCCGGGATTATCTGATAGGAGTGTAAGAAGAATTCTTCATAGAGAAATTCATATGTATCCCTTCAAAATGATGGTTACCCAAGAATTAAGTGAAAGAGATTTTGAAATTCTTCAAAACATTCCACCTGGTGCTTCGTTTATTTCTTCAGATAAGGCCCATTTCCACTTATCAGGAACTGTGAACAAACAAAATTTCCGCTACTGGGCTGCAGAAAACCCTTATGAAATTCATCAGCGACCACTACACTGCCCTCATATGACAGTTTGGTGCGCTGTTGCTGAATGTTTCGTGTGGGGACCGTATTTTTTCGAAGAATGTGGCCACACGGTATCAGTTAATTCCAACTGTTATTTTCACATGCTAGAGACCTTCCTACAACCTAGGCTAAACCAGTTTATCACAGATCATGAAGATCAAGAAGTGTGGTTCCAGCAAGATGGAGCAACATCCCATACCTCTCGGCGTTCTATGGAAATGTTGCACAAATTGATTCCTGGGCATCTTGTCTCTTTGCAAGGTAGACATCGCGTGGCCCTCAAGGTCGCCTGATTTATCGCCTTGTGATTTTTTTCTTTTGGGTCACTTGAAGGCTCTAGTGTACAAACATCGTCCCACAACACTGCAAGCACTTAAAGAGGCCATTTCCCAAGAAGTGGCAGCCATTCCAAGAGAAATGACATGAAGATGTATGGAGAACTTTTGGGATAGACTTCGGCAATGTATCAACAATAGAGGACGTCATTTAGCAGATATAATTTTTAAAACCAAATAATTAAAAATGGCAAAGTATGTATTTTTCGTAAATAAAAGTAATTATTCTCTATCATATTTAGTTTTTCTGTGACAACCTATTAAAATGAGGGAGGTTTTATTGCCGGACCCTGTATAATGTGTTGTTTTTTCCAAAATTTAATTTTAATGAATTTGCCATAAACCAATTTGCTACTTCACTAAGTACTTAATTTGCATTAAATTATAGATTACTGTTTGGTGTTTTTCTTACAGTCAGGTTACTGTCATCTGCAAATAAAACACTCTTTACTTTGTCAGATAAGTTTCCAGGAAGGTCATTGATGTATAACAAAAAGAGGAGGGGACTGCTGTGAATAGCTGGTAGAAATGCTTTTCTGTACTTGCTCTATGGATTAAACCTATTCATAAATGGTTTCAACAAGTTTATAGATATGTTATATGATATGTATAGATAACCACTGTTCGATTTTTTTACTTCCAGAATTCTCAAAGATTGTTTTAAAAATTCATGTATCATAGAGTAATAAAACTTGTTACACATGATAATATTCTCACTGTATCACAGTTTAGAGTCTAAAAAGTATCATCCACAGATTTGGCTATATATTAATTTTTAAATAACACATAATAATAATAGAAACATTATAGAATAATAATAGAATGTGCTCTGCAGGAATTTTCTGTGATCCTGCAAAAGAATTTGACTGTGTTAATCATGAAATAATTTTGAGAAAAATGGAATATTAAGGTATTTATGAAACTGCAAGTTTATGGTTTAATTCACACATGGATAGCTGAATGCAAAAAGTCTCCCTTTTTTATTATAAAATCAGTAAAGATGCTGCCTTAGACTGGGAGAAATTGCAACATGGTATTCCACAAGTCTCTATCCTAGGACCCCTTCTGTTTTTATCATACATCAATGATCTTACTGAAAAAAAAAAAAAAACACCCAACCGTCATCTAGAATTTAAAACTGATTTAAGGCAAACTAATTAAAGTTAAATTTTGATAAAACCCATTATACCAGGTTTAAAACAAAAAATTATGTGCTGCAGAATTTACATATAAACTGTAAAAATAACACAATCTTGAAAATGAATGGTATAAAATTCCTTTCCATTCAAATAGATGAGAAACTCAGTTGGGACAAACTACTGATGAAGTTAAGTAGTACCACCTTGTAATAAGAACAATCTCTCTAACAGCAAATCTAAAATTAATGAAACAGTTGTACAAGTCTTATTTTCATTCAGTCATGTTATATGGCATAATTTATGGGGGAAACACTTCACAAAGTAACATGTTTTCATAGCATACAGAAAAGGTGTTTTGTTGCTGTATAGGATAAAACCTAGCAATTCTTCGAGACAACTCTTAAAAAAGTTCAGTATTCTTACAATGACTTATCAGTATATGTGTGATTTTTCATAGAACATTTTAACTTGTTTACATCAAATTCACAGGTACACGATTTCTATATATGAAACAAAAATAACGTCTACAAAACAAAAACATCACTATCATTAGTTCAAAAAGAAATTAATTACTCTGGGACATATCTGTTTAGTAAGTTTTCTAAAAATATAAAACAGTTTGTAGAAATAAAGAAGGATTATCTTATTGGGAACTCCTTCTAGTCCATATAAGAATTTGCAGAGAGGAATTAATTGTTTCTAATACGCCTTTAAAAAATTCAATTGTAAATTTTTTTTTTTTTTTTTTGTCTTTGTTACATATATTTTTTTTTTCAAGCTGATTATTATTTGTCTTGTATGTATATATATATATATTAATCATGACATGTTTCGCATCCAAGAAGTCATACTTCCACAATGATCTATGGAGCAATGGCAATAAATAAAACCAATAAGTAATATATAAAATAAAGATAAAGTTCAAACTGAAAAATTATCTTCCTGCAACTCCTACTCCATCTAAGAATTTGTTCAAAACTAGACTTTTACAAAAATAAAGTTGCAAGTTTTGGTGATTAAATTTGTTTGATTGTTACACATAATAGTTTTTGCCAGATCAGTAGTCATTATACATGCATTTTTATTATCCACTACATGTTCCACATTACAGAGGTCTTTCCTCAGCAGGGATTTGCGGAACAAGAATAATAACAATTATAACAATTGACGTAAGGAAGCAAGGCGATAATAATTTGTGATAGAAACACTTGTAAATGATGAAAACTGATGGTATTATGAATATGGTTGGTGATGATTGGTATTAAGTTTTGAAAGAGCAAGATAATATTACAACCAGCTTTATGTAAAAATTATCTCAACAATAAATCTAATAAAGGACAGGGAAAATGAAACCAACACAATCGGATGTGATCATATCCAATCTCCTCTACTTGCAAAAATAACTTCCTTGGTTTCACTGCTTTATAGAATTTTTCTGATCATTATTATTGTTATTTGTAAAATAGTAAGACAAAACTTTTACATGAATAAAATCCTATTGGGTAGCTAGCTGGGTGAGTCCATCGATAAAACACGATGTTATGGTGTTCATAAACTCTGTCGCCATTGTCAAGTGACTGCTGCCAGTGGGTAATTAAGCAACATGAAGTGCACGCTACATCAGCCAATGACTACTGGTGGGAAACATTGGCTACTAACGGGAAGCTTTTCTATTGGAAGAAACCTTTACCTGATGGCAGATACCATTGATTGGTGGCACGAGAGAGAGGTGTATAGTTTCCAGAAATCTTTCTGCAGTATCATTTTTTTTTTTTGGAACAACGGACTCTAGGCTTTATGTAATTGAAATCCAGCACCTCAGTTAATAAGATCATTAGAGATATGGATTTTGACAGCTTCACAATGAAATACTATCACAGTAGCCTCTAGTGTGTGTGAGAATTCTTGTAGTCTTGAAATCAAAGCCATGTCCCGTGTCAATACTGTGCTTGGCAGATGTTGCGTGCTTGTTTGGTATAGTTTGACCAATGTACACCTTCCTCATTTGCAAGGAATGTGATATACACCAGGTGTTTGCAACACTATATCTTCCTTGGGTGAGTGCAGTATGTTTTTAATTTGGCCGGTAGTCAGAAAATGGTTTTAATACCACATTTCTTGTAAATTTCTGCCAATCTTAACAGTAGTTGTTCCTGCATACAGAAGGAAGGCGAAGCAGCACGAGTCTTCCTTCTGGTGTTTTTTCTTCCTTCCTGCCCTTCTGTGAGTTTATTATTGCCTCATTGTATCTATTCTTGAGGAAAGTTTCCCGGAGATAATACATTTCTGCTGGCAAACTATACTTATCATATATATATCTTGTGCTCTGTGCACCAAGGTTTGTAGTACCATTCTGTATTGAGCGGGTTGGTGGTGTCTATGTGCAATGAGGTACAGGTCTGTATGCATCAGATTTCTATATACAGAATGACTTATGGTGCCATCTGCCTTCTTTTCTATAAAAATATCTAAAAATGTAAGGCAACCATCCTTCTCCACATTCATTGTAAATTTAATGTTCTTGTTAATCCTATTGAGATGTTGTAAAAGTTCTTGCAGACTGTCAATCGTGTGCGGCCATACAACAAATGTGTCATCAACGCAACGATAGAAATAAGCTAGCTATTTTGGAACACTTTCTAGTGCATTCCCTTCAAAGTGTTCATATAAACATTGGCTATTGCTGGAGACAGGGGTGAGCCCTTAGCTACTCCATCAACTTGTTAATAATACTCCTCATTTAACTGGAAATTGGTAGATTGGATTATGTGACGGAAAAGTTCAACTTCGTTGGGAACAAAGTATTTTGCCGGCAACACTAATGTATCAACTAGTGGCACCCTTGTAAAATGTGACACGACATCAAAGCAGACTATGATGTCATCTGTCCACAATCCTTTCAATACTCTGATTAACTCTGCAGAGTTCCTCACATAGTGGGGATATTTTCCCACTAGTGGTGACAACCTACTTGTCAGATATTTTGCTGAGCCTATAGCACTCACGATTCAGCATAAAAGAGTGCCATCTTTTTATATCTATTTCAGCCCATACAACCTAGGTGGAATCGGAGCTCGTGGCTGGAGGCGCTTGCTTATCTCGGCATCTGTTCCTCATTTATTTAACAACTTTAGAGTTTTCCTTGTCAATGCAGGGGTCAGATCCTTAGTAAGTCTCTTATAGGTGTCGTCAACTAACATCTGTGACAGTTTATATATTTGTGTGTTTATAAAAATTGACCAGTGAATAGTGAACTAAGGTTTATCTGTATAATTGATTTTCTGTGCTTTATTTCTGTGACATTTAAATTAGTAAAATAAATAGGATCAATGTGTGTATTTACTTATACATGTCATTACTGTTTGCAGGTAACGCTGGCAATGAAACTGGGACTAGGTGGTATAATGGTATGGCCAATGGATACTGATGACTTCCGTGGAGAGTGCTCCAAAGGATCTTATCCTCTGTTGAATTCCATCAACAAAGCCATTACAGAGTATTTGTCTGAAAAGATTGAGTCAACAACAAAGGATACTGGGAGTTCAGCCATAGCTATAAGTGCTTGGATCAGTCTGTATCTAATTATGGCACTCCCTACACTTCTGTAGTACTTTTCTGTGTTGGAGCACAGATAAATAATGTCAAATGTTTTGTCATTAGTTCCTTTCCTGTTATTTAATTTCAGTGAAGAGGTTGTTTTGTAACCTCATTTTAAATCCTTTGTAAGTTTACTAAAAATAGCTGTGAGAAATTGGCGCATTGAAAATAAAACTTATGAATGTTAATTTTAATTTGAACATATGGTATATGACTGTTTAGGAATAAATTAATATTGAATTGTATTCACTATACTTTTGATGTGATAACATTTAAAAAGCTTTTTATTTTCATAAGTATGACTGATGTTGGCTTACATAATGCAAATGACAATATGTACCTTCATCTGTTTAGGAAGAATGCAAATTCTTTTTGTGCCATTTAACAGCGGCAATTCAGATTGTAAGTCACTTGAAGAAAGTAGTGATTTATTTCAATCCAGAATATATTAATTTTGTCAGGGATGTGATTCTGATTATAGGACAGTGAAAATTTCACTCTTCATAACATTTGAAAATTTGGTCCTATATTTTATCTTCAGTATCACATTTGAAACATTATGACTACACTGTAAAAATTTCTTTGAATCTTTGGAGTCTGAAGCAATGAATTGTGTTTTTATTTATAACACTGTTAATATTGTACTTAATACATTAACTTCTTACTGGAAATAATTCTACAGGATTTAATAAAGGAAATTATAAATACTGTACTCTTCATTCTGTTACTTTTTGTGTTTAGTTAGTATCTATATATGTTGTACATTTTTACAAGTGCCAATAAATAATAATTTGATGAAAGTAGGGGTTTTCTTTATATACTATAGAAGATAATCTAAATATTGTATAAACAAAACGATGGTCAGAAGGTTATGATGATTCGAAATGTATTGTAGAAACCATAGAAAGACGTGTGACACTGAAAAATCATGGATTCATGTCTATTAGATCAACAATAACAGTTGCATGGAATACTAGATGAAGAGCAAGAGTCCACAATCAAGAAAGAAAAATCTTTTTGGTGCCAAGTACTCACTAGACTCCTTGATGTTACATTGACAACCTTTCATTTCAACCTGTAATTTAGATTTTTGTGGCAATAGAGCAAAGGCATACAGCAATGTTTCAAGTCCAAGAGGAAATGTTTTGAATGTTGTTGAGTTATTCGTGAAATAAAAACCTGTTTTACAAGAATTGTTAAGTAAACCAAAGGACCAGACAAAATACTTAATTCCAAAATTACAAAATGAGTTCATTGCTGTTCTGGTTCAAAAAGTGGAAAAAGCAGTGGTAAATGAATTGTAAGTGCACCATTTACTCCATTATATTTGATACGACTCAGCATATTTTGAAAACAGATCAATTGTGAGAACTTTAGCATTACTATGTGATCTAGAAAGATGAAAATGAAACTCCAAAGGTGTTCATAATTAAATAGTAATTATTAAGGTTTCATGAATTTAAGGGTAAAACTGCCTTAGCAATGACCTATTAGATTATAAAATCCATAAATAACAAAAATATTCTTCTGAATAAGTGTCAGGGACAAGGATGTGATTGCTAATAACATGGAAGGCACTTCTAAGTTTTTGAAATCCACCATAGGAAATATCGAGACAAATGCGATGTATGTTCATTATGATGCTAATAATTTAAATCTGATAGTTAATGAAGCATTGAAATAGGTTATATGAATGCAAACTTTTTTGAAACAGTGCAAGTTGATACGTTGATTTCTAATTTTTTTGGGCATAGTATGTTAAAAGCTAATTTTCTTTCATTTATTGGTATCATCACTAATAAACTGAGATTTTGTTTCCTTGGAATGGATGAAATTGTCTCAAATTTCAATGTTTTACAACCTGTCATTTTGAAAAATTTAAATGATGCCAATTTAATGGAAAAAGCTTCATAATTTGTTGATTTATATTTAAAAAAAAAAAAGACATCACTGTTGTTTGCCAAGGAAATTCCTAGTTTACAATCCACTTTTAGACACAAAATAGAAAAGTCATCTTCTATGCTTTCCTAAAGTGTGAACTGCATTGCTGTTATTTGTAACCATTCCTGTGACTACGGCTACTGTTGAGTCATCATTTTCAAAATTAAAATCGATAAAAACTTATTTAAGAAATTCTATGGTAAAAGAATTTCTATGCAACTATGTTATTGTTACTAATATTTATATCCTCATAATTATTTTGGTGTTGTTCTCCCACTTCCATTGATAGTATGTCTCCACAATTATCAATTTAGTACTGTTTTGCTCTTTCCATCACCAACGCTGACACCCAAGTCGATGAATTTTAATAAAATTGTTATTTCAATTCAATAGGCTCTTTGAATTAAAACTTACTAGAAAATCACTGAAAAATGCACACAATAATTATAATAACATTTGGTATGTACTTTACGTATTGATTTCAACAAAAACGTTGGTTGAGCTTCTTTACATTGAGGGAATGCCCCATCCAATGAATTTGCCATGGGTCTCATTGGCATAGTTATGCCTCTATACAGATTTTTGCATGGTAATGATTGGTGCATACAGATGTATCAACTTGACCTGAATTTCATCAAATTTCTCTCCCAAAATAATGTGCAATGTATTTATCATACTGTCACAGCCCTCCACACCTTCATAATTCAAGGATATTTACATCCCTTATCTATTTTATGGTTGTATACCCTAATAGAAATTGAGCCCTATTGTTGTTACTTTATGACTATTTTATTTTCCATGCATAACATTTCCAGCAATGTTATTTTTGTCTCATCCCACCACCTCTGAACCACATGATCAGCAACAAACCATTCATGAGGCTAAGCTGACCATGGGTGCACATGAAGGCCCCTCCTTTTGTACTGATTTTTATCTTCATGAATATTGTGTATTTTTTGTGTGGGTCTGTATAGTATTTTTTTTTACTATAGCCCTCCTTCCTTCAACTTTGGTAAGTGATGGGTCTACTGTATTTTTCTTTTCCTTGTTAATAGAGGCTATTTCTTTCTGCTCTCTCTCTCTCTCTTGCTATATACATATATAAGTGGGAGAACATGTTAGGAAACAAAGGCGCTAAAAGCGGATATATTGAACATTAGGATAGGATAAAAAACCACCGCTTACCAAAGAAGGGGATTCCTGCGGCATTGGTACACAAAAAAAAAACAAAAAAAACACGAACACACGAAGAATAGAATTTTCGAGCATGGCTCTTCCTCAGTAGAAGTGAGATGGCTGCACGCAAGCGGCAGGCCTGCGCAGCTGCCTGCCGCTTGCGTGCAGCCATCTTACTTCTACTGAGGAAGAGCCATGCTTGAAAATTCTGTTATTTGTGTGTTTTTTTTCGTGTACCAATGCCGCAGGAATCCCCTTCTTTGGTAAACGGTGGTTTTTTATACTATCCTAAAGTTCAATATATATATAATGAGAAGGAAGATGCTTTAAGGCAATGAAACTAAGGAAGGATAAGGAAATAAAACCCAACACGTACCATACAATGACAAACACATGTAATGAAATATTTCAATGTTGAACCTTATTCTAGCAAGTAGATGAGATGCTTGGCAGGTTCAGATGTGATCACATCATCGCCCACTTTATGAATGGGGAATCCAGGTAGAATGATCTGCGCATCAGGAGTGGTGGTGGAGGGGAACAAGACAGTAATGAATTGAAAATCATTAATTCTGGAGACATGCTATTGATGGAAGTGGGGGAACGCCACTAAACTAATTTATTAATAATAAAAATAAAACCATTACTGTCCAATGATAGGAGAGGATATCCTACATGTGCTATAACACATCTCATATAACAACTCATATGCTTTCAATGAATGGCCATAGGCAACAGTGTATACTACCAATTTTTTCCAACCTGTGGCAAAACGTGACGGTACTCACAAATGGAACAATTTTTTATGGTAAAGGCTGTTTTCATTGATATCAGAACCTCCCCAGAACTCCACATATTGGAACTAGCTTACGAACAGATACTAGGACACCAGATATTCTCCTCGCCTCAATATTGAATAAGCCTTTTCCAGAAAATCCAGCACTGACAATTATTATTTGTTCACATTTTCTACATTCTACTTGAAGGTTTTATTATTATTGTTATTATTACTAATATTTATATCCTCATAATTATGTTGGTGTTATTCTCCCACTTCCATCAATAGTATGTCTCCACAATTATCAATTTAGTACTGTTTTGCTCCCTCCATCACCAACCCTGACACTCAGGTCATACTACCTGGGTTCCCCAACTCACCATGTCTTATCTACTTGCAAGAATAAGGTTCAACACAAAAAATTGTATTACATGCGTTCGTCTTTTTTGTGTTCACCATTCCTAGCCACTGTCATCTATGGTAAGTATTAAATATATATAATTTTCTGCAACAATGGAGTAGGAAGTTATTCCTTGAAAGCAATATTAATATAGAAAATAAAGATAAAATTACATATTACTTCCAAAAATTTAAGGGAGGTGGGTAACAGTGCCAAACACATACTAAAAATATGAAAAAGTGTAGTATTTCAAGCTATACCCTTCTTCATGAAATTAGAAATTTTGATTGAGCTTGCACAGATACCCAGGGACAGCACAGCCATATGAATGGTGGCTTCAACCTTTACAATCAAAGTGGAGGCAGTGAGGGAACAAGACAGAATCGGGGAAATGTTAATTACGGGAGAGAAATTAATCAAAATATAATTAAAAATGGACCGGAGGGGGGAGGGGGGGAGGAGTATAAGTGGTGAAAAATAATAAAAAATGTAAATGATAATTAGAAGTAAGTTAACATAATTCTTTTATCAAATTAGAATATGTATTATCTGAGATTAAGGCCCGAGGAGTGGAAGTGTCTGGTGTGGTGTCTAGTATCAAAAATATATGGGTAGGCCAATTGCCACCTCTGGGGTTCAGATGGCGATGTTGTTTCAGGAAGTACTCTGATGTTTCTTACTATTAAACAGTTGTTGAAGTGAGATGTGAGAGCTGGCATAGGCAGCAAAGGTGTCATGCCAACCTCCACTACGTGGCTACTTCGTTATTATGTTGAAGCAGGGCCATAAACCTGAAAATTTCAATCCTTAATGTGTGTAATAATCTGTGCTCGTTTTGACACTGCCCTGCTTTTAACTGTGTTTAATTTGTCCCACTATTTAGTATTGGTTGCCTCCTAACATTAAAGTATTCACCAAGTGAGCAACAATGTGATCATATATGATTCCAGCAAGTGTCTCATCTACTTGCATTAATAATGTTCAACAGACATATAGCATTACATGTGTTGATCTTTCTTTTGTGTTCCCACTTGCTGTCATCTATGATAAGTGTTGGGTTTTATATATTAATTATATATATGTATAACTGAAAACTAACTATTCAGAATAATGAGGAAACAGAAATATAAAACCAATTAATGTGTTACAAAGAGCCCTTAAATTTCTTTTCCTCAGAAATACATATGTTCACATATTTAACCCACCCAATATTCAGCTGCCTTTTGTTACACATATCGGGAACTTACATTGTTTGTTGTCACCTGTAATAAGTGATTGTTTCTTCCATGTTCTGTTTAAACAAATTAAGTATAAATGGTGTGCCACAGAAAATTTGTGACTGGATATACAAATTCTTACTTCAACAAATTAAGCATATTGTAATTGGAGAAAAGAACAGTGTTATAATCACATTGCTCTTTTATACCCACCAATATCGTCGTGCACTTAAAGTGCCAACACACTGGACTGTGGAAAAATATGCACAGGTTCAAATTTAGCATACCAGAAATCCTTATTATGATTTTTAGGTAGTGTCATGGGCCAGCCATGCCTCAGGGAATGGAGCCTTTGCCAGTTACGTTAATACTATACCAATGAAACATTATTGATTACAGTAACACTTGTGCTATCAGTGTGCGAAGAGGCATCATCAAATACAATGAACCTCTGAGCACCACCATAAAATTATGGTAATCCTCGGTGGTTCCAGTACTTTCTTACTCAACTCTGGGAGCTGTGTATAGGCCTCATACTAATGGTGTCATCACAGCTGAGCAGTTCAGAGTTGCCATAGTCATCGCATGGAGGTGAATTATTGCATCCAAACAAGGCCTACTTGCCTGACTGCACTGCTCAGCCTCTGCTGAAGCCACTGTAAGTGTTATTATGTAGACTGCTGTAGAAACTGTCTATTAACCTGCTATTCTCATGCATGGATCTTTTCTGTTAATGGTATTATAAGTATACTAGTATAATCTAAGTTCTGTATGATTTCCTGGAAGTAGCATTAAGGTTTCATACACAAAATATAACCACCACATCTGTTACTCCATCACAGAGCAGCCATAGTTACTCAACAAACCTAATAATCCAACAGCCCATACCACTCAGAATGATGGGTCTAATGGGATTCTGTTAACTTATTGCCCCTTGATGTTAAAAAAGGTGCACCCACGGTTGCCTATAACCTATCCTTTATCATACTACCATAGATGTAAGCTGTAGCAAATTGGACAGAATTCTGTAGATGTGTTCATCAGGTTTATGTACAAAGGGGTACCAAAAAATAACTGGAATAGAATTGCCGTGGGCGGAGCTTGTGTAGTACGCATTTCTGCCGCTAGGCGTTTATAGCGCAACTCATTGTCAGTTCTGTGCTGCCTGTGTTGTTGACCTGGCTTGTTCTGTTAATCTGCAGTGATTGTTTTTGCTAGCGCTGTTTTGTTATTGTTTCATTTTTAATGATGGCAAGTTTAAATGAACAACGTGCAGCTGTGAAATGTTACATGTTTGATAAATTGACTGGGATTGGAAAATTCAAGAGAGAGAAAATAAGTAAATAACTGGTTGACTCACATTTGTGGAGAAATGTGGTGCCATACTGCTTTCTTTCAACTACAGAGTTGAATGAAACAACAGAAATAGTATGAATAACATTTACATATATTCATTTTTTTACAGATCAGTCAGTTACTGATATGTAAAGGGAAACATGCTAAACGACAAAATAATTTATATGAAATACTTAATGGAGGTTCATAGGATAACAGTGCATGTAAACAAAATATACTACAACCGTAATTTTCACTTTCCTCCAAAAACTATATTTCGACATCACACAGAAGTAGTCAGACATTCCAACCCATCATTTCAATTAAAATTAGCCTTAGGAAGGAATGGCAAGTTGTTTACCTGAAAGCATTCCAGACAATACTGTACTGGTACTTACAACTTGTGTCAGTGATTATTTTCATATTTAATACAAAAATTGATAAATTATAATATGCTTCAAAATTTGTTTATTAATGATCTCATAATACATGTCAGTAATACTGACAGCAAATTTAGTACAACAAATGATACATAAAAAATTTAGAAAATTCTACATCTAAAGAAAATAAGTAATGAGCACATAAGAGTTTTTCATATCCAAAAATGAAACAAACAGTGCCGACAAAAACTTAGAAATAAATTCTAAGTTCTGACAATTTAATTCTTCCACAGGATTAAATATGCAAGATGACATAAGTTCTGCTTGAGATCAGGCTTTCAGAGTTTATAGACATGAACATTTTTTTAGTAGAAAAGTATTTTTTTCTGAACAAATGATTATTGTTATTCACTAGTGACTCATTACTGTATTTTATATACAAAAGATGCCACCCGTATTGAATTTTACTAGCACATAAATCATAGAGAATTTAACAGTACATAAATTTTCTCAAAATAAAAAAATACAACAATTGCTTAGGAAGCTTTACTAAAGCAATACTAAACAAGTAAACTTTTTGAAATTTTGATTCTACAGAAACCTTATCCAAAAAGTATAATGAAAATGAACCATTATACTATTAAAGCTGACTACTTGAAGGGAAACTAAACTGAATCAAACAAATGTCAGTGATAATGGAACCAAAAACAATGCTACTACACAATTTGAATTGAAACAAGGATAGTATGCCCATCACTTGGCATAGTTGAAAACAGGAGGAATACAGCAACAAAAAGATGCACACACTAATTAAGCAATATTTTGTGTGGCCCCTTAATAAGGTGACTATTTAACATGAAATATTGATTATTTCTTGTGTTCATATTTTTTGTAACTGGGACACTTCTGTCTTCATCTCTGATAAATGATGGGTTTACTTGCTCTATCTTTGTTCCAATTCATATCACCCAATCATACATTTCATAATGAATTAAAGCAAAACATCAAATTGATCAGCATCTGTTGCACTTAGATTATAATACTCATTTTAATTAAAGCATTTTTTCACAACAAAAGAGTTGTTTAAGTACAAAAAAATGAGATTAACAGACAATATAGTATAGATAAGATAACTGGGAAAATGTGTAAAATAGATGTTAGCATTAGTGTAAATCTCTGCCTCAGATGTATAATCATTACACTGGAACATGAAACAGTGTTATACAGTAAGTGATTTGGAACGTGGATAGAGAAAACAAATCCATCAGTTAAAAAACCTAAAAGCAGGAGGGTTGCAATGAAAAAACTTAAATTATCACAACAATTAAAAAATATTTCAGGTGAATATTTAATCATGTGGAATGCACAGCAAACAAAAGCATCTTCGTCAGAGGAACATAGTTGTATTAATCAGACTTCATATGTGTATAGCACTCTCTTGTGTGATAAAGGAACACCCAAAATATTGCTTAATTATTTTATACATTTTATTTCTTATCCTCCTTACATTTGATTTAGTTTTGATGAGTTAACAGTTTTCTTCTTCTATCCTTGTTTGATTCCTAACTTAGACACATGCTTCTGAACAGATGCCATGTTGCCACATCACATTGTAAGATGTTCCTGTTGTACACAAATGATAATAATCATTGAAATAAAAGCACCTTCTACAATAAAACTGCAATTTAAATATAGTACAAAATAATTGCCACATAAAAAAATGTAGTTACAAAAGACTGGAAAAATTGTTTTAGTGCATATGCTTGACTAAAACAAACATTTCACAAAGGATTTTCAACAATATATACATTCGTATCACAACAGATGTTTGCCACAACACTATACAGTGTGATTTGCCTGTTGTACAGAAATAATAAAACTCATATGAAAGTGCCTTTTAAAATAATGCTATCATCTTAATTACAAAATTACAGTCCTTAATAAAAAAAAAAAAAAAAAAAAAAAAAAAAAATAGTGCATAGTGAAGATATAAGAGAGGTAAAATGTAAACTAAATGATATTTTTTGTGATAATAACTTAACTCAACATTATAGCAACTTCTCTTTATGAAAAAAGCACTATTAGCTTTTGAGGAGTCCACAAATTTTTAGAAAAATTCACTTTTGTTTGTTTGTTGAGAAATCCATTCTTCTACGAACTTGTGGAATATATATGATAATAAGCAGGTAAATGCTTTAAGTCAACAAAACTAACGAAGGATTGCGAAATGAGACCCAACGCTTACCACAGACCACAGTGGCTGGGAAAAATGAACTAAAAAATGACAAAAAACAAGTAACGCAATATTTCTGTGGTTAACCTTATTCTTGCAAATAGATGGGACACTTGGAAGGGTCAGATGTGTACACACGGATATGCTCTTGGTGAATGGAGTACCTAGCATGGCATGGGTGGCATGGGTGGTAGTGGAGGGAGAGAGAAGAAAGTACTAAATCCATAATCGGTAATGCTGGATGACTATTATCATTGGAAGTCAACGGGAACATCACCAAAAATTAATATTATATAAATATTATAAAACTTTATAAAATTATATAAGAAAGATACAGTATAAGTAAGATCTATAAAATGTGAACAGTAGTAATAATAAGTGCTGGGTCTACTGGGAGGAACTTGTTGGAGATCAAAACTTGTGGGAACTGGCATGTTTTGCCACTGGATGGGATATATTACTTGTATAAACTGTTTGCCTGTGGCTGTTGATTCTGAGGATGAGTGGATTAGTGGTAAGGTCTATATATGAGCTAGTACAGTGGAGGCATGTGAGTTGATACAGGAGGTCTGTTGTGGGACATGAAAAATGAAGGGGAAGGTTTCCTCTGAGGTCTGATTGGGGTGTGTGGTGGTGGCCAGGTGAGGGTCTGTTACAAGTGCATGACCCGTGTGGTGGTTTGGGGGAATTACAAGGTGAGTATTTTATATACCTATTCCCAACTGCATTCATTTGTGGTAGGTGATGGGTTTTATTCCCCTATCCTTCCATTATACATATATTGCCACATGCTTAAGTGGGTGGAATAAAGTGTTTTTCTGTGGCCATTCTGATCGCAGTTTGTTAGTATAATCACAGGCAAACAGTTCATACCAGCAACTTATAATATCCTAACTCATGCCAGTTCCCACAATTTGAACAACTTAAACAACTGTTTTACATTGAGAGTTTCCAGAGTCTTAGCTGACTCCTTCCATATTCTGCAGATGTGAACTAGCTTACAATCATATCCTTGATATCAGTTATTCTCCTGGCCTTAATCTCTTATAAAACCCTTCCAGTAGAAGCAGCACTTATTTCTTATTCCCGTATGTAACTTATAAATCTTATATTTACTATATTCTGCTCTTATTGATGCTATTTGATATTAATTATCTTTGTGACATTCCACCATTTCCAGCGATAATTTTTCCCCAGTATTATTGATTCAGTAACATCTCTTCCTCCTTCATTACCACCCCTACCACCCTTGCTCTGTTTCCCTTGGTTTCACATTCTTTCAATAGGCATTGGCGTGAACACATCTGTCATCCCATCATGTGTCTCATCTTCCCCCAACGCTAAGGTTCAACACCAAACTATTGAATTATTCATGTCCATCTTATTGTATCTGTCATTGGCCTACTGCCCTCATCTATGATAAGTGTTGGGTTTATTTTCCCTATATGAAACAAAGGCATGTAAAGCAGATACATTAAACATTTGGATAGGAGAATAACCAATGCTTACCAAAATTGAAGTCCACCACAGTGTCAAAACAAGGAAAAATATCTACACACAAAGAGCGTTGAAATTTTTGGGCTCATATCCTTTCTTTAACAATATAGTGTGGTACCTATAGTATCCAACTTCCATCAGACATAGTTTCGAACCTCTTTCAGGCAGCTACCACACTCTGTTGTTGAATAAGGGATATGAGCCTGAAAATTACAATGCTCTGTTTGTGTATGTTTTTTTTCTTATTCTTCTTTTTTTTATCTTAAAAGTGAGGGAAAGGTGGAAAGACAAAATTTTTTTAACAAGATTGGAACGAGTAGAAACTACAGAAGGAGGCCATAATAATAATGAGCAGGATAATTTGGTGATGAAAAATATATATTTTCACAGCAACAATAGGGCAGGAAGAAATGCTGTGACTGAAGTGCCTCAAAAATAAAATTTAAAAGAATATTGAACAGATAATAGAAAAGAAATATAGGTACTTAAGATTAATATTTATTCAAGATTACTTTCAAGTCCATGCTGAAATAAAAAAAGGATTCATTATTCCAAACAAGAAATTATCTGTATAAAGAAGGAAAACTTAGAATCAAATTAGTCTGGTAACATCTGTTGTGAGGGAAAAATTCTTACAATATGATGTGTGAACAGAGAATACATCATATGTTTACAATATGACTTCATTGATATAAGTAGTAAACAACAATAGAAATGGCAACTAAAATCTGAAGGGCATGGTGAAAGAACTAGATATTCTTATTCCTGTTCCAAAAAGAAAAGAATTTAATATCATATTTGTTAATGTGTAAAGTTGAAATACTGATGGAAGAAGAGCAAATATATTCTTCTCTACTGGAATCAAAAATATTACCACTATATAAGGACAAAGTCAGTGAAAATTCAACAAATTGTCACATTATCTTAACCAGTAATAATTTATAATCATTTATACATTGGAGCTACCACGTACTTCAGAAAACAAAGAAACTTGTGTATAGCATTTTAAAATACAGCTACTATTCAACCAATATTGCATTTACTTTAATGTAATTAATTGTGCATAAAACAAATTATAATTAACTGATGCATGTGGAAGACATCCTGTAAAAGACCTGTAAGCATTACTGTATGCTGCTTTGTGATACAACAAAATTTATGCTCCTTGTGTGTCTGCTGATAGCTTTACCACTGACAGAACAAGCCCAAACTATCTGATACTTAAATCAAGTAGTCCCAGAATCTACCTTTTCCTTCCACCAAACATGTTCCAAAGACACTTATTATTATTGTCTGGAATTTTTTATTTATTTTTTCTCCTCACAATTGGTTGATTACAAAAAAAGAAAAGATTTTTTGTGTTCAAAAACAATGCGTAACACTTTTAAGCACAATTCTGGAACTGCCTGGTTCTCTCAACAAACCCTTAATTTCTCAGTTGATAACATTACTGATGTTCAGAGCAATGATATGGTAGTTATTGAGAATCAATCAGTTATGTAAAGTAGATTGCCAAAATGTTTTTTGGTGACATCAATCTAGTAACTATAAACATCAGTCTACCAAATATATTCATAGAAATATTCTGATTAAACATGTATTTAACTATAATTATACACAAAAATTTCCTGATCAGTCATAAAACTTTGTCATAAAGAAAACAGCAGATTTAAAAAACATGTTATTCATAAAAGAACATACAAACATATAAAATCAACACTGAGGGATCAGCATGTCACTCTAAACAGCTAATATCAGTTTTACAATATGAATACTCAATAAAGTATCAATGCATGGGAAAGGATAATACAATTTATATAAAAAAGAAGATTAACTATAATTTTTTCTATACTTTTGCCAGTATGACTAAATTGTGCTTTTCAGTTTCCTGTGGCCAAATGTCACAAGAAATATTTAACCACTTCCTTTCCATAGAGTGTTGCATACATTAAAATATTTAGATGTTGAGAAATTTCAAAAATCATTCTACAGAAACCGGATTTAATCATTCATTTAAAAGATGTCATAAATATATAGAAATAGATACCACTTACATTGATAATAAGTATTAATTTACTGAATATCATTCAGAAACTTGAAACAAAAATGAAATTATTTTTCTGAATTGATCACTTTCACTATTATTATTGCACTAAGACTAAGTGCAAAAATCAATTATTTCAGAAATATGAAAGAACACTCTGATAGGAAGAGAGCTAGACATTAAAAAAGTAAACACATGCAATCAATGTTAATACCGGTACCAATAATTTCAGCAATAAAATACTTAAAAGGCAAAAATACTTCATGAATGACATTTTAGATGTAGCAAAAATTTTTAAAAAAAGAAACTTGAATCAGATGGTTATTTTAAAATAGCTTAATTTTTAAAACTGACATCATATCAATGAAAAATTCACTTAATAGTATCCACATATGCTTCTTCTGCTGCTGAGATGTAGAAAAGTGGCAAGTTGAATTCCCTGGCAATTAGTCTTCTAAAAAAATCACTGAAAAATAAAGATAATAAAGTATTTATATTATTTAAAATGCCACAAATGAATGGGTAGGAATATTCTTACTGTATTTAATTTTTTCATTTGATAATGCACTACATATCATGATACATAGATCTAATTACTGTAATCAATATGTAAGGCAGGAAGTTAATTGATCTAGCCAGAAGTTCAATAAACAGCTCCTCTAGAGAGTGTGATCGGGACCCCCCCCCCTTTTCTCTCTCTCCAAATATGCATAATTAAAATAAGCTAGCAATAAGCTTAGTGTCAGTAAAGGAATATTGTACAGTGTAAAACTAACATCTGGAATAGTAAATGATACAGAATTTCAATTGTGTTTATGGCATACTTTTTATACAGTTTTACTTTATGGTATGACTGAAAACTACAAATACTACACACTATAAATACCATCATATTGTAATTGTAAACAAAATATTTTTTAAACTAGTGAATTAAATCTATTGGGTTTGGTTCAGAAGCCAAATCAATATGTTACTTGAAAAATCTATTGGGTTTGGTTCAGAAGCCAAATCAATATGTTACTTGAAATGCACATGTTCATTCACCAGTGATAGTTTTCACAACTAGTTATAACATAGATAATCAGCATAAATCAATGTAATATTTGGAAGTACCACTAGATGCAAATTACACCAGTTGCTGTAAACAGTTGAAATATTCTTGAAATTGTAATGGCTTATTGGTTTTATAGGACTTACCACAAATCTGTTCACTTTTGGCCTTATTTTTTCCTTTGTTTGTTCAGTCTCATTTTTCAAGGATTCAAACTTTGCTTTCAAAGCCTTTGCAGATTCAATACTTGGCTGATCTGAATCTTCATTCTTCAAATCAGCTAAGTAAGAATTACTTGTAGAGCTACTCAGTTTATTTTCTTTCTCTTCCCATCGTTCAAATTTTGCACGCAATGTCTTGGCTCGTGCTGCATTTCTTGCCTGGTAAATAAAGAATATTTTCCCCTTTACTTTCATACACAACATGAACTGCAACATGATTTGCATGAATACTTGAATAAACTTCAATTAAGTTTTTTATTTGTTTTAAAGTAAGTTAAAAAATACACTAGTAAACGTACTTAATATCTTTTAACATACTTTAAAACCAATTTAGAAAGTTAATGTTGGTAGGTATTTCTAAAATAAATATTATATAACATGTCAAAGGATGTGGCTTCTCTCCACTAAATCTCCAGCGTACTTCAGCAGTATTTGAACAAAAGCTTTTACAGCAGAAGAACATATCACCTCACCCATCTTATGACAAGCGAAAATTATTCTCGATTTTTACATGTGTTGGTGCATGATTTGTATGAGTTCTAAAACAATGTGTGTAACATTTCTTTAAGTTGGAAACAGAAGATAACATTTGATAGACAAATAAGACCCTACTGTGATTTCTGAGACATATAAAGGAAAAGTTAAATATCTGCTGTGGCAGAATCAAAGACTGTATACAGTGTTGTGTGTTAAATTATGTATAGTTACAGAGATACACTAATGGAACAATTTGTCAGGTAACCGAAAATTTTGTTACTTTATAACCAAATTTGTTTAGAGAACATCGGGTACATCTCAATAACATTGCAGATCAAGTTTAAAGGCATTTGCTTAGGTAATTCAAGTCATATTCCAGAGTAAACAGTTATGTAAAATCAGAATATAGTATTAAGATTTTCATATAATGGGATTCAAACTATTTTAGAAAGGAAAATGTTGCCTTCATTTTCAGAACTACTTCACACCCTAACTAGCAAAATGGGATTTGTAACATCACAGCAAAGGAATTGTTCCTGAAGAAATATTAGTATTTTAAAGTCAAGTTTCTGTGAAAGCAGAATGATGAAATAAACACATTTAAAATTCTAGAAGCCACAATTTGGAAGATAGGAAGACAATGAATAGCTTAATAGTAGTATGATTTTGTACTACATATCATATTAAATTTGAGAGAGGTAGCTAAAAGTTAAGGGTTGGTTTTGGAGGTTCTAATTAAAATAATAGTTTTTTTTTTAACTGCTTTACGTCTCCTATAACTACGAGGTCTTTAGAGACAGGAAAGGATGGGGGGCAAGGAATGGGAAGGAATTCGACCATGGCCTTTTGAAGGAAGCATCCTGGCATTCACCTGGAGTGATTTGGGGAAACCATGGAAAACCCAAATCTGGATGCCCGGACGGGGATTCAAACCGCCGTCCTCCCGAATGCGAGGCCAGAACGTTAGCCGTTACACCACTACTTGAGGGAGGAGAAATAGTTAAAATTAGAGGAGAAATAAATTCAAAGGAGTGACAATGTTTAAATTAAAGAGAAATTTTTTTCTATGGATGACACTTCAATTGTTTTTTGAATTTATGTAATAGTTTGGCTGATATCTGAAAAAGAAATAATTAAAATTCATCCCATGATGGTGGTTCCCGCCAGAAGCTTGGTTAGAATTCAGACTATCGAGGGGAGGGAGTGAAATTGTAAATTTATGAAAAAGCTATTAAAGAACTGTTATTACAGTTAGAGAGTAATTATTTGTTTTATAGAAAATGATACGTAGAATCATTTAAAGCAAGTTTCAGAACCACAGCTTAAATACTATGTTAAACATCTATGACTTAAATTTCATAATATTCATTCACTCAGTTTAAAAATAGTAACAGAGTGGATTTTGGTATTAAATGAAAGAGTAGCAAAATTGATTCAAGTTAAAGGTTATTTAAGATTCATAGCTCGAAAACTTTGGAAGTTAGAAACATTTTAAAATTGCAAAGCAAATAATTTTTCTGGCTAAACTAGGAATGCTACAGAAACTTTTATTAGGATACATTTTTATATTTAGCACTGTGGCTACTAGTGATCCGTGATTAGTGATTAAAGAATTTCGATGTCGCAATGAGAACACGGAAGTAGCAACTTTCCCACGGTCTGGGAGGCAATGCTTATAAATACTAGCCACAAGATTTCCTCATGGCAGTTTGTGAAGATCAGTTGGGCAGTCACCATGCACCTCTGTGGCATGTCTGGGCGTGCTTGGCTAGGCTGCCAGTGATAAGCGATACTATGACAGCGTGTACCCGGCAGACATCTTGGAAATTTTGGATACACGTATGAATATACTTGAATCCTTCATGTAACTGGAAGCAGCTAGGTGTTCTGAGGGTTGGCCATGCTCGTATCATTTAACAGAACTTGCAATCAATTAATTTGGTGAAGAATTTTGGTGCCTATGTTTGTGATTTTTTAATTTTTTTTTTGAGAATACAGAGATCATTTAATTTTTATATGGCAACAGTGACTTTACTTTCCACATAAGGTCCCTGATTAAGGTTATCCAATCAGGTGGTGACCGGTCTTTAAGCAAAAACGAACTATCCAAAGGCAACACAGCATGGTTATAGTTGAGATCTAAGTGCTTGCTCCTCACCAATTTTTGTTTGATTTCTGCTAGATGTAACATTTCTCTTGCAAAAGTGATCACTCTGCAAAACATGCACTACAATTTACTGAAATCCCTGCCATCAGTATTCCAATTGGGCCATTTCCAACATTGTCACATCTTTCAACTATAATTATCAGCCACAATTTTTTACCATAGGAGAGGATGGATAAGAATTACACAATCCTCTTTTTACCCTTTCCATTTCTCACAGTTTCAATAATCTAATTCTAGGCAGCAGAAATAATATCAAAACTTCTTAAACCTGCAGGTACTGGAAATAAGAAATTTACACAAAATTTCAGATCAACCTCTTGTCCACTCCACTCCAATCTTCCTCTGCATAAGAGAGACCATCACTTACTTGCTTTAGTACCCCTGATTTTTCTCAAAACCATTTTTCTTTTCCTTGTGATGGTTCTTATATAAGTATTTATTTCATCCCTTTTAACACTCCTGCCTGCATCTCTGGTATGTGAAATACAAAGTTTCTGTTTCACTTCCCTAAGCTAATTTATAAGATCTAATAATTCAGTAAATCATAATTATTCACATTCCATCTATCAAACACATTTTTCCTTCAATCAGAATATTTTCAAAACTGAAACACTTACTTAAGAGAAATTTAGATACTGATAAAAAGTATACCTGAATTAAAATTTCATCTTCGTTTTTGTCTGAGGAACGGATAATGTTGGGATCTTGTTCATCTTCAGATTCTGATTCTTCTTCTTCCTCCTCATCTGATATCTCTGGAGAACTATCAGAATCTTTAGTGACTTCAGGTGGAGGTGTAAATCGCTTAAGTGGCTTTGGACCTGAAATAAAACAGTTACCTTTAATTTATTAATTTTTAGATTTTCATATGTTTTTCCTATTTTTTTTATGTCATTACTGACTAAAATTATGAGCAGGATGTTGAAGAACAGACTGTTATTTATATTATTGAAAGCGCCAAACAAAGCTTAAAATAGTTATGGATTTAAAACACATTTAAGAGAATATGATACGATAACAGACAAATTATGATGTTGGTTAATGGAAAACAATAACAATGAGTTAAGAAGTTAAGGCCAATTTGAAAAAGGCCCTGGGGTATAGTTAAAACACAATAATCACAATGTATATATTACCGTATTTAGAAACAAACAGCTGGAAATTGCAAAGCAGTAATCAATTGTGTTGAGTTGAGTTTCACAAAATAGTTAATGATTACCATTCTGCATGAAACAGTAAATGGCATATTTGCACCACCCATTTTGCCACTTAGTTAAATAACATTTTAATTTTTCCTTAAGTAATCATTCAAATTATGCAATTTAAAGTGAGGTGTAATTCATGGAAAATTACCGTTCTCATCCATTCTTCCTTCCAGTTATTTCTTCTGGTATGTCGGTGCAATTTGACAGTTTTATGATGTTTTATCAAATAAATCTTGAGTACAAGGCAAAAAAAACTGTATTATACAATACTGGACACTGTTGCTTTAAGTGTTGTACTGAGACTGGTAACAAAGCAGGATGCCCATTTTACACTGGTATTATGAAATAATAATTCTACAGCCCACCTTTACATGGATTCATGTCCATATAATTTTCTATATAGAGAAAGAAGACTTTTTTAAAATCTTTCTTACCAAAAAGAAATGATGAATACCAAGGACCAGGCAACTTAGCAGAATGAAACATTGTTTTCTGACAATAGTGCAGTTTTATAAAATGTACTTAACAGAATGTTCTTACTTGTTGATGTGTATATTTAAATACTTCATTAGACTACTTCCTTGCAAGCACTGTTAGTCAGATCTAAAATTGCAGTAAATTTAAAAGAGTGTCTGTTTAAGTGATGTAGTGACTTTTGACAGGCCTAGAATATCTGTACCAAGACTACTGATAGAAAATTACTAACAATTTTTTTAGAACAATCTCATAAACATATTCTGTGAAGAAACAGAATTTCTTAAAGTTGTTACTGCCCTTACGTACATAAATATGTACAGTGCAATAGAAACAACTGAGGAGCAGTTGATAAAGGGAGAGACTGGATAAAGGCACTGAGAACAAGACATGGTTGTTATGGTGAGACTAGGAAGTGTATGATATCCAAAATATGATACAACACATCAGTTACTCTGGAAGGTGATATTAGAGCTACAACAATAGTTTTAAAAAACTGATGACAATGGTGTCATGTGTGCTGATGTTGTCTTCATACCAGTGTTTCTATTAAAATTGTAAGACTCAAGGATGAAAATGTCTTGACAGTGAGCATGCAATTTAAAAATATAAGAGTGGCAATCAAAACAACAAAATTTTCCTGTGGATAGGGAATGATATAAAAGCTTCTGAGAAAGTTGTTCTGGTGTGTAGCACAGATTGTCTGTTATTGGTTGTAAAATATCTGAACAAGTTTCTGTGTGCAGTGTCATTACAGTTCCACTTGACGCAAACACGATTGTTGACCATTCAGCTCAACATTGCAGTTCAACAGGTGTGCAAACATTATGCTAATCTACAGTTTGGTAAAATTGAATATGCAGTTGTAGCAAAATAAGGACAATCAGCAGGCAATTAGGATTAAAAATGGAAGATATTGAATAGGAAAAGGAAAGTCTTGGTTTCATCAGCAACCTCTCTAATAGTGATACAGTGATTTTCCAGAGAATTTTTTTCACTTGTCAGTTGTTGATGTGTTGGGGCATCCGTCGTCATCTTCAATGTCTTCATGGTACACTATAAAATGTCTGTACCACTCATAAACTTGCCATGTGGTACCACACTTAATTCTATTTTTCAAGCAATATTTTATTCAAATTCTTTGATCAGTTTTTTAGAAAGTACAAAACCACTGAGCACACCAAAACATGCCAAACCTTTCTGACTGTAGGAAGAAAACTAAACATTCAAAATAGCTGCCAATTGCAATGTACTTCAGTAACATATGTGACTACAAAATAAAAAAAATTGAAAACCGTGTTTATAAAGCCTGCTAAATTAAAAAATTCCTGTCGTTTTCTGATCATACCTTGTATATGGCCACTCTGTACAAGCGAGGATAATGTGGTTACAGTTGTTAGTGAAGGGAATTGCCTGGCCAATGATGAATGATTTAGTGTAGAAAGTGACCTGGGAATGATGAGAGGTACATAGAGTGGGTGGGCATACTAATGTGAATTTTGTGGAAGTGCTCTAAGGCCACTGTCAGTCTAGGCTAAACACAGCTGTGAGGCATGTTAATGTGGAGCTGGAGGCAGCACTGATGATGGCTTCAAAATTTTATATGTATAGTGTTCCCGTAGATACAATTAGAAGATAGGATTTTACTAGACATGCACTGCACCTGAACACAAGATGAAAGTATATATTCATTCATGAACTAGCAGAGAAATTAAAGGGGGAACTATTAGCCATGACATGGTCCCTCTTATTACTGGTATCTATGCTGTAACTTTTTTTTATTGAAGTAAAAATGTAAATTGCCAGTAATAACAAAAGTAAATTCAAAGCATGAATGGCAATGAATGGGGAGGAATTCGGGCATGGTCTTTTTCAGGAACCACCCTAGTATTTGCCTGGAGTGATTTGGGGAAACCAAAGAAAACCCAAATCTGGATGGCCAAATTCCTTGTGAATGTGAGGCCAGAGAGTTGCCACTCAGTCTGCTCATCAAAAATAATCCTTCCTTGCAGCTGGAACAACCCATGAAAAGAAACCAAAATGCAATAGTAACAGAAAAGGTATCTCTATGGAATTAAGGTTCAAACATCAAATATTATCTACATGAACTCTTTGCAGTGAACCAGAGTACTACTTGATTGTGTAGACTTCTGCTGTCATGGTTGTATTCTGGTGAAAGCCACAGAATGATGGCTGAAATGATTGGTTTCAAAAAATTGACACAGTTCCACCTGGACAACCAAGATAACACAGTTTCTGTGCATCAAAATTATTTCACCATATTTAACAAGCTGCAGTGCTACATCTAAAACTATTAGCAATTATATTTATTTTAGTCAGTAAAATTTCACAAATGGTGCAGTCAATCAACTGGCAAATACGAGGTGCATTCAAGTTCTAAGGCCTCCGATTTTTTTTCTCCGTACTGGAAAGAGATAGAAACATGCGCATTGTTTTAAAATGAGGCCGTGTTCATTGTCAATACATCCCAGAGATGGCAGCACCGTACGACAGATGGAATTTTACCGCCAGCGGCGAGAATGAGAACTGTTTTAGATACTTAAAATGGCGACGTTTTCCTTACTTGACCAGCGTGCAATAATTCGTTTTCTGAATTTGCGTGGTGTGAAACCAATTGAAATTCATCGACAGTTGAAGGAGACATGTGGTGATGGAGTTATGGATGTGTCGAAAGTGCGTTCGTGGGTGCGACAGTTTAATGAAGGCAGAACATCGTGTGACCGAAACAACCTCGGGCTCGCACAAGCCGGTCTGACGACATGATCCAGAAAGTGGAGAGAATTGTTTTGGGGGATCACCGAATGACTGTTGAACAGATCGCCTCCAGTGTTAGCATTTCCGTGGGTTCTGTGCACACAATCCTGCATGACGACCTGAAAATGCGAAAAGTGTCATCAAGGTGGGTGCCACGAATGCTGACGGACGACCACAAGGCTGCCCGTATGGCATGTTGCCAAGCAATGTTGACAAGCAACGACAACATGAATGGGACTTTCTTGTCGTCGGTTGTGACAATGGATGAGACGTGGATACCATTTTTCAATCCAGAAACAAAGCGTCAGTCAGCTCAATGGAAGCACACAGATTCACCGCCACCAAAAAAATTTCGGGTAACCGCCAGTGCTGAAAAAATGATGGTGTCGATGTTCTGGGACAGCGAGGGCGTAATCCTTACCCATTGCGTTCCAAAGGGCACTACGGTAACAGGTGCATCCTACGAAAATGTTTTGAAGAACAAATTCCTTCCTGCGCTGCAACAAAAACGTCCGGGAAAGGCTGCGCGTGTGCTGTTTCACCAAGCCAACGCACCCGCGCATCGAGCTAACGTTACGCAACAGTTTCTTCGTGATAACAACTTTCAAGTGATTCCTCATGCTCCCTACTCACCTGACCTGGCTCCTAGTGACTTTTGGCTTTTTCCAACAATGAAAGACACTCTCCGTGGCCGCACATTCACCAGCCGTGCTGCTATTGCCTCACCGATTTTCCAGTGGTCAAAACAGACTCCTAAAGAAGCCTTCGCCGCTGCCATGGAATCATGGCATCAGCGTTGTGAAAAATGTGTACGTCTGCAGGGCGATTACGTCGAGAAGTAACGCCAGTTTCATCGATTTCGGGTGAATAGTTAATTAGAAAAAAAATCGGAGGCCTTAGAACTTGAATGCACCTCGTATGTACTGTCTTGTCCACAACTAAAACATTGGTTGGATCGTCATGTACTAGGCCTGGATACAGAGGTACAAAGGCCAGTCCTTCTTGAGTCTAAGGGTCGTTGTATGACGTATAATAGAATGTAAAGGATAATGCTTAGAGGTAACGTGAAAACAATAACTGTTAGGTAAAGTAATCTAATAACTTACCCAAGTAAAGGCAGGAGGGATGGGGACAAAGTGAGGAGGGGGGAGACAAATAATAATAATATTTATGAACACAAAATTTTACTGGATATTGCCGCATGTTTAATCACACTTCTGCATGATTAAGTATTTTCTTGAAATATTGTGTTTTATGTTCATCTTGTTTTTGTGTCTTCATAGCCCTCGAGTTGTGTGTGGATAACTGGTGAAATTTTTGAAGTACGGTGAAATGTTCTGTGTTATGTACAACAAAATGAAAAAACTGGCGATGATCAGTGCCAAACCATTAAGGCCTACTCTTCTCACGGCTACCACGTGGGTCTGTTACTATCAACAGTGTCGAATGCCCTCACTTCAAATGTATTTTGGAAAGGTTGAAATTTAACAGATACATTTGATACACAATCTAGAGGTTTGGAATTGTTCACCATCATCTGGCCTACCCTACTTGCCAAGTCCCAAATGATGAAAGTTCCTTCCACCATCATGTCTTGAAGTAGCTAACCCTGTGTTGAGGCAGATAGTGGACCAATCAGAAAAGTAAAATTTGGTTAATTCATAAAATTACATTAAAAAATAAATGTTTACAACCTTCAGGTATATCTTCCTTTGATGCATTTTCTTCGAGCTGCCTAAATAATGACAGCATTTTACTTGTAGTCTTGCTTCTAACAATTTCTTCTTCCAATTTATCCTCACATCTCACAATATTGGGATCACGATAGACTTCAGTTTCAGGATAATTTTCCTACGTCCAAACAAGAAATGTGTTAATTCCAAAAGTAGAAACAATGACTAAGTTATATAACAGTACCGAGAAAGTTTATATTATGGCATACAGCGGAATAGAAGGAAAAGAAGAATACACTTAACATCCACAACAGGAGAAAACATTTTCTAAACTAATACAGTCATTAAAAACAGAAAATATATCAAAATCATTAAAAGAGCACATACCTTGACCTGTCCATCTCTTGGTGGCGTTATACGGAATTTTTTTTTCTCTTTTTCTGGCTCTTTGTACGTTTCAAAAAATTTGAATTTATTTAATAGTTCAGAAGTTTCCACTTTCACATCTTCTACTGTATCACTGGCTCTCACAATATCTTTTGAAATTTGTTGAGTGAACAGAGCCTGCAAGATCAGGTTTTGAATATGTTAAGATTAAAATGGAAAATCAATTCATATTATTTGTAAATAAATTATACACGTTATTCAAATAATTAGATATTTTTCTTAGACCTCTCTTGTCTTCTTCACATCATTCTTCATAATAGGTGACTTTACAGGAGACAAAGGTGGCTGATGTTGATTTTTTGCAGCATTTGCATCTAGCTCCAAGAAAAGGTTTCGAGATTTCTTGGCTATACCTGTTAATGATATTACAAGTATTAATACTGTTTCTGCATCAGGTTGTGGATTAAGTTAGTTAATTCTTTCTTAGTACTAACAAACTTTACCAGTCCTCTGGTAAGCAACAAATTGTAGCATAACTGAAATTGTCTCATAAACATATAATTTGCCTGTGTAAATGGGTTAGAACAGCTATAGAATGCTTGACATTTCCACAAACAAATTTTACTATTCTATTATTTCAGGTCGCGATGCTATTGGCAGTATTTGGTTATTCTTATACAATGTTTAGGATTCTTTGACTATGATCTCTGAGTGTAAGTTTTACAAGACTGCTGGAGAACCCATTTGACTTCAGAAATTTTATATAAGATTTGATTGCATTATAATGATTCTTTAAACATATGTTTTCATTGAATCAATTACTTTGTAAGATATTCAGTTGCCAGTTGTAATGATTTATTGAAGTTGCTACAACAAGTTATATCCGTCTGTACTGGTGTTACGCCTGTGTTGTAATACTTCTTACCCATATACAATACTCATGTGGTGATGATGTATTAATGACTAAGAACTGCTAACTGAACGCTATCCAGTGAGAACTTGCAATTTTTTATCTTAAAGTCTGATCAAATTTCTGTTATGTTTGGTCTTGATAGAGAGAACTATCATTAAAAGAGTTTTGTTGTTTGAATTTTTAAACTTCATTTTTATTTCTATTTGTAAACAGAATATCAGAGGGTAAAGTTAAATGAATAAGATCTGTGTTCCCTGATGAACCAAGTCTGTATAATTTAATCTACTTACTACACCAGTGACTAATATCACAGACAACTGATACATGAGCAACAGAAATGCTATATAGATCCTGTGATTGGGACTAATTAATTAAACACCACAAAGTCTCCAGACACAATTTGGATTATACAGTGTGTACCTAAATGAATATCAGGGTTTTAACGCTTTGTAGTGTTTATTACATAAAATGTAAAATTATAATTAATGCATGAAATAAAGAGCAACTCAAACAGTTTTGTTTGTTGGTACCTGTGCGCATGTGCGTGCAATGTTTCCTCCGTCATTGGTTAGAATGCGCTAGTAGCAAAAATAGCGACTAATAAACAGATAGCTTTTTGTGTTCTGCAGTTTGCAAAGAGGGAATCTGTAGTTACTGTGCAACGTGTGTTCCGAACTAAGTTCAGATGTGATCCTCCAAGCGATAATAAAATCCATAGATGGTATCATTAGTTTGAAAATACCGGTGGCCTCTGCAAAGGAAAGAGTACGGGACGACCAAGGTTTAGTGAAGAGAGTGTTGAGCAAGTGAGAAAATGTTTCACTCATAGCCCGAAGAAATCCATTCGGAAGGCTAGTTGTGAATTAGCAATTCTGGTGATGACGGTTAGGAAAGTTTTACGGAAATGCTTACAACTACGTACTTATTGTTTGCAGTTGTTGCAGGCTCTAAAACCTACAGACCGTGGTTTACGTGCTAAATTTGCACATGAAATGTTGTTGCACGACGATGAAGATTTTCTGGATCATGTTGTTTTCAGTGATGAATCAACATTTCACCTTAGTGGATGTGTGAACACTCATAATGTGCTCATCTGAGGCTCAGAGAATCTTCACAAAATGGTGCAATTGCACCGAGATTCTCCTAAACTTAATTCTTTTCGCACCATGTCTCGGCACAAAGCTTATGGGCATTTTTTCTTTGGAGAAACAACTGTAACTAATAGTTCCTACCTTGATGCTCTACAACTATGGCTATTTCCCCAGTAGGTAGAAGTTGAACCCAACAACTTCATTTGGCAGCAAGATGGTGCACCGCCTCACTGGCGTAGCGACGTACGCGATTGGTTGAATGTCACTGTACCCGACTGCTGGATTGTCCGCAAAGGGCACAAAAACAGAGCTTGTTTCGCATGGCCTCCACACTCTCCCAATCTGATGCCATGTGATTTATACCTGTGGGGGTTCACAAAGGATCATGTGTGTGTGTGTGTGTACCAGCTGAAGTACCCGACCTAAGAAACAGGATTGAGGCAGCTGTTGCAACAATTACACCACAAACACTAATCAACATTTAGGAAGAAATGGGTTATCAACTTGATGTGTGCCGTGTGACAAGAGGTGCTCACATTGAACACTTGTAAGCTTGTAGGTATAACTGTTTGAGCTGCTCTTTCATTTCAGGCATTAATTATAATTTTACGTTTTATGTAATAAATGCTACAAAGTGTTAAAATCCCAATATTCATTTAGGTACACCCTGTATTTCAAGGCATTACACAATTTCATATCCCCCTTTGTTTAGAATATATTATCCACATTGGCCCCTTTACTCTTTTTAGAACTTTCTTAGTTCCCTCATAATAGCCCCAAGATCTATTTCCTGCTTCTTAGTCTGCACATTCCTACTGATGTGGAGAAGCTCCTCCTCTGGTTTCCCCCTCCCTTCCCTGAATGATAATCCCTAATTAAACCATTTGATTAATATCGCTGCGATTTTCAAATCCTCAGTAACTTTTCCATCCTTGTCCATATTTGTCTGAATAACTTCCATTCTTCTCAGATTTCTAACATAGCCTTAGAAATTTCTAGATGAATCACTCAATAGTCCCCATGCACCTATAATATTTTTCATAAATCTATTTTTTCCTACCGTCTTTGTTGCTATTAATTCCTTGTTTTGTTGTTTCAATTATTTCTTAATGTATTCCAAACGAATTTTAGTTATTAATGCTAAAGAGCTGTTAACTAGTGCTAGTGGAGGTATAGGTAAAGCTATTGTTAGAAAAAGATCAGTTTAGCAGCAGTTTCTATTGGCATTAACAGTTGGTGCTGGATGTTACCTTTGTCTTGCTGGAAAAGTGTTCATTGTGACTGCAAATAAGGAAATCAGATTGTCTGTGCAAGCAACTACCTCCCTTCCACAAATAACAAATGGATGTATGGATTATCTGCTAATAATCCATACTGGCACAAAATCGAGCAAGTAGCTGCCATCAATAAAAGCATTTTATTTAAAATTGATAGAAAAGAGATGTGATATGCTTTAATAAACATTATGGCTAAACAAAATGATGTCAGCTACTATGTAATAGAATTTAAATTCAAAGTGTGCAGCAAGAATCCTAGTGCATTGAATCAGACTTAGAAGTCATATGAAAGAATTTGATTGAAGCACAAATTATTATGGTTTGAGCCATAGGCTGAGCAACACTCCTCATCCATAAAAATTTTCAGTTTAAAAGAGTGTCATTTCCTGAGAGCTTTTGCTTGGTTGTGGCAGTCAAAATACTGCAGTGACAGATGCTCTGTATGACAGCCATCGACCTCAAGGCCAGTTGTATACTGATGACCTTAAACTCTTTGTAATTCTTTTTTTTTTTTTCCAAGTGGGAAAAAGCTTCAAAAACTGCCTATAAAGAAAACAGCATTCCCTATTCTCTCTCTCTCTTTTTTTACTCATAGTAACTGACATCGGTCTTTCACCGTAGGTTTTTAATAATCCTAACAGATAATCTTCCACTCCAACACAATTTAAAACTATATAGCGTTATACCAATCATCTTGACAGGTATATGATCTCCTTCTAAGATCTGACCATGGTAAAACCTATGCAGCAATTTGCAATTTATGTACGTTGTTGCAGGCTCAAACAAATCACTCAACTGAAGATTGCTTGATATTTACTCATATTGAAACTCTTAATCAAACTGAAGATACAGGTTGAGTGGGCACTGGTGACGAAACTTTGGTAAAAATATTACTTTCTTAATTAATTGTTTAAAGGAATCTAACAAACAAAAAAGAAATGTTAGTTCATGCTTTAATAAACACTATGGCTAAACAAAATGATGTCAGCTACTATGTAACAGAATTTAAATTCTCAGTGTGCAGCAAGACTCCAACATTATCAGATTTTGTTCTGTCCAAAGATTTCAGATTCTGGTGGGAATAGACAAAAATTTACACAATGCAGCAGCTATGACAATATCACACGCACTGTTACAACATGTAGTTGGGATAATATGTATATCATGACTCAATTAAAGCCCCATAAATAATCTTACAAATTGCATACTACTACAGTAAATACAGCCACTGTTTAATTACCACCTCATGGAAATACTGAGAATGCCTGAAATGGCAATACATCACTTGGAATGGCATAATACCTTGAGCTTCTCCCATTCAAAGTTACTTGCAGACTCATGCCACCAATCATACGCAAAATATATGTCCAAGGCAGTTACCCACTGCCACATATCTGTAATCTCACCTAAACCAGTTAAAAGGGGGCCTATTACATAGAATCTAAATAATAAAGAACTTTTATAACTGTTTTGTTAATAATAAAGTACTTTCCAATTCAGTAATAACCATTTTTGTAAAGGACATAAGATTTAAAAAGTTAATTTCTCCAACTGAATGCTACATAATTTCAATGAATAAAGCTTAAAATTATGATCAATGTGAGGTATAATTTTTCTGCTCTAAAAATTGTATATAAAGAGATATTTCAATTTCAAGTAGTATTTTGCCATGTACACAGGACTCAACAAAAGGAAAAGCGCATAATTTAAAATTTTCAATTAATGGAAAAAGTTATCCAAAAATTTAATATGACGGTTTACTGTCAATATAGGTAGATGCATTCTGAATAAAACTGGAGTAGATAAGTAATTTTTAAATATGTTTTTTAGTAAAGTAAAAATGAAACGGTTTGAAAGAGAAAATTAGGCTTAGATGAGAGAGAAAAATTCATTTAATAATAATAACAGATTAACATTAATTTGAGGTTTAAATGAAGAAAAATGGAATTTTAGTACTGAAGCTTCATAACCTTGTCATGTGTCATTTTAAAAAATTAATAACTCTTAAACAAGAATGATTACGAGGAAACTTGTAAAAACTTGAAAGATTCTATATAAATCAGGCTATAACATATTGAAATTTCTGGAAATTCTGAGTAAAAATAGTGCACCATGAGAAAATGGGATTTTTTTTTTTTTAAATTCATCTACATCTACATCAACATCTATACTCTGCAATTCACAAATATTGTGGGTGGCAGAGGGTGCTAAGCACCAATTCTAATTTTGTGCATTTCAATCCTGAACAGAAAGAGGAAAGAAAGAATACATAAAAGCATCAGTACAGCATCTTATTTCTCTAATCTTATCCCTCCTGTCATTATGACCTAAATAGGTTGGCGGAACAAGTATTTCATTGCAATCGTAAATTAAAGATTTTCGAATATTCTCCAATAAATTCAAATGAAAACAACACCATCTGTCTGCCTAACAATCCCAGCCGAATCTATGTACCAATTCTGTAACACTTTAGTAATGACTGTAACTAGCAGCCACGAAACGAGCGTCTCTCCTCTGTACTTTCTCTAGCGTGTCTATCAATGCCTTGTGATACGGATTCCAAACTTCACAACAGTAATCCAAATGCAGACACACTAGTGTTTTGTGCGCTATTTCCTTTGTATGAGCATTGCAACTTCTCAAAACATGACCTATGAATCGTAATCTAGAATTAGCTTGGCCTACGATGGAAGTTATGTGCAAGTCCCATTTCATGTTGCTTTGTACTATTATGCCCAGATATGTCAGGGAATCAACCGTGTCAACAAATGAATTGTTTACTTTGTACTCGTGAACAACAGAGTCTTTTTGTTACTTTTTTGCTTTGCCTTGCAGTTTTTGCAGTTAAGTGTAAGCTGCCATTTATGGCACCATTCCGAAATAAAATCCAGATCACGCTGAGTTTCTAAGCAATTGTCAGAGCACCCTACTTCTCTATAGATAAGTAGATCATCAGCAAAGAATCGCTTCCTGCAATTAACATTGTCACCAAGATTGTTTATAAAAATTAGGAAAAGAATTGGCCCTATTACACTGCCAGAAGTAACATCTAGCTTAGAAGAGGATTCCGCATCAACAACAACAACAACAACAATATACTGTGACCAACCATTTAGAAAATCGCATATCCATTTGCAAATCTGATCTGATATACCGTATGCTCGAATCTTCACTAAAAGTCAGTTGTGTGGTACAGAGTCAAAAGCTTTCTGAAAATCCAAGAAAATGGCATCAACTTGTGAATCTGCAATGATAACTTTCATTACATCATGCGAAAATAGGGCTAGTTGTGTTTCACACCATCTGTTCTTCCAAAATCCATGTTGGTTTGCTGTAAGTAACTTGTTTTCATACAGAAACCTCATTAAGTTTGTCCGTGGCCAGTCATTCTAACTGAGAGTTGCTGTGTGGTGAGGCCTATGTAGGAACTAGAATATTGTGTACCTGTTTGTCAGCATACGTTTTCCCTCTAATTGCAGCCATCCACTTTGGTATGTGGTGGGTTAATTTCCCTGTCCTTCATTATTTATATCGCCTAGAAGCCGCTTCCATTTTCCTTAGTTTCATCAGAGATATAGACTGATAATTCCCAGGATCTCTCCAAACTACTTTCTTGAAAAAAGGAATCACCGGTGCTATTTTCCAGTCAGAAGATACTTTTCTTTTTTCTAAAGATTTACAGAATATATCTGACAGAAATGGTCCTGTAAGAACGGAGACTTTCCCGGGGTATGCTTGAAATGATGTCTTCATGGGTGTACCGCTGGATAGTGTTTTTAAAACACTATCTGTCGGTATACCCGTGAGGACTTCAATTCAGAAATGGTCCTATTTCTTTCGCGAATTATGAACATACTCTTACTGGTATACCATCGGGACATGGCGCTTTCACTCACATCAGGAGCTTTAATTACTTTATAATACCTACACTACACTGTCAATTTGTACTGGATCCATCTCAAATTCTATATGGCGTGGAAAAGTTGGAATGTTTTCCATGTTTTCGTCAGTGAAAGAATTTTTAAAATAAGTGTTAAATACAGTAGCCTTGTCGTGGCTGTCATCAACTTCCCGACCATCTTGTAGTAGAACTGGCATATTGTTGTCACTACCACTAACTTTTTTTACATATAACTAAAATTTCTTTGCGTTTTTGTTGAGGCTCTTGGAAAGTGAATTGCTATGAAAGTCATTAAAGGCCTCACACATCACATTCTTAACATATCCTCTTATCTAACCTAACTTTCCTAAATCACTCTTATACATCATCCTTCTTGAGCATGCATAAATCTTCCTTTCCTTTTTAAGTAACCTTTTAACTTCACGTGTATACCACGGGGGATCATTCCCATCCCTGATTGTCCTTTTCGGTATATGTAAGTCCATACCTTCCTACTCATGAATTGAAGTCACATCTCTTGAACCAAGCCTCTTGCTTCTATGAAGGTAAGGCAATTATCCCTCAACTACGTTCTAAAATACTCCCTTGAGGCCTTTTTGAATCTGAAAATGATCCTTTTTTTTGCGAGTTCCTGTTAATTTTACTGTAGCAATTACAGCTTTATGATCACTTATTCCCATGATAGTAGAAATATCCATGAATAATTAAGGTCTATCTGTAACAAGAATATCTAAAATGCTTTCACTAATATTGTGCAATGAGCTGCTCAAGATGAAGATCTGAGAAAAGGTCAATTTCACAGGATGTTTTATTCCTGCCACCAGTAACGTGAACGTAAGTAGTCCAGTTGATATACGGAAAGTTGAAGTCACCTCCTAGTATTATTGTATGATCCAGAAATTGATGAGGTATATTACTTACATTATGCCTTAAGGCCTCAGCAATAGTTACATCTGCATCTGGTGGACAATGAAACGACCCTATTACAACTTTTGCCCTAGCTATGTTGAGTCTAAACTATAGGATTTCACAGACTGTATCAATATCTATTTCGTTACACAACAGGTATTTACTAACAACTATAAATACACCACCTCCATTGGAATGCAACATATCCTTACGGAAAACGTTCATACTATAGTTAAAAATTTCTGCTGAACTTATATCCGGTTTTAACCAGCTTTCCATACCTAATACAATATCTGCTTTTGGGCTACTAATAACACTTTCAAGCTCAGGCTGTTTATTACAAACACATCTACAGTTAATGATGAGTACTTTTAACAGCTGAGATTAATTTAAGCTACTCATAACATATGGTGTCAAATTTAATTGGGCTTCCCGTAACTGTAATCCCACTTTCATGTCTTCCTCCCTCAGCCTAAAAAATCCCCCAGTGCACTCAACACAGCCCCTGCCAACCTTGTAGCCGATTCACTTGTATAGTGCACACCTGGTCTATCCATGGAAACCCTACACAACTAGACCCCAGGGCGAAGATCTAGGAATCTGCAGCCATAATTATCGCAGAAATGCCACAGTCTCTGGTTTAGATCTTTGACTCAGCTCTGAACCAGAGGTCCACAGTCAGTTCAATCGACAATGCTGCAGATTCGCAAGAGAACAATATTCCCTGCCTAAACAAACTGATGTTCTGGAACAATCCAGCTGAAGATTAGCAAAAAGGAGCCATTTTCCTTGCCTCAGCCTTCAGTATCAACCTAATAGTCTAACAGGGATTGTACCAAAATGTAATTACAGAAAGTTTAATTCTCTTACCTAAGAATAAGTTTCCATACATTACTACTCGTTTCAGAAAGCAAAACTATTTTAAATTCAGTGGTAGGAATTTTTCTTACGATGTGTTAAGAAGTCTTCAATAGCAGTATTTAAAATTATCATCAAGTTAACACTAAATTTTGGGGTGCAGATCATAGTATATTTGCAAGAGTGAATGCTTTTAACCACTGCTGTGACTTGAAAAATAACATGCATCTTCATATGTGATTTTGAATGTCCGATTCAGCCTTCAATGATATTTATAACATGTGATCTGATACCATTAGTAATTTCATTAAACATTCAAAAATATAAGAAATTAGTAGCAACAGTGACCTTTTTTATTTGTATGAGTAACCCCTCCACCATTTTCTGTTGCAGTAGTAACAGTACAGAGATTGGTGACCGAAACATAGTATACGAATCTAACAGCATATTCAGGAAAGATATCAGGAATGTCACATAACAGGCATCACGATCAAGTTTATGAGGAATGATTGAACCCCAAGCAAGCATATACTCATGAAACCACCAATAAGGGGCATAAAAGCATACCAAATGAATTTGAATACAAAATTCTCCCTGTAACCTTTGCTGATCTTGAGTGAACTCTCCGTATATATGTTGATTCTATGTATTTGTAGGCTTCTGTGACCACGGTCAGTTGTCTCTTGGCTATCTGGGGGAAGCCACATATTGGTGTATATAGCCATCATTCTGACTACTAGTCTGCATTCTGCCCATGAAGAATACTGCAGTATGGCAGTGGAAACATCGACTCTCTACATCATGATGTGTGGTGTGTAACACATCAATTCAAATAAAGTGGATTTTGTCTTATATTATGTATATTTTCATTTAGAGAACAAGGTATGAATATTAATGCATATTGTGAAGAAACAATAAAGATTCAAATACAGTATAACAATGCCTAGTATGATGTATTAATAAATGTATTGTATGTCCCTGATAGAAGCATACATTTATTTTCTGTCGGAGCAACTGTCTTTTTTTTTTTTTGGGGGGGGGGGGAGTTTGAACCTAACTGTTATGCTTATTAATTTCCTATATTATTCAATGCATTACAAGCATTCCATGAAAAATTCAGTGCCAAAAATCACCAGAATAAACAATAGATAAAAAGTGTTTTGAAATAATCATGAATTACTTTTGAAAAAAATGGAATACTATGGTATTTTTGGGACCGCAGGTAAATGGTTTAAATCATACATTGAAAGCCGAATGCAAAAAGTTTCAATTTTTGATTCTAAAATAAGTAAAGATGCTTCATCAGACTGGGAGAAAATAAAACATGGAATTCCACAAGGCTCTGTCTTAGGTCCCCTCCTCTTTCTGTTATACATCAATGACCTTCCAGGAAATTTATCCGATAAAGTTAAGAGTGTTTTATTTGCAGATGACACTAACCTGACTGTGCGTAAAACACCAAACAGTACTATAGAATTTAATGTAAATGAAGTACTTAGAGTAGTAGCAAATTGGTTTAAGGCAAATTCATTAAAATTAAATTTTGAAAAAACACATTATATTAGGTTTAAAACAAAAAACTATGCACAGCCAGATATATGTATAAACTATAAAAACAACACAATCTTAGAAACAGAGAGTATAAAATTTCTTGGTATTAAAATCGATCAGAAACTCTGTTGGCATGATCATATCACTACACTACTGACAAAGTTAAGTAGTGCCACCTTCGCAATACGAACACTTTCTCTAACAGCAGATCTAGAATTAATGAAACAGGTGTACTCCTCATATTTTCATTCAGTAATGTCATATGGCATAATTTTTTGGGGAAACTCTTCACAAAGTAAAAAAGTTTTCATAGCACAGAAAAGAGCTATTAGGTTTCTGTGTAGGGTAAAACCAAGAACTTCTTGCAGACAACACTTTAAGAAACTCAATATTCTTACAATGTATTCTCAGTATATATATTCTCTCATGAGCTTTGTCATAGAAAATTTTAACCTGTTTACACCTAATTCACAGGTACACAGTTTCAACACAAGAAACAGAAATAACTTGCATAAAACACAAACATCTCTGTCATTAGTACAAAGAGGAGTTAATTATTCTGGGATACATCTGTTTAATAAACTACCTAATCGTATAAAACAGCTTTCAGATAATAAAGATGTATTCAAACAAAAACTTAGAGATTATCTTATTGGCAACTCCTTCTACTCCATTCAAGAATTTGAAGAAAATAATTAATTGTACTCATCATGACATTTGCAAAACTCAGTTGCAAAAATGTATGTTTCTTATTATTTCTTGTATTTGTAAAATATGTATGTATATATATTTACTATGATATGACTCATATTATGTGTATATGTATCAACAATGACATGTTTCACATCCCAGAGGTACTTCCTCAGCAGGGATCCATGGAACAAGATTGATAAATAAATAAATAATAAAATTAATGTTGAATACTGTATACAAAAAAACTGTAATTGATTCATACTGGAGATACATGCAACTGTTCAAGTTAACAATAAATTGTCCAACTGTGAATGATCAACTTTTCATGCAGATCCCAATGGACCAATGTGCATAATGTTTTTCTGAGCAAAACATTTGAATGTATGGTTCAAAGATTATTGTAGTAAATTTTGTCAAAATTTCTTGCTGAAACAAAAAATGAAGTGTGTGAGGAACTTGAACAGTTTTTGTATCAACCTGTAAAAATAAATATGATATCAAAGAATGTAGGTTTGACAGAGATAAACAGTTTTCTGATTTCTCACAAGTAGAGGAACAGAACAGAGTAATTCCCTGCCTATGCCTTATATGCCTGAATACAATGAATCTATTCAACAAAAAATCACAAAATCAAGGAAGCAGAATATTCTACACTAAAATAAAGCAAATTGCCAGAAGGGTTATAAGTAAAAAACTGAAATATTATAGCATATTTTTTGAATCATTTAGGAAAAATCTACATACAGCACAGAACAAAATTGCTATTAAATTGTTGTGAGTTCAACTTGTGGGAAATATTCATTTGAGAAATTTTGGTAGTGGTTACTATATGCATGTAAACAGAATTTCTTCCCAAAATCTCACAAAAGGGTAACAGTTGGACTTCTGGATGGATGTATCTTCAACAAGGACTGATTTTTAAACTGGTTTCCTTTATGGAAGGAACCAGTCATGAGGCAGGATGTACAGTAAATCCAAATGGGAAGTGAACTGCAATGTGTGCACTGTGGAATTCAAGTTTCTTGAGAACCTTATCAGAAGAGAAAGAAAAGCCTGAGGCAGTGTGAAAGGAAGTCAAAGTCTGAGTGATGATGAAACATATGCCACAATGTTATCTTTTGGAAGAAGTCAGCACCAAAGTGAGTGAGAAGAACATTTCTTGGGAAACATCAAATTCCCCATAACACACTTTGCAGATGATTTCTCCTTTTAGTTTTACATCAAATTGACTTTCCTCTGTGCAAGACATCAGATTCAAATTCAATCTTCTAGTTGATGAATCCAGCGAGATACCAAAAACTCAATGAAGAAAACCAGCATGGACAGAACAATAACAATTCAATAGGATCTCTCGAAACTTTTCTTGGTATGAAAACACCAAGAAAACAATATGAAGATGGACCGAATGAAGTAAACCAATAAAATTACTGAATCAAACACAATTTCTATCTGTTGGCCATTAAAAAAAATGTTATAAATGGAACAGTGTAGTCTGTGTTTCTCTGTCATAAGGCATATACTTATGATCTTTACAGCACCATCTTGCCCAGACATTGCTTCTGCAGTAGCTAAAGCTGTTCAAGATTGGAACCAAGTAAAATGACTATTTTCTTACTTGCTAGGAAATGCAGGTGACGGTGTTATCTACAACAAAAAGAAAGAACCTAAAATTTACTGTGATGGTGCCTATATTGTTGACAAAAAATAAATGCTGTTCAACCACTGCAATTTTTAGAAAAATCTGTGGTGGAGCTGTAATGTGGGCTAGTAAGTATCAAAAAGTTGTAGCAAACTCTATAACCAAAACCATGTTCATTTTTACTTTAGAAAGAGTCAAAGAATTAATTTATTTATAATGTTTAATGACATAAGTTTTCAGAAAGTTGAAATTATAGTCTGTCCCTTTTTGCTACATTCATTTCCATGAATAATGTTTAAAATTATGAGTATTTTGATGTATGATATGTATAGGTGAAAAATTTTATATGAAGAGATATTGCAAATTTTCCGATTGCACCATGGACGGTGGTGAAACGGAAAAATCTGTTTATCAAAGAAAGATCATTCAGTTTTAAAGATAACTTAAATTTTATTACCACAACATATTTTGAGACAAAGCCACATATTATAAGTAAAAATACACCCTTTAGTCACAATAGAAATAGGTTTACTAGAGAAATAAAGATGGTACATTTTGGGAAAAATTTATGCTGCATGGTTGAAAGTATATTCAGATGAAACAGAAAAATTCACAGATAAGAATATGATATTAGTTTTTCAGTTTAATCAAAATGTAAGGGGTAAAAGTGGAATTGTAATTTTCAAAACTGTAGCTTCCTTGTAGCGTGACATCAGGAGACTTATGACATGCAATGGACAGTTGAAAAACTGAAGTGATAAAGATTGATTTTGAGAGAGAACGATAAAACTAGGAGTCAGAGTGATTTTTTCTAAAACAGAGTATTTATTTCATTTCAGACCAAATTGTAGTTTATGAGAAATTAATTAAAGAATATTTTTACATTATGTCATTCTGGTGGGAGAGGAGAGATTTTGATGCATAATTTCAGTTTCCTGAGAATGACTACCAAAGTAAAAAGAATAAACTATAGCAACATATGTCAAAAGGTGAGGAAAATTCCAAGTAACAAAATGATACTGAAATCTTTATGGGGGATCAACAACTTTCAAAAGTATATGACTTGAAACTTTAGTAATTAATAACAACTTAACCATGCAATTTAAGATATAGGTTGGGATATAATAAAACATTCAGAAAAATCAGAACTACAACATATTAGAATTTCATATAGATCTGAGAAAGTTGGTGGCCCATAGTGTTTTTCTATAAATACACTCTTGTTTCCTAGTGGGACAAACGTTCTATTGCCACGCTTAGACAACGACGACGTGTGTGTGATATCAGAGTGCACAGTTGGACTTTGAAAGTGTAGGCAGTGCACTTTAAACCTCAATGGTTGGTAGCTGAGTGGATGAAATTTGAAGATGTGACGAGTGATATATGACATTTACAGTCAGATATTAGGAGCGGACTTTGAGTTTATCTTACCATGAGTTAAAATTGTCTTTTGCAATTATCGGGGAATTGTGAAAGATTTTCAGGAGTGTAAGTGAATCTGCAAGAAGTGATGACCTGCTAGCTTTATTGAGAGGATTTGAATGATCTGATGCCAGACTTGGGCAACATGCTGATACCTGAGTTAACTAAAACATTTTAAATAATATACAATTATTACTATACAGTGAGCTTATTCTTGTTTCAAAATTAACATGAAACCCATCATCTGTTACAGGAATAAGTTAGCAGATTGGCAATAAAAATAGTGAAATACCGCAACTTCTACCACAGTATCTGATTTTGCCTCATCAGCAACGGTCAGAGCTTAAATATATATCTTGCCATAACTCGACTGCAAATTTTAGTTTAACAGTAGGTCCTCAAAGCCATCTACAGAATGCATTTTATCCCTTTCTGCCCTTCTTCTACCTTAATTCAAATAACCATCAACAGATCTATGACAGTAACAGAGTTAATGGGTTGGCTCCTAAGCAAATATCTTCCATTTTTTCCATGTTATTTCAGTTATGCCATTTAACAACAAAATCACTCATTCCCATAAAGACCACCCTTGTCAATCACATGTCAACACTTGTTTCTTTGCTAAGTCCATTTCTGGTTATTATAACTTGTTCTCAAATTGTGTTTCATGTAAAATGTACAAAAAATTAAGTTTTTCAATACATTTTGGTCTACACAATTTTTCTATTTAAATAGAGTTATATAAAATGTATATTTATTGCATTGTAAAAATAAATATTAACTTATTTTTCTTAGATCCACAGACATTACCTGCTTCAACCAAGCTTAATTCTTCTTCCATTGCCTTTTTGGATTGTTCTTCCTTCAATGTTCCATCCTCTTCCCCATCGTCAGGAAGGATTTCTCCCCGTTCAAACTTCTCCTTGATACTTTTTGCTCGTTCTGAACAAACATCAACACCTTTCTTTGGGGTAGAACGTTCACTTTCCATCACAGCTTGTTCGTACATTTCTTTCATCTTTCCTTGCTTCCCCTGGGGGAAGAAAAAAAAAAAAAAAAAGAGTTAAAAAAACCTCACTATGTTAATACTTCTAATAATTATAAAACACTTATTTCATTGGTTGAGGGCAATAGTTTCTGTTCATTGATCACTTCCTTTTATATCTGCATATAAAAATGTATCTTTTCTAAGTATTGTAACTAATTTTAAGATCTATCCATTTTATTTTTATTATTATTCAGATTTCTTACTTATCAGTTACATGAGAAACATTATGTAATTTTAATTAATTTTTCTCATGCTCATGCAGTATCAGGGCAAGATGTTAACGATGATGTAATATAAAAACGTTATGTCTCATCTATAAAATGGTTTATTTCATCTGGAGCTCGAATTCTTATTCCCATATTCTTATAATATTGAGAAAGAAAATGCTTTTTCGCAATGAAAATAAGGAAGAATAGGGAAAGAAAATAGTTACTTAGCAGAGATTATAGGATGAACACAAATAGTCAAACACGTTTTACGATATTTTGATATAAACCTTATCCAAGCAAAGAAAAGAGACACATGGAAAAGGGATTGGATGCATACACACCAAATATCACCACATGACTAAGGGGGAAGGGGGTGGGGATGAAGTGGGAGAGGGAGGGGGGTGATGTAGACAATCAGTAACTGGTAATGCATTGCCAATAGGGGTAACAGTAATACAAATAAGACAAAAATATTAATAAATATATTTGTATAGATATATTTGTATAATTCACATCAGTTTAGGAATTGAAACTTTAAATACAAAAAATATAAAATACAAGTAGTAGTAAGTGAAAGGGTTAGTGGAAGGTCATACCAGTCATGGATGGCAAGGGCATTGCCGGTGTAAGCAATGTGTAGGTAAGTTAGTTTCAATCTATAGAGTTCAGAAAGGATTGTAATTTCTGGAAGAACTACAAGTATTACAGCTCCCACTGTAAAACAGGCATTGAAGATTCAGTTAAGGGAAATGGTATAGGCAACCACTGGATATTCGATGTTGCAGTTGTATTCTGCTTGCCTGTGAAGGCCTGATGAGTTCATACATGCCATTTGTTCATGTGTCATGTTATTGGAAAAAGAAATACCCTATGTTAAGACTGGAATAGGTTCTAATGGCTGGATGCTTGCTGCAAATTTGGAGTGAGGTCTATTGCACATGGAGGATCCATGAGGTTTTTGCACCAAGAGGCTCCTGAGATTGAATGCTCTGCTTGCGTAAGGGACAGTGGGCAGCATTTTGGAGAATGATATGCATTTAGGCGAAGGAATGTAGGAAATCTTTGTATATGATGAAGGAGTCCTTCACCTGCACCACTCTTAACCTAATGTAGTGTAGTTAGTTTTAGGAGCAACCTAAGTGGGAGAGAGAGTACAAGAAACAAACTTTGGTATCGGATTGCAAAGATAAACCTAGAAAGCTACGCCTCTTATCAAAAATGCTACCAGTAATAAAGAAAAAATAGATAATTATCTTGGTATGGGCCTCAGCTTTGTAAGATTTTTCAAAGGGAAGTTATTTAATATCATAGCAGCAGTGAGACTGTGTGGTAAACAAAGACAAGATTGCATTGTATTGTAGAAATTTAAATTAAAGGAGATGAAGACACGGAAAGTTGTTAATAACATGTAAATATGAAATAAAACAATAAATTCAGAAACTTTGGACTAAAAATAGTCGACTTATAAGGATTTTAATTTATTTGGATTTTGTGTAAAGGGGATGTTTTTACTAAAAATAAATAGTTCGTTATTATGAAAGTGTGAGGAATGGGGATTAGTTACAACATAAAATAGAAGAAAAGGAGAACATTTTGATAAGATTAGATGATCACATAGCAAAAGCTTGATACAACTTGAGGGAATGTTGCAAGAACAGATTTTAATATTCAGATTGTATAAAGTTAAAGTTGATATAAAAGCAGTTTTAAAGCTAAAAATTATTAACAAATAAAATGGATAAGAGATGGCTAAATGAGTAGCGATATGAGAAAATGGGTCATAATTAAAGTTGTTGAAAATAATTCAATCTACAAAATGTCAAAATTTGGGAACGATTTGTTAAAATTTCAGTATCATGAGAACAAGGGATTTTTGTATTTCCAGACCAAAGGTGGATTACTGTGGGAATACATCATTATTCCAGATATTCTCAGGGAAGCCTATAAAAAGTCAGCCAAGAGCTATCTTGCCATGCTGTCATTAGCCAGATTTGTGTGTGAAAATATCTCATGTTGTGCAGTGTCACTATGTGCCAATACAGTACTTAGAAATTTCACCTCTTGGCAGTTACAAGTGATAGAAATTTGACCAACAAACGGGATTGTAAAATTTTCAGAGATGAGCATCAAATAATAGAAATGTGAATTTGCACAACTGAATATTTTAAATTAGAGAACACTGTAACTTCTTTTCATCATTTCATTAATATTTGCAGGACTTCTTGAATTTTAACGTAAATGAAATCATGTTGGTGTGATCTTTGTCTTGTTGCAGTAACCTGCAATTTTCATTAAGGATTCAAAGTCTGATTGATTAACTTTAACATTCAAATCTGCATTGCCTGCCTGACACCAGCATTAGTTTCATGAATTTAAAATGAAATTCAGTGACTTTCAAATTTAACTTATTGTTTTAACATCCATAGACAGAGTTATTCACTGGGATTCCTTGTGGTGTAAGATGTATCATTTTAAATATTACAACCACATTGAGGCATAAAATTTGCAAAAACAAATTTATTAAATGCCATTAGTATCAGGAAAGAAAATAGAGAATAATCATAGATAATATCTTAAACTTATCAAATCCCAATGATACCAAAATTGTGTTACAAGATGCTGGAAAAAGTTAGAGTTTCATAGAGTAAAGACATGCTTCAGCAATTTGATAAACAGGATTTTTGGTGAAAATCAAACCACATAAAGATAACTTGTTTATTAAAGTAAGTTAGAGGTCAGTATATGAAAATAAATTAAAAATTGATAAGAAAGGTGATATTTTTTGTACAATAAAGTAAAGGGAAGTAAGTACATTTATTATTAGAAAGAAGTTCAAAATGGTGAGATGATTTAAACTAGGGATTATTTCTTGGATTTACTTATATCTGTTTAGTTCAAGGATCTTAATAATTTTAAGTATATGGAAAAAGGGAAAAGTTATAGAATATTAATAAAACAAGAGCTTAATGTTAAAGATTGTTTTAAAGAAAAAAACTAAGATTTAGTTGGATTTGGTGACATAAGAGATAGTTGAAACATTTAATAAATTTTTGTAGGAAAACAGAGGCTTAAATTTTGTCAACATAACAAGGCGTTTCATAGGGCATATGTCATGTGTAAAAAAAAAAAAAAAAAAAAAAAAAAAAAAAAAAAAAAAAAAAAAAAAAAAAACAGTTTTTTGGCCAGAGCTATTAGTAGAGGTGCAGGGATTGGCCTCAGTTGACATTTTGTGGGCAGCTTATAGCAGAACAAGGCCTTAAGCAGTTTACTTAAAGTTATAAAGTTAGTTTTGTAGTGAGATAAAAACCAGACTGGTATCGGATGCTCAGGTATAGCCCTAAAGTTGTAGCCGAGCATAATTATACAGTTTGTAAACATGAATACAAACATTTTGACATATAGTTTATACATGGGGAGAGTTCATTAAAAGAAGTAATTTGATATATAAAGTTTTAGGCATGAAATAACCAATGGTGTTATGATGTCATCAAGACAACCAAACAATAAGATTTGAAATGCTTAGTAAAACAACCTTAAAGCAAATAAATAATGGAAAAATAGCAAATAATGTTCTAAGCACTTAAGCAAACCTAAATAAAAAATTTCAGCACTAAAACTAAACTATTAAGCAAGATATTGGTAGTTCTAATAAGTTGAATTTTAAATCAAAGAAAAGACAATAGTTGTTTATATGCTAAAATACAAAAGATTTTTAAATAAGAAATATTGTGTAAGTTTCATCTTAAAATATAAAAGATTACAGAAGTTGTGGAATTCAAAGGAAGTTAATAATCATATGGTAGTTGTAAATACAAGTTTTTGTCAATATCTAATAACTGCTAAATGAAGTTAAACTTTTAAATTAGATGTTTAACTAATTTTTTTCCACATTAAAAGATTTATCAGAGATTAAATACTTTGGATGAACATTTTCAGTTTTGTTATTCCAATCTACTTACATCGCTTATTTTGAGAAAAGTTTTGAATCCCAAGCTCTGGGTGTCGACTGACTTAGGAAAGAACTTCAGAGCCACACAGTTAAAGTTCACAGACAATGCACAGTTTAACTAACCCACCACAGATAATAATACAACAGGCTTTGGTTTAAGTGCATGTGTGTGTGGTAAGTTGGGAGGTGGAAGTGTCTACGTCATGTTACTAAACAATAGTCAGCATTTACAGCTTTAATACTGAAAATTGGACTAAGGTTCGTGGGTAAACTGCAACTGAAACATTTTCGCAGTGTTCAACAACTTACTGCTTGGTAATAACTATTTTATGAACTCAATTTTTGTGGACACTGGAGTAAGCAAATATTGAAAAAGGAGTTTGTGCTGTTATTTTCTGTACATAATCTGCGACACTTTGAGTTTCAAAGTCCACATTTATCTTAGTGCTGTTTCAGGATTGTAACCATGATACCAGAGAACTTTTTCATTTAACTTTTAATTCATTAAATGGAGTGAAGGAACCATATTTACTTGAAAGTTATCCAGCATCACCTTCTATTACTCCTGGTTGTTGTGTCTTTTATATATATATCAAGGAGTTGGTAGTTTTTTTATTTTTTTAATGAACTTTGTGATTCAAAATTAAAGACATTGTAATGATGCTGACAGTACATTTCGCATGATAAATAACAATAATAAAATCCCACCAACAAGCAGCATATTGTAATACTGTCACCTATTGCCTGCTCTGATTTTAGGCATGTGTCTGAACATGTGATCACCATTACTTGCCTCTCTTCTCTTTGCTTGATTAATGTTTCATATCAAAGTATTGTAAAATGGGTTTGCATTTTTGTGTTTGTTGTTGCCCTAAAAAGAAACCATCAGCTGCCATAGGTAGCAACAAGTAAATGTCAAATCAAACACTTCAATAAAATTATTACTCAACACCTTATTTTCCAATGAATCTTGTTAATAAAGTCTACTCATATATCATTTAAAACAATCTAAATAAGTTATATAATGGCAATAATACCTGTAATTAAAATACTTCTGTGTGGTCATAATGACCTGGTGACAGGGTTTCTATTGGCTGCGCATTCTGCCCCCTTTGTAGCCACAGGCAATCCTACCGGGTACAGGGTAACTACAGTTTAAGGTGGAATCCGAACCACGGATGCATTCTGGCGTACTTCACATTACAGAGTAAGCTGCGCTAGAAGTGAAGGTTGGTTAAGGGCCTATGAAAATCACCGCCAAGACAGTGATTCAGGCCAGAGATCTTCCAATCAGCAGTCAGACACCTTACCCAATGAGCCACCAGACCACTCAATATAATGGTAAACATATGTCACTTACATGTGTCTCGAGCATTTAATACGTTCTATCAAAACAGGTCACTATAGAGAAGAAATGAAGGATTCTTTTAAATTTTTGGCTTCCTGTCAGTTTTGATCAATTCAATTCAAGAACAAAATACTAGATAGATTTTCATGGGACTCTGAAAAGTGTGCAGCACATGATTTGATCTCAGGGGTAAAATAAGGTACATTTCATTTTGATACAAAGACAGAAAAAAAAGTTAATGATTCCAGAGTTTCTATTTGGTATTGTTTATTGCTTGGCCATAGAGGTAAGTTACTTCTTGCTACTGAAATGATTACTGGGACTGCATATAACAAAGCTCAATTCAATGCACAAGTGTCACTGTATTATTCAATTAAGTTACAATTGCTTTAAAAGGCTACCATGAGACACTGGCACCTGCACACAAGCATTCTGTGAATAATTATGAGGTTGTGAGGATACGTATCCCACCAGTGATAAACCAGAATTTTCAGAACTGGATCATTTGCCCTAATGGAGGGATGTTGTGATGCCAACATGAGACTATGTTCTGCATGATAAGTGTATTTTTGTTTGATAAATGTGTAGTTTATGAGACAGAGATCGGGGACTATCTCAGATAATTGTGGGAAACCACCTAAAAACCACAACTACAACAGCCGGAACAGGGAGACCAGAACTTGATCCTGGTGCCACTGTATCTCCCTGTTTCAGTGTGTTAGCATCTTAATGTGGGGGTTTTGTTGTGTGCCAGTGGTGTGTCCACTGTGACTGCAAATTATCATTTAAAATCATTTCTGTGCATTGTGAGCCCAGTGGATTTTTCAATGCATTTGTGACATACTTGACTATGTGGTAATTGCAAATAACCAGGTCAAATTGTCTTTGCAATTATTTTTTGTAGCAGATCTTACTTCATTTCTGCTGGGAAAGATATTTAAAACAAAAGGAAGAAAGTGGCAAGAACTCTTAAAACTGCATACAATCCGTTTGAGCCGAAATTGAGCAATCAGCTAGCTCAAAATGAGCATTTTCTCCAAAATCGATGGAAATGAGGTAAAGTATACTTCAGCAAACATTCTGGATAATCAAAATAATGAAAACAATTACACAGTAGAATTTAAAAGGTCTCTAAGTGCAGCTGGACCACCAGCATATTGAATCAAATCATATCAATCATATTCCAATCACACTTCTTCACAAAGTTTACAAATTTGTGCAATGGAATCTGACCTTCCATGATAAATAACCTGCCAGTTGTACATTGTTTTCTATTATACTTTCAGCCTCAAGATCGATCTTTTTTTTTTAATGGAAAAAAGGTGAAAAATGTTTGTTGAAAAGAAATTTTGTGATGAGTGTTTGCTGTTTGAAATTTTTTTAAAACTTTTTACTCTAACCACAAATCATGTAAACTGTACTGGACTTTGTGTGCTTTTGATTATGTGATTCAGAAGAATAAGTACTTATCCCAATGATTAGTTTAAGAGAGAGGTCAGCATTTTAATAATTCACATGAATTAAGCTACTGGCAACAGCTAGTAATACAATATTAAGTCTTGGCTCTAAAGAGTAAAAAGTGAACTGTCACTGATTACAGACCAATAAGTTAAAATGAAATTTCAATGTTATTGTTAAGGCAGGCTACTTAGTGTTCAAACTGCACATGAACTGCACTTCTTCAGCTATTTTGAAACTTTGGCCAAAATTTACGTCTTTTCTATGATAAGTTATCGACACAAAAATCTGTGATAAAAATGGTTTCCATTTTTCCGGATAACATGTTGTTATCATGCCTTCATGTGTCATAAGTGACTATTCTTTTCTCTGAGCTTATTCAAATTTGCTAAGCAACAACTGTATTTCCCATAAAACCAGTTAATATAATTAATGTAGGAAGAACAGATAAGGAACGCCTGTCACTTACAAAAGTTGAAGGAAGGAGTACTGCAGTGACAAAAATCACTACTCAACACCACATTAGTTAGGGTATAACCCATTGTGACAAGACAGCATTTGAATTTGATATAGTGAAAAAGAGTAGATTTGCTGTTGTGAATTTATGTTCCTTAATGTATTTGGATAGTATTGTGGCATAAAGAAGCATTTTGAAAATAATTATTTGTAAAGGCTCAGATATTTCATGATACATTGTTGAGCGCAGTGGCGTGCTCGGTAGAAAAGTGATCGTTGAGTTAGTTGGAAGCTGGCCATTGAACATGACTGATGCTAAGTAGGAGTGCGGCATATAGTTTTGGTAGCGTGGACCAGGCTTCAGTTTATTAGATATAAAGAAGAAAAAAGAGCAAATAATGCAGTCCTTTTAAGTTATTGTATGGATGCTGCATATGCTTGTGGCTGATTTGGAGCACAGCATTTTTATGATAGTAGTGCATGTCAGGCTTCCCATTGTTTAGTAATAGGAGGACAAAAAGCAAGTTAGTGCTATCCCTTTAATATGAACTTTAAGTATCGTGAAGAACATTTGAATCAGTAGAATATCCAGTATGTGTGTGCTCGCAGCAGCCAAGCCTTTAGCGAGGTCTGTAGAGAAGAAGTTTCTTGATAGCATTATCCGTGGTCAATAAACTTATTTCATTCAGCAGTGGTGAAGGGCTGTGTACATTTTATGTGAATAAACTTTAGAGTTACCTATTGTTTATTTACTTGTTATACTGCAAAGACATTGATTTATCGCAACACCTTACTCATGATTATAGAAGATTAAGGTTCACACAAGTACCTGCAGTCAACCCAGCCACACGAATCAGTTAATATAGCTATAATCATTTATAGTTACTTTCATTTGGACTTACCATAAACAGTCTTGAACGAATGTTTTGTATTTCTTGTTTCCTTTCTTCACGCAATTCTTCCTTTTTTGTAGTATAGCCTGATTCCCATCTGCAAATTTTTGAAGAACTTAATAAAGCAAACAGATTTTTTTTTTTTTTTTTTTTTTTTTTGGCACACAGCTTTAAGAATTCAGACTGAATTAATAAGATAACATTTAATTACAAATATGAAAGCATACTCTGCTTAGTTGCAAAGAAATTTTGTGTAGAGTGCTTGGTGTTCAATTTTTTTAGTTTTCTACTCTAAACATAAATCATGTAAACTTAATGGAACTTTGTGTGCTTTTGAACATAGTGATATCTACAGGGAGGCGGAAAGGGGGGGGGGGGGAGCTAACAAAGGACACCCAAACTTAAAGCAGGTGGGTCAAGGGTTAGCAAAGGTTTCCCCAGCCCTGGTATGTCACATTTTACATGCTAATCTTAGATGCAAAAGTAAGATTTCTTCATCTTGTGCATTTCATAGATTAGATGGCTGCTTGTTCTGGTTTCATACGTCATTCTATCTTTTTCTTGGCTGTCCCAACTTATGCTTTTTGATTTGAAAAAATGTCACTTGATTTGTAAGTCTTCCACTGTACATTATTTCTAGATAATCTCTCCACTGTTATCTATAATTTTGCTCAAGAATGATGAAGAATGAGGTGCTAATCATCACCAAGGATATTAAGCAACATAAAAAAAGTGCTGTGGTTGCAAAAAAAAAAAAACATATGCCAGTTGTTCTTTCTTCAAATACTGTTGAAGCAGATCGTACATCTGACATCTGATGTCATTGTTTGCACAATTGTGTGTATACAGTTTTAATGGACCTATAGACATATGTAGTTACTCTATATTGTTCACTGATTAAGTGTAATCTTGCGTGTTCTGTGTATTTTCCATAAATGAATTAATAAGTTTATTATTTTTTACTAGTTTAAGATATCCTTTGATTCTGAATGGAAACTGCATTTCAGTTGCTTTTATTCTTTATCACTATTTGCATGCAGCCTCTCACCACCAACCAGCAGTGGAAACACAGAATTTTAAATCCATGTTTCCATAGTTAGTGACGAAGCAAGCATAGTCGCTGAAAGAGAAATTTTGAAGATGTTTCTAGCCATAGGCTACAGCCTTGATATTATTAATAAGGGCACCACCAGGACTGAACCTCAAGCACTACCCCATATTCCAACAGAAGACGGATAAAATTGGCCACCTTTTAAAGAAGAAATATTTCCATCCAGTATGGACAGCACATGATGTGCTCATAAAAGTTAAAGACAGGAGTGAGAAATTGCAGACTGCAGGCGTGCACCAAATACCCTGTAGCTGTGGCCAAGTGTATATCAGTGAGACTGGACGGATGGTCAAGGAAAGGTTGGAGGAACATTTTAAAAATAACAACATCAGCCAATCAGCTGTAGCACAACAATCAGCTGACAGTGGGCACACTATTTTATTCAGTAACATGAGTGTACTGGTTCAGGAAAGCAGTTGGAGACCCAGGCAAGTCAGGAAAGCGTTGGGATTAATAATAATAATAAAAAGACCACATAATACGAATGCATACAGTGGGCTACAACTTAACAAAATATGGTCGTGCTTGCTTAAGAAAACGCAGGACACAAGCCTCCATTGGATCAGCCATGTTGGTAGTGAGAGCTTCAGTGACATCACTCCAAACAGTTAATGCACTCTTTGGGAGCTATATACAGGTGGCAGCCATGGCAGTCCTGTGAAGAAAGCCACAAAATGATGGCACCAATGTCAGGTTTTGGTAAATTGATGCAGTGCCACATGGACAACCAAGATAACGTCAACAATGACTGTAGAAGTCTACACACCCACAAGTACAAGCAACCTTCAGGGTGTAACACATCTTAGAATTTCGCATAGTGAAATTAGTTTCCAAGATAGCGAGTTCAGTTGAAGTATATGGTACCACCCTTTTAAAGTCATTTTTATTGTCAATTTTGATAATATTTCCCAGTAATACGTCCAAAATAAGCATTTATTCAAGTATGAACAGTAAATTCAAGAGTTAAATTCATTTAAATAGCTGTTAAGAACTTAACCTCAGAATTGGATAGGTAGTATTTGACTTTCATATAACCTTGCTAAATCAATATATTTCTTTAGTTCAGAAGATGTTTAGGTAAATAGATAGCCAGAAGATGATTAAGTTTGTTATTAGAAGATCATACTTAGAGTCTAAATATGTTTAAAAGTGATTTGCCGGTTTAGAATTTTGTCACGTAATTTTCCACTCTATAATCGAAGTATTCAGTCATTAGAAAACAGTTAAGACGTCAAGTGGTAGATAGAAAGTAGCGTAATTTTGGTTAAAACAACATATTAAAATTTTAGAAAGTTTCATGCATTTTAAAGATCAGTTTTTAAATACACAGACGGAAAAAAAAATCCCAACACCAAGAAAAAATTATTGTAGAGTAATGAAATTTGGACAATGCATTTGTCAAGTTAACATGTTTAATTGATTAAATTTTCAAGATCACAGGTTAATTTAAGCTCAAGAAAATGCATTTCAAATGTGAAATACTGTTAAATTAATAGCCGGTGTAACCTCCAGAATTTTGAATGCAAGCCTGCAAACGTGAATGCATTGTGTCATACAGGTTTCGAATGTCACTTTGTGGTATGGAGTTCCATGCTTGTTGTACTTGTGCTGTCAATACTGGGACGGTCAGTGCTGGCTGTGGATGATGCTGGAGTTGTCGTCCAATGATATCCCATACGTGTTCAATTGGAGACAGATCTGGTGATCTCGCAGGCCAAGGTAACATGTCGACACTCTGTAGAGCACGTTGCGAGACAACAGCGGTATGAGGGCGAGCGTTATCCTGTTGAAAAACTCCCCCTTGAATGCTGTTCATGAATGGCAGCACTACAGGTTGAATTACCAGACTGACGTACAAATTTGCAGTCAGTGTGTTTGGTATAACCACAAGAGTGCTCCTGCTGTCATAGGAAATTGCTCCCCAGACCATGACTCCAGGTGTAGGTCCAGTGTGTCTAGGCCGCAGACAGTTTGGTTGCAGGCGTTCCCCTGGCCTCCTTCTGACCAACACTCGGCCATCACTGGCACCAAGGCAGAACCTGCTTTCATCAGAAAACACAACAGATCTCCAGTGTTGGTCAGAAGGAGGCCAGGGGAACGCCTGCAACCAAACTGTCTGCGGCCTAGACACACTGGACCTACACCTGGAGTCATGGTCTGGGGAGCAATTTCCTATGACAGCAGGAGCACTCTTGTGGTTATACCAAACACACTGACTGCAAATTTGTACGTCAGTCTGGTAATTCAACCTGTAGTGCTGCCATTCATGAACAGCATTCAAGGGGGAGTTTTTCAACAGGATAACGCTCGCCCTCATACCGCTGTTGTCTCGCAACGTGCTCTACAGAGTGTCGACATGTTACCTTGGCCTGCGAGATCACCAGATCTGTCTCCAATTGAACACGTATGGGATATCATTGGACGACAACTCCAGCATCATCCACAGCCAGCACTGACCGTCCCAGTATTGACAGCACAAGTACAACAAGCATGGAACTCCATACCACAAAGTGACATTCGAAACCTGTATGACACAATGCATTCACGTTTGCAGGCTTGCATTCAAAATTCTGGAGGTTACACCGGCTATTAATTTAACAGTATTTCACATTTGAAATGCATTTTCTTGAGCTTAAATTAACCTGTGATCTTGAAAATTTAATCAATTAAACATGTTAACTTGACAAATGCATTGTCCAAATTTCATTACTCTACAATAATTTTTTCTTGGTGTTGGGATTTTTTTTTCCGTCTGTGTATAATGTGGTATAACAAGACATGTGCTTCATGGAAAAGTTAAATACTTCAGTCTTATTCAGGAATTTATGAGAAGAAATTATGTCTGGAGTAAAGTTTATTAAAATATAAAGGTTTCGGAAGAAGTTTTATTTCAAAATATTAAAGCATTTGATTGTAATAAAGCTAAATGGGTTTTGGCGCGAGAAAACGCTTGGACAAGATGATGCGATATCATTCGGCATTTGGGAGGAATAATATTCTAAAATTCGTAAGAAATCAGGGAATATACTTAGAGATTCCAAATTTTTACAGTAACCGTTTTTCGATAGGGAAATTTGTTTAGAGTTATTTTCAAGTCAATATTCTGAATATTTCAAGTCATCAAATTTTGGTTTCGAGTTTTATACCACTTTCAAAATTAGGTAAAATACTTTATTTGATATCAGAGGATAGATGAGCAATAGGAGAATAGAATGACATTTGTGTCAGCTTGATAGGAGTAATATTTCGAAAGTTATGACAATCACATCTTTATGACTCTTTTCTGGCGAAACTATTAAAGTTACAAATTTTTTTTATAATAACTTAATTTGACATTTGTAATATTATCTAGCCACTACCAAAATTTCAGAGAGATAGGATTACTTTTATTGTCATGATCAAATTGGATTTCGTAACATTCATCTGAAACTGATCAGATATCAGACACGATTTATGGGAAAGTCGAGACAAGGAAGTTCCCATGGTCCAAGAAGCTACGATCCTATTAATATCCCTTCCAGAACCTACCCTCGCCCCATTCAAGTATCAGCATTCAGTCAGTAAAGAAGCATTATGTAGGAAGGTGGCTAGCTTAGGGCTCGTGGCGCGGCAAACTACAAAGTCATGTAGTATTGGTTGAATTTGGTCATCAAGTGTGGAAGTTTGTTTTAAAGAACTCATGTAGCCGAGAAACAGCGGGAGCGTGGGGTTTGGTCATGCTGGAATGGTCGGTCAAGTCTGTGAAATAATTTTCGGAGAAGTTGTCTGATTGCCTGTGCAGTTTTCTGACTTTTTAAATTTTAAAGAATATAGTTATCATACCAGAATGGACTAATCATCATTGAACTTTCACCTTTCCATAGTTTCTGGGTCAAAACTACGGTGGCGACCGAGTTAATAGATAAGTCAGAACTGTAACATCCTAGGTATGCACGATCACAGTTGAGATTCAAGTTTATGTTCCACCCCAAGCATAAGCATGTTCCTCACAAGGGACTTTCCCTCAACATTTGCAGTTACTCTGATATTGTAATTTCCAGTACTTACATAGTCATAGAGCACAGAATATTTCTACTTCATATATCTGAATACTTAATAGGACCCACACAGCACATCTTTCTGCAAGACTATGGACATTCGTTTTGATGGAAAGTGGGTTCGAGGTGAGACCTATATATGATTCGGTAGATTAAGGCAGGTGAGTTGGTGTAAGAGATGTGTTGTGATGCATGTAGCATATTCAGTGAAGGGCAAAGTTTTCCCTGTGGTCAGATTGGAGTAGGTGGTGGAGCCAGGTGCAGGCTGCACATTTTCGAGTGAGGTCAGCTGTATAGGAATATCCCTTGTGGTGGTTTGAGAGCACCACAAGGTGAGTATTTGTGCACCAAGATATTCTTGATATTGAGTGGACTGCTGAAGCATATGTGTGTAGTAGTGGGAAGGATTCTGTGGAGAAGAGTGCACATTTTGGGGAAGGAATGTGAGAAGTCACACAAGTGACGAAGGATTAAGCTAATGGACTCAAGCCTAGGAGAGAACTGGGTGATGCGAACGGGGCTGTGGTTAGTTTTAATAGGTATCAAATTGGAGTAGTTGTTTGAAGGTGTGGTAGCAATGGGAAATGAGAGCTTGTGAAAGGTTTTGGATGTATCTGGAGACAGATTCATCATCAGAACTGATACATGTGTCACAGATAGCCTGGCTGTAAGGATGGGATGACAACTATTGAAGTGAAGGTACAGTTTCAGATTTGTAGGTTTAATGTGAACAGTGATATTAGGCCACCTTTCCAAAAGGGATATCAACATCAAGAAAAGTGACGTGGGAGTAAGTCCAGGTAAAGTGATTACTGAGATATTTTTCAGAAATTGTTGTTTGAGACCACCCAGCAATAGGTTTGGTTAGGATGGGGACATGTGGTTACCTATGACAATGCTGATTATCTGGTGGTAAACTTGAAAATCGAAGGAGAAGAAGTTTTTTGACAGAATGAGGTCTGCTAAGGGAATGAGGACTTCATTCCTGTGCTTTGAATTTCATGGCAAAACGTGCAGCATGTACCTGGTTACCACCACCTACTCCAATCCAATGACAGGGTAAACTTTTCCCATCATTGGACATGCTACATTCATCACAAATCGCCTGTCTACAATGTACAAGTTAATATGGAGGTCTCACCACTAACAGACTTTCCATCAGGAAAATAGTTTATACCAGCAACTTATACTATCCAGTAGCAGCCCACACCAGTTCCCATAATTTGAACACTTTAAATAACTATCTTATAATGAGGTCGGGGTGTAAGGGTTTGGGAGGGACTATATTAGCCTTTTCCAACCAAATGTCAACCTCTCCTTCACGTGGTGCACCCTGTTTGCACGGACGAGGCTCTAGCGACTGAAAGATTCCTGGTATAAGGAGTCACCCAATGTTTGCCAACGGCCTCCAAAAGGAGGGTTGAAGAGTGGGGAGTAGTCCAGGGCACACTCTAGCCCTTGGGGTTGGAAACGGCACCTAAAGGCAGATGAATCAAAAAAGATCCAACGGCATGAGGATGCAGAAGGCAACAGGTATGTTAAGGACATTTAATCCTCTCAAATTACATGTATCATGATGGCTTCTTCCTGGATAAAATATTCTGGAGGTAAAATAGTCCCCCAATCAGATCTCAGGGTGGGGACTGCTCAGGGAGGAGTCATCAAAATGAACAGAAGCATTCAATGAGTCGGAGCATGGTATATTAGAAGTCTGAATAGGGCAGATAGGTTTGAAAACTTAAAAAAGGAGATCAATTGACTTAAGTTAGATGTTGTTGGGATTAGTGAGATTAAATGAAAGGATGTACAGGATTTCTGGTTTGGGGAACACAGGATAATTAGCACACAAGCTGTCAATGGAGTCACTGGAGTTGGATTTGTAATGAATAAGAGAGTAGGGAAACGTGTGAGTTATTATGAACAATTTAGTGACAGGATTATTTTGATGAGGTTAGAAACTAAGCCTGTCCCAACCACATTAGTACAAGTGTGTACACCAACATTACAGAAGGATGACAAAGAAATAAATAAAATATATACAAAAATTGAAGAACTACTCCAATATGTGAAGGGGGAGGAAAATCTAACAATCATGGGTGATTAGAATGCAATAGTGGGAGAAGAAGAGGTAATACTGTAGGATCTTTTGGTTTAGGAGAAAGAAATGAGTGAGGAAACAGGTTGTTAGAATTTTGTGAAAGATATAAGCTAGTTGTGGCAAACACACTGTTTAAGAACCATGAATGAAGGATATACACCTGGAAATGTCCAGGGGATACAAGCAGATATCAGCTAGATTATATCATGGTCAACAGAGGTTCAGGAATCAAGTTCCAGACTTTAAAGTGCAGACAGACTCTGATCATAATTTGATAGTAATGAAGTGCAGGCTGAAATTCAAGAGAATTAGGAAGCAATGTAAGCAGATCAGACTGGAAGTGAATAAACTGAAACAATCTAGTACGAGAGAAAAATTTGCAGAAATGGTAGACTTAGGTCTAAGAAGTAATTCTGAAAGGAGCTCAACTGAGAATGAATGGAATGCATTAAAGACTAATGAAAGCTGATAAAGAAACATTATGCTTAACGGAACAAGCCACCTGAAAACCTTGGATCACAGAGGAAATTTTGAAACTGACGGATCAGAGGAGAAGGTACAAAATACTGGATTTTGGACTGAATATAAATCAAAGCAAGACAAAAGTGTTGAAATGTAGCAGAAATGATACCAATCACAGTAGATTAAATATAAAAATAGGATTGGATGCAATAGGGGAAGTAAGTGAATTCTGCTACTTGGAAAGCAAAATTACAACTGATGGCCGAAGCAAGAATGATGGTAGAAACAGAACAGCACTAGCAAAAAAGAGCCTTCATAGAAAAGAGAAATCATTTAGTTTCATACATTGGTCTAGGAATTAGAAAGAACTTTTTGAAATTCTATGTGTGGAGCACAGCACTACATTGACTTTAGGAATACCAGAAAGAAATGAAATTGAATCATTTGAAATGTGGTGCTACATTAGAATGCTGAAAATTAAGTGGACAGACAAAGTATGAAATGAACGAGTTTTGGAAATGAAAAGAGTTTGTGGAAGAAGCTTACAGAAAGAAGAGACCAGCTAGTAGGTCATAGTTTGTGACATGCTGGCTTGGTTAATTTGTTAGTGGAGGGAACAGTCGAAGGTGAGAACTGTAGAGGAAGACATAGATTAGAATATATGAAGGAGATAATTGAGGATGCGGGTTGTAAGGGATATGTAGACATGAAGAAGTTAGCACAAGATAGGAAGGGATGAAGGATTGCAATCAAACTAGCCAAAAGACTTAATATTTTTATCCTCTAACATTTATTCCCCTACTTCCTCTAATAATATTTGAATTATTGATCCAGTATTTTCTCACCCCCCGTCACCCTGTCATTACTAGTTGGGTTCCCCAGTCACTCTGCAGGCATCAGTGTGATCACATCCAACATCTCTGTTAAATGTCTCATCTACTTCCAATAATAAGGTTCAACAACGAAATATTGTGTTACCTGTACTCACATTTTTTGTGTTCGTTCATCGCAGCCATCATCATCTGTGGTAAATGTTGTGTTTAATTTCCCTACCCTTCCTTATTTTCATTATAAGGTTTCCTTTAGAGATATCCAAGATATTTAAATATGTCTGGTGGATAACACTTTTGAATGGGTTAAGGAACAATGCCGTCCAAGTAACTTATATATCATCTCCAAGGATTATTGAAAGAATGTTTTTATCAAAATTAGACAGCAACAAGAAAAAAAGATGACCAAATTTTTCCTACAAAGACAGTTTGCTACCAGATATTTAGAGATACTGGAGGATAGTACAACATGATCAGGCTGCAAATAACATCAGAACAATTTGGAATTGTTGCATTTGCTGTAAATCTCTTATATAAGTAGACAGTAACTCCAGAATGGAAACTAAGGAAAGAAGCATGACAATGATGCGGGAACTTATCAAGAGATGTAGACAAGACATCCTATAGCTAGTATCACGCAAGACAAATCATAGAAATTATATGTTACTATAAGGCAGAGAGAAAGCTATCATCAAAACAGATGGAGTTATGCTAATAAGAGTCTGGCAAAGCACTACCTTGGCAAACAATTATATAAGCATTAAAATTTAAGGCCCATGTGGAGAATGTCCATACAAGCATCATCACAGTTATTAATAAATTAATGATTATGGGAAAGGAAAGGTAAAATATATGCTCCATACACCAAACTTGAAGCTTGGATACACATTTGTCTTTACTTGAAGAAGGGAATAGCCAAAAAATAGTGTGTTTTTTCTAGTGTTCGTGGCGCTTTTTTTTTTTTTTTGCTGCTGCCCGCCTCCCTTCAAATTTGGTGAATGGTAGGTATACTTTACTTTTCATTTCCATATAAACATCACCTCACAACATTTCTTCCACTCCATTGCTGCCAATTATGGGCAAGCCATCTTTTAAACCGTCACAACCAGTCATTCAAATGTGCCATAAGACAACATTAACATCAGTTGTGAGAAATGCAGTGAACATTTGGGTCAGATACTTCAGCAATTTCAAAACTACAAAACCAGTTTTTAGAATGTCATTTAAGGTAACAGAAATAGAAAAAAATAATTGTGGTACCTATGGTGAGGCCATAGTAGAGGGACTCTGTACTGACACAGGAATTGAAATTTGGAACATGTACAGAATATAATCAGAACTCTGGCCAAAATAGGTCCACACATCAATTAGGTACTTAATGGAAGAGGCAGATAGAGAACAACAACAACAACAAAAAACAGTGAAAAAGTATGTAAGAAGCTGTTGAAATAATCGGAGTAACATATCTTCAAGAAAGAGTTTCAAACACAATTGTTTAACTTGAATTTTAATTCTGTCTTCATTTATTTAAGGACAGTATTTTTGTGCAATATTCAACACAATCAAAAAAGATTAACAGTGAACTACCATATTTCCATGAAATACTATGTAATTTAACATAGAAATTATAGATGAGTTTACTTACTTGCCCTTTATATCATCCATTTTATTGAAACTGACAGGTCTTTCCCTTTTTCTGCTAGCTCGAACCAAATCCTTGTTTTCTTTTTCTTCATCTTCATTCATCTCTTCTTCACTTGAACTGGATGATTCTTCATAAGGTACACCATTCAAAGAATCATCAGTTACACCAATGTCCATACCTTTTGACTGAAAACTAATGTGAAAATACAAAATTTATAGTATGTCATTTTTAGCCATTCAGAGTTTACTCATTTATTTTTATCATAGCATGTTTAGAAAAAATTATTTCAATTGAAATTCTTATTTTAAAAAAAAACTTTTTGCAAGTATCTCATTTAGAATAATATAAAAGAGTAGCTTGTCATAAATCTGATATCTATTTCATCTCTTCACTCTCTACTAATTTATGAATCCTTTTGTTGCAAAACTTCTTTAAAAAATTCAGGAGTAACAACTATCAGAATAGAACACAAAGTAAACAAATGGACATTGTATCCTAATCCACTTAAACATTTTGGTATGCTTACAACAAACATTAATTGCATTTTGTAAGATACTTTCATCTTAATGCTGACACACATTATCAGAACATTAGGTATAGTACACACAGAGAAAATAAGTGATTGTAAATTATAGAGAAGGAATTATTCTTGTCCAAATTCTGCTTTCAAAATCCTTCTACATCATAAGCATGTGACAAGAACTTCAGCTCTAGCAACAGGAGCTGGAATAGCAACACTGATTGATTACTAGTTACATGCAGGACTTAATATTAGATCAGTAAATGCTTCCTCAATCAATGCCACTGATCATCAAGGTTTCACATTTTTCCCTCTCTCTCTTCGCTGACCAAAGTTCTCACCACTAAGAAATTGACACCCATAATAGGTCCCAACCCCCTTCCCTAAGATCAACTTGCTTATTTAATTATCATCATCCATTTATAAAATTTATTCATGCTTTTTATTTATGAATTCAGTAAGAATTTCTCCTATTCAGTTTACTGGACATGACATCTCCAAGCGCTTCAACATTCCACACATACATTCATGGACCTACCTTCCACTGATCATATGAAATATATATATAAAGGTATTTTTATATATATTTTACATATTTTACCATTAGTAAATAACTCATGAAAAAAGAGGCAAACACAATTGTGCAATATTTCAATTTAAAAACTTATTCATGCAGAGAGGTAAATGTCATTTGACAAGGGAGTTGAGCACACATCAAGGCTTGCCGCATGATTGGCTTGACTTTGAACAAAAGGAGGAAATAATATAGAGAACTATCAATAACTTTAGAGAAAACTATAACACAGACAGTGGCAGAACATCTATGAAGTTCAGGTACAGGGATAGTTTCCAGGAAAACTAGCAGCTCTCACAATAAAATAGTTGCTGATATTGTTGGTTGTGAGAACTGGCATGGATTAGGTTTCAGATGTAGACTGTTTGCCTGTGACCATTCATTCTGATTGAGAGCTGGTTAGTAGTAACGCCCATATATGAAACAGTGGAGTAGAGTCGGGTTAGCTGGTATATGAGCTGCATTCTGGTGCAAGTAGTACAGCTAACGATGAGAAAATTTTCCCCTTCAGTCTGATCAGCATAGGTTGTAGTAGTCAGATGTATGCTGCAAGTTTTGCAATGAGGTCTGTTGTATGGAAAAGATATGCACTCCAATAACCTCAACGCTGAGGCAACCCAAACCATGAGAGAACTCTCCAGAAACAGTAACATCATCATCCTTCCAGCAAACAAGGGCTCAACCAATATAAGCATAGACCACAATGAATATGAGGCCCTGAGGCAGATTTCCAATACCAGCACCTACCATCCACACACTACAGATCCCACCATCTCATAAGAACTTTTCTTGGCCTACAGGGCCTCCTGTAAGGCCTCCCCTTTCAGTCCATTTCCCTCGTAACTCCTCAAGATGCCCATACACCCATACTGTACCTTCATCAAAAGCTCCACAAGGCTGGCAATCCTGGGTGTCCTATAGTTGCAGCATATAGGTCACCAAAAGAATAGATTTCAGCCTTGATATATCAACTTCTCTGAGACTTCAACAAAGAGACCCAACATTTTGTTGAACGTCCGTCCACAATACATCCTCCTCTTCCTCCATACTCCTTCCTCACCTCCACTGATTCAACTTCCTTTTATAATAACATCCTCCACACATAAGGCCTCAGTGCCCTGGTAAGCTTCCTAGAAATGCTACCCCCACACATCGTTCCTTAGATTCTTGGCTCAGTTCCTTTTCTTTTTCAAAAACTTCTGCTCCTTCAATTCCCAAGTATATCTCCAGATTTGAGGCAATGAAATAAGTAACAGCACAAACCCTTCCCATACCAATCTGTAGGTTGTCTTGTGGAACATTTACTGAATTACGTCACATTTAAACCCACTGTGTGGATAAGAGACATATAAGATATTTTTTGATCTGGACTCACAGTGGAAACCAGCTACTATACTTCCTCAATTCCATTAACAGTAAACATTCCACTAACTTCACGTGAACTTACTCCCACACACACATGTCATATTCCTCAGTGCTGACATTGCCATAAGGCCTTTCAAAGTTCTGTGTGCATCAAGCCCACAAATTTGCAACAATATCTCAACTTCAACAGTTGCCATCCACTCCACACCAAACGTTCCCGTTCTTAGAATCTTGCCATCCATAGCAAATGCATCTCTTCTGATAAAAACACCTCTCCCAGAACCTCACAAAAATACCACAAATCTTCATATCCCACTGCTATCCTGCTGATCTTGTACAAAACCAAATCTCTCATGCTATCACCAACCCTCCACGTTACTCTGCACTTTTACTTGGAAAAGCCAATCACACTCCTGTGTTTGTTACCAAAATCTCAGCTTGTTCAATTCCTGCAACACGGGCATGACATCTTACGCTCCTTCCCTGAAATGTGCATTCTTCTATCAAAAATTCTGGCCACTGCACCCTGCAAATGTTTCAGCAGGACACCCAACATCAAGAACCTGCTTCACAAATTTTCCCCTTCATTCTCCAAAACCACCAAATGAATCTTATCCATGCAACAGTGTAACTGCAAAACATGCAGCATGCATCTGGCTACTATGACCTAGTTAAATCAGACCACAGGGAAAATCTTTCCCATTACTGGACATGCTAATTGCACCACACTGCACCTCATATGCCAACTATCCAGTCTCCATTCCACTAGTTGATACATAGGACTCACTACAAACCAGCTCTCAATTAGAAAGAATGGGCAGAAGCAGTTTGCACCTGCAACTTAGTCCATCCAATAGGAGTCAATCCCAGTTCCCATAATTAACAATCTCAACTGCTGTTTTACAGTTGTCAGAGTTCACCTTGAAACTACCACTTCATTGGGAACTAGCTTAATAAAATATCCTGGATAACAGACATCCACCTGGCCACCATACCAGTAAACCCATCACTTATTACATTTATACACACATATCGCTCATTTGCTGCAACAATGACATAACTAAAAATTGAGCTTTCTTGAGTTATAATGTTAGGATGGACCATTCTCGTAAATATTACAACTGATACTATAAATTTTCCCTTTTTATATTGTATTATTTCAATAAAAGTTTCAGATAAGTTATTTTCTAGTGAATGCATTAATTTGTTTTCACACGAGACATTTCAATTGGTCCTTCCATAAAATTGGCGTTTTTGAGTTGTCACTGTTGCAGCAAATGAGCGATATGTCGTGACCAGATGGCGCCACAGCTGAGCAAACACGCCAAGGCCACTGCAACCACCGACGGAACTACGAGGAAGTTACTTAACCAGAGGCATAGCAGACAGCTTCCTCTTCCTTGCCCACCTGCCAGGAAGTGATGTTCGCTCCACTACCTATCATCATGTATTGTGAGACTGAGGCTATAATAAACTGGATCCTTCTACAAGCTGTTTTCTCTCAGTTACTGTCCACTGCCCGAGGGATATCAACAGCCTTCCATCACCAACGAGTCACTCCCCTGTATTTGGCACTCCACTCAACTCTTGAACCTTCTCTGTTAGCTCTGGCATATGTACACATATACACCCACATGTTCTGCCACTACCTGTGATATATTTTTCTGTAGAGTTATCGGTGGTTCACTTTGTATTTATTATTTTACACTTCCACCACTACAATCCCTAACTGGCAAAGTGTAAGGGGTAAACCATAAACCATTCAGCCTTAAATCCAACCGTGTGCTGTTGCCTTTGGATATACAGTTCGTGCTTTAATGAAACTTGGCCGCCACCTAAATTGATCTAACCCCAATTTAGGAAAGGTATGTAGTTATCAAAAGTCACTGTTGCTATTCAAACTGTTAAACAATATATTCTTCCAGAATTTATAAAGTCACAAACTTATGGCATCATAAATCATTGCCAAAGAATTTTTTTTAATTGCAGGAACGTTTAACACATTCGAGACAGACCAACCTCATGACCCCTAACTGAATTTACAGTCATATGAGGTATGTTAATTTCGCCACACGCTAGCCTCAAAGTTCAGCATACCTGCCAGGACATTTTCATCCGCCTAGCTTTGCTCCAACTGATTTTCAAAGACTGGGGGTGAGAAGAGCCTCGGGCTGCTATTTATAGAAGACATGTGGGAATCCTTCCTTTTCCCCTTTCCCATGAAATCAGTCCCACCTTCTTTTCAAATGTAGTCCTCCGCATTCATGGATTTTGTCATCTGATTTCCTCAATGTGCATAAATAAATACCTATCTGCCTGAAATTTTTACATTAATTTGGTTAATTTAAATGTTAATTTAAATCCTTATAAAAATTTTCGTATCTTGAATAGTTTGGCCGTAAAAAATTATTTTCCAAAATTCCAAAAAATGTTTATATCTTCCTCAGTTTTAAAGTTACAAAGCTGAAATAATTTTTAATCTGATTCTAATTTATTGCTCTTTCAATTGGTACTAAGATCGCCTTGCTTACTGTTTTCTAACTAGTTGAACCAAAATTGTTAATATTTCAAAACTGATATCTTTTAAAATATTTAACTGACAGCTCTGAAACATATTTTAAATGATTCTATGTCCCCTTTTCAATAAGAAATCATTACTCTGTAGCTGTAATAACAGCTATTCTATGGTATTATTATTATTATTTCTAAATCAGAAAATTTTCTTCTACATTCAAACTCTCACGTTACCATTACCAAAAGAAGTCATATTAATTCATTTATCCATAATTTTATATTTTGGATATCAGCCAAAATATTGCACCAGTTAAAAAACCAAAAGTAGTGTCATTTCTAGAAAAAAAATTATTTTTAATTTAAACCTAAGGTCTCCTTTGAATTAATTTCCCTCTTAAGTTTTACATTTTTCCATTTTTAACGTCAATTTCTCACTGGTTCCTAACTTCAAAATTTCATATCTCTTCAGGGAAACCTTCTACCCATAATATCAGTAACTTCATTCTACTAGCTATAGTCAAAAAAAGGCTAAAAAAATGAAGGTAATGTTTTCTTTGATGAAATATCCAGAATCTGACATACCAAATATGCTAATACTACTTCTAACTTTTAATAACTATTTAATCTGATTAATGGTTTGAATTATGTAAACAAATGACTTAAATACTGATCTGCAATTCTATTTAATTGAATTTGCTGTTCTGTGAATTAATTTTGTTATGCAGTTACAAAATTTTAGATTATCTTACACAAGCCAGTCATGTGGTAAGCCTTAGTGTGAGTGCACTTTCCATCTCTGTCTGAATAAGCTTTGAAAGCAAAATATTGTACAGTTATGTTCCTCTCATGATTTTTGTATTTGTTGCCATCAACTCTGCTGAGTGATGGGTTTATTTTCCCTTTCCTTTGTTAACTACATTGCCTAAAAGCCTATTCTCACTATTAGTAATTTTCATAACTTCCTTTCCTCCCACTGGGTCTCATAATTGAAAACTTCCTCTGTGGTGACGAAAATCAGAAAAGCCTTTGAGCTCAGAGAATGTCAGATAACAGATGTTCCTCCAAACTTAATCTTCAGCAGCTGATAATATCCACTTTTCCATCATTCATCCCACCCTTACCTTCTTGTAACAGAATTTTCTAGTGAGACATGAGACTCAATATGCGTGTGCCTGACGCCTCACCACATTTTATGTCTCTTTGCATTAATAGCAAAATATTATAAAATGTTTTTGTTTCTTGCATTTACCACTGTCTACAGGTGTTAATCTCTAGTAAGAAATACTTTTACTTTCCCTATCCTTTCTTGTTTTCGTTGCCTATTTGTATTTTCTTTCTCTTTATTATCATAGTTTATTTTTTCAATAATGTTATTTCCAGTGTGGCTCATGACTAAAATTAGTATAGGTGCTGCTTTAAAAATGTATCTATTCATGGTTATTGTTAAGGAAAAAATTATTGTTTTAATTATATCTAAAACAAAACAAATAATAAGTAAAAGGAAAATTTAAACAAAAACTATATGAAATCTTATTATTATCAGCCTTATATAACATATACAAATTAATACATGTATTTAAAAACAAAATCTATTCTTCTTGTATATAATTTTATAATTTTTTATTCATCTCTGAATGACTGTTGATTTTATTGAAAGAAAAGCCAGTGAATTAAACCTTTCTTGTTTTATGGCATTCTGTGCAAAGGATTTTATTCTTTCGAGTGTTGAAAAGTGGTATTCTGGCTCAGACGTAGTCATTGAAATAATCAAAAGTATTTGTACATCAATTTTGTAATTTTACTAAGAATAAAAATTAAGAGACCTATTAATTTGTAATATTTGTGCTTATCAGTTCCATGATAAAACACATTTGGCACAATTTCAAGCTTCTCTTTGTCAACCATGGGATATGCTTCAGTGATAAGTATTATCTGTTCTGTAGGTGGATGATACCTAAAAGTATCAAATTTTGTTGAACAATTTAAGAGCTTCTAAGTGTTTTACTTGAAGCCATATCTGTCCTTTATATCTACACATATGCAGGTACAAACTTCCTTAGCTTCTGCCATAAGTGTCTTTGAAGGACTCACAGTGCCTCGAGTTCTATATTTCCCAGATAAAAGTTTTAAAGCTTTGACTTTAAACAAGTTTATTTCTTGAGACTGAAATTTTAAATTACTACAAAATAAGGCACAAAATTTCAGTTGCATTTTCAATGGTTTGATCTGCATTTGATATCAATCGAATTTCAGTAAGATAGTTTTGTAAAGATTTAAAAATTTTCATGAACTATAAACAGTCTGAATGTTAAAGCTTCACCTTGTAGAGGACAGATGTGGAATGCTGAAGTCAATATGTTTGCTGAGAATAGACACATGATTAAGTGATCTTGAAAAGAAAGTCCCTTTTAGTCTAGTACTTGCTGAATTTTTGATTGTTAAATTCAGTTGATGTGCATAACACTGAATGAAATTAGCATTATTTTCAATTGCTTTTATTTCTATCTTGGCAACTGATTTTTAATTTTCAACAATTGAACACCATCAAATGTTCAAGCTATTGGTTTTTGACCATTTCCATGAAGAATTACATTAGAATAATTTTGATATTTCATCTTGTAACAGAATATAACATAAGCCTCCTTCCTATCACTTGAGGAAATGTTTCGGGTAAATTAATAGCATTTCATCTAAATTGTATAAAGTTAAGTTTGGTATCAAATTAGTTATTTTAGCTAAAACTGGATTGGTATCGGCTGATCCAGGTATACCAAAAGGGTAATGCTGAACAGCACAAATATTAACTTGATTTCTAAAAAAAATGACTACCATTTTGATATTAGGATCATTGGGCAGAAAATTGATTTAAACATTTGACTCATGAGGTAAGATGGTTGAGTGACATCATCAGGCCATGGCAAGGTAAGTTAGACAATAGAATTTAAGAGAAGGCAATAAAACAGCCTCTAAATAAATAAAAAAGGAGATTTAAATAATGCATAATGCTACTACAATGTAAACTAATGTTAATAGCAAGTTTCAGTTGTAAACATAAAATATAACAGGAGATATTAATAATTAAAAATAGATGACTTTTCTGTAAAAAGAGGAAATAAAAGAAGTATTACTTAGAATGAAATGGAATTCAATACAAAACAATAAAATTATAACTAAAAACAAATAATAATTGTTTGCAGAGTAAAAAAAGTAAATCTTAGATCTTGTGACATTGGGAGCAGGATGGATGATTCTAAGCAGTTTTTATTTATAGATATTTTAATGAGGGGATACTGATTAAGATAAAAGGCATAAGAAAGGTGGAAACCCCATTTAATTACACGAATCAATAAGAAAGATATGGAATTTTAAAGTACTGGATCTATAAATCTCTGAGCAAAATTTATGACACAATTCCACCCAAATAAGAATGATTCTGGATTAGAACAGGATGCAACACTAAACTAGAAGGGAAAAGTAATTTTCTGAAACCAAAAGCTTTATGAGTGATTAAATACTTTTGGAATAAAGGGAAAGATAAGATATATTAACTTAAGAATTAATAACTGCCAAACTAGTAGAAATTCGAGAAAGTATGTCTTAATTAAAAATTTTGGAAATAATTCAAAGTATGAGATGTAACATTTGGTAAAGATCTGTTATATTTTTTTTACTGTAGTAACATGGGATTTTGGTATCTCACAGTAGAAGGCAATTCACCATTGTTCTGGAAGCTTCTGAGATGAGATTATATTAAAAAAAAAAAGCAGGAACCTGCCTGATGATGGCAGTCAGTGAATACATTTTGAGCAGAGCTCTATGACAGTTTGCATGATGGTAATGCAGTGTTGGACATGTTTCATTTTCAAGGAAGCAGTGTTTGGTAATATATTATTTTTCGTTACAAATGGAAGTTTATTTCAAGTTTTCCACTGGGAGTGAACTTTTAGCAATAAATAGGTGTGCTGTTGCTCCATAAACTGTGGTCAGTTTAACAGAAAAGTAGTTCTTAAAAACTTTTAATATGTATGAGTGAATACTGTGGTCATTGTGAATGTATTTCATTCGGTTAGCCTGCAATCTTCATGGAGATTTGAAGTGCAACATATGATCACTTGATACTAGTAGCTCAATCTATCTCATTTCACAATAACTCAGTGTAACTTATTTTGGGGTGGGCTTTCATTTTTTTACCTACCTTTTGAAACTGTTGCTCCTTTGCACTTCATGGTTTAACTATTATACTATGAAAAGGGAGCTGGCAGCTGTTTTAATTAAACAACTTTGTACTTTGGTGACATTTTAGAACATTTGATAGATTGACAATAGCCACTGTTAATGATAACATCTGTCTCCTCCACAAAATTCTCATTACAATCTGCAGAGTGATTTTCTAGAATAAGGAATCCCCGAAAACTTTTGTATGTTTCTTCAATGAACACTTATTGTAAAACAATAACAAATTTTGCTTGTTCCAAAACATCCATTGTATTATCAGACATTACAGTTACAAAGGAAGCTTCTCGAATTTCTTTCTTTATCTCCTCATGTTACATTTTTAGCAATCATTCAAGTATTTCATTTTAAATGGTCTTAGGAATACCTTTGAAGACCATATTGGTTTCTATTTGACTCTTCAATAGAATTTAGATACAAAACTTATAAGTCCCCTGGAATCACAAACTCATGTTTTTCATCATTTCCACTTAAAGGATATTCCAAGTTTCCACAAAAAGAAAATACATTCTTTTGTTTTGGATAAAGTTTTATGGTTCTTTTTAACCTTTATGTTATGGTCAGTGATTGAAACTGTATGCCTTACTAAGTTTCTACTTAATATTTACACTTCAAAAAAGTCACAACGAAATTACATTTTCAACAAGTTTGTTTGATTTCTCAGGCTTTTAAGTTTTTTCTTTCATTTTGCTTACATTTCTAAAACCAAGTTTGTCCATCTGGCATCGTATCCAAACAGAGGACATGGAAAGCAAAACAATGTATTTTTTATTTCACATCCTGAGAGCAATATTTAATTTTCTTATTTTTTTTATTATTATTATTTTTTTTTTTCTGGCTCAGCTATAATAATATTTGAGGTTAAATACCCTCTCTATTAAATATAACTTTCTTACACAGAGAGAACTGTGAAATTGATGCTGTCAAAACTCAGTCACAGAATTCATTTCTTTTGAAAGTGAGGATGCCATAGTAAAGATTTTCTGTAAAATATAAAGAGAAAAATAAATAAAATAGCTACCACCATGGTAATCATCTAATTCTAACACGTAAGTATATTCATAAGAATAAATGTAAGTGGTTAACATTTATGGCATTTAATTTCTATAGTAAAATAAACCTAAACCTATGAGGGTTACACATTTTATTTAAGTTAAAAATATATAAATATATTTATGTGACTTAATAAAAATAAATGTGAATTAACTATCATATATATAGTTGTTGTTCACATTTCATCAAGAACACCAAAGACAGAACCATAAAATAAAATTTCATATTACAATATGTGCAGGGAAAATGCCTTTTCAAAAGCCAAACCTCTGATTTCCACCACATCAGACTTAGATTTTGTGACAAACAAAACATTTAATTTTTCTAATTAATGGGAAAAAAATGCTACTATCTGTAAGTCATCTACATCTACATATATACTCTGCAATTCACAAAATTGTGGGCGGCAGAGGGTGCTCAGCACCAAACCTAATCTCATTGTTGTGCATTCCAATCCCTAATGGTACAAGGGAAAAAATAATTTATATAAGAATCAGTGTGGAACCTTATTTCTCTAATTTTATCTTTCCTGTCATTCCGACTCAAACAGGTTGGTGGACAAAGTATTTCACTACACTCGTAAGTGAAAGTGGGAGTACATATGTTTACCAATAAGTGTATACGAAACTTCTGTTGTCTATCTACCAGAGACTCCCAGCCTAGTCTACTAATCAGTTCTGTGACACTTTCATAAGGACTGTAGCAAGCAGTCACGAATCGAGCGGCTCTTCTCTGTACTTTCTCTATACTGTCGATCAACCCCTTATGATACGGGTCACAAAAGGCACAACAATAATCCAAATGTGGACGCACAAGAGATTTGTACGCAATCTCCTTTGTTTGTTCATTACAATTTTTCAAGATTCGACCTATGAATCGCAGCCTAGAATTTGCTCTACCTACTAATGAATTAATGTGTATGTCCCATTTCATGTTCCTTTGTACTGTTACTCCCAAATATTTCATAGAATCGACCATATCAATAACTGTATTGTTGAACTCGTATTTCTGAACAATTGGATTCTTTTTGTTAGTTATGCTCATTGTCTTGCACTTTTTACAATTTAGAGTAAGTTGCCACTCAGCGCACCAAGCCAAAATAACATCCAGATTGTGCTGAATTTCTAAGCAATCACCAAAGTTTCTTACTTCCCTATAAATAACCGCATCATCAGCAAACAATCTAAAAAGGCTTTTCACTTTGTCTCCGAGATCGTTTATAAAAATTAAGAAAAGAAGTGGTCCTATTACACTTCCTTGAGGTACCCCCGATGTAACATCTAGATTAGAAGAACTTTCTCCTTCAACGACAACATACTGCGACCGACCAGTTAGAAAATCCTTTATCCATTCACAAAGCTGATCCGATATACCGTACGCTCGAAGCTTCGCTAAAAAGAGGTTGTGTGCACAGAGTCAAAGCCTTTCTGGAAATCTAAAAAAATTGCATCTACTTGTGAACCTGCATCGATAACTTTCATTACGTCGTGTGTAAATAGGGCCAGCTGTGTTTTTCACATGATCTTTTCTTTCGAAATCCGTGTTGATTTGTTGTAAGCAAATTATTATCATCTAGAAAATTCATAATGTTCGAGAATATAATATGCTCCATAACTCTACTACAAACAGATGTTATAGATATGGGACAATAGTTTCCAGGATCACTTCGATCATCTTTTTTTTGGAAAATCGGAGTTACTTGCGCGATTTTCCAGTCTGAAGGTACTTTTCGCTCTTCTAATGATTTACTGAATATATCAGACAGAAATGGACCGATTTCTGCTGCATACTCTGAAAATACTCTTACTGGAATTCCATCCGGGCCCGGTGCTTTCCCCCACTTCAGGAGCTCTAATTGCTTAATGATACCGGCAGTATCTATTCGTAATGATTCCATCACCAACTCGCCACGATGTGGGAAAACTGGAATACTATCCTTATGTTCATTTATAAATGAATTTTTGAATACAGTATTTAGTATGTTAGCTTTATAGCGGCTTTCATTAACCATCGGAACCTTCACGAATTAGTGCTGGAATATTGCTGTTGGTACAATTAACTTTTTGTACATACGACCAAAATTTCTTTGGGTTTTCTGTGAGACTCTTAGAGAGAGAGTTGGAGTGAAAATCGTTAAAGGCCTTGCACATTACATTCTTAATACATCCTCTTAAATCAGCTAAGGTTTCTAAATCGCTGTGACACCCCTTCCTTCTTGAGCGTGTGTGTATTTTCCTCATTTTTTTTTTTTTTGAGTAATCTTTTGACTTCGCATGTGTACCACGGTGGATCATTCTCCCCCTTTATTGTCCGCTTTGGTATATGTATTTCCATGCCTTCCCTGACTATATGTATAAAACGATGCCACATCTCTTCAACGGTGTCCTTTGTTGACTTGAAGTTATGGTAATTATTCCTCAGGTAGGTTCTAAAACACTCCTTTGAGGCCTTACTGAATCTGTATACAATCCGCCCTTTTTTCCTTTTTCGCTTGGTCATTAATTTGATAGTCGCAATTACCGAATTGTGATCGCTTATTCCTGTGGTCGTTGAAATGTCGGTGAATAATTCTGGCCTGTTGGTAACCAGCAAGTCTAAAATGTTTTCGCTACCGTTATGACACTGCGTAGGTTCATTAACTAGCTGCTCGAGATGATTATCTGACAACAACTCGAGAATTGCTTCAGAAGCTGCCTTATCCCTGCTACCTGTGATGTGAAGTCAAATAATACCGTATTAGAAAAAAATAGATCATATAAGGTGATTCAAAAGAATAAATAAAATAACATATGCAACATATGGTACTCCGAAAACCACAGTGCTACTCTATCTATTTATTATTCTACTGTCTTCCTCTGAAATTATACTCTAATTGTGTTGGAGATACATGGTTTTCGGTAATCAATAAGCTTAATGCTTGCTATCTCCCCCTTGTTCACAAATAATAATAAGAAAACCCAAAAAATACAAAATATTGTTGTATCGAACTGTAATTCCCAGTGACATGGTATATTGCTGTCATGTACGTGCATATGTTTCAGAGTCAGAAATGTGTGCATGCACATGACAGTGAAATACCATGCACTTATAGTTCTATACAACAATATTTTTTTTTTTTTTTTTGGGTTTCCGTTTCATTATTTGTGATGATAGGGTGATTAGTAGCATTAAGTTTAATTATTAATTAAATATCTCCATTACAATTAGAGAATTAGGAGGAAAACCCTCTATACTGATTAGTATCAATAATTTTGAGTGGAAGTGTAGGGGTTGCATACTCATGAGCTGCCACTGCTTATTTCTAACTATTAACATGAATTTCTATAATGCACTTAAAACACAATTAAAAAATGGGTTAATATTTTTAAATTTGCGTTTGTAGGAAACTAGATGAAAATAATTTCTTGAAAGAAATATATTCACACTCTCATAAATAGTATGATCCGTTTGGAGAAATATTAATTATCATGCACCTACCGTGCCAGTTTGCTGAGGATACTAGGAGATCGTTTAACATTCACAGTGCTTGGTGATTTTTCAAGTTCATTAGAATCAGATTCAGATTTTTCAAACATTTGGTAACGCTCTTTCACATTCAATGAGCCAAGTTCCTCCAGACCCAAACTGGGCTTGTCAGAAGCTGAGGAGAAAAGATCTAAATCAGTACAGTTAATTTCCAATTTTTAAACTCATAAATCATCATTAATATCCATAATTATTAGATATAACAATGCAAAAAATCAATATCAAATATTTTATATTTCTGTTAGCTATGAACAATATAAATCACTAAGCATTATTAATCATAACTAAAATTAATTTTTACATTATCTTTCATGCATTTCATTCATCCACAGGTGAGTGAAGCTTTCAAAAATCATTTTTACAGCAGAAAGGAAAGTTAATTGGTTTTGAAGAAGTGCTAAAATGTTAAGTTAGTAAACTATCGATACACAATATTTTAATATTATTATGTCTCTTGCATTCTTTTTAAGATACCTTTAGCTGATAGGCTAAATGCCTTGATTTTAAATAAATTGTTCTAGTTCAATAAAAGGCAATAACATTTTTCATAATGATTTTGTAAACACCTTAGAATTTGAGTAAATTCCAGTTTGCTTAGATTCAAGCATAAGGGAGGGAGTAAGCTTTTTAAACATTAGTTTTCATTACAAGTATAGGTTATGGGAGAAACGTTTCATGTAGAAGCTGATACTGCAACCTAATGTAGGAAATAAAATTGTTTCTGGGGTTGTTGGTTTCTGACGATGTTTTAATGTTGAAGGTCCCAATGTTCAAAATCTCAATTCTTTCCTATACTTTGTTCTCTGCAATATTTAATTTAATTAGACTGGTCGCCAACTCATACGGTTTTAACAAGGGGTTTTCCAATGAAGGGTAATATCAAAAGATTGTTCTCAACACAGATTTTAAAGTCCAGTATTTTATTGTTCAAAGTTTAAAGACATCTTTACTCTGACAACAGGAATTGTTACCAGAAAGACTTCGTTCCGAAAATTGCAGATTAATGCCACGATAATTAGCTACACTCCATTCAGACACAATAAAAGTTCACTCCACTCGAAACCTCAAGTGAAATCATACTAATTGGCAAATTTAAATTTGGGAAAAGAAGTTTGTTAAGTCAATGATCCGTTTCAAAATCATAGTTGCGGTCTACGAATATTACAAGTCAAGTTATTAATGATTGGTCTACGCTACACTGCGCGACACCACGCAACACCGAAACTGCTGTCCTTGATCATAATGCCCGCCCACACTTCACACACTCACCCTCTAACCTGTTTGAGACTGATGCGGCAGAGGTCACCCCTCTGGTCTCTTATAGACTCCCGCAAGCCTGATGGAATTTTCCACTCCATCTGGCGTCCTCTCTACGCTCTCTGTCTATACCCTCTCTCTCTTACTGGGTCGGGTTACAAAGGCTTTCCCCTCAAGTTTTTCCGATTTTCATAAAACTTTGTAATAACGTAGAGTTCATCATTCTAAGCATTTTCTATCCTTATAAAAAAAATTCATATCTGCTCTCCTATTGTTGTTATTAATTTTCGAAGTTAAATAAACCTATTTTCTAGATCTAGAGTCCCGACTATTTGTTCTAGCATGTTTGTTTTAATCTTCAGAAATTCTATATATTTTGACAATTAATTTGGTGTATCTCAGTCTCTTCTAAAAACCTTTCATTAAAAAGATATCGTCTCTAGAAGTTTTCATCCATTCTTGGTGGCCATCATTGAATCCAGATTAAATACTTTGAAATTAAATATCTTATATTGAGAGTGCATTGTTTTTATAAAACTTTCCACCAAATTTATTTAAAAAAATTGTGCTTTCATAAAAATAGGGTGCCTCCCAAATGTTTTGTCTAGTTTTTCTTTCCTTTCTTAACATTCATTTCTACCCACTCTAGACTGTATGTTTCATTATGATGCATTAACAGATTTCGCTTTGAAATTACTTTTAAAATACTTCTACTCAACTCAACGATCTCAAACTGCTGCCATCATCTTTTCACAAGAAGACCTTTAACCCGATGTACTTTTCTTTTAACTACTTATTTTATTGTCGGCTTACTATTTTTTCCTTCATTGAAAAAGTATCTTAAAATTCGTCATATTTAATCTAAATTCCGTTTGAAAGCGTGTTCTGTACTTCTAAACAAAGATTCGATACTTTCATCCTGGTATCTTAATTCATTTATTACCATTCTTTCATACTTCTATGAACCTGCCAGCTGTTACGTCATCATTGCCACAAAGCGTCTCTGTTCGGATTTTAAGCTTGCTCATAACTTCCTTCCGAAAATTCGTACAACATTGAGACTACTACCAATATGATTCTTACATTCTCTTCTACACCTGATATTGTTATCTTTTGGGGGAAATATCATTTTGGGTAACCTACTAAAACTGATACCAAACATCCTTCTTTCTCGTTTTCTCAGTTGCCAGTAAGGCCAACTATATTACACTAATTCATTAAATAAACCATTTTAAAAGCGGTAGAGACCAACAACATTTAATAAAAGGGCTAAATGAACATTTTTTAATAGTAAAGAAACTTTAAACTAACCTGGAATAGGGCAATCCATTATTATCCAATTTGCAAACAATAGATTTTCGCTACGTGAGCATTTCACTATTTTTGAACACTTTTAAATGAAGTAAAGTAATTTTAAAATAATAATAATTCGAAAGAAAGTTAAATTCACTAAAATTCTGTAGGTTTAGACCATGGAAATAACGTAAATAAATTTTTAAACACACTTTCACTTCTAACATTTTTTATCATATGTTTCCAGTAATTTCTCGATCTAAAAAGTAGATTTTCTAAAAGAACCAAAAATCTAGTATAACATATTTAAATTTCAGAACATTCCATGCAGTAGATTAGATTTTATATACATTTTTTAAATTATTTCATCATTGAACACACGTGGTTTCACTTGAGATTTATTTGCCAGTAAACCAAGCCATTTCTGTTAATAAAATAACTTTCAAATAACTTCACCTTTTCGAAATAAACAACACTTTAATAATAATGAACCAGAAACCAAGTGTTTGCTAAACAGTTTTCAAACCCGATCTTGTTAGATTCATAACTTTGCTATCTCACCACCGATTGTAACAAAATTTACATCACTGGAATCAGGAATTAACATAGAACACTTTGGCACTAATTTTATTGCAATAATTTGCAATCCTGCAGGATTACAAAAAAAATTGGCTAAATTCAATTAGAAGTAGGGGAATCCCTACTTACTGTTGGAGACTCTTTATCAATACACCGTTTAAACTAAATTCATTTTTAAGCAAACTAATCATTCGAGAATTCTCACTAAGCACTTTTTATGTACCTTGATGACAAGACTATATAAAGTTAAAGTTTGAACACCTTTTATAATCACAATCTTTTTTCACTATTTCTGATAAGCGCCCTTAGAAATTTGTGTGCGGATAAAGGTATATATTTGGTAGCCCTGGGGAGGGGATTGTCTTTACTCCTGGAACGCTATGTAACGTGAATCTGCGTCGGCAGTCGTGGTGTGTGTCAGTTTGTAGCCGGAACTGGCTGAGCCATGATGATTTTCTAATTATGATGAACTTGTAAATTTTCTAAAGGGGTCAGTCAATATTCTCTTCTCTCGATAACCTTGCAATTTTTGGAAACATTTGTTCGATAGCCTACTCAACTGTAGAATGCAAAATTTTAAAAATGTGACTTTGAAAATAAACTTCAAATTTTTATTCAAGTGAACTTTTTGTGATTTTGTAGTAGACTGTAACCATTTCTAAGTTTGTGGGTTAACAAACTTGGTGGAGACCATCAAGCATTTCAGTTGAGAATTCCAGGCAGGCTACATGGTCATTTAAAATTATTAACGTAAAGTCAGAGAACATTTTTCTTTTCAAGTGAACTTTCAGTTGAGGTACCAAGCCTATACTCCACCCCTAGTACAAAGCTTTGTCTCTTACAATTTGTAGGTATTAAAAATATAAGTTAACATATTTCCATGATCACAATTTGCTGTGCAATAATTGATTAAATAGAAGAAGCTGCAACAGGGACTTCTCTGAGAAGGTGGAAATTTCTGAACATTCACTCAATGAACTGTGTATCCATTACTACTTCACATTTCACTAATGCTTCTTAATACTTCAACTGCTGTATTAATGAATCAACTAATACTATACCGGTATTCATCGTGTGATTTTATCAATGTTTTCCGTTTATTACGAGTACTTGCATAAATAGTAATTGTTATTAGAAGCAATGTTTAATACATCACACATGAATAAATATAAAACACATTCTCTTTCTATATACTGAGTTTTCAAATGCTTGTTAACTTGTAACTTGATTAGAATAACATATCACTCCAACTCCATGTTAGTTAGTGTAAATCTTGATGCAAAGCTTTTAATCAAATCTTAGTACCCTACCTCTGACCACATCTGGTGGTAGTTCTACTGGTTCATTTTCACAGATGATCAACTTAGGTTTTCTAAGCTGACCTAAAATTAAAACATCAAAACAAATTAAAAACAAAATAATATGCCAGACCTGTCAAGTATTAATTCCATACTTTGTTTCTATCATTTTATTTCCAGAATTGATTCAACATAAGAAAGCACTTATTCAAGTTGTGTAATCCATGAATTACTTTTCATCCAATTTAAAACAAACAATATCATTTCCCATACACAAACTGTAAAGATGGATCAGAATTTACACAATAACAAAAAAGGAATTTTACGTGGATATTTAAGCATGCACTTACGATTTTTTTGCTGGAAGCAGCATATCAATTTTGATATATTTTCTCAATAACTGACCAGAGAGATGTGAATACATTCTTGGCAAGATACATACAAAGTAGGCCTCTACTTACGCAAGTCCAGCTCCTCTTCCAAGACTGCTTTTGGCTTGAAGAGTTCTTTGAAATGTGGTTTGCAGTAAAGTTCTCCTTCATGACTGCTATAAGTATCAACCCTGCCAGTTATAAAAGTAGGTGTAGTCAGAATTGTAATAGATGCTGTATATTAAGGAATGTGTCATACATGGTAAAGGAGTTGAATTTTTAAAAGTAATCATTCATTGGTAGGAAAAATTATAACAACTCTACAACCATATATATTTTGAAAAATTAACAATGGAACTAGTATTAAGAATGGCACTAAATCATTAAATAATATAAACAAGACTTCTGTTTTAATGTCTGTAAACCATTAAAATAATCATTCATTAGAATAATAAGTAACAATGGTCTCACACAATCATTCATTAGAATAATGAATAACAATGGTCCCAATATACTACCCTACAGCACACCTATTTCGACTTCCATTTCTTTTGACAGTATATTACCTACCCTAACTGTTTGCTTTTTACCTTTTAAGAATTCCTCTATTCTGCAAGTCACTTTTCCATCCATTCCAAGGGTTTTGTCTTATTTAACACAGTTTTATAGCTCACTCTGTCAAATGCATTAGAAAGATGTAGTGCTACACTATCAATTTGACTTCCCTTGTCCATTTCATCCAAAATATTTTGGATCTTCTTCTTCTTCTTTAACAACCTTTCCCAACCTTTTAGGATTGGCTGCCTTTAGTGAGTTTTACTAGTCAAATTAGGATCTAATGGTTTTATGGTACAACAGTATGGCCTTGCTGATGAAAAGCATTTTATATCAATTGTCAGGTTGTACAGAGTTAATGGCATTTCCTCATTACTTTTGAAGATAATTTGAAAGTTAATTTAAGTTGGGGGGGGGGGGAGAGAGAGTGGCTGTTAGAAGCTTTAAATACTGGCAGTTGGCATGGTCGTCTTGTGATGTCAGTATCAACCAAGTCCTTGGGCTCAGAGGGTAGAGCCCAGTTTTAAAGCATGGCTTGTAAATATTGAAATACTGATGGTCATCTAGTGATGTCAGCATCCGTCTGGTCCATGGGCTCAGGGATGTAAACCCCAATTCGGGAGCATGGGGCGCTTGGGAAAAGACGCGCATAGGTTTCCGGGTGGTCAATCTGCGGCAGGTAGTGGAGTAGTTGAGTCCATCATGAAATTGAACAGTGAGGCTAAGTTGATGAGATAATGTGTTCATGCTCAGTCATTCTATTGAAGAATCAATATTGAGAAAGGTGATTTCTTTGGTGATATGAAGAAACTTAGAGTAATTAAAAAAGTATTTGCAGAATTTTTATGAATTGTTTTTGTGGTGAGTCATATGCATGGTCTAAGAACTTGTAAGTGTGTTGATGAATGAATGAATGAGAAGAGAACGTGCTTTCAGTCTAAATTTATCAGAGACATAACCTCTAATCTTAAAGGATCGGAGTACCGATAATGAACTTTCATAAAGGTTGGGAGTTGGAGAGGGATTGTAAAGTTAACTATTAAATGCATATGTTTAAAATATGAAATTGCATTTTCATTTACCAACTTAACGTCGGTTGGTGGCCATCAGAGAAAGAATCTGAAACTAGTGAGTGCGCGGAAACTTTAAAGGTTCACAGTAAGTATAGTGACCTGACCACTAGCATAACTGTGACAAGATTGCACTATGAACTAATTGGGGAAGTAAAGTAGTGTCTGCTTTCTGTGGAACATGTAACAATGTTCAGTGTGTGATAAGTGTTTTTGTTTGTGAAATGTGTGTTTATGAGGAATAATGGGGGGCGCTAATGACCCCGCTGTCGACGCGCCCTTAAGCCCCAATAACAACAACAACAACAGGAATATTGGGGGTCCATCCTGGCATTTGCCTTGATGGCTAAACACCACAGTCACATGCCCAGTATGCGGAGACCTGAATTCTTGCTCGGTCCATTGTACCTCCTCTATACAGAGTGCTTCACCTCAGTGCACTGAGCCACACTGGTTGATATCCAAAATATTTCAGATATAGCCCACTAATTGAGACATGCATAAGTATCTTTGCCTAAAGCCAGGTAGCCAACTTGAAAAACAGTTTTTCTTTCCTCACAGACATTTGTGACGTGGTTGCCTATCAATCTTACCATTAATTTACCTCAGCATGTAGTTTGCAACCCTATTTGTCACTCATCCTTTATTGACCAGAACTATCATTGCACTTTTCCAGTCCTCTTGTTAGAAGCAAGTCTCCAGACTCAATCCAAATACCAATTCTAGGTATTGCACAATGTCATACTCCACTATCTTTATAACATTTGTAGTGATATGTGACGAGACAGTATTATATCAGTTAATATGCAAAAGGTTTATTAGGAGTGGATAGGTAGTTGCAGATTTAATGTGTTTGTGTAATATTTGGAATTAACAGTCTTATAACTGGCTTTGCATTATTTTCCTTCCCAGTTATGACCCCATCTCTTATTGTTACATCAGCTTTAACTATTTCTTCAACATTTATCTTTCCCATCATGTGTCTGCATTCAGTAATCCTTTGGTCACCTATTTTTATACCCTCACAGCAACCTCTAATCTAAAAAAAGATGTATTTCTGATTCCATCACATTTGGAAGCAGGCTCCCTCACAGCATTGACACACAGCAGTGAGCCATAAAATCTCGATAGATATAGGTAAAAACCACTGGTATGGATGTGAAAGTGGCTGGGTGGAGGAATTCTCAAAAGGTAGAAAGCAAAGAAATAAGGAGGGAAATGCAGTATCAAAATAAGTGGAAGTTAAAATTGGTGTGCTGTATGGAATTATATTAGGACCATTCCTGTTTATTATCCAAATGAATGCTTGTGTTGATGGGTTGAAGTTGGAAGTTGGATTGTTTACACATGCGTAATGTTATATAATAGGATTAAAACTGAAGGGGACTCAACAGCTACAGGCGGCACTTACACTGCAGTAATTACGTTTGTAGTTGTGAGAAAAGACAATGGCAAAAACATCCTACGCCACATTACCACATGTTGAATATAATACAAGTTCCACACATTCTAAAGAAAGTTATGACCATTAGTAAAATTAGGAATAATTATTTTTTGAGAAAATTGTAACATTTTGAGAATCAGTGATTTCAGTTAATTAAAGTTAAGTGAAGTTTTAAATAATAAAGGGGAAAATAAGAATAAGGATGGAAAGAATCTGAAATAAATAGGGTTTATACATAAAGATTTTGACATTGGGGACAATTTGGATAATTATTAGTAACTCTTTATTTAAGTTGTTAAATGAAAAGGGAAAATTTTTTTAAAAAAAAGCTAGGAGTGAAGGGGAATGTTACGATTTGATGGAGAAATGTGAAATTTTTTATTAAAGTGATAAGCAGAGTACAAGTGAAAAACAGAATGAAGGAAAATTGTTATTTAGATTATTTAAAGATTAGTTTAGAATAATAAAATACAGTCAATAATAATAATGATGATGGTATTTTTATATTGAAAAGTTATGGGGAAATATTAATTTTAAACAAGAAATTTTACTTGTAATGTCAGAGATGATACAGAAAATTTTGAGAAATTATAAAATTCTTTTATGTTCTGGTTTTAGATTTCTTCAAAAGAATAATAGTCAGCAGACAAGTGTAGAAGGCACAAGGAACATAACTATAACCTTGGTTTATTGTTTATATGTTGTTTTTAGAGTATTTTATTTACAAGGAAAGGGTTGAAACTTTAAAGCTTTATAGTGTTGAAGATATTTGGAGAATAAAAATGTTAGGAAAAATTAGGGCTACATTTTGTGAAAGTCTGGAGAAAACTGATGAACTTAGGGAAATATCTGAGAAAGTTGATACCATATTTTAGATGGTTAAAATGGCAGGGCCAGGCCTTGACAGGGGAAATCACCTAATTCAGAAACAAAAAAAATCCATTTACAAGCACGTTTCTGGGGGTTGCCTAAAAATAGAGTTGCAGGAGTAGCATCTCCAATTATTGTGTGAGCAATAATGGTACAGTGAAAGTCATTGTGTTGTTCATGGATGGAAATAGATTTTATTCACCATGTAATCTGGAAGGTGGTTTAATGGATCACAGCCAAAATTTTGGCAAGACAATGAATTTCTGTGGGGAGTATAGTTTCAACTTTGGCAATAGCAGAGTCACAATTTTACAACTTTGTTTAGTGAAAGTTTTCCATTAATTCTGAGAATTAATGGAGCATAAGTGTTGAAGTTTCTTTAGAAATAATCTGCAGTTTTACAAAGGATCAAAGTCTGATCACAACACAGAACATGAGTGTTGGTATGGGAGAACAGTGTCTGTTTACATTAAAACATTAAAATCAGTGAATCTTGAACTTTTTTGACTTTTAATAGTGTACTATTAGAAATCTGAAATCTTTTTCTATTCAGAGTGAATAAGTCAATTTTAACTGACTTTGAATTGGTGAATGATTTCTTTGGAAACAAAGAGAATTATGTTTTACTACTAGGTCCTTCAGTTCCAAATGATACTATATGGAAATAACAAAAAATAATTGTCACAATTTGAAATATCAAAAGAAAATAAATATCAAGATGAGTCAGCTTTCTAGGTAAATCAACAATAAAGTATATGTTTTCTATAATTATACAGTAAGTAGGAAATGAATTTGTTGTTGAATATTTAATCTGTAAATATTTTGACATAACATTTGATAGTAAACTCAAATGAGGAAGACACACTGGGCATGTGGTAGAAAGAGGTTTCAAAATCCTTGATTAATAGGAGGAAGTGATGAGTGGATATACCAGGAAAGGGAGGGAATTGGATTACAAAACCTTGGTCAGACCACTGCTTGAATACAGTGGAGTGGTGTGAGACCCACATAGGGGGTATGTCAAATTTACAAGCTGGAGAGGGTACAAAGGAGAGCAGCTAGGTTTGTTTGTGTAAATTACCACAGGACCCAATAACTGATATGATAAAGGAGCTGGAATAGGATTCATTGGAAGAAAGAAGGAGGGTGAAGAGAGTTCTGGGAGTATACAAGGCATATGTTGATGATGAGTCTTGGAAAGATACTGGTGGAAGAATTAAGAATACTGGAAGGGGAAAAAAATGACCATGATGATAAGTTGGCATATGATTTTAAGCATGAAGGAGTGGAAACATTTTCTTTGATGGGTAAGAGAGTAGAATAAATTTTAAATGGAAAAGATGAACAATTTGCCAAAAAACTCTGAAGGAATCTAAAAATAAAATTTGTAAATGGCAAAATTAGGTGGGTGGTGAAAAATCATGACAGAGGAAAGTGTAGGTGTAGGGATGTTGCCACCAGAGCATATTTTCCATCACATTTGAAATTAAATATTCTCATAATTGTATTTTACTACATACATTCATATCCAACTTTGTTCCAGTTTACTTGTTGTATGTATTGACTAAGCCTTTCCTTCCACCTCTTGTCCATCTAAATTTTCTCCCAGTCAGGGCCACCATTAGGGGCAGGAGGGGAGGGGGGAAGTGGGGAAAAAGTACCCCAGGCTCGGGTCCCCTTTGGGGGCCCACCACCCATACTTCCTAGCTAAGTAGAAATAAAAGGCAAGTTTTACAATCTGCACCTATGATTTGGAACATTTTTGCATTAAA